>JAYESA010000014.1:44291328-45021328 GCA_036927795.1 Iris macrosiphon
TGTCATTTATTTTCCTCCCCTTCCGCGCGCGCTCTCTCTCTCCTCTTCTATTTTTTTTACAGAGAAAATTTTTCGGACCCTTTTTTCTTCTTCTTCTTCCTTCTTCTTCTTCCCCACATATTCTTTCTTTCCCCACCCCTTCTTCTTCTTCCTTCTTCTTCTTCTCCACATATTTAGTTTTTGGATTTTTTTTATCTCATTTTGTTTAACGAAAATGAGAAAAATTATCCATACAAAATTTAAAGAAATGAGATAAAAAAATTCAAACAAAAATGAGAGAAAAAAAATATCAGACATCTTTGTCGTCAGTATTGGTTAATGTTCTGAAAGGAAATGAGGGAAAGCTTTAATAGTTATGAAGGGAATGAAAATGAGTGAAAATATGGAGGAAAAAGGAAACGAAAATAAAGAGAAAAAATAGGGAGGGAAAAGAGGGAGGAAAAGGGAGAAGTTAATTTGGAGTGTCTATTTTGGAGTGTACCATTGTGTGCAAATATCAAGGTGACACTCCAAAAATAGTTTGGAGTGTGATTTGGAGTATGATTTGGAGTATGGTTTGGAGTATCCCCACTGGAGATGCTCTAACAAACAAACGGCCATGTGCCATGAAGCTCCTCATCTCATCCACGACTGAAAATTTCAGTCAGAGCACAAAAGTTTACTATATTTATAAAAAAATCATAAATTTTTTTAAATTTATAACAAAAGTATTAAAACGTCCTTTGTAAGGACGTTTTATGCTTTTCCGTTAACTCCATTAACGATCAAAATTTGACATAAAAATAAAAATAAAAATAAAAATAAAACGTCCTTACAAAGGGCGTTTTATATTTTTAATTTATTTTAATTTATTTCTCTCCTCTCTCTCTCTCCCCTCTCTCCTCTCTCCTCTCTCTTCTCTCTTCTCTCTTCTCTCTGACGACGGGAAAAAAAAAAGAGCGGGAGAGAACAGGGGAGAGAGAGAGCAGTCTGAGAGGAAGAGGGGAGAGAGAGAGAGAGGAGAGAGGAGCGGGAGAGAAGAGGGGAGAGAGAGAGGGAGAGAGAGAGAGAGGAGAGGAGCCGGAGAGAAGAGGGGAGAGAGCGAGATCTCTCTGACAGAAAAAAAAATATTTTAATAAAAAACGTCCTTCTCCAATATGTCACGTCCCGATTTCGTCTAACCGATAATCGTCCCAGGGGCGCGATGCCGTGCACGCGTAGGGCGCGCGTGCACCAGGCCTTAGGCATAAGGATATTCTTTAGATCAATGCAAGAACAAAATAACATAACTTCACATGCCACCGTTCGGTGACTTTATCTGTCCCGTCTGAACCACCTGTACAACTTACCATAGCCTTCCCTGTCACGAAGACATAGTTAGTCTGCACAGTTTAAATATACACAACATCTTCTTTGTTGTTTAGGAGCCATCTCGCTGAGCAAGGCGATTGAATAGCTACACTTGTGCCGTTTGAATCGGCCCTCCGGATTGAACGGAGCAGGTTGTTATTAAAATATATATTTTTTCTTAGATACGTCATGAAAGAGGATTAAATAAATAAATAAAAAAAATTAAAAACGTCCTTCTTAAGGGGCTGCATAAAAAGTATTATATACACACAGGGTTTCCTAGCCATAATGGCTTTCTGGCCACCAAAAGCCAGCCAACCTCTCAAGAAGATTCATCTCCCCGGAAAATGTTCCTCCTAATCGGCTTTCTGCATGCATTTATAAATGTGCCCCCAACTAAATCAGTATGCTGAGTACTCTTCTCGCCAGCGTAAAGGCAAAGCTTTGGCCTCCGCTAAAGAAGTCTCCTTTGAGAGTAGAAAGTTCATGACTCATTCAGGCAAAAAATGTAAACCCCCTCATCTTAAATATTTCTTATCTAAATATTTTCCTATAGGAATTATTAAATTCATCGTTTCTATCCATGAATTAATATTAAATTTTTTTAGTTAATTATTTTAGACTAATTACTAAACTCTAGGCTAATTCCCTAAATCAAACATTCTTAACTAACTAATTCAAAATTTTAAGAACTAATTAAATCAAATGGGCCTAAATAACTAATTAATAAAAAATATAATTATTTATAATGGGCAGTTTCCTAAAGAAACTACTTATTTGTATGGAGACATTTTTTTAGAATAATTATTTCATGTATGGGCCTTAAAAACCTAATGACCAAATAATTTCCTTTGGGCTATTCCCTTTTTTTTTGGGGAAATAATAACCTTCTTTGGGCTTCCTACCAGCCTCAAGGCTCGGCCCAACCCATCTAATTGTTTCCCCTCCAAATCAAATGCAGCCATTTCCTTTCTTCTCCATTGAGAACAGCATGCTCTTCTCTCCCTCACCCCCTTTCTATAAGCCATTGGTTTTAAGAATCCCCCCTCCCAAAAGCACAGTACACTCTGATGGCCAAACTACTCCCCTGGCAACTTCCTCTGCTGCCGAGTACAGGACCACCACCAGGGGCGGGCTGAGAAATTTAAAAGAGGGGAGGTCAACCTTAAAAGTAGAGAAAGTTCAAAATTTTGTTAAATAAAGTTCGCTACATCAAAATTTTGCTGTTCCTCCACCATGTTTTCTCTCATATCGAACCATAAAAAAATAAAAATTATGAAAAAAAAAAAACATGATGTAAATATGTATATAGAAATTAAAAATTATAAATTCCAGATAGGACAAAACATAATATTTTTTTTTTAAATAACAAAAATATTTAACTCGGAAGCAAATATTTAACATGCATGTAGGTCCACCCCTGACCACCACTCTATGCAACACGTAGACATCATGCTCTTTTTTCCTACAAACCTAGTACAAACATCCCTTCTTCTCCTGCTTATATGAACCAACACCAGACTCCTTTCTTCCTCTTTGTACTACTTCCCCATTATCCTCCTTGAGCAGCAACAATCGAATCAGCAACCATTCAAACCAAACCCCGTCGTCATAATCTATGTCCATGGCCATGTCGACACCCTACCAACGCTACCAAGGCGGGCACGGGGGGAGGGGGGTGGTGTTGCTCTATCCGGAACTAATTTTATTTGCCCTTGATCTTTATTATGGGCCGGTCCTTGGTGTCATCCGTGACTCTGACCTCTTATGGGATCATACTTGTAGGAGCATGGAAAATTATGAACCATGCGCCAAATGCAACTAAAGCCATGCGCCAAATGTAACTAAGCCATGTGGCAAAAGTAGCCCAAAAGCCATCTTCATCCGCACTAACAAGGTGGCATTTAATGCTCTAAAAAGTCGAGCCACTGACAGTTGTGGTAGAGGCCAGTACGCTTCGTAAAACGTACAACGCCTATGTCAGCACAACGAGTATTTTCATGTGACAGTGTTCCTATGAGGTAGGATTGTTATGTGTTAGCGTTCCTGTACTCCCATGCAGCAGCATTCCCATGCAGTAGAATTTTTATGCGGCAACGTTCCCATATCTTCATGCGGCGGAGTTGTTATGCAGCAGTGTTCCCCTAAAACTCCACGCAACCAGATCTTTCTGTTGTAGACAACCAAGATCTTCAAGTAGTTGGCGCATGTCACATGTTACGCAGACTGAGTCATGCATATGACGGGTGCCAATAACCTAGGATCTCAGCAACAGAAAATCTCAACTATTGCCACATGGCAATCGCAGCGCAGCATGCGCCCACAAAGTTACAACCACATTCGGTTGAGGAGGCCATGCGGCAGCTCAAAACCCGCACGCATGTATTGAAAATGCATATACGTGAATGATCCTCCAACATCTATAAATAACAGGGACATGTGTTTCCCAGGTACGTATGGTATTCAAAACAACTAACCATTTAAACTAACACATACACCTATCAACTAACAGTCATCAAGTATTAACTTACCTACAAACTGAGAACAATACCCAACTAACATGTAACACTAACCACCCTTTAACATATAACTTAACATTTACTAACAATTAACACTACATCATGGCCTCTAATTCGAATACCAAACTAAAAGTCATATCTAATTATTATACTCCTACAACTACCTGACACTAACCTTCACCATATACTAACCATCATCAATTATCTAACTACAGACAGTGTGCCATTGAACTAACAGTCATCAACTTCAAGTTCACAATCAACTTCCTGCCCTGGACTTAACTGTATTCAAATCTGAATACCCCACCCACTGAACTACACCTAAACAGCAACCTGATTCCCCCACATTGATGCTTACTGCAGTTCTTTCTACGGTGGACTATCTGACTACCTCTCCCCCCATAGCACTATGAACTGCACTATAAGTGTGCAGTCAACACACTACAGATAGTGTGCCATACTACAGAACTGCAGCTGCCCCCAACCACACTCCTAGCTTACTGACTTACCTCAGCATGCTCTAATGCACATTGGGCTGATGTGCCTCAAGTCTCCCCCCTGCTCACTGCTAGTAAGCAGTGCTCACTGCTGCTGTTACCTCTACTTGACATGCTTACATGTGTACCTCAATCTATGTGCTTGTGGGCACTCAAACCCGAGCCCCTCACATATTCACCATTGCACATCTAAAACCCAACTTGAGTCACGCTCACTGATACACTTGTATCAGTATACACCATCTCCTCACTCATTTGCTGCTAACATAGGACACCACTATGATACCCTCAACTTTGATATACCCTCCCTGCATACTTCAATAACACTCTCACACACACTCTAACTAATATAAAAGTATCAATACCAACCACACAAATAACACTAACAATACAGACACTATACGCACTGGCATTTGGTGCCAATAGTCACTGCTCCTGTTGCTTTCTCGACGTTTAGTGCACATACATTTTAGTGTACATGTGTGTGTCGAGTGTAGTGTCAGGGTGTGATTATGGGGGATAGGTAGGTATTAGGAATCAATCCTGATAAAAAACCCTAACCCTAACCCCAGGTCAAAAAACCTAACCCTAACCCTAGGTCCTGATCAGTGTCTGTGTCAGTGTGTGTGTGGTGTCTATGTCAGTGTCAGTGTCTGTGTGTGTGTGTGTGTCGTGTCTGTGTCAGTGTCACATGTGCGTCCTGTGTGAGAGAGAGAGAGAGAGAGAGAGAGAGAGAGAGAGAGAGAGTTAGGGTTTACCTAGAGCTCGAGGAGGAGGAGGGGGATGCTGGAGTAGCCGCTGCGGAGAGCCGGTTGCCGGAGCGGGGGGGGGGGGATTTTTTGTTTTTGAAATCAAAAAAATTTCGACAGATGGGGAAAAACGAAACCGAGCCCTAATTAACCAAATTTTAGCGACGTCAAATAAAAACGTCGCTAAATTAAATTTTAGCCACGTCATAGACGTCGCTAAACACGTTGCTAAATATTTTTAATATAAACGTCGCTATTTACGTCGCTAAATGTCGCTAAATTAGACATATTAGCGACCTTAATTGAACTTATAGCGACTAATCTTTTAAAATCTTAATAAAAGTCGCTAAATGTCGCTAAATGTCGCCATTTACCGACGTCTAGCGACGTTTTTACACGGAGTCGCTAATTTATATATTATTAGCGACGTTTCCTTTGACGTCGCTAAAATAAGTCGTTAATCCCGCTTTTTCTAGTAGTGGAGACACACCTTGCTCAGGACCTCAGGCGAGTACATTTCTCTGTTAGTTTTTATTTCATAATAGTGTATATATCTCATGTTCTAGAACTGTATACTTAATTTTGACACAATAATTTTACGGACTGGTACTACAAGGATCCTGTCAGGAGATGTTATCCCTTACCGTGTTCAGCGGTACTCCTTCACATGTATTTCATCGTGTGTATCGGATATTGATTTAGTGTACTTCGTGTTCACACACTGCTCGTGTTCAGTGTGCTTATATTCTTGTACACACATTGCTCGTGTTCAGTGTGCCCATATTCGTGTTCGTAACGTGTCGTGATTGAATCCATTGGTATTAGTTGGGGATGGGGGAGTAGGAGTTAATTATGTGATCAATCCCCAGTGTATTCATGTACATGTCGATTACATATCACACTTGTAATCGAGTTACCATATTGTATTCGTGTTCAACCTAAACAGATCACATAATGAACTTATATTCCATGGCACATTAGCTAGATTTCATTTATTTTCCATTATATTACAGATATTCTGTTGCATGTTCTTCTTTCCAGTACATTACATATTCACTCTGGTTTATTTCATTCTGTTGTTTAGTTATCTTGTATTCTTTTCTATTATCAGTTTTATATGCTCGATTATGTATTTGAAACTGCTTTCAGAGGTACGTACTTCGCTCCAATCCTGATTGGATATATTTATTAGATGATTGGCTCGTAGACCTGTGTCCCACATACTACGGACCGCAGGAGGGCATACCATTAGAGGATATCCCTGTAGACCAGGAGGACTTAGTACCAGAGCCTGATGAAGTTTTGGATTATTTTGTTAGACTGTTATTGAGACTTATGGCATGTATATTTTATTTCAGTCTTGTGGATGTATTGTGATTATTTTCCTTCATTATTCCATATCGTGCTTATCTTTCTTAATTGCATTGTGATTGAGTATAGTTACATTTATGAGATACCATATTGTTCCTCCGTTTGGAGTTGAGATGATTGACAGGTACCATACATATATTGTGTGAGATATTTAAATAGTATAGTTGACCCAGACAATGTTCTACCGCCGATGCTGCAGCGTAGCTGGACGTACCCATATACTCGTGCCCGAATATCCGGGTGCAGGTCGTGACATTGTTTATGGTAGAATGACCATTCCTGCTCGGATTATCACTAGCCTTCTTGTAAGCAAACAATTGTATATGTAATTTCTTGGCAAAAAGAAGATCCTTTATCTTACTTCTCTAATAGTGATAGTTTGTGCCAGTTATAGGTTAAACATACATACTAGTTTCATATTCATCTTTTCTATCCAGTCAAACTGTCAAACACTTGACACTCAGCATCCAAACACTCTAATAGTGGAAACGGAGCATGAAACACAACAGAATAACATCAAAAATGTAAGGACTGAACTAAAATATAAAACCTTGCAAACAAGCACAATATCACAAGATAAAATTAACAATCACAACACACAAATTATTTACAGAGAAAATCCATTGAGAAAAAAATTCATGGGACTATCAAAGTCCAACCCTAAAAGCTCCACTAATGAAATAAGGAAATACATCGACTCCCCCAACTTCTCCCATCGATTTGAACATGAATAACCAAAACTACTTACGGATGAGAATATATCACAAAAGATAATATAACAAAATTATTAGAGAGCAAGAACACGATCAACTTTGTCCATGCCGACGACACGAACCTCTCCGGATGATCTCCTCCAAGTCAACTTTTATTTCTACCAAATAACCTCTTTCTCTTTTTAAAATTTCCCAACTTTCATATATATATATATATATATATATATATATATATATATATATATATATATATATATATATATATATATTATTGGAAATTTCAATGGCTTCTTTATTTCTTTATGTCCAAAAAAATAAGATTGTCTAGATATGACGGGACAATTGCATCAATTTTTTTCAACACTGGATCATAATAAGCTAATTTTTTAGTGTAATATGGTAGGATATGTGACTCTTTCCGAACACAAAACAAATGAAAGAACTGTAATATATATATATATATATATATATATATATATATATATATATATATATATATATATATATATATATATATATATATAATTCGGTCATGAATTAACTTATAATTCCTTCCTAATCCCAAGACAGTTCGAATTATTGGATTTGATCAAACTGTCGAAAATAGAACCCAATTTTTTCTTAGCCTGGACTTGATAGTATACCACAAGTGTATTAACGGTATATCGACGATATTAGTAGGAATAAAAAAATATCTTGAAAAACCTGCTAATTTATCTTTATAATTTATAATATATTGATAATTTATTGATCATATACTATGGGTATGTCGACAATCCTAATACTACTCAGAACAACTCAAGGTGTGTAAGGTGTCGGGCGCCCTGGGCCCGGTCAACGGCCCAGACCACAGAGTATACGGGTACAGGCTTGGTCCGAGAAATCGGCCCGATACCCCGGCCCAGACATGCCTGGTTAAAAAATTGGTCTAAACCGATCTAACTGCGGTGATTCGGTCGACCCGGCCAGGAGCCACCCTGTCAAGGTCCGGTCCAGGCCCGATCAGAACCTAAAAATTTATTTATTTTTTACAATTTTTGGGTTTTTTTTAATACCAAAATACCTCAATTCTAATGATTATTTGTAGTCATCTGAGGGGTATTTTGGTCATTTTACTGAAAATAACCAAAAGACCCGTGTAACAAGTATATTTTAGGGGTGTCAGGGGTAAATTTGCACCCAAAAATTTCTATAAATAGGACATAAATTATCGAAATTAAGCACAACAATTTTTTTTCATCTTTTACAAAATTTAGAAGCAAACAAATTTCTAAAGATTGAAGTAACTACTTTCTGGAGCCTGAAGTTACAACTTTCTGAATATTGGAATACAATTTTCTGGAGTATAAAGTGCAGTTTTATGGAGGTTTCAAATTTTTGAGACTTCAAGTTGACGTTTCAAGTAATTTTAATATTAAAAAAATAGTTTTCTTTCTTTGTTTTTTTTGATTCATGAATTTTCTTTCCTCTCTCTCTCTCTCTCTCCCCCTCTTTTATTGTTGGGAAAACAAATTCTTCTCTTCTTAATTTTTTTTCCTAAAATTATTTTTTCAAATATGGATGCTACTGGTTATAAACAACATTATCAAGGTAGTTCTGAACAAAATTATAATTATTATACTATTTTTTTTTGAAAACAATTATGTTCAAGATTTTGTACCACTGATACAAATATCATCTCCGGAAGTTAGAAGTATGGCTACTAATGTTACAACTAGAAAAATATCAATTTTGTGAAAATTTTATGATAAATTATTTGTCACCGATAATGAGGGAACACCAATTTTAGATCCAAAAGATCGATAACCAATAGCTAAAGGTGCATAATATAAGAAATACACAAAAATCTTTAAATAAAAAAAATGATGGCACGGACACTTTAGAAAGACACTATGAAAGTTATTATGGCTAGGACTGTAAACCCCCTGATTTTCAAGAATTTTTAAATTTGGATTTTTCACAATTTTCTGGAATTTTCTAGGATTTTTCTGTAATTAAATTCAGGTGTTTTAATTATTAAATGATTTTTTAAATGATAATAAATACTATTAAAATATTATAAAAATAATATTTTATGGTGTAAAATGAAAAACTAGACATAGGGTAATTTTTCGGGAATTTATTGGACCCCGGAAGCTTTTTAAAAGTCCTAAAAACTAGTTATTAATTAAACCAAAATAAACCGGGTTTATTTGAAATAAACCAAACCAATTTCTGAACCGAACCGGGTTCATTGAACCAAACCCAATCCTTATCGGGTCGGATCCGGGTCTAACCCAGACCCGACCCACTAGCCAGACCCGACCCGCAGTGTTTTGGATCGGGCCGGATCCGTTAGGACCCGACCCGTCCGCCCGTAGAACCCGAACCCGCTAGCCCTCTCTTCTCCCCCAAACAACGCTCGACTCCTCAGCTTCCGGCCGCCGGCGACCCTCCGGCTTCCCGAACGTCCGCCGCACCCTCTTCCTCACCCTCACCGGACCCTCTTCCTCTCCCTCAACGGACCGCCCCACCAGCTTCTTCCTCCTCCCTATAAAATCCCTAGCCACTCACCTCCTTCCCCGCTCCCCTCGACCTCGCCGCCACCGGATCTCCGCCCTGCCGTCGTCTCCCCGGCGAACCCCCGCATCCCGCAGACCCAGCGCCACCCTCCTCCCGCGGCTCGCAGCCCCTCGCCGCTGCCCAGAACCCGTTCGAACTTCGGCCGAGCCCGACTCTCCTCCTCGACCAGATCCGGCCGATCCCTGCGCCGCCGTAACCCGCAGCCGACTCCGGCCGACTCAGCCGAGCGCCGCCCGGCCTCCCCGAGGCATCCCCGAGCCCTCGCTGACCTCCGCCGGCCTGAACCCCCACTCCCAGTGACGCAGAACCTGTGCCCTAGCTCAGACACGATTCGGACACATGTCGGACACGTGTCGGACACGAAGAATTCACAGTTTTCCGGAGCCCTTGTCAGGTACCCATATCCTTCTCCTCGTAGCTCTATTTTCGATTCCGTCAGTTGCATCGCGTAGCCTGCATGACCCCCTCGGTGCCCGTGCAAACCGCTCGGTGCATCGCGACCTGTGGTGATCGCGAACCGCGATCCAAAAACAGGAAAACCAACGCCCTGTTTCACCCCGGAACTGAGTACGCCCCGCCAAACAGGACGACTTGGTCGCGTGCGATCTTCACCGATACGTGCGCGTCGTTGATTCGGACGTGCGGGATTTCGCAGAAGTTGATTCGGATGTGCGTGCAGACCGGAATCAATGCGTATCCGCGGACACCGTCCCGTATCCGTCCTTTCTGGTTCTCGCTGTAACTTAGTGTACACACGTCGAATCGAGACGAAACTTGCGCCATCGGACTCGTAGCAATACGCTGGTCCTGTGAGCCATGTTTGGTTCGATTCTGAGAACGTTGACAAAATCGCGGGTCGTGGGCCCCACAGGCTCCACTTGACGGGCAATTTTGTGATCGGCTCATCGGAATTTAATTTTGGAAGTTCCGTTGGGTTCGTATCATCGTTCTTGACCTGTTGACACTAAGTTGGACAGATTTGGAGACCTTTGACCCTGACGCATTTTTCGGTGCAAAGCGGCCCACATGTGGACCCCGCCTTGACCCGAAATTGTCATTTTCGCCCCTGTGTCCAAATTGGACTCAAGGACAGGCATTTCTAGCTGATTAATATTTTCTGGATCTTATGGTGATATCTATTTCAGCAACTGGAGTACTGCCTGCAATCCCCGCTGAAGCCAGAGCTACAATTGGAGCCGAAAATCCAGGCAAGTGTACCTTGCCATAATTACAGTATAATGATTCATTTTGTTCTCTTGATTTATTCCTGTGACTGTTGTACATGCTCAACCCTAGGGCCGTGTGACTTACTTAGCTTCCAATTAATAGTCGGGTGCCAACACCGTACGCGGGGTTGTGTAACGTCACCTAGAGATGGATATCGTGACATTTACATTCTCGTACTTGCCATATCAAGTACGTTATACCCAGGACACCTGACACTAATCATGAGACAGAATCTTTCTGAAATATTCAAGGTGATTCTTTGTAGGTTGCAGGATTATGACATAGACATTATTCTTAGATCTTATTATGACTTGCTGCATTAGTTTTGATCTTGCGTGTCATGGACATGAGACGTGTGATTACATTGGGTGGGAAGAGACACACAGGCTACAGGCTGATTATATATATATAGGCCATATCATAGTAAAATACATAGCATAGTATAACTGCTACCGGCTCCCCGACACAGAGCTTGTAGTGGTATCAGCCTTAGTTTTAGTGATGCTCTCAACTTGCATTTCACATAGATGGTTACATATTCACCCTGTTTAATTCATTTACTATTTCACTGCATTTATTTTGGCATGAGTTATTTTGTACCTTGCTGTGTCCCCTGAGGACCTGGATCCGGATTATGTCCCCAGATTTAGCAGACGAGATCTACCCTGAGGTGTACGGAACAGGAGCACTTCTCGGAGCAGCACCGGAACTTGAGGACGAGGTGATTGCTGAGGACTTCTCCTAAACATCTGCTTCTTCCATGCTCAGTGTTTATGGCCAATAAACTCTTTAATTCTTGTTTAAATGAACATTTGTAACAGACTTAATATCGGGTTATTCCCCGATTTTATTTACCTGTGACTGGATGTTGTTTATTTCTTTTGCTGATATTGCTGTCTTTATTCTGTGGATGAGATTAGTAAACCCTGACTATTGTAATACAGCTTAAGTATGCCCCGATGGATCCATTAAATTGGGTTTGTCCATCGGTGCGTGCTGCTGGCCATTGCCACGTGTCCAGTCCCTCGGTATTTTGGGACTGGGGCGTGACATGGTTTTTGTGGTGGCCCATGCAGGTCAACGACTAAATTGTTCGGTTTCAACTTAGGGACCGAACAGGCCTGCAATAAGAATAGAATAAGTTTTAGGATCTCATTCACTTGCTTGAATCGTTCTTGATATCTATATCGTATTCAAATCAATTTCTTGACTTGCATCCTGCCTTGATTCCTGTGCGCCTTTTATTGGTTATTTTGGATGCAGAGTAATGGATACCACAAGCAGCACTCTTCTAGCAGGCTCAGCAGCAGCAGAGGATACCACCTCAAGGACGCGGACAAGCTTTCGCAATGACTGTGGGAGACGCGCATAATCATGGAGTAGCTAACGCGCGTAAGTTTTTGTAGTTCTGTTTTTAGTTCGTGTCGTTGGTTCGTGACCCTAGACTTGACCTGACAGTTTTAAATTGTTAATAATTGATAACCTAGTGTTAATCTAAGTAATTTTGAACTTGCCAATAATTTAGAATGTTTTATAAATGTTAACTGATAAGTTTTTAAAGGATAAAACTGGTTTTCTAAAACTGTAATTTTCTAGATTTCCTACATTTGGGAAATTGTATAACTTCCATTGCTTAGGAAAAATGATTTTTCCTATGTGTTTAAAACCCTCAACCTTGATTTTCTTCATCGTATTGTGATTCGAATAAATTTTGCAACCGTGTCATCTCTGTTGACCGGTTATTCTTCGATTGCGAGGACGCAATCCTCTTAAGGGGGTAGATTGTAAACCCCCTGATTTTCAAGAATTTTTAAATTTGGATTTTTCATAATTTTCTGGAATTTTCTAGGAATTTTCTGTAATTAAATTCAGGTGTTTTAATTATTAAATAATTTTTTTAAATGATAATAAATACTATTAAAATATTATGAAAATAATATTTTATGGTATAAAATGAAAAACTAGACATAGGATAATTTTCCGGGAATTTATTGGACCCCGGAAGCTTTTTAAAAGCCCTAAAAACTAGTTAATTAATTAAACCAAAATAAACCGGGTTTATTTGAAATAAACCAAACCAATTTCTGAATCGAACCGGGTTCATTGAACCAAACCCAATCCTTATCGGGTCGGATCCGGGTCTAACCCAGACCCGACCCACTAGCCAGACCCGACCCGCAGTGTTTTGGATCGGGCCGGATCCGTTAGGACCCGACCCGTCCGCCCGTAGAACCCGAACCCGCTAGCCCTCTCTTCTCCCTCAAACAACGCTCGACTCCTCAGCTTCCGGCCGCCGGCGACCCTCCGGCTTCCCGAACGTCCCCGCCGCACCCTCTTCCTCTCCCTCACCGGACCCTCTTCCTCTCCCTCACCGGACCGCCCCACCAGCTTCTTCCTCCTCCCTATAAAAGCCCTAGCCACTCACCTCCTTCCCCGCTCCCCTCGACCTCGCCGCCACCGGACCTCCTGTCACGCCCCAGTCCCAAAAATACGTAGGACTAGGACACGTAAGCATGCCAGCCGCATGGATATGGCAACTCCAATATATGGAAACCAAATCCACACGTACGCTGAAATATGAATATCAAATCCACAAGTGGTATAAAGCATATGTCACAAGTCACAGGGTATACTCTAGATCTCATCCACAGAAAATCAATATAAACAAATAACCATCATCTATATAACTAGATCTCAATATAAGTAGCTAAGGATGATAGTTGGATGGAAACAAATCCACTACCAACTCGAATGGAAAAGTATATACAATATAAGTACAATACCACAACACAATATAGAATACTAGCTATCAATCACAGCTCGAAGAGAAGACATCCTCGGATCACAAGTAATCATCCAAATCTGCGATCCTGCAAATACTCAAGAACAGATACACCTGGCAGAGGACTAGGTCCTCAGAGGGACGTAACAAGATACAGAAAATACGAGCCAATTTGAGTACGGTAAACATGCATAATATTTGAAAATAAATAAGTACGCTGTACAAGACAATCTATATGAATGCAAATGAGGACAACTTTTCGACGTATGGGCAAGGGTAGGCTACTCGATCTAAGCCTCACAACTCACACACCCGTCAATGGACATCAGAAATCGACATACCTCTGGGGTAGCGACCAGCGCGACTTTACAGAAATCGACATACCTCTAGGGTAGCGACCAGCGCGACACACCCCCGTAGTGCGAACTATGTACTACGGTTTACCAGAGTGGTTAAAATCTCATACGCCTAATGATTGTCCTCTCATGATACTAAGTTCCATGTGTGTGTCAACATATCTAATACATAGTAATGACTGAAAGAAAACTACACATACAAGAAATATACAGAATACAATAAATATAAAGCAATATAAATAGCATGCAAAAGTACTGTAACAATTTGGCAAGGTATCTTGCCTGGTAAGGAAGCTGCTATGTACCAATAACCTGCTCCAGAAGTCGCGCAGAACAAATCCAATATCCTATGTATTACAAATTTATCACGTCAAAAGATAATTTATTTTAATTTATTTAATTCTGGAATAATTACTCTAAAATCCTATTTTAATCTTATTATTCTGATTTTTATGTTAATTCCTAAATTTTGTACAAAGAAACTGAATTTTATCAACTCGAGACTCATGGCACGCAAATCGAGGCGATCTGTTGACCGAAAAGTCAACCGACACAAACTCAACTTTCATGCATGATTTTCTGTAGATTTCAGCGTCAAAAATATGCTGGAATTTACGGCTCGTCCGAATTCAAATTCGTTTGAGAATTATGGCACATACAAATTTTGTATTGTGCACCGATGGTTAAATTCTAACCTAGAAGTTCTACAGAATTAACAGTATATAAATACTTCGAATTAAATTCTGGGAAAAACATATGTCAATTAACTAGACATTAGATTTCCGAAACTTTAAACGGTTCATGATTCTGATTCCTGGTTCTCCCGGAATCGCGAAAACATTGAAACACATTTATTTTCGGACATGCTGTGCTCTACGAATTTTCCAGAATTTAATACTCATAATTTCGAAAAACAATTTATATAATCAGAAAGCTAACCTCAATATCATTCTAACAAAAAAAACTAGGCCTCGTTTGGAGTCCGGAGCTATGCGCAATGGCTTCTGGAAGATGAAGGAACTCTAGATGACAATTCTCCAAAAATCGGCTGAAGAAAAACCTTAGAAATTAATATCTAAACTATTATATATATAGATGAGAGAGAGAGCAGCCGCGGCTCAGATAGCGCCACGTGGCATCCATCCGACGCTGCCCGCTCAGATCTAACGGTCTGGGTTCGCTGCGGCTCGGCTCAGCTGAGTCCGAGTCGAACTCTGACTCGGCTCGACTCGGCTCGGCTCGCACCCACTCAGCAGTCACTGATAGGCGGGCCCGGCACTGTTCACTGCTGGAGGCTGACAGGTGGGCCCCCTGTTTGCTGACTGGGCAGAATTAATTACTTTTTGGATTTTCTTTTTCAGAAATTAGTTTTTAATTCAGTTTTTCATAATTAACTCAAAATAAATGCTAAAAATAATCAGAAAATTCCCAAAAAATTCTAGAAAATATATTTTATTATTTAGAACCTAAAATAAAAGTTTGGGATATTTTTAATTAAGTTTGAACATAAAATAAATTCTTCAAAGTCCTAGAAAATTAGTGTTTCTAGTTTTTAATTAACTAAAAATTATGGAAAAATCCCAATAATCTAAAATAGCCTAAAAATAATTCTAAATAAATATTTATATAATTAAATATACTAAAACAAATTATTTTCTAATTAACTAAGAGAATGCTCTAAATAACTTCAACATCTATAATAAATATAATAATATAAAATATACACAAAATACCTATTTTGGGTGAGAGAGTTTACAATCTACCCAACTTAAAACAATTTCGTCCTCGAAATTAAAATAAGGCATAATTTGTTAAATCCTTCACATTCGTACATAAGGTACGTCAATCGCAATCTCTTCCAAAAATTTAAATAACAAAATCTATTCAAATCTATCGCGATCACTTCAAAATTAAGATAACCACTGTTTAAATCAAAATTCAACCTGTCGTAATCTCTTCTCGATTTTTAAATAATCAACATCCAAATCTAACTCAAGTCTATATGACATCCCACATCAAAATTTATATCACAATTTCCAACTATCATAATCTCCTCTAGACTTTGAACAATAAACAATTCTAATCAAATTTTATTCCTATTCTCAACCTAAGATTTTTGTACTCTTCAAATATTTAAACTCAATTTACATCCTCAATATTTCAAATAGGTGACCCAATAATCAAAATTGAACTTTTAATTCAAATCATCAAATTGTAAAATTTAAATTTAATTCACCAATTGTTCAAGTCTAAAATTCTATATTTATCCTCAAAATTTAAATCGATGATTCATCCTTCAATATTTAAAATTTAAATCATGTGCTCAAAGTATAAATATTTGGTCCGCAATATCAAGATTTTAAAATTCGTTAAATCCTCATTATCTTAATCCTTCTTTTAAAATTCTCCACATTTAAAAGGACTTAATCTCTCAATCTAATCCTACTTGATCACAATCTAAAAGAATTCTCCTCAAGTTTAATAATGCAATTTCTACCCAACTTAGAATTTACCCATCTATCACATAAGGCTCTTACATTTAAGAAAAATATTCCTCAATTTATTTTCTCATGTCATTCAATCCTCAAAACTTTAACACCAATTATATCATATGTAATATGCCCTTAATTAATTATGAAAGATAGTCACCAAATAATGTGATTGGCCTATGGGGTATATCTTGTACTATCCGTGTATCACTTATTTCGAAGCACGAGATTTTATCTTTCCGAAACAAGGGAAGACGGAAAGCAATGGAAAAGAGTTCAAGGAGGGGTAATAGAATGGAAGTATGGGAATCAAAGCGTTTAAAGAATTTAAATGGGAATTGTCAAGACAGTTGTGGATTGAAATCTTAATTTGGTAATTTCCTATTCGCATGCTCACATCGGTGCAGTTATGTACTTGATATGATATGCTTTGTCGTATCTAGAGGGTAAGTATATTTGTCTACTGGTCAACTATACATCTCAATCCACGTAAAATACTATTGCGAAGGGCGAATTAAGCGCATTATGGCTAGCTAGACCATAATACACTGATTCTGATTAGACAATTTGTATTAGTGTGGTTGATCAGGCCCCAATAACACATATGTCATGAACAAGCTCGATATAAGATTAAGCTTGCAAAAACTAGGCTATAATAGCAGCATAATTCAAGGTAGCACAGAAAATATAACGCTGGATTATGATGTGAGAAGTTACAAAATAATTCAAGTTCGCAAAAGCAAAAACAACATAAGCAATAATAATAAAAGACTCTACAATCTCTACAGTTATCATACAACCTCCTTATCTAAGTCGCTAGTCGACCAAATAGGGCAAGGACCTCTAAATTCTATAGTCTGAATAAACACTGTCGTCTTTTGCTAGCATGCGATAAATATCATTCGGTTACACTTCAATTAATAGGTCAAAAGACTATGTGATACTAGGTGTCAAACATTATGGTAAAACTTCTAACTCTAGTAGTGTCTATACTACCCTCACGTCCTCATAATACATCAAGGGGTAATAGTAAACCAATCTATAGATAAGGAATTCTAGGGTTCACTAGATATTCTAAACTTAGTGGTGTGTCTATATTCTCGTTGTATTCTTAATAGGTGTGCTACCATAATTATCATCCTAATAATAGGGGTTCCTATATTCTAGCAGAAGGCTATTCTCAAAGAACTATTAGGGAAGTACATGAATCAAGCAGGATGCAATTATTCGAATAGAATAGAGAGGAGGAAGATGAATCATAGTCAATTGTGGATGAGATCCTATACTCTAGTCCTAGGTGCAGGCTTGTTCGGTACAGTAACATAACCGAGACAATATGCTCTCGACCTGCATGAGCCACCACAAAAATATGTCACGCCCCAGTCCCAAAAATACGTAGGACTAGGACACGTAAGCATGCCAGCCGCATGGATATGGCAACTCCAATATATGAAAACCAAATCCACACGTACGCTGAAATATGAATATCAAATCCACAAGTGGTATAAAGCATATGTCATAAGTCACAGGGTATACTCTAGATCTCATCCACAGAAAATCAATATAAACAAATAACCATCATCTATATAACTAGATCTCAATATAAGTAGCTAAGGATGATAGTTGGATGGAAACAAATCCACTACCAACTCGAATGGAAAAGTACATACAATATAAGTACAATACCACAACACAATATAAGAATACCAGCTATCAATCACAGCTCGAAGAGAAGACATCCTCGAATCACAAGTAATCATCCAAATCTGCGATCCTGCAAATACTCAAGAACAGATACACCTGGCAGAGGACCAGGTCCTCAGAGGGACGTAACAAGATACAGAAAATACGAGCCAATTTGAGTACAGTAAACATGCATAATATTTGAAAATAAATAAGTACGCTGTACAAGACAATCTATATGAATGCAAATGAGGACAACTTTTCGACGTATGGGCAAGGGTAGGCTACTCGATCTAAGCCTCACAACTCACACACCCGTCAATGGACATCAGAAATCGACATACCTCTGGGGTAGCGACCAGCGCGACTCTACAGAAATCGACATACCTCTGGGGTAGCGACCAGCGCGACACACGCCTGTAGTGCGAACAATATACTACGGTTTACCAGAGTGGTTAAAATCCCATACGCCTAATGATTGTCCTCTCATGATACTAAGTGCCATGTGTGTGTCAACATATCTAATACATAGTAATGACTGAAAGAAAACTACACATACAAGAAATATACAGAATGCAATAAATATAAAGAAATATAAATAGCATGCAAAATTACTGTAACAATTTGGCAAGGTATCTTGCCTGGTAAGGAAGCTGCGATGTACCAATAATTTGCTCCAGAAGTCGCGCAGAACAAATCCAATATCCTATGTATTACAAATTTATCACGTCAAAAGATAATTTATTTTAATTTATTTAATTCTGGAATAATTACTCTAAAATCCTATTTTAATCTTATTATTCTGATTTTTATGTTAATTCCTAAATTTTGTCCAAAGAAACTGAATTTTATCAACTCGAGACTCATGACACGCAAATCGAGGCGATCTGTTGACCGAAAAGTCAACTGACACAAACTCAACTTTCATGCATGATTTCCTGTAGATTTCAGCGTCAAAAATATGCTGAAATTTACGGCTCGTCCGAATTCAAATTCGTTTGGGAATTATGGCACATACAAATTTTGTATTGTGCACCGATGGTTAAATTCTAACCTAGAAGTTCTACAGAATTAACAGTATATAAATACTTCGAATTAAATTCTGGAAAAAACATATGTCAATTACCTAGACATTAGGTTTCCGAAACTTTAAACGGTTCATGATTCTGATTCCTGGTTCTCCCGGAATCGCGAAAACATTGAAACACGTCTATTTTCGGACATGCTGTGCTCTACGAATTTTCCAGAATTTAATACTCATAATTTCGAAATTTTTTTTATATAATCAGAAAGCTAACCTCAATATCGTTCTAACAAAAAAAAACTAGGCCTCGTTTGGAGTCCGGAGCTATGCGCAATGGCTTCTGGAAGATGAAGGAACCCTAGATGACAATTCTCCAAAAATTGGCTGAAGAAAAACCCTAGAAATTAATATCTAAACTATTATATATATAGAGGAGAGAGAGAGCAGCCGCGGCTCAGATAGCGCCATGTGGCAGCCATCCGACGCTGCCCGCTCCGATCTAACGGTCTGGGTTCGCTGCGGCTCGGCTCAGCTGAGTCCGAGTCGAACTCTGACTCGGCTTGGCTCGGCTCGAGGTCGGCTCGGCTCGGCTCGCACCCACTCAGCAGTCACTGATAGGCGGGCCCGGCACTGTTCACTGCTGGAGGCTGACAGGTGGGCCCCCTGTTTGCTGACTGGGCAGAATTAATTACTTTTTGGGTTTTCATTTTCAGAAATTAGTTTTTAATTCAGTTTTTCATAATTAACTCAAAATAAATGCTAAAAATAATCAGAAAATTCCCAAAAAATTCTAGAAAATATATTTTATTATTTAGAACCTAAAATAAAAGTTTGGGATATTTTTAATTAAGTTTGAACATAAAATAAATTCTTCAAAGTTCTAGAAAATTAGTATTTCTAGTTTTTAATTAACTAAAAATTATGGAAAAATCCCAATAATCTAAAATAGCCTAAAATTAATTCTAAATAAATATTTATATAAGTAAATATACTAAAACAAAATATTTTCTAATTAACTAAGAGAATGCTCTAAATAACTTCAACATCTATAATAAATATAATAATATAAAATATACACAAAATACCTATTTTGGGTGAGGGAGTTTTCACCTCCGCCCTGCCGTCGTCTCCCCGGCGAACCCCCGCCTCCCGCAGACCCAACGCCACCCTCCTCCCGCGGCTCGCAGCCCCTCGCTGCTGCCCAGAACCCGTTCGAACTTCGGCCGAGCCCGACTCTCCTCCTCGACCAGATCCGGCCGATCCCTGCACCGCCGTAACCCGCAGTCGACTCCGGCCGACTCACCCGAGCGCCGCCCGGCCTCCCCTAGGCGTCCTCGAGCCCTCGCCGACCTCCGCCGGCCTGAACCCCCACTCCCAGTGACGCAGAACCTGTGCCCTAGCTCAGACACGATTCGGACACGTGTCGGACACGAAAAATTCACAGTTTCCCGGAGCCCTGTTCAGGTACCCATATCCTTCTCCTCGTAGCTCTGTTTTCGATTCCGTCAGTTGCATCGCGTAGCCTGCATGATCCCCTCGGTGCCCGTGCAAACCGCTCGGTGCATCGCGACCTGTGGTGATCGCGAACTGCGATCCAAAAACAGGAAAACCAACGCCCTGTTTCACCCCGGAACTGAGTACGCCCCGCCAAACGGGACGACTTGGTCGCGTGCGGTCTTCACCGATACGTGCGCATCGTTGATACGGACGTGCGGGATTTCGCAGAAGTTGATTCGGATGTGCGTGCACACCGGAATCAATACGTATCCGCGGACACCGTCCCGTATCCGTCCTTTCTGGTTCTCGCTGTAACTTAGTGTACACACGTCGGATCGAGACGAAACTTGCGCCATCGGACTCGTAGCAATACGCTGGTCCTGTGAGCCAAGTTTGATTCGATTCTGAGAACGTTGACAAAATCGTGGGTCGTGGACCCCATAGGCTCCACTTGACGGGCGATTTTGTGATCGGCTCATCGGAATTCAATTCTGGAAGTTCCGTTGGGTTCGTATCATCGTTCCTGACCTGTTGACACTAAGTTGGACAGATTTGGAGACCTTTGACCCTGACACATTTTTCGGTGCAAAGCGGCCCACATGTGGACCCCGCCTTGACCCGAAATTGTCATTTTTGCCCCTGTGTCCAAATTGGACTCAAGGACAGGCGTTTCTAGCTGATTAATATTTTCTGGATCTGATGGTGATATCTAATTCAGCAACTGGAGTACTGCCTGCAATCTCCGCTGAAGCCAGAGCTACAATTGGAGCCGAAAACCCAGGCAAGTGTACCTTGCCATAATTGCAGTATAATGATTCATTTTGTTCTCTTGATTTATTCCTGTGACTGTTGTACATGTTCAACCCTAGGGACGTGTGACTTACTTAGCTTCCGATTAATAGTCGGATGCCAACACCGTACGCGGGGTTGTGTAACGTCACCTAGAGATGGATATCGTGACATTTACATTCTCGTACTTGCCATATCAAGTACGTTATACCCAGGACACCTGACACTAATAATGAGACAGAATCTTCCTGAAATATTCAAGGTGATTCTGTGTAGGTTGCAGGATTATGACATAGACATTATTCTTAGATCTTATTATGACTTGCTGCATTAGTTTTGATCTTACGTGTCATGGACATGAGACGTGTGATTACATTGGGTGGAGAGAGACACACAGGCTACAGGTTGATTATATATATAGGCCATATCATAGTAAAATACATAGCATAGTATAACTGCTACCGGCTCCCCGACACAGAGCTTGTAGTGGTATCAGCCTTAGTTTTAGTGATGCTCTCAACTTGCATTTCACATAGATGGTTACATATTCACCCTGTTTAATTCATTTACTATTTCACTGCATTTATTTTGGCATGAGTTATTTTGTACCTTGCTGTGTCCCCTGAGGACCTGTATCCGGATTATGTCCCCAGATTTAGCAGACGAGATCTACCCTGAGGTGTACGGAACAGGAGCACTTCTCGGAGCAGCACCGGAACTTGAGTGTTTATGGCCAATAAACTCTTTAATTCCTGTTTAAATGAACATTTGTAACAGACTTAATATCGGGTTGTTCCCCGATTTTATTTACTTGTGACTGGATGTTGTTTATTTCTTTTGCTGATATTGCTGTCTTTATTCTGTGGATGAGATTAGTAAACCCTGACTATTGTAATACAGCTTAAGTATGCCCCGATGGATCCATTAAATTGGGTTTGTCCATCGGTGCGTGCTGCTGGCCATTGCCACGTGTCCAGTCCCTCGGTATTTTGGGACTGGGGCGTGACAAGGACACATTACAAGCTAGGCAAACACATGAGCTAAGCATAGGTCCTCAAGGGTCTTCTATAGATAATTTTACTTATTCTGCTCCTCATAACAAAACTGAGTTAACAAAATATATTATTTGTGATTAATAATCTTTTGATATTTGGTTAGAGTAAATCATATTATGATTATACAAGTACTACTCTTAATCCTTGTTTTACTAAAGTATCTCGATCTACTACTAGAGCAGATGCTGTCAAAATATTTGAAAAAGAAAAAAAAGGCAACTTTAGAAGAAAGTTTTGTAAATGTTAGTAAATTTGTTTTAACTTTTGATATATGGACTAGTAAAAACAATTACCCTTATATTTGTATCACAACACATTATTTAGATGTAACATAAATTTTGTAAAAACTAATTTTTTTTGCCTAAGAACTTTAGAATTTACACATACTACCGCTGCAATCGGTGGAGCTATAATATAATTTTTACGTGAATATGATATTCACAATAATTTTTTTTAATTTCTTTTTGATAATTCTAGTAATAACACTTCTTGTATTACTATTATAAAATCAAATTTTTTTGCTTATAGTAGAAGGACGACTTTTTTATGTAAGATGTGCTTGTCATATTATTAATTTAATTGTACACGAATGCCTTCAGTTCTTTTAAGCAAATTTAGTAAATATTAAATCATGCTTAATTAGTTTGAACACTTCTACAAGTAGACAACACGATTTTAAATTATTGAATATGTTATTATTCTTAGGAGATTTGTTAAGGATGCACCACATAGATGATATTCTACTTATTTAATGTTGAAATATTCTATTAAATTTAAAGATGTTATTACATATTATTGTAATGTTAATTCAAGATTTGGTTATCAAGTAACTGAAAATGATTGGTTAATTGCTAGTTCAATTTATAAAATTTTAGAATTATTTTACAATGTTACATGTATTTTATTTGGAGTTCATTATCCAACTTCTCCTTTAGTTTTAACATAAATTATTAACATGTCCCATTTATTTTGTAAATATAGAAACACTCATAGTTTTGATTATGTTGTTTCCAAAATGGAATTTTTTTTCTAAAATATTGGCGTGATATATCACTTCTATATTTTTTGGCTTCGTTTTTTTTTATCCTAAAATTAAATTAGAGGGTGTATTTATATTGTTAGATGATTATAATGACTATATGAATATTGAGGTAGGTAGCTTAAAAGTAGAAATTAAAAAAGTTTTAGATATAAGTATTTTATATGAAAAAAAGTTGTATCGAGCTGACTCAATACAACTGTTTAAGATAGTAATAGCTTCGATTTAATGTCTAAGTTATCCCATACTAAAAGTATACTGCAAAGGAAGAAACAAAAAAAAAAAGAAAAAGAATCTTTCCTACCAACTCAAGAATTGTCATTGTATTTAAATTCTTATGAAGAAGAAGGTGATGATTCTAGATCGTATTTTTCAATTTTAGAATGGGAAAAAAGATACGAAAAACGTATCATATACTTTCTTCTTTAGCACGTGATCTCCTAATGGTCTCAGTGTCCACGGTAGCATCAGAATCTTATTTTAGTGCAGGTTCAAGGATGCTAAGCAAGAAGAGAAGAATGTTGCTGCCATATATTTTGAAAGTTTGCGTCTGCGTTCAAGATTGTGTTCGTATGAAAAAATGAACTCAACAATTAAGATATGAAAGTACCGAATCAATGAGATGAACATTCAGTCTCTTACTTTGGACGACGCTACTGGAGGAGTAGTTGAGCAATAAACATAGACGACGGAAAACAAAAGAAAAGACTTGTACATTTTATAACGAATTTTATGGAAATAAAATCTCAAGTTTCATTTTTTTGTTTGTTATAAAAAAATGTTATATTAGATTTAAATTATAATGACATTAATAAAATTATTTCAATTTTTTTCCTTATCAAATTTCTATTTTTTGATTTTTTTAATAAACCGGCCCAGCCCTGAATCGATCCGGACCAAGTCCGGGTCGGTCCGATCCATCCCCGACCGAACACGTGCCCGGGCTGGGTTCACCCCCTCTCCATTCTAGTTCGGGCCGGCCTGGCTTGGCCTGACCTGCCTCCTCTCTTGAGCTAAGCCTGGGCCAGTCCAGGTCCGATCAAAATCAATCAACTCTGAGTTCGGACCGACCCGGCTTGTCCCGATAGACACTGTGAAGAATGACTACCATACTAACTCCCGATAGACACCATGAAAAAAGACTATGATACTAACTCAAAAACCGACTATGATACTAACTCAAATATCAAGTCTCGCTTGTCACTTCAACTTTATGAGCTTCTCTCCCGATGTAAGGGAATCTTAACCCAGCACTATTAGGACACAAACTTCTCTAAAACAAATACAGCTCCCTACCAAATTAACTCCATTTCAGACCCTATCTTGGAATCTTATTTGCACTTAGACTCTAAATCTGTCTTTGACCCACACTAAATTCTATGCTTGGTACCAGAGGGTGATACCAACTTTTGTGCGGACTAAATAACAACTGTAGAAAGAACTACTAAACTAATTCATCACTGAAAATTTAGAATATTAAGAACCCATGACCAGTTCCTGTAGGATATTTGTTGAAGCCTGAACGTCAGGTGCGCAAGCTAATAATTTGCATTCAGAGAAGAAATTGAACCATTTACTATCTCGACATTTTCCAATCTTCTCTACAAATGGTTTGACTTTATAATATTAATCTCAAATCTCACTCAGTCATGCTTTTCTACTTTTACTCCCACCCCCAATTTAGGAAATGTACGTGTGGTGTCTTTGTTTGCATACCCATGTCGTCCACAGGACACCGAACCAGACAAAAATATGTCTCGTGTCCGTATCCAACCATCTATATTGGTGTATCATAGCGTACAATAATAAGACAACAATTATTTATGCTACAAATTAAGGAAAGGTGTACAAAGTAGCTACTCATGAGTTCATCGACGTCAAACGCTGGTGGAACACTGAGATCCCTGAACCGAGCGGAGCAGCACCCCGGACGCCGAAGAGCCATCTGATCCCCCGGCGGGAAGCACCCCGAGAACCGACGCGCAGTCGACATCGAACCGATACCTCCCCGAGACCCAGCTCCCGACCTTCCACCTCAGCTGCCCGTCGAGCTTGAGCAGCAGCAGCATCCTCCCTGCGACCTGCACGTCGCGGCCCACCTCGTACTCGACCGAGGGCGCCACGGGCACGGCCGCTCCGTAGAGCGACGCCGAGAGGAGGTTCGTGTCCCGGTGGCCCTGGTAGAATGGCGGGAGCGGGGACTCCGCGGTGATCGGCTGGTCCCTGTACACCGCGTAGGCCCTCAGGCTGTCGTAGTAGACTCCGACCCTCGCGTTTGGGTTCTTGCTCAGCAGCGTGGCCTGGATGCTCGAGTTGATGAGCTGGCGCGGCGAGAGCGAAAGCTCGTAGATGGAGGTGTCGTTGAGGTAGAACTCGGGCTTCGACGGGCGGAGGACGAGCCACACTACGAAGACTAGGAAGAGTATCAGGGAGAGGAGCGTGGAGAGGCAGTAGAGGAACCTCTTCTTGAGGAGGGATTGGATGTGGAAGCCTCTCTTGGCGCAGTGCTTGGGAGAGGTCTGTATAAGAAGAGACATTTGCCGACGAAAAAGATTAATCAGATTTGTGATTCGATTCGGAAGTAGATGCTTGTTTATATATAATATGGTTGGGTTGCGTGGGTGGAACATGGTTTTCTAATCCTCCAGAGATACCAGAGTATATCTTGGCTCCTACCGGAAAGGTTTACTTTGTTCGCGTCCACGAAATGAAGGGTGTCGGCCAATGGGTCGACACGTAACATTTTCTTGCTTCTAGCAATTTAAATGGACTTTTGATAAGGGCACTACAAACTTTATTAAGGCCAAACTTGAAACCCTCCTTCCAAACCCTCCAAATCCCACCAGAGCCCTCCCCCCTCCCGCCGGAGCCGTTCTTCTCGACTCCGTCCTCCTTCTCCTTGTCGATGGCTCCCAAAGTCTCGAGCAGTATCGGACGGGACTGTAGAAATTTCTACAGTCCTATATAGATTTAGGATTGTAGAAAATTCTACAATGCTATATACATTAAGGACTGTAGAAATTTTTACAGTCCTAAATTTATAAAAGACTGTAGAAATTTCAACAGTCCTAAAAAATTAGGACTGTGAAAATTTCTGCAATCCTGTATACGTATAGGACTGTAGAAATTTGTACAGTCCTGAATGTTAAATTAATTTAGGATGTTAAATAAAATTTTATTTTTTGTCTTATAGTCATGATCCTCGGAAGGGCACTGTGGATGAAGATATCATCAGAAGACACCCTACTGCGTCGATGCGTAAGGAACACAATGTTTCGCGTACTATTGAACCAGGTGTCACTATCCGCGACCCCGAGGCACACCCTGAAGTTAGGAAACGTCGATTGACGAAGAAGACTGTCACTCGTTCGAAGAGACGTGCTCCTCCTAGTTCTTCAGGTTCTTCTTCCTCCTCCGATGAGGACATGCCAAATGTCCCAAATCGGCCAACTGATGGTTCAGGACCTTCTCAGCCTATAGATAGTCCTGTCGAGAGTCTCCCACAAACCCTCGAAAATTGGGTTACTGATGGTTCATGACCTTCTGAGCAGCAAGATAGTCCAGTCGAGACTCGTCCAAACGGTTGCTCTATGTTACCGTCGATCGAAAACCATATTGCATACCAAATATGGAACAATTCGGTAAGTACATTACGTTATGATAATTTTATATATAGTTGTAAGTTCAAAGTTCATCCAATTATTTATAGATAAGTACATTTTACATAGAGGTATAACTTCATCCAATTGTTTACTTTTCAGGAGAGTTCTCGTATGTTGACGGTGATCAACCACGGGAAAAAATGTAATACATGGAGGTATGAATTATTGGGAGACGATGTGAAGGAAAAAATCAGTCCCACCGGTTTACAATATTTGGGTAGCTACTCATATACGACGGTGGATAATGTACTGATATCAGCATTTGTAGAACGATGGCATCCAGAAACCAACACTTTCCATCTACCCAATGGGGAGTTGACGATTACCCTTGATGACGTCCATCATATATTGGGACTTAGGGTTGATGGTCGAGTCATGATGAATCAAACTTTTGATGAGTCGAGCATTAACTTTTACGACAATATTGTGGATTATGTATCAGGGTGTCTGGGAGTTGATGCCACTAGTTTTACCACTCTTCGAGAATTCAAGAAGTCCTACGGACTTCCTTTAAAATATTTGGAGGAGATATTCGCTGATCCGGACCCCGAAATGGATAATAGCGATAATGTGGCCCGCGGATATATACAGTTCATCTTAGGGGCTGTCGTCATTACGGATAAGTCTGGAACGTCCATACATGCCAAATATCTCCTCAATTTGGACAACATTGACACGGTGGAAGAAATATCTTGGGAAAGCGCTATACTAGCATACCTTTACCGCGAACTTGGTGCGGCATCCCGCGTGGGTTCGAAGACAATATCCGGATGCCAGACTCTACTCCATGTATAGATATATCATTGTCAACTTGTATACATAATTTAAAATTTTGTTGTTAATTTTTGGACTAATATTTTTTTAACCTGGTTACGTGAAGGCATGGATATACTAGCACTTTCCAACCCTGCAGTGGGCTAAACTGAACCGAGGGTATGACGAGAACCTTCCTAGAATGTGCCGATGGAAGCCAACTAAGGAAGATGCCAAACGTCCTCACACATTGGCCGCCCTACGGAATGCACTCGAAGATATGATGACATAAGAGGTGAATTGTGACCTAATTTTTTAATGTTTGGTAATAATTGACTACGTTATGCTAAATTTTATGCGGTACAAATTGTTTGGGATCCATATCGTGATTTGCGACAGACTAGTCGTCCATTGCAACCAGTCGCTTTATATCACGATCTTATAAGTTGTCATGAAATCAAGGAGGCTTATATGCCGGATAGAGTGCTCCGTCAGTTTGGCTACGTACAAACTGTCCCAAAGCGCACTTTGAAAATGATAACTGCTCTGCGAGGTACAAAACCGCTAAACTATATTACTGCGGCGTTCAACTGGGTCTCGGACTTCTTCACCGAGTGACAACGCCACGTTATTAGAGATACTGAACGACAAGCAGAAGTAAATATGACGGAATGTAGCGACGACTACCTCACCTACTATGCTGGTGTCGGACTACCTACCTTGTTCCAATGCGGAGGCGATATTATGCGTGTACCTTCAGATCTTCCTACCAAATCGGTCTTGTATACTGCATTGGTCAAGATGGTGAGTCAACTTCTTCACTTTCACTTTGATATTTGTAAATGTTTATAACATAACAAATTTTTTTAATTCTCATGAATAGGCTAGAAAAGTGAAGAAGTTGGGAAGAAGCCTCGTAAGTTGCCAGGGTTCGAATTATATGGCAATCAATGACGAACTACAACAAATCGACAACGCTGAAGATTTTTCTTTCTTGAAAAATAGAGAGCAACGTACAAAGAGGCGGCATGAAGTTTAGGTCCCATTTGAAGACTTGTAAAACTTTCAATGAATTTGAGTTTTGAGACATGTAAAAGTTTTAAGTTTGAATTTGACTTGTAAAACTTTGAATGAATTTGCTATAATTCGCACTTTGAATATTTGTGTTCTAAGTTTCCTACATACAAACAGTTGTCAAATGTGTAGATTTTGACAGTTGTCAAAATTTTGACAGTCCTACTATCTTCTAGGACTGTCAAAATTTTGACAGTCCTAATTTCCTGACAGTTTTACATATAATTTTGACAGTCCTGGTATCGATTAGTATCAATGCACAATATACAGTCAAAATCGATTAGTATCAATGCACAACATACAGTCCTAGGGTTTAGATAACTTCTTTCATTACACAACATACACACAACATACAGTTCAATATACAGTTAAACATACATGACTCTTTGCACAACATACATTTTAATATACAGTATCAATCGATTAGAATATCAAAGTAGTCGTTCGACATGATTTTTGGATCCTCTATCTTCATTATCTTCTTATAGGCAGCCATTGCATCCATGTAGGGTGTCGTCCATGCGATCGCTTCCTCTGGTGCGTGTTTATACCAAAGTGTAGAAGGTGGCGGAATAGGAGAATGACCGATCAACTTTGGGATGACGAAGTGTTGTCCGACAAGCCCTATCGAACATAGATTGGATACTCCATATTCGGCCGGGGGAGCACACATTAGAAATAAAGTATTGTTAATGCCTTGTGAGATAATTACAATAGGTATCTTATACCTATTAGAGAATATGTAAGCAGCAGGTGGGACATCCATGTAATGGTCTGGTCCGGTAACTGTTTCCGTACAAGGTAAGCTTGCCAACAAATCTCTAACAATTTCTTCGCCGAGTATCTACCTATAGAAGGGTAGTCGAGACTCCAACTCCTCGTACAGCTCTACCCTAACCTGTCTCCATCCTGCTTCAACTGAATAGCCTAGTTGTCTTGCTAGTGCATGATATCCACAATGGCCATCCTTAGGAACATCAACAATAGACCAAATGAAATCCCGTATCTCTGGTAGAAAATTTTCAATGTATAGACTATATGAATCAGAAAAGTTATCTAAACCCTCCACGTAACTGCTGTAGAAGCATGAAAAATACTCTGGATAGCTATACGCAGCATATTGATGTAGGGCAGCGTAAACAGAGGACCTCAGCGCCATCAAGCGTGCAACAGAGCTTTTCCGCTGAGCACAGCATAAAGCTTAAAGCTCCAGGACCATTCGTGCAATATGTCCAGGCTGCTTCAGCGTAAACAGGGTGCTTCATCGCCTTTATGGCGTAAAACTCATCAGCTTTTAATGCAGCATTGAAGTGTATGAGGAACGCTTCGTATTCTTCGAAATGAACCTGTCAAATCATGCAATGAACCTGACGTCTGGACTCCTGACAAAGAGTACTGCTCGACTACCCGGGCGACGGCTATAATGATGGCGCGGCACTGCAACCCAGGCTGTCATTTACTGCTATTTCCTTGGCGTAAACCGCTTTTACACATACAAAAGAATACGCTGCCTAGTTTTACACAGGCAGATGTGAGCTGTTTACGCTCCGCAGAAGACAAACAGCCTACCACGTCAAAAGCTGTACTTCGTACAGGGCTCGAGGCACGTCTCTGCATTTAATGCACAGAGCGGTGACAGTTTCTCGAGGCACGTCTCTGCATTTAAAGTGCCGAATACTGACAGATGCCCAAGGCACGTCTCTGCATTTAAAGCGCCGAATACTGACAGATGCCCGAGGCACGTCTCTGCATTTGATGCGCAGAAGGGTGGCAGACCTTCAAAACATGCCTCTGCATTTAATGCGCAGGATAATGGCGGATCTCCGCATTTAATGCAGGAGATTTGATTAAATGTCACCGAACCGTCGTTTAGTGACATCCCCTTTGCGTAAACTAATCTTACACATACAAGGGAATACGCTGCCTAGTTTTACATAGGCATACGTGAGCTTCCTACGCTCCGCAGAAGACAAACAGACCGCCACGTCAGTAGTTACTCTTCGTACAGGATTCGAGGCGCGTATCTGCATTTAATGCGCAGAATGATGGCAAATCTTAAAGACAAGCCTCTGCATTTAATGCACATGATGGGGGCAGATCTCTGCATTTAATGCAAGAGATTTGATTATATCTCCAAGAGCCGTAATTCTGGCTAAAACTCCACATCATCTCGGCTTCTATGCCTACTCGGCCTCTATGACCACTCGGCTTCTACGCTCACTCAGCTTCTACGCCTACTCGGCTTCTATGCCTATTTGGCTTCTACGCCATGGTGACAGTTATTGGCTTCTACGCCAACCTCTTCTACACAAAGGATAACTACCTACGTGGCTTCTACGCCGTGATCTTCGCAGCAGTTATACGCGTTGTCCCTTAGTTGGACACGCGTCACACGCTCATTCAAAAGATCATCTATACGCAGGCATTGGTTATTTTAACCGCCGTGTAAAAGGGTGCTATACTTTCCACTACTCAGTTTCTACACCGACTGAGTGGTCACTGTCACTAAAACTCTATAAATAGAGACCTCTATCAGCAGAGGAAAAGGGTCGGAAATTGGAAAAGAAATCCAGTATCAGATCCAAGAGGTCGGCAAAATTGAAGGTCAAATGATCGGAAATTGGTCAAGGAATCCAGTATCAGATCCAAGGTCGACAATTGGGAGGAAAGAAGGAGGAGAGAGAACGATCAAGAGAGAGAGAAGAATCCAGAGCTCAGGCAAAGAGTAGCGATCGGCGACTTTGGCATCGAGCATCCACTCTCCTTAGCAACCTTCGAAGCTGCTTTCTGTCTTCTACGACACTTCTTCATCATCGTGTGGTCCAAGGGCCAAAGTGATCGACTGCAGATCAGACTCCTATAGCAATATTTACCCAGATTAAAAAATTGTACTCGACATCCTCGTATAGGATTAATTGTACTGCTTGTTTGTAAACATAAAGGGCGGGTTTTTAATATAAAGCCTCGTTTCCATATCTTTTCGTTTATTTTATCAGACAACAAGATGGCGACTCTGTTGGGGACATCTTTCTCTTCTGGTGAGGAAGCAATTGATCAACACGATGCCGTATCCGTGGGATCCGTGAAGAAGGCACTGGTCGTCCAGTTTGACCAGTCTGCCTACGAAGACATGCTTCGAATGTCACGCCCCGATCTCCTGCCGGAATCGGCCGTCCCCGCTATGCGCGAATCACCGCGCTAGCGCTCCCGCGGGACGTACGTTTCCATCGGGACACGATGCCGCACGAGCCTTGGGTTGCGCCCGCGCAAGGCAAATACCGAAACGGCCGTTGATAACTAGTTCACAGAGTCACTATAGCGGAAACATAAAATGAACACAAGTATTGAATCCAAATCAAGCTCTTTATTGATATGAAATAAAGATTACAAGCGGCACTAGGCCGAGATTACAAATCGCTCATGCTCTCTCTCTCTTTTACAATGAATATGCCCTTAGGCTTAGAACCAATACAAACGATCTGGATGATGATGTTCCCATACATTATGTCTCATATATGCGAGCTCCAGGTCCGTGCGCCACGCTCCACGACGCCAAGTGCGGTCCGGCGCCTCATTGCGTTAAGCGATCTCCGAATCCGTACGAGTTCCCCCCTGCACCCTGCATGCAGACTGGTTGGGTATCAGTACATTGAATGCACTGGTGGGGAGGCCTCTCGCCAACGCCACAAAACAAGCACGTTCATTAGTTATGTGCACCGACTAGTTTCGTTGTCTTTCTATTCTTTTGCCTTAGGATCAGTTACATGGCAATATAAAGAAAGTAATCTCCGTGTCAGCTCAAGAGTGTCATAATAATGAACAATTGAGTTCGCCTTACCATTTCTTACCATTCGGCCTTCCCTGTCATATGCAGCAATATAACAATTATCTACGGAATAACAAGAAGCAACTATGAAACCCAAGTGTTATGTCGTGCCTCTACCTCACAAGACCCATTTTACTCGAACTATGTGTGATACCGTGCATCCATTCTAATTATGCAAATGACGTGCAAACGTACTCCTTTTCGTTTCATATTTTCTCAATGCGGATAGCCGCTATGCAAACATGACTTATCTATATGAAGGTCACTGGCTCTGCTAGCCATATTGGACATAATCTGAGATGGACGGCCGTCTTCCCAGCTCGGTTGCTAGCCTTGCTGGGCCTCCCAACCGTCTAACGAGTCGACGCCCACCAGGTCGATAGCAAGCCTTGCTGGATGTCTCACTCTCGCCCGCTAGTCATCAACTAGCGTACCGCCAGGACTACACTGGCACTGTCCTCCCGGGCCGACACGATTCGGATGCCTCAGCAATCGTGTCGAGGACTCTCTCTACCTGGTGTACAACCAGTTGTCCGTGACCATGCAACTACTCCCTCACTTCCAATCCTAGCCGAGGACAACTCTCGGATCCATCCTTTTGCCGAGGACTACACTCGAATCTTTTCTTCCTTACGCAGCTCCCTGATTAGAGACTGCCTCGGTGATCAGCATATCCCGAGTACCTTCCTTTCCTTCCATCTCCTGACTCAGAATGACTACTTGATAGCCTTCCTCGTCTATGCATGCAACATGATTTTACTCCGTCCCGTGTCATGTTCCGTGCGGTGCAACGCCTCAGTATGAACTCACACTACTTTACAGCATATATGAAGAAATTACTACATTCCAATCCAACAATCCCGACTACGCAAATAGCAAGTAAAATCTCCATGTTCTATACGATGATAAGGCAGGGTTATCCCCTTAGCTATGTGCGTTCATCTCTTTTATTAGCATGCAAAGGTTATCGCCTGTAAACTAGCATGTAACATTCATTTTCTTAGTGTGCAGCTAAGTAGAGACAGGTTCACCAGGGCCACCCACCTTAGCGATGTATCGCATCGGTCGAGCGAGACTCCGGACGCGCCTCTGATAGCCTAAGTCTTACTCCATTGAAGATCCGAGCATAAATCCCTTTGCATCGAACGAGCCATCTCGCTGAGCAAGGCGGTTGAATAGCTACAGTTGTGCCATTTGAATCGGCCCTCCGGGTTGAGCGGAGCGGGTCGTTACATTATACACCACTCAGAACAAGTCTCGTCCTTGAGACTTCCTGAGTGCAACTCGTACTATCGCACAACTTCTAAACCAAACTCTATACACCTTGCCTAACTCCCCAAGACTGTCTTAATACCACAATCATTTATTTTTTTATCGTGCGTTACGCCAACGTTAGGCAATTCTCATCGAATGACTTTATCGTTCAATGCTATCGAGCTATACTCAACTCACTCGTTGCACTCCCGACTAAAAATCTTCTGCACCTGGTGCAGTGCCGTATTACTCAAACAAGGAGTATTCTATAACTCAATAGGCACTAACAACTCATAATTGGGTGGACTTGCCCAACTTGTTTTATTATCTTATCATAGGTCAACTTGTTTCGATGGGCGACGTCAGGTAAACTGTAAATGTGTTCGGAATGCCCCGGACCCGCCCGGGCCGCCGCTCTGCCTTAGCCTCGCCCCGTATGGCCGGAATTATCGAACCGGACATGAATCACCGTGCCTCGGCGGGCCGAACGCGAATCACCGTGCCCGTCTTGCGGGTGCGAGGAAGGGGAAGGAGTGACCTAGCCCGATCGGGCCCATCGGGGGACGTGATATCGCACGGGCTTGGGGTTGCGCCCGTGCAAGGCCAATCGTTTAAGTTGATAGTTGGCTATCATCGCATCAATCGAGTAAGCAGCGGAAAGGGACTTGTTGCAATGCAATGCATTTAGCCAACTGAGTATTCGGGACAATCGAGGCAACTTGGGTTTCCTTTATGCAAAGGCATTCGTTCGTTCCATACATTATGCCCCCTTATACGATAACATCCTCGGGGCAACAATCGAAACCAGGATTCCGGGTCTTAGGGACTGTGGCACGCCTATCGCTCCCTCGGACGATCCAGTACCTGCAAGCAAGTAAACTGTTGGTGGGTCAGCACTTTATACAAGTACCGTTGAGATAAATCAACTGAACAGAAACAAGCATTCACTCAAACCAACACTAAGTAATCATGTTATAAAATATTACATTACTAGTGATCTTTCTAGTTTTACCTAGGTTCGTTTCATGCAGTTCTAGCAGAGTCAATTTACTTTCTTTGGAAACATATTTGGAAACAGAGTTTCATATTGAATATCCAAGCAAGCAAACCGTTCATGTTCCAGGGTGTACGCAGCGTGTCTCGTGCGACTCGAGGGTCTGATGCATAGCTAGACACACAATGCACATTCTTAGGGGCAGTCACTATCCAAGCCAACTCAATGACTTAGCTATATGCAGGGCGGTCCCCGAGTATCTCAGGATCGGCAGCTGGTTGTACAGCATACCAATAACTTATTCATCTGATGCTAATGGCAGCTGTGACTCATGGTTGCTTTCCACTATCTCTGTAGCAGCCGTGACACATGCAGTTCAGCTCTCCACCAAAAGCCATTGTCCGACCTCGTACGAATGCATGGAACACTATCAAATAAACTCTAGTATGCAGACGAGATGAACCATCAGAATACAAATCGTTGGTGCAGGGCAATCCGACTTATCACTTGAACACGTTCAAGCACAGTATGGTTCTCTCGAAGCATATACGATAGTGAACATGTTCATGCATTCTAGGCAAGCGTTCAGGATTCTCGTTAAGCAGACATTGTTTCAAAGACAAGCTAGGTGAGTTCGTTCATTAGCATGCAAGGCAGGTTCTATCATTCTCTTATGAAAACATTGCAAGCAAAAACTCAGGTTATTATTAAGGCGTGCAAGAATCAGAGAACGAAGTTCTGCCCACTCACCTGATACATAACGCCGACGCGGAGCGGGGCGTTACATACTTACCCACCAACAAAAAGTTTTGTCCTCGAAACTTCAAGGATAAACTTCTCGATATTCAGAGTAGCGATAGTGCCGTCCCTCGCCGTACTCAATCGAAACAATCAAGCAATTCAAGTTCAGAAAACATTTGCACTTTGAGAATATCTATGGACTTATTGTATGGAACACTCTATTGCAATATCTCAGAGTCATAGCAACGATTTTGGGCCAGAAGATCGATTCCGCTCTGATACCATTCTGTCACGCCCCGGACCCGCCCGGGCCGCCGCTCCGCCTTAGCCTTGCCCCCTATGGACAGAATTATGCGCACCGGACGCGAATTACCGTACCCGTCCTACGGGTGCGAGGAAGGGGAAGGAGTGTCCTAGCCCGATCGGGCCCATCGGGGGACGTGATAGCGCACGGGCCTGGGGTTGCGCCCGTGCAAGGCCAATCGTTTAAGTTGATAGTTGGCTATCATCGCATCAATCGAGTAAGCAGCGAAAAGGGACTTGTTGCAATGCAATGCATTTAGCCAACTGAGTATTCGGGACAATCGAGGCAACTTGGGTTTCCTTTATGCAATGGCATTCGTTCGTTCCATACATTATGCCCCCTTATACGATAACATCCTCGGGGCAACAATCAAAACCAGGATTCTGGGTCTTAGGGACTGTGGCACGCCTATCGCTCCCTCGGACGATCCAGTACCTGCAAGCAAGTAAACTGTTGGTGGGTCATCACTTTATACAAGTACTGGTGAGATAAATCAACTGAACAGAAACAAGCATTCACTCAAACCAACACTAAGTAATCATGTTATAAAATATTACATTACTAGTGATCTTTCTAGTTTTACCTAGGTTCGTTTCATGCAGTTCTAGCAGAGTCAATTTACTTTCTTTGGAAACATGTTTGGAAACAGAGTTTCATATTGAATATGCAAGCAAGCAAACCGTTCATGTTTCAGGGTGTGCGCAGCGTGTCTCATGCGGCTCGAGGGTCTGATGCATAGCTAGACACACAATGCACATTCTTAGGGGCAGTCACTATCCAAGCCAACTCAATGACTTAGCTATATGCAGGGCGGTCACCGAGTATCTCAGGATCGGCAGCTGGTTGTACAACATACCAATGACTCATTCATCTGATGCTAATGGCAGCTGTGACTCATGGTTGCTTTCCACTATCTCTGTAGCAGCCGTGACACATGCAGTTCAGCTCTCCACCAAAAGCCATTGTCCGACCACGTGCGAATGCATGGAACACTATCAAATAAACTCTAGTATGCAGACGAGATGAACCATCAAAATATAAATCGTTGGTGCGGGGCAATCCGACTTATCACTTGAACACGTTCAGGCACAGTATCGTTCTCTCGAAGCATATACGATAGTGAACATGTTCATGCATTCTAGGCAAGCGTTCAGGATTCTCGTTAAGCAGACATTGTTTCAAAGACAAGCTAGGTGAGTTCGTTCATTAACATGCAAGGCAGGTTCTATCATTCTCTTATGAAAACATTGTAAGCAAAAACTCAGGTTATTATTAAGGCGTGTAAGAATCAGAGAACGAAGTTCTGTCCACTCACCTGATACATAATGCCGATGCGGAGCGGGGCGTTACATCAAACAGGGGGTAGCTCTCACTCCCTCTCTGCCCAAAACAACAGTAAGCTGCGTAAGGTCTGGATGCCCAAGACATCCTCTACCATTCCTGTGGACTCTCCGATCTCTCCGATCTCTCCGAACAATGAGGTTGTAGCATTGCTCCCTCCGTGCCTTGCGTGTAAAATTCAGTCGCCTGTCTCTGACAGGGCGGGCAAAACTTCTGGCAATGCCTCAGCGCTAACCCAGAAGTATACTCCGCGCGGCGTAAAATTCAATCGCCTGTCTCTGGCAGGGCAGACAAAAGTTCTGGCAATGCCTCAGCGCTAGTCCAGAAGTATAATCCGCACTCTGCGCGTAAAATTCAGTCTCCCATCCCTGGCGGAACAGATAAAACTTCTGACAATGCCTCAGCGTTAGTCCAGAAGCATACTCCGCGCTCTGCGCCTAAAATTCAGTCTCCCGTCCCTGGCGGAATAGATAAAATTTCTGATAATACCTCAGCGCCAAATCAGGAATCCCAAATGCGCTCCGCGCATAAAAATACATCTGTCTTCCGCAGAAAAGCAGATGATCCCTGCAATCTACGCAAGGGAAAGCAAGCGGCGGACTACTCAACTTCTCGGCCTTTACACCAACAAGGGAACAATCTGCCCACCCTCCGGATTACGCGAGAAGCTGATGGCTGACTGAGGACATCCTCAGCTTTACGCCAACCAGAGCAGAGCTCCAAATTACGCCAGGAGAAGCCCCTCAGCGTAAAGAAGGCTCAATTTGCGGGAAGACACCCTCCTTGGGGATTATCGGCCACCCAGATGGCCAACCTGTTGTATATAGGTGGCACAGGGAAAACTATGGTTCCCAACATCCGCATGCCCACTGATGTGAACAGAAGGAACAGGCCATCATCTTTTTCTTCTGTAACTCCTCCTGACCTGCGCAAGTATCTGATCCAGAAACGCAAGGAGAGGGGATCTTCCAGCATGTCTATTATGCCTCCTAGCGAGCACTGTTGTAATAGTCATAGGATTGTAATTAATTGTTACTGTTCTGAAGCAAAACGGTCGGTTTTCGACCGGTTGAGCTACTCTCCATCTTTCCAGGAAGAAGAGCCCAAGCATGCATCTGTGAACATGGCTTCACACATACCTAGAGGAAGGTCGGGCTCAAGACGTCATCCCTCTAGAACTCCGAGTCGAAGGAGATTCAACATGCTCCTTAGGAACACCGAAGTTGGGGTGTTCCAAAACACTCGTTCGAGGTCGCGACAACCGGCTTCGTACTCTTCTGATTCCGATGGTGGGGGTCGCCAGTCTCCCGAATCAGATGCCAAAAGTATAGAGTCAACTTCTACAGAGACCTATACTAATCTTTCAATGACACCCAGGGAGATGGGAGTTTATGCCATTGGAGATGAGCGCGAGGAAGCTTCCCCGTCCGGGAACGCTGAGCAACACATCACTATACTGGAGACGTCTCTGAAGGAGATGCAATCCATGATGGAGAACATGCACCAGATGATGCTAACTCAATACGCAGCTGCCATGGCTCAAGCATCGGTCCCTCCAACTCAGATACGTGTGGGGGTGGACTTACCACCATCCAACACGATCCAAGAGCCTGCTCTAGATCAAGAGTCAGCAGTTCCTCCGCTTTCTCACTCGGAGAATGTATTACCTCCCGTTGGAGTCGCGATACAACCGACTCCTCACCACTCCGTGGTCCCGCTACTGGATGAAAATTCGATACAGGCAGTACGGGAGCTGAAAGCCCAATTTGATGCCTTGAAGCACAAAGATCAGCTTAAGAAATTGGGAATCAACCAGTCTATCTGGGAAGAGGCCCCTTTCCCTCCTAGATACAAACCACAGACCATGGCTCTGTTCGAGGGAAAAATATCACCGAGTCAGTACATGAACTACTTCAGTATGATGACAATATTGCTACAGGGGAATGACGCCCTCCTCACGCGGGTGTTCAAGGGCTGTCTCTCGGGAGTAGCTTACCAGTGGTACCGCAGCCTGGCGGACAACTGCATTACTTCCTTCGACGACTTCAAAGCCTTGTTCTTCGCAAGATTCTACGAAGGAGAGATGGATATGTCGATGTCCTCTCTCATCGAAGTGAAGCAGAGGGAAAAAGAGGACGTTCGCACCTTCATCGAACATTTTTGTCAAGCCACTTTGCAAATGCCTCCCGGAGTTCCAGACTCGGCATTGGTGGACATTTGCAGGAAGAACCTTCTTCCCGTAATCTCGGTGTTCACAGGACCATATCAGTTCCATGATTGGTCCTCGTTTATCATCTCAGCGGTAGCCGCCGAGGACAACAGTCACAAGGTGCGTGACAATGGCATCATGATCTCTACCTCCGACAGAGGCAAGAGGTCATCCCCCAACAGTGACCATCCTCGCAGTTCCAAAGGAAAAGAAGCTCTGGCGATCAATACGTCCAGACAAAAGACTGCGGCAACCACGCAGACAAAACCTGGGACTTCCAGGCCCATCGAAGTATACTCTTTCGACGACGACGATATTCCAAGCATATTCGAGTGTCTCATCAAAAGTGGCAAGATTACCCTTCCGGAGGAGAAGCGGCCCAATGAAGTCGGCAGTACTAATAACCCCAAGTATTGCATCTTCCACAGATACGTACACCACCCCACAAAGGCATGTTATATACTGAAAAGGAAGATCCAGGAGATGATCGATGCTAAGGCCATCACTCTGCGCAACAGCGAGAAGACGGTCACGGCCAATATGATCTCTCTGTAATTTGGCAATCTGCCTCCCCAAGAAGTCCCGGACGGTGTTACACCTATTTCCCGGACAACGATGAACATCGTTAATCTCCCTCCGGCTAGGGGTCAAAATCATGACCTGCTACCCCTAACTACCCAGCGAGGCAAGATTATATGGGTTCATCTGGATCTGGTGCCAGAGATCGAGAAAGAGACTCAAGCTGCTAAGGCTAAGTCTAAAAAGAACTCAAAGCACAAACCGTGTCACATGATTATGGTACACTCGGCATCAGAAGATGAGGTCTTGGCTACTGGAACCCGCTCAGGGAAAGCCTACCTCCAGGACCATAGAGCCAGCCAGGAAGATGCATCGGCAGACGCTTCAGCTGCCAAGCCTTCAGAACCGGAATCCGCCGTACCAGAAGCCGGTCCTTCGAGACCAACTTCGGCGGACAGTCAGTGAATTCGAAAAGTTTTTGCGCAAAGTAGATTCATGGTTTCTGCACCAAGGAGCTTTCTACGCTCGACAGCTACAGATCTACGGTTTTACGCTCACAGGCTATAAGTCTATGGTTTTACGCCCGGATGCCTTTGTGCTCGGTAGCTTTTACGCTCGAGAGGCTACAAACCCACGACTTCATGCTCAGCAGCTACAAATCTATGATCTTACGCTCGGTGGCATTTAGTTTACGCTCAGAGGCAACAGATCCACAACTTCACGCTCGAAAGATTTCCTTTTCACAGGCTATAAATCTACAGTTTTGTGCCAAGGAGCTTTCTACGCTCAATAGCTATAAATCTACGGTTTTACGTTCAAAGGCTACAAGTCTATGGTTTTACGCCTGGATGCTCTCATGCTCGGTAGCTTTTATGCTCGAGAGGCTACAAACCTACGACTTCACGCTCAGGAACTACAAGTCTATGATTTCACGCTTAGTGGCGTTTAGTTTACGCTCAGAGGCTGCAAACTTATGATTTCACGCTCTATGACTTTCTGCACATCCGAAAGATATGCAGGCCAGAGTACGCGTACATCTGAACTATTCTCAAGGCGGTCAATTGCAAGAGTTCACACAGAAGATACTCCTTCTTGACCTCAAAATATCCCAAGTACCCGAAGCATACAGAGTCCAACATTGAAAATTACTCTTCTCCATGGGTCGATTGGAAGTTCATCCAGACTCCAGTCTGAATATTTCATCTACAATTCAAGATGGTGACTCAGTTTGACAGCCATTTCTCGCCCTGTTCTAAGGGATTTTCGAGAAATCATTCTTGAAGATGATGTCTGAACAAGAATTTTGTTTATCAGAAGTAACAGTTCATAATTCTATGTGGTTCCTCATTCCTAAACAGAAGGACAGTTCGAATACTCGAATGCTAGGCGGCTTTCTGCGCATCCTTCGTTATGCGTAAAAGACAGGACAAGACCTAGCACTCTTTCTAACAAAGTCGGCGTAAAGAATCAGACGTGTCGAAGCTACACATATTCAGACTTCACAGCAAAAAATATATGGCAAGAAGAAAGACGATTTTATTAAGATTAAAATCATGATTACATATGAGGAAAATCCAGTCTACAAGGATTTTTCTTCATTTTCATGATTACATATGAGGGAAATCCCGTCTACAAAGGACTTCCTCATCGTCGTCTGAAGATCGCGCCCAGAATCTGTTCTGCCAGGTTCTCGCATGGACAACATTCTTCATCCATCTTCTACAGCAGTCAGTCGGTGTCCGCAAACCGACTGACATATTATCAACGGTGGGAGGATACAAAACTGGGCATAGACCCATCCTCCAATACGGACAAGCAGGGTAAATCTGCTTTCTTGCGTCCAACGCCATGACAGATTAAGTTGAGGCATTTCACCCAACCCAATCGCGGACAGCAGCTAGTTTGTCTGCTCTCGTCCGCAGGTAACGAGAGAAGGTACCGCTTGCAAGCAGTGTGGTCTAATACGACCCTTCCTCTCTCCGGAAGAACCGCCGTACAAAGTTGTTGATTATCCCGAGCAAAGGAGGCTATGATATTCTTCAATGATCCATCGTTACAGAGGACATTTGCTCGAAGACGCCATCTTTTTCGGCTCCTTACCTGCTGGAAGAACATGGTCTCCTTCTTCCTCAAGTCGACCCGACGAACTCCAGCCATCATCTCTATGTGGTGAAGGGAATGTGGGAAGAACAGGTTAACTCCTCAGCCTTTTTATAGGCGAAAGAGATCACACCGATCCCCAATAACTCTGCCATAAAGTCAGCCTTGAAAGAACGTGTCAGACGTGACCGTTTCAAGCTCCATTCAGAAGCGTTTCAAATTACGAGGAATGTCTCATGCTTCAATCAAAGCGTTTCAAATTACGAGGAATTTAAAAGCTTTGAAGGGGGTCTTGTAGAAGCATAAAAAATACGCTGGATAGCTATACGCAGCATATTGATGCAGGGTAGCGTAAACAGAGGACCTCAGAGCCATCAAGCGTGCAACAGAGCTTTTCCGCTGAGCACAGCGTAAAGCTTAAAGCTCCAGGACCATTCGTGCAGTATGTCCAGGCTACTTCAGCGTAAACAGGGTGCTTCATCGCCTTTATGGCGTAAAACTCATCCGCTTTCAATGCAGCATTAAAGTGTACGAGGAACACTTCGTATTCTTCGAAATGAACCTATCAAATCATGCAATGAACCTGACGTCTGGACTCCTGACAAAGAGTACTGCTCGACTACCCGGGCGACGGCTATAATGATGGTGCGGCACTGCAACCCAGGCTGTCATTTACTGTCATTTCCTTGGCGTAAACCGCTTTTACACATACAAAATAATATGCTGCCTAGTTTTACACAGGCAGATGTGAGCTGTTTATGCTCCGCAGAAGACAAATAGCCTGCCACGTCAAAAGCTGCACTTCGTACAGGGCTCGAGGCACGTCCCTACATTTAATGCGCAGAGTGGTGACAGTTTCTCGAGGCACGTCTCTGCATTTAAAGCGCCGAATATTGACAGATGCCCAAGGCACGTCTCTGCATTTAAAGCGCCGAATACTGACAGATGCCCGAGGCACGTCTCTGTATTTGATACGCAGAAGGGTGGCAGACCTTCAAAACATGCCTCAGCATTTAATGTGCAGGATAATGGCGGATCTCCGCATTTAATGCAGGAGATTTGATTAAATGTCACCGAACCATCATTTAGTGATATCCCCTTTGCTTAAACTACTCTTACGTATACAAGGGAATATGCTGCCTAGTTTTACATAGGCAGACGTGAGTTTCCTACGCTCCGCAGAAGACAAACAGACCGCCACGTCAGCAGTTACTCTTCGTACAGGATTCGAGGCGCGTATCTGTATTTAATATGCAGAATGATGGCAAATCTTAAAGACAACCCTCTACATTTAATGCACAGGATGGGGGCAGATCTCTGTATTTAATGCAAGAAATTTGATTATATCTCCAAGAGCCGTAATTCCGGCTAAAACGTCCACATCATCTCGGCTTCTACGCCTACTCGGCTTCTGTCACTACCACATTTTTAGGAAAGGGTATTTTAGACTTTTCATATTTAATTAAATATTGTGCATGGTAAATAATTATTTGTTGTATTATTTAATTGTTGTTAGATGTTATTTTATTATTTGGGACTTGTATTAGTGGACCCAACTAGTTTAGTTTGGACCATGGACCAACATGAATTAATTAGTTAGACTTGGCCCATTTAGAAAGTCCATTGTTAAGGAGATGGATTAAATTAATTAAATCATTAGACTAGAAGCTTCCTTCCTTAATTATTTCTTCATGAAAGGCCCCAAGGGGTACATTGGACATTTCATAATTACTTGAGGGAGAGGTAGGGGCCGGTCTATATTAGAGGGGGGGGGGGAATTTCTCTCTCCTCTCTTTTTCATTTCAAATCTAGATCTAGAATTTCCCACTACCAATTTTCTTTTATTCCCATTCCCATTCCCTACCAAATTCATTCCAAATTCTTCCCAATTCACCATTAGAAAGTTGAGAAGCAAGGATCTAGAAGGAAAAAGCAAGGATCTACAAAGAGGAGCAAGGATCTACAATTTGGAAGCAAGTTCATCTCAATTGGAGGTTTCATTGGTAATCCAACTCCCAATAGGTATAATTCAGTTTTTTCCATTAAAATAGATTCTAAATCTGAGATTTAATCATGTAAAATCAACCCATATATATGTACTACCCATAGGACTTTGTTTTGTGTTCATAGGAGACCCATGGAGAAAGTTATGGTGCTTTTTGTGTCAATTTTGTGGGAATTCCGAATTGATATTTTGTTGTGTGTGTCAATTGATCCTATAGATCAATTGGGCATGTGCTTATGTGTTTGGGGCTAGTGTCGTGTCCACAATTGGGTACGTGTAGGTCGTATCCCAACAAATTGGTGATACGTGTCATTTTGGGGATTTTCCTCCGACACGGGACTTTGTACATGTCGTATTTTGACACGGACACATAGATCTACTTTTGACAGTTTGATTTGTTCTTAAATAATATTTGTAACTTGTTTGTGTCCTTCGGGGTGCAATTGGTTGTGTGTTGGACTCGTGTCGCATGTGTATCCTAGATCTAGTGGGATACGGTGTGATACTCTCCAATTGTGTGTATTTATGTATAGATCTAATTATTTGTACTTTAATTCTTAAATTATAATTAGTATATATATATATAGATGTTATATATTTATTTTAATATATTTATTATAGTATTTATTGTAGCATAGATCTATGTATATTTTATGTGTACTAAAATATAATGTGTAAATATATATGTAGCTTTCTTTACATGCATTTATATATGTTACAACTTGTTAATAAAATAAATTATATATATATGTTTTATAAAATATATTTATGTGTTTAAATATGTAATTATATTAATTATATTAATTATAATTATTATATAATTAATTGTATATTAATGTATATAATTTTATGTGTGTTTCTAGCCATGTAAATATGTACATTAGTACATAGATGTGTTTTATAGCTATTAGTATTTATTTATATATATATGTAGGAGTAAGTATATTTTTATTTAATTAATTTATATATATATATTATATATATTTATAGGTTATATATATATTTACTGTGTTTTTCGTGACAGTAGGATTAATGACAGAAAACTGTCATTATTAGAACGGACAGCAGCAGCCGCTGTAACAGTGGCGGCGGGTTATTAATGACAGAGCCGCCACTGTCATTAATAACCGCATGCAGTGGGCGGGATTCGACAGCAGCAGCGACGGTTGGTTCTGTGACAGTCGGTCTGTCACCAATAAGTGACAGCAGTGCAGTTGCACAGTGGTTTTGGCGACGGTGTTTTCAGTGACAGTAGGAACTGTCACTGAAAGTCTATTTTTTTGGAAAATTAATGTTTTCCACACAGTTTTTCAGTGACAGTTAGGCAGTTTTGGTTTATATTTTATATATTATATTTATATATATATACGTATATATAAATGTATTTGTGGTGAGATATAATACTAGTATTGTTATTATTTTATTTATATATATATATTAGTTTATATATAATATATTATGTATTAGAGTAAATAATATACCTATATGTATCTTGAGCATTCTTTGTGTGGATACCAATTGGGTTCAAAACCTTGATTCCTAATTGTTGCATTTAATATTCTATATTATTATTTAATATATATAGTTTGTGAGGTTGACCATAGTTGACCATAGTTGACTTTAGCTGACTTTAGAGTTGACCATAGTTGACAGTTGACTTAGAATTGACCTAGAAGTTGACTAGTTTGACTTGTTCTCTTTTCGGGACCTTGTATTGATGTTGTATTCCATATCTAGGTCTTCGAGGCACCGAGTCAGACATCTGTGAGACTGTTCATTGGACTTCAGGCGAGTACATTCTCTGATAGTTTCTCATTTATGATATCCTCTATGTTCATTGTATCTAGTGTAGATATCCATATTCTCTTGACACTATGGTTACATGGATTGGTATATCCGGATCTCGTCATGAGATGTTATTCCTTGGTATATGGTGTATATGGTGCAAGTATTGTTTCATTGGTTATCTTGTACATGTACAGACACCGATTTTCGGGAGAAGTCGCTCTCTTCTTGGGGAATCTTATGCCATAGCATACCGTGGTTGGATCTATTATACCAGTCGGGGGTGGGGAGTATTAGTATAGATATGTGATCAAATCCCTATTGAATAAAGTACTGGTAAATGAATAGTGTTGATCATAAACCGCACTTATGATTAGCCAGGCCGTATTGCATCTTGCCCAAGCCGATCACATGTTAAGCTAGTACTCACACACTTAGTCATTAGTATTCTTGTTTCATTGGCATATTGTCCATTATTGTATTTATTTCCAGTATTTCCTTATTGTATATATATCTCTCATATCTATTGTGCATCTTGTTTATCCATAGCTATTTACTGTTACATAGTTTTTATCATTAATTGAGAACTGCTGTTAGGGTTGTACTCTGCTCCTTTCCTGACTGGATATATTTTTCCAGATGATACTGAGGAGTGGTACCCTACCTATTATGGACCCCAGGATGTTGTGGGTTTAGATTCTGAGACCCTGGCTCAAGAGGGACTTATCCCAACTGAGACAGTTGACCCTGGAGTTGTAGCCTCGTAGTATTCTTTGTACTGGATTTGTCTCCAGCTTATTCTGTTATTCTTCAAACTCATTGATGTATTATTTTAGACTCATGAGTTATATTGTGGCTATTCTCTTCTTATCTGATTTGTACTTATTTCTATCTTAGTTTTGTGATTGAGTATACTATCATTATTGGTGGTTCATTATATTGTTAGATAGATTATCTAGACAGCGTTCTACTGCCGATTCTGCGGCGTAGGCTGGGCGTTATTTCCGACTAGTACCCTTACACCGGGTGCGGGTCGTGACACATTTTTGGTGGTGGCCCATGCAGGTCCTAGCTTCACAAGTATGTGATGTCGTGGTAGTGTGACAACTTAGTTGTACTACTGCGAGCCTGCGATAGGATATAGGATATAGGCTGAGATACTCAATCACATCTAGGAAAATTCTTTTGAATCAACTATTCTCCTTTGCCATTGATACTTGATCCCTTAAACTGTTCTTTCCTTGATATCTTACATCTTGTGCCATATTGATTCTTTCTTTCGCTTTGTCTCAGGATGCCGCCTAAGACTAGATCACAGCAGGGGAGAGCAATTTCTGAGAGGTCTGCGACATCCCGAGGGCCTGCACCAGTCACTTCTCCGGTGATTGTAGTATCAGCTGCTTTCGGAGGTCCACCACCTACTCAGAGGACTGTGCCAGCTGTATCTGAGGGGCTTCCACCTCTACCTCCTGTGCCAGCAGAGGCGTCACAGATGTTTACACTGTTTCGTGAGATGCTCGAGGCACAGAGGGCTCAGTCAGAGGCACATCAGAGGCAGACCGACGTTCTACGACAGGGCATCGAGAGTGCTCATCAGCTTGCTCGTGCTATAGTTGAGAGAGGAGTTCCGGTCCAGCAGCAGGTTGTTCCTCAGGTTGCTCAGTTTCGTCCAGGAAACATTCAGGACTTCAAGAAACTAGAGCCTAGGGTTTTCAAGGGGACGGAGGGCATCGTCTATGCTGATGATTGACTCGAGGACATTAAGCATCTTATGAGGGTGTCCCGTCTTTCTGAAGATCTGAAGGTTGAGGCGGTAGGACTTCAACTGTTCGGCGTCGCTCGTACTTGGTTCAGGAATGAGCCAGTTCTAGTTGACGTAGGACAATCTTGGGAGGTATTCAAGGACCTTTTCAAGAAGAAGTTTTTCGCCCGGATAGACAGGCTTGACTTGGGGAGACAATTTGAGAGTCTCATTCAGGGGAGCATGTCTGTGGAGGAATACGCTGCGGAGTTCGGTAGGTTGAGCCGATTTGCAGAGTATTTGGTGAGAGAGCCGGAGGTTCGAGCTATTCGTTTCCGTGAGGGTCTAAACTGGGAAGTAAAGATTCTCATTCCGTCTTTTTATGAGACATACTCGGAGATACTTGCGGAGGCACGCAAGATTGAGCGGGATCTGGGTTTGAAGACCAAGAGAGACCGTAATTCTTTTCTGGGGGCCAACGGCAGTGCAGTATCTGCCAAACGTCCTCATTTCCAGTCCAGACCTTTCCAGCAGCCACAACAGAACCAGACTCCAGCTAGAGCACCTTTTCACCAGGCACCTCAGCAGCAGAGACAGTTACAGCAAGCTCCATGCAACTACTGAAAGAAGCCCGGCCACATCTGGGAAGTTTGCAGGAGAAGACTAGGAGTTTATTTGTATTATGGTACTGAAGGGCATCAATCGAGGGAGTGTCCTCATCGTGTAGTTCAGGGAGCAGCTCCAGCTCCGAGGGCACAGACGAGACCACCTGCAGCACAGCCGAGGGGACCGCTTCCGACACAGCAGCAGCGTTTTGTCCAGCATCAGCAGCAGGGAGGTGCTAGGCAGGGACGAGCGTTGCTATGACAGTCGAAGAGGAGGAACCCATCGGAGATATCATCGCAGGTTCTATTCTTATTGATTCCATTCCAGCTTTAGCTTTGTTTGATAGTGGTGCTTCCCATAGTTTTGTATCTGTTTCTTTTGCTCTGAAGATGGTTTGGTAGCTGAGTCTTTGCTTAGGACTTGCAAGATCATGACCGGGGGAGGCATTATCCTGGTTAATGATATTTGCAAGGATCGGAGAGTTACTCTGGGAGGCCGGGAGTTGAGTGCGTGTCTACTTGTAATGCCACTTCCAAGCTACGACATTGTACTCGGGATGGATTGGTTGAGTAGGCACCGTGCTAGCATAGATTATAGAGGAGGTAGAGTTTTGTTTGGTCCGCCAGGAGAGCCAGAGTTCGAGTTTGCTAGAGGAGCTGCAGAGCAGGAAGAAGGCAGTATTTGTGGAGCAATGGTAGAAGACAAGGAGTTGCCGCATCCGTTGATAGCATAGTTCTTGGATGTGTTTCCTGAGGAATTGCCAGGATTGCCGCCAGATCGTGATGTTGAATTTTCTATAGACTTGGTGCCAGGTGCAGAACCAATTTTGCAGCATGTCTATAGAGTAAACAACAGCGAGCTGGTCGAGTTGAAGAAGCAGGTGGACGAATTACAGGATAAAGGGTTTATCAAATCGAGTTCTTCACCATGGGGAGCCCCGATATTGTTTGTACCGAAGAAGGATGGATCGGTGCGCATGTGCATTGATTACAGGACTTTGAATAATCTCACTATCAAGAATAAGTATCCTTTGCCATGGATTGATGATCTATTTGATCAGTTGAGTGGTGCGAAAGTATTTTCTAAGATAGATTTGAGATCAGGCTACCATCAGGTGAAGGTGAAACCGGAGGACATACCGAAGACTGCTTTTAGAACTCGGTATGGTCAGTACGAGTTTATGGTGATGCCGTTTGGTTTGACTAATGCACCGGCGGTATTTATGAACTTGATGAACAAGGTGTTCCACCAGTACCTTGACAAGTTCATGGTAGTGTTCATCGACGACATACTCATATACTCGAGGACACCGGAGGAGCATGAGGAGCATTTGAGGATTGTGTTGGATGTGCTGAGGAAGGAGAAGCTGTATGGGAAGTTGTCCAAGTGTGTGTTTTTCTTGGACAAGGTGGAATTCTTGGGGCATGTTGTGACTGGTGATGGTATTTCAGTGGATCCGAAGAAGATTTCAGCAGTAGAATCTTGGAAGACTCCGAGTTCAGTAGCAGAGATCAGGAGTTTCTTGGGATTGGCAGGCTATTACAGGAAGTTTGTGCAAGATTTTTCGAAGATTGCCGAGCCGATGACCAGACTCACAAGGAAGGATGTGGAGTTTGTTTGGACCGAAGATTGCCAGGTTGCTTTTGAGGAGTTGAAGAAGAGGTTGACATCTGCTCCTATTTTGACGTTGCCATCAGGGTCCGGAGGTTTCACTATTTATAGTGATGCATCGGGGAAGGGTTTGGGTTGTGTTCTTCAGCAGCATGGGAAAGTGATTGCCTATGCATCCAGGCAATTGCGTCCTCATGAAAAGAACTATCCTACCCATGATTTGGAGTTGGCAGCTGTCATATTCGCTCTGAAGTTGTGGAAACATTATTTGTACGGAGAGCGTGTGGAGATCTTCACAGACCACAAAAGCTTGAAGTACGTTTTCACACAGAAGGAGTTGAACATGAGGCAGCGTCGGTGATTGGAACTGATGAAGGATTTTGATATCTCTTTGCAATATCATCCTGGGAAAGCCAATGTAGTTGCCGATGCTTTGAGCAGGTATCCGGTAGCTATGTTCTTGACGCAGGATCGATATTTGTTGGAGGACTTGGAGAGCTTGGGCATTGAGGTGATTGTTCCAGGGTGTGCTATGCAGATATGGGGATTGCAGATACACTCAGATCTGATGGATAGGATCAAGGCAGCACAATATGATGATGTATCTCTGAGGAGTATCAGAGCTCAGGTGAGAGCAGGATTGGAGGATAATTTTACTATTGCAGAGGATGGATCTTTGAGGCATGGAGTTAGATTGTGTGTGCCTAGTGGGGAGTTGCGTGAGGAGGTATTGCAGGAAGCGCATCGCTCTCAGTATTCCATACATCCAGGTGCTAACAAGATGTATCGGGATATGCGAGAGAGTGTGTGGTGGTATGGCATGAAGAAGAAAGTGGCACAGTTTGTATCCAGATGCTTAGTGTGCTAGCAGGTGAAAGCCGAGAGGCAGAGGCCAGGAGGTTTACTTCAGCCATTACCTATTCCAGAGTGGAAGTGGGAACACATTACTATGGATTTTGTTTCCGGACTTCCACGATCTCTAGGAGGGAAAGACGCGATTTGGGTCATTGTTGATAGGTTGACCAAGTCGGCCCACTTTTTGCCTTTCAAAGTGGGTTTGTCTACGGAGAAGCTGGCAGAGATGTACGTGAGGCAGATCGTTAGGATACATGGAGTTCCCGTCAGCATAGTCTCAGATCGAGATAGTCGTTTCACTTCTCATTTCTGGAGGAGTTTGCAGGAGAGTTTTGGCACTCAGCTCAAGTTCAGTACTGCATATCATCCCCAGACAGATGGACAGTCAGAGAGGACTATTCAGACTCTCGAGGATATGTTGGGCACTTGTGTACTAGATTTTGGGGGTTCTTGGGAGGACCATCTCCATTTGGTAGAGTTTGCTTACAACAACAGTTATCAGGCCAGTATAGAGATGTCGTCTTTTGAAGCTCTATATGGTCGGAGGTGTCGTACTCCTTTGTCTTGGGACGATGTTGGAGAGAGAGTTTTGCTTGGGCCAGAGATGGTTGTGGATGCAGCAGAGAAGGTTCGGTTGATCAGAGACAGACTTCGAGTGGCGCAGGACAGACAGCGGCATTGGGCCGATAGCCATCGGAGACCTTTGGAGTTCGAGGTATAGTTTAGATTTTTGTTTGTGCTTGTTCTTGTTTGTTATAGATTAAGTTCTTAAGTTGGTATTTTGTTATAGGTGGGTAGTTTGGTGTTTCTGAGGATTTCTCCGACATGAGGCACGATTCGCTTCGGTGGAGACGGAAAGCTTAGTCCGCGATTCATCGGACCTTTCACTATTCTGGAGAGGGTCGGTGCAGTTGCTTATAGACTAGACTTGCCACCTGCATTGGAGGGAGTGCACAACGTGTTTCATGTATCGCAGTTGAGACAATACGTGGCAGATCCTAGCCATGTATTGGATCACTCAGAGATAGAGGTGAGCCCTACTCTTAGCTATCCAGAGAAGCCAGTTGAGATTCTGGATCGGAGAGAGAAGGTGCTGAGGAACCAGACTATTCTTTTGGTACGCGTCGCATGGAGGCATCACTCTCCGGGGGAGTCTACCTGGGAGAGAGAGGATGACATGCGAGAGCGTTATCCATATTTGTTTGTACCTTGAGGTATGTTATTTTCTAGTTATGTTCTGTTCATTAGTTAGTTGTGATTCTTTAGTTCTGTTCTGTGATTTTCTGGGGGTAGTTTTCGTCTTTGAATTTCGAGGACGAATTTTTTTTAAGGAGGGTAGACTTGTCACTACCACATTTTTAGGAAAGGGTATTTTAGACTTTTCCTATTTAATTAAATATTGTGCTTGGTAAATAATTATTGGTTGTATTATTTAATTGTTGTTAGATGTTATTTAATTATTTTGGACTTGTATTAGTGGACCCAACTAGTTTAGTTTGGACCCATGGACCAACATGAATTAATTAGTTAGACTTGGCCCATTTAGAAAGCCCATTGTTAAGGAGATGGATTAAATTAATTAAATCATTAGACTAGAAGCTTCCTTCCTTAATTATTTCTTCATGAGAGGCCCCAAGGGGTACATTAGACATTTCATAATTACTTGAGGGAGAGGTAGGGGCCGGCCTATATTAGAGGGGGGGAAATTTCTCTCTCCTCTCTTTTTTATTTCAAATCTAGATCTAGAATTTTCCACTACCAATTTCCTTTCATTCCCATTCCAATTCCCTACCAAATTTATTCCAAATTCTTCCCAATTCACCATTAGAAAGTTGAGAAGCAAGGATCTAGAAGGAGGAAGCAATGATCTACAAAGAGGAGCAATGATCTACAATTTGGAAGCAAGTTTATCTCAATTGGAGGTTTCATTGGGAATCCATCTCCCAATAGGTATAATTTAGTTTTCCCATTAAAATAGCTTCTAAATCTGAGATTTAATCATGTAAAATCAACCCATATGTATGTACTACCCATATGACTTTGTTTTGTGTTCATAGGAGACCCATGGAGAAAGTTATGGTGCTTTTTGTGTCAATTTTGTAGGAATTCCGAATTGATATTTTGTTGTGTGTGTCAATTGATCCTATAGATCAATTGGGCATGTGCTTATGTGTTTGGGGCTAGTGTCGTGTCCACAATTGGGTACGTGTAGGTCGTATCCCAATAAATTGGTGATACGTGTCGTTTTGGGGATTTTCCTCCGACACGGGACTTTGTACATGTCGTATTTTGACACGGACACATAGATCTACTTTTGACACTTTGATTTGTTCATAAATAATATTTGTAACTTATTTGTGTCCTTCGGGGTGCAATTGGTTGTGTGTTGGACTCGTGTTGCATGCGTATCCTAGATCTAGTGGGATACGGGGTGATACTCTCCAATTGTGTGTATTTATGTATAGATCTAATTATTTGTGCTTTAATTCTTGAATTATAATTAGTATATATATATAGATGTTATATATTTATTTTAGTATATTTATTATAGTATTTATTGTAGCATAGATCTATGTATATTTTATGTGTACTAAAATATAATGTGTAAATATATATGTAGCTTTCTTTACATGCATTTATATATGTTACAACTTGTTAATAAAATAAATTATATATATATGTTTTATAAAATATATTTATGTGTTTAAATATGTAATTATATTAATTATATTAATTATAATTATTATATAATTAATTGTATATTAATGTATATAATTTTATGTGTGTTTCTAGCCATGTAAATATGTACATTAGTACATAGATGTGTTTTATAGCTATTAGTATTTATTTTTATATATATGTAGGAGTAAGTATATTTTTATTTAATTAATTTATATATATATATATTATATATATATATATAGGTTATATATATATTTACTGTGTTTTTTGTGACAGTAGGATTAATGACAGAAAACTGTCATTATTAGAACGGACAGCAGCAGCCGCTGTAATAGTGGCGGCGGGTTATTAATGACAGAGCCGCCACTGTCATTAATAACCGCATGTAGTGGGCGGGATTCGACAGCAGCAGCGACGGTTGGTTCTGTGACAGTCGGGCTTTCACCAATAAGTGACAGCAGTGCAGTTGCACAGTGGTTTTGGCGACGGTGTTTTCAGTGACAGTAGGAACTGTCACTGAAAGTCTATTTTTTGGAAAATTAATGTTTTCCACACAGTTTTTCAGTGACAGTTAGGCAGTTTTGGTTTATATTTTATATATTATATTTATATATATATACGTATATATAAATGTATTTGTGGTGAGATATAATACTAGTATTGTTATTATTTTATTTATATATATATATTAGTTTATATATAATATATTATGTATTAGAGTAAATAATATACCTATATGTATCTTGAGCATTCTTTGTGTGGATACCAATTGGGTTCAAAACCTTGATTCCTAATTGTTGCATTTAATATTCTATATTATTATTTAATATATATAGTTTGTGAGGTTGACCATAGTTGACCATAGTTGACTTTAGCTGACTTTAGAGTTGACCATAGTTTACAGTTGACTTATAATTGACTTATTGACCTAGAAGTTGACTAGTTTGATTTGTTCTCTTTTCGGGACCTTGTATTGATGTTGTATTCCATATCTAGGTCTTCGAGGCACCGAGTCAGACATCTGTGAGACTGTTCATTGGACTCCAGGCGAGTACATTCTCTGATAGTTTCTCATTTATGATATCCTCTATGTTCATTGTATCTAGTGTAGATATCCATGTTCTCTTGACACTATGGTTACACGGATTGGTATATCCGGATCTCGTCATGAGATGTTATTCCTTGGTATATGGTGTATATGGTGCAAGTATTATTTCATTGGTTATCTTGTACATGTACAGACACCGATTTTCGGGAGGAGTCGCTCTCTTCTTGGGGAATCTCGTGCTATAGCATACCGTGGTTGGATCTATTATACCAGTCGGGGGTGGGGAGTATTAGTATAGATATGTGATCAAATCCCTATTGAATAAAGTACTGGTAAATGAATAGTGTTGATCATAAACCGCACTTATGATTAGCCAGGCCGCATTGCATCTTGCCCAAGCCGATCATATGTTAAGCTAGTACTCACACACTTAGTCATTAGTATTCTTGTTTCATTGGCATATTGTCCATTATTGTATTTATTTCCAGTATTTCCTTATTGTATATATATCTCTCATATCTAATGTGCATCTTGTTTATCCATAGCTATTTACTGTTACATAGTTTTTATCATTAATTGAGAACTGCTGTTAGGGTTGTACTCTGCTCCTTTCCTGACTGGATATATTTTTCCAGATAACACTGATGAGTGGTACCCTACCTATTATGGACCCCAGGATGTTGTGGGTTTAGATTCTGAGACCCTGGCTCAAGAGGGACTTATCCCAACTGAGACAGTTAACCCTGGAGTTGTAGCCTCGTAGTATTCTTTGTACTGGATTTGTCACCAGCTTATTCTGTTATTCTTCAGACTTATTGATGTATTATTTTAGACTCATGAGTTGTATTGTGACTATTCTATTCTTATCTGATTCGTGCTCATTTCTATCTTAGTTCTATGATTGAGTATACTATCATTATTGGTGGTTCATTATATTGTTAGATAGATTATCTAGACAGCGTTCTACCGCCGATTCTGCGGCGTAGGCTGGGCGTTGTTTCCGACTAGTACCGTTACACCGGGTGCGGGTCGTGACAGCTTCTATGCCTATTTGGCTTCTACGCCATGGTGACAGTTATTGGCTTCTACGCCAACCTCTTCTACACAAAGGATAACTACCTACGTGGCTTCTACGCCGTGATCTTCGCAGCAGTTATACGTGTTGTTCCTTAGTTGGACACGCGTCACACGCTCATTCAAAAGGTCATCTATACGCAGGCATTGGTTATTTTAACCGCCGTGTAAAAGGGTGCTGTACTTTCCACTACTCGGTTTCTATACCGACTGAGTGGTTGTTTGCGGTGGAAAACGAAAAGAATGAAAGATGTATTCAAGACGGGGTTTATACGAGACCCGTGTTCTTTTGTTTACAAACAAACTTGTACAATGTAATCCTATACGAGGATGTGGGAGTACAATTTATTTAATCTGGGTAGAAATTGGTATAGGTGTCTGATCTGCAGTCGATCACTTTAGCCCTTGGACCACACGATGATGAAGAAGTGCCGTAGAAGACAGGAAGCGGCTTCGAAGGTCGCAAAAGAGGGTGGATGCACGATGCCAAAGTCGTCGATCCCTACTCTTTGCCTGAGCTTCGGATTCCTCTCTCTCTCTTGATCTCTTCTCTCCTTGTTCGATCTTTAATTGTTCGACCTCTTCTCTGGATCTTCAATTGTTCGACCTTCCAATTTTTCGACCTGTTCCTCTGTTGATAGAGGTCTCTATTTATAGAGTTTTAGTGACAGTGACCACTCAGTTGGTGTAAAAATCGAGGAGTGGACAACACAGCACCCTTTTATACGACGGTTAAAGTAACCAATGCCTGCGTATGGATGATCTTTTGAATGAGCGTGTGACGCGGGTCCAACTAAGGGACACAACGCGTGCAATTGCTACGAAGATCACGGTGTAAAAGCCATGTAGGTAGGTATCTCCCGTGTAGAAGAGGTGGGCGTAAAAGTCGATGTCTGTCACCATTGCATAGAAGCCAAGTAGGCATAGAAGCCGGGTAGGCGTAGAAGCCTGATGGCATAGAAACCGAGTGAGCATAGAAGCTGAGGAGGCGTAGAAGTCGAGAGAGCATAGAAGCTGAGGAGGCGTGGAAGCCGAGAGAGCATAAAAGCTGAGGAGGCGTGGAAGCCATATGGGCACAGAAGCTGAACGGGCGTAGAAGCCACTGCGTAATGTGCTGAGTGCTGACGTGGACGTCTTTAGCCGAAATTATGGCTTTTGAAGATATAATCAAATCCCTCGCATTAAATGCAGAGATCTGCCACCATCCTGTGCATTAATTACGAAGGCGTGTTTTGAAGGCCTGCCACCATTCTGAGCATTGGGTGCAGAGACGTGCCTCGAGCCCTGTATGGAGAGCAGCTTTTGACGTGGCAGTCTGTTTGTCTTCCGCGGGGCGTAGACGGTTCACGTCTGCCTGTGTAGAACAAGGCAGCGTATCCCCTTGTATATGTAAAAGCAGTTTACGCGATGGGGATGTCACTAAACGACGGTTCGGTGACACTTGATCAAATCCCCTACATTAAATGCAGAGATCCGCCATCATCCTGCACATTAAATGCAGAGGCGTGTTTTGAATGTCTGCAGCCGTTCTGAGCATCAATCGCAGGGACGTGCCTCGAGAAACTGTCGCCGCTCTGTGCACCAATCGTAGAGACGTACCTCGAGCCCTACACAAAGTGCAGCTTTTGACGTGGCAGGCGGTTTGTCTGCTGTGGAGCGTAAACAACTCATGTCTGCCTGTGTAAAACAAGGCAGCATATCCCCTTGTATATGTAAAAAGCAGTTTACGCAAGGGAGATGGCGGTAACTGACAGCCTGGGTCGCAGTGCCGTGCCATCATTATAGCCTTCGTCTGGGTAGCCGAGCCGTATCCCTTTGTCAGAAGTTCAGACGTCAGGTTCATTGCAGGGTCTGTCAGGTTCATCTCGGAGAAAACGAAGCGTTCCTCGTATGCTTTGAAAGCGGATGTGTTTTTACGTCATAGGGGCGACGAAGCCCTTTGCTTTACGCTTGAGGCGGCCTGGACATACTACACTTACGCGGATGGTCCTAAAAAGCTCTTGACTTGCATGCTTGATGGCTCTAAGGTCATCTCTTATACGCTGCCCCGCACCAATAAGTTGCGTATAGTCATCCGGCGTATTTTTTATGCTTCTACAAGACCCCCTTCAAAGCTTTCAAATTCCTCGGAATTCGAAACGCTTTGAACGAAGCATGAACCGTTCCTCGAAACTCGAAACGCCTTCTGAATGGAGCCTGAAACGGTCAAGTTTGACACGTTCTTTCAGGCCAGTCTTTATGGCGGAGTTATTGGGGGTAGGTGTGACCTCGCTTGCCTATAAAAGGGCTGAGGAGTAAAACCTGTTCTTCCTATATTTCCTTCATCATGCAGAGATGATCGCCGGAGTTCGTCGGGTCGATCTGAGGAAGAAGGAGATCATGTTCTTCCAGCGTGTAAGGAGCCAAAAAAGATGGCGTCTTCGAGCAAGTGTCCACTGCAACGATGGAACATGGAAGGATATCTTAGCCTTCCTTGCTCGGGATAATCAGCAACTTTGTATGGCGTTTGCCCGGGAGAGAGGAAGGTCGCGTTAGACCAGGCTGCTTGCAAGTGGCGCCTTCTCCCGTTGCCTCCGGTGACGAGAGTCAGACAGACTAGCTCTGTCCCGGCTTGAGCGGCGTCGGTCTGTAGGGAAGCAGATTTACCCTGCTTTCCTTCTGTTGGAGGATGGGTCAATGCCCAGTTTTGTATCCTCCCGCCGTTGATCATGGCTATAGAAGAAGAGGAAGACCTTTATAGAGGGGATTTCCCTCACATGTAACCGTGAAAAATGAAGAAAAAACCCTTGTAGACAGGATTTCCCTCATATGTAATCACGATTTTCATAAAATCTTCTTTCTTCTCCGCATATGATCGTCTTTTTGCCATACGTTGCTGTGAAGTCTGAATATGTGTAGCTTCGACACGTCTGATTCTCTACGCCGACTCTGTTAGAAAGAGTACTAGGCCCTGTCCTGTCTTTTACGCATAACTAGTGATGCGCAGCTGCTTTAGGAATGTAGGAACCGCGTAGAGTTCTGAACTGTTATTTTCACTTCTGATGAACAGAATCCTTGTTCAGACTTCATCTTCAAGAATGATTTCCCGAAAAGTCCCTTGGAACAGGGCGAGAAATGGCGGTCACGAACTGAGCCTCCATCTTGAACTGCAGACGAAATATTCAGAGTGGAGTCTGGATGAACCTCCAATTGACCCGAGAAGAGTAATTTCTCAATGTTTGAACTTTGTATGCTTCGGATACTTGGGATATTTTGAGGTCGAGAAGGAGTATCTTCTGGGTGAACTCCTGTGATCGACCGCCTTGAGAACTGTTCGGATATGCGGAAAGTCAGAGATCCGTAGTGTAGATGAGCTGAAAATCCTGAGTTCGTAGCCTATTGAGCGTAGAAAGCCACCGAGCGTGAGGTCGTAGGTTTGTATCTGTTAAGCGTGAAGTCGTAGGTTTGTAGCCTCTCGAGCGTAAAAGCTACCGAGCACAAAGGGCATCCGGGCGTAAAACCGTAGACTTATAGCTTGTGAGCGTAAAACCGTAGATCTGTAGCTGTCAAGCGTAGAAAGCTCCTTAGCGTAGAACTGTAGATTTGTAGCCTGTGAAAAAGAAGTCTTCCGAGCGTGAGGTCGTGGATATTGTTGCCTCCGAGCGTAAACTAAACACCACCGAGCGTGGGACCATAGGTTTGTATCTGCTAAGCGTGAAGTCATAGGTTTGTAGCCTCTCGAGCGTAAAAGCTACCGAGCACAAAAGGCATCCGGGCGTAAAACCATAGACTTATAGCTTGCGAGCGTAAAACCGTAGATCTGTAGCTGTCGAGCGTAGAAAGCTTTTTGACGTAGAACCACGAGTCTGCTTTGCACGAAAAACTTTTCGAATTTGCTGACTGTCCGCCTTTCGAGAGTAGTGGGCTAACGTAGTACCCAATCATGACCAAATACTAATTGCGGGATTTGGTTAGGGTTTCGAGGAGGCTGTTCGAGGATTCGAGGAGTCGATCCGAACCCTATATATATCCCGAGCTTTTGAGAGAAAAACTTTTCATCCGCCTTCTGCGAAAGAGAGTCTTCGTCAGTTCGAGTTTTTCTCCGTTCCTTCTCCGAGCACTCAGAGTTTTCAGAAATGGCGCCGAAACAAACCCCCTCCACTAAGGGAAAGAGTATAGGTTCTTCTTCTCATTCTTCTGCCCCGGCGAGAAAGTCTTCGGTCGGGCAAGGCGAACTTCATTCTGAGCAAAGTATCCCGCCGACGAGCAGCGCTCCCGGCCTTAGAGGTAGAGCCTTTGGGATGACAAAGAACGACGAAAAATCCTTCGCACACGTTGAACGTGACCGCGCTAGGTCGTCTTCTGTGCTGATAGCCTCTTTGAGGAAGATGATGCACGGAGACGTTTTTATCTTTTATGCCCACATTTCTAATGTGCCAGCGTAAAAGCTCTATCGTTTTCGCAGTTCTGGGCATAACAGCTCTGACTGCCGAAAACTTGGTGTATACTATAAAATTTTAGTTTTACGCCTGGGGATGGAACCTCCGGCGTAATTGCTAGAATTTTGACAGTCTGGCGTAAAGCACGGACGGTATACTGCCAATTACGCCTCTGGATGAGACTTCCGGCGTAAAATAACCAAATTTGTACAGTCTTGGCATAAAGCATAGACTGTCGTTTCTTGGTCCCCATGTTGCAAGACTGTAATGACGTATTTTTCTTGCACTTTTTGCAGTTAATCTGGGTGAGTCTCCACTGGCCGAGGTGATGGATTCCGCTGCCGGGATGCTACACTCGAACTATCTGGAGGATCTGTCCCACGTGGCATTTCCTATCTCCGGACCCTAGTATCCTGAGGGAAGGGAGATTTTGATATCGGCCCAGGGCGAGCGGACGCTGCTGAATATGATTAATGGAGAGCCCCTGATGTATATAGACGGGGAGCAGTACATAAAGCCAGCTGTTCTCTTTGGGGACATGATTGATAAACGGTCCCAGACGAAGCCTAAGAGAGAACCCTGGGTGTTCCCTGCCGGGAACTTGGTTTTGTACCTGCCAACGATGCCAAGAGATTATCCCATCTCGGCCTTCTTCCACGCGACACATCCCAGGAGGATGTCGTGGACGCTGACGCCCGATCTTCACGGCAAGCCGGGGAAGATCTTTCATCTGAAAGGAGCTGACCAGGGGTCGTTCGTCAGCCGTCCTTCCGGCCTTGTGACGTCGTTCAGGGGACTGTGCCCGGGCAGCGTCTCGAGCGAAGATAGTCTAGTGATTCAGCCAGTCCAGTTGCCGATTTTATGCAATGATTTCATGGGACGAGGGGGAGTATATCCCAAGGAGAATCCTCGATGCAACGGGTGGATCACCCCAACAAACCGCCGGTGGGCTTGCCTAGTTGACTGGGCCTTGAAGCACTGTCAGAGAGAGCTTGAGGGCATTGGGCTATATGCCGCTGTGAGCGCGACCAGTGTTGGGTTGCCTCCCAATCCTAATCTGTTTCTGGCACTGATGGAGCGATACATTTCGCTCACCGGGACTTTTGCCACTCCACTGGGGGAGTTAGGATTGGCCCTCCATGAGATGGCAGTGATCTCGCGGCTGCCGATGGGGGATACCCCCTATGAAGAGTATGTTCCCACCAATCGGGAGTTGGGGGATTCGGACTCTCGGGTGGTGGAAGTGTATCAGGAGCTGATGTGCCATTACTTCGTGTGCACCACTTTTTATAACGAGCCTTCTGATTTGGCTCATACCACTAAGTGGACGTCCTACCTCTTCTTCCACCGGGCCAGGGCCGCCAAGCCGGAGAAAGTCTCGGGGGGCAAGGATGAGCCTGTGAACTGTTTGGGCGCCCTCAGTGCCCATGTCGTCGAGGCTCTTATGGGAGATGCTAAGGCTCCAGATCAGATCCTCGATGACGGGGTAGGAAAGTATCCTGAAGGCACTAAGGCCTGCAGTTACTTGAGGCGCTGCCGTAGGCCTTTGTCTAAGGAAGCCCGGCTGGATGGTTTCCTCTCCATATGGCTGCGTCGAGTAGTGGTGCCCGGCACTGCATCTGCGGACCGTATTCACCGGAACATCTTGTGGCCTGCGGTACGTCTGGTGTTTGGGGCAAGACTGGGCTTGCTCCCTGCTATGGTGTGCCGTATACAGGCTGGCCTGAGAGTCATGACTGACGGGCTGCTCGCCGATGAGACTCGGCGTGAAAGCTTTTCCAGGGTGGAATTACCATACCTGTATTTGATGGGATGGTTAATTCTCCACAACCCCCGGGTGATGTCTCCTGGCTCTGGTAGTAGCTCGGGGGGTAGCTTCCTGCTGAATTATAAGGACTCTCCTTGGAATGTGAACACAGTTTTAGACTGTCGATTGACACTGAGCCTCAGTCACGGCTGGAAGCTCCTCTGTATTGTCCCCTCTATACATCGCAATCAATCGGGGATTAGGCTGGAGGATTTAGGTGGAGAGAAGACCAATCTTTCTCCGGAGGCCTTCAAGTGGTTGATCTGCATCAGACCCTCCCATCTGCTGTACAGAAGTGAAGATCATTGCTTCTTCGAGCCCTACTTGCCCAGTCGCTTTGCCAGGCAATTTGGGTACGACCAGTTGCACGTGGGCAATGCCGTCACCAGCTTCAGGTCCAGGGACGGACTCATTGATGGAGCCAGAGGATGGCGATATTTCATCATGGGATGCACTGGAGCAATCTTTACCGTGTCGGTCGTCACACCCTCCATGGAGCTGCGCATCTTACATTCGTATGCCCAGTTCTACGTGGCGGTTAACACCTTCCATCGTGATTTTGACATGCGTGGAAGTTTTAGGGTGCCGTCTCCCACGCCTGGGGGAAGAGTCAAAGTCCCTTCGGTTTCTCCCGACGAGGGTGAGGAGTTCGCTACTCCCGATGAGCCGCTGGTGTCGGTGCCGAGGTGTGAAGTGCCTCTGCCTGCGGGGGCCTTGGTAGTCTCCGGGAAGCGAAGGGCTCCTGCTCCCAAGGAGGCTTCTCCGTGCAAGAGGAAGAAGACGGTCAATCGTTCTCCCCGGATTCCTGGTATTGAGGCTCCTAGAGAGGAACCTGCTGTATCGCCTGTCGAGGATGTTTCCTTGATCGGAGGTTCCTCGCCTTCTAGAGAGGGACCCTCAGTTTCGGCTGGCGGTGCCGGAACACTCCGTCTTGAGGCTGCCGTTGCTGCCACTGCCTCCGGTAGTGGAACGAGATTGCCTGCGTGGCCGAGGCAGATAGGAGAATCTTTCTGTCACGACCCGCACCCGGTATAAGGGTACTAGTCGGAAACAACGCCCAGCCTACGCCGCAGAATCGGCGGTAGAACGCTGTCTAGAAAGTCTATCTAATATAATAATGAACCACCAATAATGATAGTATACTCAATCACAGAACTAAGATAGAAATGAGCACGAATCAGATAAGAATAGAATCGTCACAATACAACTCATGAGTCTAAAATAATACATCAATGAGTCTGAAGAAATAACAAAATAAGCTGGAGACAAATCCAGTACAAAAGAATACTACAAAGCTACAAAGCTACAACTCCAGGGTCAACTGTCTCAGTTGGGATAAGTCCCTCTTGAGCCAGGGTCTCAGAATCTAAACCCACAACATCCTGGGGTCCATAATAGGTAGGGTACTCCTCAGTGTCATCTGGAAAAATATATCCAGTCAGGAAAGGAGCAGAGTACAACCCTAACAGCAGTTCTCAAACAATGATAAAAACTATGTAACAGTAAATAGCTATGGATAAACAAGATGCACAATAGACAGGAGAGATATATGTACAATAAGGAAATACTGGAAATAAATACAATAAGGAACAATATGCCAATGAAACAAGAATACTAATGACTAAGTGTGTGAGTACTAGCTTAACATGTGATCGGCTTGGGCAAGATGCAATGCGGCCTGGCTAATCATACGTGCGGTGCATGATCAACACTATTCGCTTACCAGTACTTTATTCAATAGGGATTTGATCACATATCTATACTAATACTCCCCACCCCCGACTGGTATAATAGATCCAACCACGGTATGCTATGGCACTAGATTCCCCAAGAAGAGAGCGACTCCTCCCGAAAATCGATATCTGTACATGTACAAGATAACCAATGAAACAATACTTGCACCATATACACCATATACCAAGGAATAACATCTCATGACGAGATCCGGATATACCAATCCGTGTAACCATAGTGTCAAGAGAAACATGTATATCTACACTAGATACAACGAACATAGAGGATATCATAAATGAGAAACTATCAGAGAATGTACTCGCCTAAAGTCCAATGAACAGTCTCACAAATGTCTGACTCGGTGCCTCGAAGACCTAGATATAGAATACCACATTAATACAAGGTCCCGAAAAGAGAACAAGTCAAACTAGGCAACTTCTAGGTCAATAAGTCAATTCTAAGTCAAAAGTCAACTATGGTCAACTCTAAAGTCAACTACAGTCAAACATGGTCAAACCAAGGTCAACCTCACAAGACATCTATAAAATAATATAGAAATAAAATACAACAAATTAGGAAATCAAAATTAGATCCCAAATGATACCCACACAAGAATACTAATAATACAAATAATGCACACTCTAATAATGTATATACAAACCAAATAAAATAATATATTATTATTAGTATTATACCTCACAAAAACACCTATATATATACATATATATATATATACAAATATAGTATGTAATATATAAATCAAATCTGCCAAAACGTCACTGAAAACAGTGAGCTAAAACAAAGATTTAAATAAAATAGCTTATAGTGACAGTCTCAACTGTCACAGAAACTCTGTCACAGAAACTATATATATATAAACCGCTGCTGATACAGTTTGATGACAGTTTCAAACTGTCACAGAACCCGTCGCTGAAGGGTTTACCACTCAAACTGCTCGCAGCATTAATGACAGATCTGTCATTAATGCTGAACCACTGTTACAGCGGCTGCTGTGACAGACCGAATAATGACAGTTTCTAAACTGTCATTAAAACCACTGTCACCAAACAGAAAATATAAATATTAATATATATATATATATATATATATAAATATATATATACAATATATAAATCAAAATGCATATATATATATAAAACAAATTAATAACTATATACTTATATATACATACATATATACACACAAAATTAAAATACCAAACACATGCACATATTAATGTATGTATTTTACATGGCTAGAAGCACACAAAAAAATAAAATCATTAATATACAAATAATTATATAATAATTATAAATAATATAATTACACATTTAAACACATAAATATATTTTATAAAATATTTATGTATAATTTTATTTTATTCAACATAAGTACATATATAATTGCATGCAAGAAAGCTACATACATATATTGGTACATCACATTAGCACCCAAAAATATATAGATCTATGCTACAATATCATAATAAATACACAAAATAAATATATAATATCTATATATATTTACTAATTATAAATGAAGAATTAAACCACAAATAATTAGATCTACACATAAACACACCAAATTGAAGAGTATCACACCGTATCCCACTAGATCTAGGATACGCATGCGACACAAGTCCAACACACAACCAAATGCACCCTGAAGGACACAAACAAGTCACAAATAATATTTATGAATAAATCAAAGTGTCAAAAGTAGATCTATGTGTCCGTGTCAAAATATGACATGTACAAAGCCCCGTGTCGGAGGAAAACCCCCAAATGACACGTATCACCAAATAGTTGGGATACGAACCACAAGTACCCAAATTATGGACACGACACTAGCCCCAAACACATAAGCACATGCCCAATTGATCTATAGGATCAATTGACACACACAACAAAATGTAAATTCGGAATTCCAACAAAATTGACACAAAAAGCACCATAACTTTCTCCATGGGTCTCCTATGAACACAAAACAAAGTCCTATGGGTAGTACATACATATAGGTTGATTTTACATGATTAAATCTCAGATTTAGAAGTTATTTTAATGGGAAAAACTGAATTATACCTATTGGGAGATGGATTCCCAATGAAACCTTCAATTGAGATGAACTTGCTTCCAAATTGTAGATCCTTGCTCCTCTTTGTAGATCCTTGCTTCTTTCTTCTAGATCCTTGCTTCTCAACTTTCTAATGGTGAATTGGGAAGAATTTGGAATGAATTTGGTAGGGAATTGGATTGGGAATGGAGGGAATTTGGTAGTGGGAAATTCTAGATCTAGATTGGAAATGAGAATGAGAGGAGAGAGAAATTTCCCCCCTCTTTTAATAGGCCGGCCATGTCCCCCTCCCCAAGCAATTATAAAATGTCCAATGTACCCCTTGGGGCCTCTCATGAAGAAATAATTAAGGAAGGAAGCTTCTAGTCTAATCACTTAATTAATTTAATCCATCTCCTTAACCATGGGCTTTCTAAATGGGCCAAGTCTAACTAATTAATTCATGTTGGTCCATGGGTCCAAACTAAACTAGTTGGGTCCACTAAAATAAGTCCAAAATAGTTTAAATAATATCTACAATAATTAAATAATACAACAAATAATTATTTACCATGCACAATATTTAATTAAATAGGAAAAGTCTAAAATACCCTTTCCTAGAAAATGTGGTAGTGACACTTTCCCTAGACCAGCAACGGATGAGACCCCTGCCGTGCCTGTGAGCATGCCTGGCGAGGTTCCAGCTGACGAACCTTGACTGCGTCTTGGTGGAGGCTTGGTAGAGCTCCTGGCGATGTCGGTTGGCCCACCCCCTTCTCCAGGTATGACAGTTCGCATTACGTCATTAAGGCGTGATTTAGCTACATCGGCTGCAGATGCGCCGTATATACCGCTGGCCACGGGTAAATGTCATCTTTATGTCTCCTTTTTAGAAAGAGTACCATTATATTGATATTAACTTTCTTGTCCTCTTCTCAGGGGATGGCGTCCACGGGGAGTACAGCTTTGAAGCGCCTTCTGGCTCTGCTCCGGCTCCTGGCGATGATACGGAGGCGTTTGACTTTGAGGAGGAAATATCTTCGGGGGCCGGCTCACCTGTTGAAGAGGCTCTGATATCCCAAGAAGAGGAAGAGCCTGCCATTGCGACTACTTCGGCTGTTGTAGACGCATCTCCTTTGGTCGCACCACCTGTTGAGGAGACGGTTGTGACCACTTCGTCTGCAATCATTCCTGGAGGGGGACTCGCCAATGCTGTGGCTACTCCCGGCGTCCAATCGGATCTAGCTGCGCTGACCGAGCAATATACCAGTGTCTTCTATGCCACTTTGAAAATGCTGATACCAATGGTGCTGAAGGGGAATCTGGACTTCGAGCGCCTAAAGAAGTCCTCTCGGATTCCGATAAAGGCGATCCAGGATTTTGACGGCACCGGGCTAGCTGATGCCCTGGAGGCGATGGTTAATGGTTTAGAGCAACCCATTAACGAATATCTACGGCTAACTCGGGGCGGCATTGAAGCTGAGGTCCAGTCCAGATACGACTCCATGACTGCGCAGTTTGCCAAAAAGATGGAAAGCCTAAATAAACTCGTTCAAACACGCCAGCTGGAGATGGACGAAAGAAAAACCGTCGTGGAGGAGGCCCTTGCTCTTCAACTGAAGTGCCAATCCGAGCATAAAGGGAACGTAACGAGGGCCCACAAGTTGAGAGAAAAACTCGCTCAGGCAGACGAACGGGTTTCTCAGTCGTTGGCCGGTCTAGATGTAGCAACTGGTCGACTGAGCGCAGCGCGACGGGATCTGGATCGTGCAGAAGCTGCCCGTGCTGGTGTTCGTCGGGCGAGGGCCGAGCTGTCCCTTTTGGGGGACAACGAGGCACGGCTGGAGCAGGCCCGCGCTGATGCCTTGGTTTGCAGGGATGAGAGGATAGCTGCACTGGCACAGCAGATTCACGATCTGACCGCTCCCCCACAATGATGTACCCTTTCTTCTTCTTGCTTCCCAGTGTAATTCTGCTCTTTCTTGGGAATAAATAAAGCGACTCTTTTCTGACTTTGTGGACCCATCATTTCGGAATGTAAATGACAGGTTTGGGCGAGAGTGATATCAGAGGTAGTATGGACGTGATAAACTCTCGGTAAACTTTAGCAGGACATATCTATTCATAGGTCATACGGACATGATAGAATATGCTTAGACTAAGGTTTGTAGGCAAGACACTATCAGAGGTAATATGGACATGATAGACTCTTGGTAAACTTTAGCAGGACATATCTATTCATAGGTCATACAGACATGATAGAATATACTTAGACCAAGGTTTGTAGGCAAGACACTATCAGAGGTAATATGGACATGATAGACATTACATTTCCAAATTAGTCGAACGCATCTATTCAGAGGTTATATGGACATGAAAGAATACGACCCAACTAGTTTTGTTTTGGAAGTAGTTTCGTCAGAATTGAGGTTTTCGCTATATTCCACCTGAGCAGAGGAGATTTAAGCATAATACCTTTTCAGGAATTTGCCGTTGATAGAAGCCATCAATAGGTCTCCATTAGGCTGGGCTAACCTGTAAGCGCCGTTTGAGAACGTTGTCTCGATCACATAAGGGCCCTCCCATTTGGGCTGGAATTTGCCTTTACTTCTGTGAGTAAGAATCATCGGCCTTCTCACGGCTAAAACTAGCTCGCCAATTTTGAACACTCTTTCCTTTACTTTATGGTTGAAAGCTCTGGAAATGTGTGCTTGGTAGAGTGCGATGCGCTGTTGAGCTTGGAGGCGTTTTTCGTCTAATCCTTCTAGCTCCTGAAGCCTTAAAAGGTCAATTTTTCCTTGAGTCAGCTCATTAGCCACGGCTATCCTGAGTGACGGGATCTGGATTTCAATGGGGAGAACTGCTTTGCTCCCGTAGACCAGTGAGAATGGAGTACAACCTGTCGGTGTTCATACCGTTCTGCGGTATGCCCAGAGACATTCGCCCAGTTTCTCATTCCAATCACTTTTGTTTGAAGAGACGAACTTCTTCAAGAGTTTGATAATGGTTTTGTTGAAAGCTTCCGCCAAACCATTAGCAGCTGGGTAATACGCCGTAGAGGCAATATTATGTATTCGATTTTTATCGCAAAATCGATGAAACGCTTGGCTGATGAACTGAGGCCCGTTGTCGTGAATTATCCTCCGGGGTACCCCGAAGCGATAAATGACGTGATGCTTGATGAAGCTGATCACATTAGACGCCTTTACCTCAGCAAGAGGGATCGCCTCTGCCCATTTGGAGAAGTAATCCGTGATGGCCAGTATGAACTGGTGACCCCTGGAAAAGGACGGGTGAATAGGACCGATGACATCCATACCCCATGCTTCGAAAGGCCAGGATGCAACCGTGGGATGTAGATATTCGGACGGTTGATCTATGAAGTCTGCATAGACCTGACAGGTTCTGCATTATCTTGCATAGTTGATCGCGTCTGTGATCATAGTGGGCTAGTAATAGCCCATTCTCCTGATACGATCCTGTAGCTTAGGACCGGGTTGATGCGCTCCGCATACACCGTCGTGAGCTTCACGGATAATCTACTGTGCTTCGTTGTTAGAGAGATATCTCAATAGCAGTCCGTCGTAGGTCCGGCGATATAGGCATTGTGAAGATGCATCGAAGTAGAAGCGTAAAGATCGTCTCTTGACGGATACTGCTTCTTTAGGGTCCTCCGGCAAGATTCCGTATTCCACGAAATCTATGAAGGGACTCTTCCAATCTCTCCTGGGAGGATTGGCGTGCACAGCGTAGCTGCGTTCTATGTGAGAGTTGTTCTTCACACAGAATAAACCTCTGTTAAGAAGGATTACCGAATTCTGCCTTCTTATAGGAGTAGCTAGATCCGCTGCTAGACTGGCTAGGGCATCAGCTTCAAGATTCTGGGATCGAGGTACATGCTCCAGGAAGAACCTTTTGAATATCATGGCTATCTCGACTGCTGCTTGGTTATAGGGGATGAGGTCTGGATTCCGGACTTCATATATTCTCCTGACTTAATTTACTATAAGCAGAGAATCTCCGAAAGCTTCCAGAGATTCGACTCCCAGCTCTTTAGCGACTTGGAGCCAGATTAGTAGAGCGTTATACTCTGCCACGTTGTTGGAGCAGGGCTCGTTGAGAGAGTATTCTCGGTAGATAACGAGTTTGTCGGGAGTAACCAGGACGATTCCTACTCCTGAAACCACATTTCCCCTAGGACCAGTTCTGGAGGCACCATCGAAGAATAGTTGCCATGCGTCACTTTCCATCGCGGAATTACATTCTGCAACTTCGTCAGGGATGTCCTCGTATAACTTGGAGGTCTCCAGGATCGGATGAGCAACTAGGAAGTCGGCCAATGCTTGGCCTTTGATGGACTTCTGAGGGACGTACACCATGTCATATGGTGTCAACAGCATCGCCCAAGTTGCGAGTCGGGAATTAAGAGCACTTGGCTTGCTCATCAGTACTCGAAGAGGGTTGATCCTGGAGATGATATGGATAGTCTGGCCGGTGACATAGTGTCGCGTCTTCTGGATAGCGAACATCAGAGCCAAGCATTCTTTTTCCACTGGGGCGTACCGGTGTTCGGCTCCGACCATCATTCTACTTAGATAGTAGATATCCTGTTCATGCCCTACATCGTTCTTCTGTGTGAGAAGAGCTCCCAAGGAATGGTCCATTGCTCGAACGTATAGGAAGAATGGCCTTCCTATGACGGGAGGCACCAGAACTGGCGGATGAGAGAGGTAGCGTTTGATATCGTTAAACGCTTGCTGACAGGCCTCGTCCCATACGAAGGATACACCTTTCTTCATGAGGCGAGAAAAAGGCTGACATCTCCCAGAGAGGTTGGATACGAATCTCTGGATGTAAGCCATACGACCTTGAAATCCCCTGAGTTCCCTCAGATTGCGGGGTGGTCGCATTTCTACGATGGCCCGGACTTTATCAGGGTCCACTTGGATGCCTTTGGCGGTAATGACAAATCCCAGGAATTTGCCGCTAGATACACCCAGAAAGGACTTCGTAGGATTCATCTTGAGTTGATATTGGCGCATTAACTCGAATACTGTCCTCAAGTCTTGAATGTGATCATCTTTGAGGCAGCTTTTGACAGCTATATCGTCTACGTAACATTCCACTATTTTGCGTAAATGCTCATGGAATATGTTACTCATAGCTCGTTGGTATGTTGCCGCGGCGTTCTTCAATCCGAAGGGCATGACCGTATAGCAATATACCCCCAGTGGTGTTCGGAAGGCAGTATGCTTCTCGTCTTCAGGATGCATCTTGATTTGATTGTATCCTGAGAACCCGTCCATGAAAGACATGCGTTCAAAACCGCAGGTGTTGTCGATTATGATGTCTGTGATGGGAAGAGGGAACTCATCCTTGGGGCAGGCTGTATTCAGATCTCGGTAATCGATGCAGATGCGTATTTTCCTATTTTTTTTCATGACTGGGACAACATTGGCGACCCAGTCGGGATGTTGTTCTTCCCGGATGAAACCGTAGGCTATCAACTTCTTGACTTCAGCTTCAATGGCGTCCATCATATCCGGGCGGAACCGGCGTTGGTGCTACTTTACAGGCTTCGAATCGGGCAATATGTTGAGTTTATGGGTAGCCACTTTTGGATCAAGTCCTGGCATATCCTCATAATTCCACGCAAAGACGTCGATGTATTCTTTTATCAGTTGAATAACTTCTTCCCTTTCAGCTGGAGAAAGATTGTTACTGATAAATATCGGCCTTGGTGAGAGTTCATCCCCAACGTCGATCTGGATAACTTCATCTTCAGTGGAAGGTTCTCTCTGCTCGAAGCGGAACTCCCATTGTGTATCCATTTATTGAGCCCCAGAGTCATTCTCAAACGGCTCAGACTCTGGTTCGTCTGCTTCGAAGGGATCTGTCACTACCATATTTACTGATAATGTTTGTTCGAGAGCATCAGGTGAGTCGGAGGGCGACGAGCCATCTTGAAAGGAGGAAAAGACATCCTTGCTTGATTTGGAGGAGGTGGCATACCCTAACCCGAAACGGGTTTACTGATAGCGGGGATTGCCGAACAGTGGCGTTCGTCTGCCTTTTCCGTAGTTGAGGCCTGGCTTCCGCTTCATGTCGTAGCCCATGTTTTGCATGATTCTCAACGCTTGTGGGCTGTATCGGTGAACTTGTATTTTCCCAGCATCGTCATCGAGAGAATCTTCCTGAACAGTCGGTTGATTGCGCACGCGGCCGAAGACTATTGTATGCTGACTGCTGCAGGTAGGTGGGACAAGGAAGATAGAGTCCTCATGCGGTCCATATATCGTGACGACATTGGATGATGATGCTACCTCCCATATGTACGGATGATAGGAATCTATAGCTGCCAAGAAATTTTGTGCTATATGTTCTATATCGTCATGGGGAGAGGATACATCTGCTCAGAGGTAAGATGGACATGGCAGTTTTTGTGGACTTAACACTACTGGTGTACTCAGGGCTAAGTACGAATGTTAAGTGTAGATGACAACCGATGATAATCGATAGCCGAAAGTTTATTCAGAGGTAATGGCAAACTTTTTCTGAAGATTTTTACTATATAGTGATTTTCTCGAGTGGGGATAGACCTGTAGGATCCACTGGGGAAGTTTTCAGGGGTTCATCACCCTGTACCTTTCTTGAGGAAGCCCAAGATGAACCCGGCTCACAGTGGTTGCTCCCTCGTTTATAGATATAAAGTGATGACCTTGGCATCGATCAGCTCCTAAATTCTTCTTTTTAACAAATAGCAGGCCCTCGTAGGGTGATGAACGTACCGATGGAAGCGACAATAATCTGGATCATTGACTTCGCCGGCGCTCTCGGGGTATCTGATGTTGGGAACCTGGAGTTTGTTTTCTTTTATCAACATGTTGAAGATTTCAATGATGTCGTCTTCCTTGAAGGAAAAAGCCCCTTTCAGTTTTCGGGAACCTGATGCCTGAGTCTTTTGATCTTCCGGGTGGACCGCCCTCGCTGTATCATATCTGGACTTTGAGAGGGTTCTACCCCCTGCTCTGGCTATTACCTTATTTTGTTGAGATAGGCTACCCCCAGTCTTGTTGTTGTATTTGTTCCCAGAAGTTGGTTTGGAAGGGCCTGCCTCTAGAGGTTTGGAGTATGCAGGGGATGTGGTATACCCTAACCCGAAACGAGTCTGTCGATAGCAAGGATTACTATGCAACGGTGTCCGCCTGCCTCTTCCATAGTTGAGGCATTGTTTCGATTTTAAATCGTAACCCATGTTCTGTATAATCTTCAAAGCTTGAGGGCTATACCTGTGGATTTGCATTTTCCCGCCCTCAGACTCGCGAAAGCCTTCTTGTACAACCGGACCGCTCTGCCTGCGACTGAAGACTATTGGATGCTGGTCGTCACGAGTTGGGGGGACAATAAAGGTCCCATTTTCACATGGTTCATATATCATGATGACATTAGATGTAGACGCATCTTCCCACACGATTTCTCCCTATTTGACGGTTAGCGAATCTGAAGTCTGCTTACGACTCCTGTCTTTTGCGTCTCTGGATCAGATGTGTATGCAGGTCAGGAGGAGTTGCAGAAGGAGAAGACGACGGCTTTTTTCTTCTGTTCCCGTCAGTGGGCATGCGGAGGTTGGACGCCATGGTTCTCGCTGTGCCACCTGTGTACAACAGGTTGGCCATCTGGGTGGCGGATAACCCCCGGGGAGGGTGTCTTTCAGCAACTTGAGCTTGCTTTACACCGAGGGATTTTGCCTGGCATAATTTGGAGATTTGCTCAGGCTGGCGTAAAGCTGAAGAGGTCCTTAGTCGGCCATCGGCTTCTCGCGTAATCCGGAGGGTATGCAGATCGTTCCCTCGCTGGCGTAAAGGCCGAGAAGTTGAGTACTCTGCCGCTTGCTTTCCCTTGCGGAGATCACAGTGCTCATCTGGTTCCTCGTAGAAGTCAGATGTCGTCTTACGTGCGGAGTGTGACTTGTAGTTCCGATTTGGCGCTAAGGCATCATCAGAAGTTTTCTCTGTACCGCGCGTAGCGGGAGACTGGTTTCTGTGCGTAGAGCACAGTGGATCCTTCTGGGTTAGCGTTGAGGCTTTGCCCAAAGTTTTGTCTGTACCGCGCGTAGCGGGAGACTGGTTTCTACGCGTAGAGCGCAGTAGATACTTCGGGGTTAGCTATGAGGCTTTGCCCGAAGTTTTGTCTGTACCGCGCGTAGCGGGAGACTGAATTTTACGTGCGGGGCACGGAGGGAGCAATGCTACAACCTCATTTGTCGGAGAGATCGGAGAGATCGGAGAGTCCACAGGAATGGTAGAGGATGTTTTGGGCATCCAGACCTTGCGCAGCTTCCTGTTGTCTTGGACAGAGAGAGGGTGAGAGCTACCCCCGGTTCGAAGCATGTCTTCGTAGGCAGACTGGTCGAATTGGATGACCAGTGTCTTCTTCACGGTTCCTATAGATACCGCATCGTGTTGAGAAATTACTTCCTCATCAGAAGAGAAAGACGTCCCCAGCAGAGTCGCCATCTTATTTGCGGTGGAAAACGAAAAGAATGAAAGATGTATTCAAGACGGGGTTTATACGAGACCCGTGTTCTTTTGTTTACAAACAAACTTGTACAATATAATCCTATACGAGGATGTGGGAGTACAATTTATTTAATCTGGGTATAAATTGCTATAGGTGTCTGATCTGTAGTCGATCACTTTAGCCCTTGGACCACACGATGATGAAGAAGTGCCGTAGAAGACAGGAAGCGACTTCGAAGGTCGCAAAAGTGGGTGGATGCACGATGCCAAAGTCGTCGATCCCTACTCTTTGCCTGAGCTCCGGATTCCTTTCTCTCTCTCTTGATCTCTTCTCTCCTTGTTTGATCTTCAATTGTTCGACCTCTTCTCTGGATCTTCAATTGTTCGATCTTCCAATTTTTTGACTTGTTCCTCTGTTGATAGAGGTCTCTATTTATAGAGTTTTAGTGACAGTGACCACTCAGTTGGTGTAAAAACCGAGGAGTGGACAACACAGCACCCTTTTACACGACGGTTAAAGTAACCAATGCCTGCGTATGGATGATCTTTTAAATGAGCGTGTGACGCGGGTCCAACTAAGGGACACAACGCGTGCAATTGCTACGAAGATCACGGCATAAAAGCCACGTAGGTAGGTATCCCCCGTGTAGAAGAGGTGGGCGTAAAAGCCGATGTCTGTCACCATGGCATAGAAGCCAAGTAGGCATAGAAGCCGGGTAGGCGTAGAAGCCTGATGGCATAGAAGCCGAGTGAGCATAGAAGCTGAGGAGGCGTAGAAGCCGAGAGAGCATAGAAGCTGAGGAGGCATGGAAGCCGAGAGAGCATAGAAGCTGAGGAGGCGTGGAAGCCATGTGGGCACAGAAGCTGAACGGGCGTAGAAGCCACTGCGTAATGTGCTGAGTGCTGACGTGGACGTCTTTAGCCGGAATCACGACTTTTGAAGATATAATCAAATCCCTCGCATTAAATGCAGAGATCTGCCACCATCCTGTGCATTAATTGTGAAGGCGTATTTTGAAGGCCTGCCACCATCCTGTGCATTAATTGCGAAGACGTGCCTCTAGCCCTGTATGGAGAGCAGCTTTTGACGTGGCAGTCTGTTTGCCTTCCACGGGGCGTAGACGGTTCACGTCTGCCTGTGTAGAACAAGGCAGCGTATCCCCTTATATGCGTAAAAGCAGTTTACGCGATGGGGATGTCACTAAACGACGGTTCGGTGACCCTTGATCAAATCCCCTACATTAAATGCAGAGATCCGCCATCATCCTGTGCATTAAATGCAGAGGCGTGTTTTGAAGGTCTGCAGCCGTTCTGAGCATAAATCGTAGGGACGTGCCTCGAGAAACTATCGCCGCTCTGTGCACCAATCGCAGAGACGTGCCTCGAGCCCTGCACAAAGTGCAGCTTTTGACGTGGCAGGCGGTTTGTCTGCTGTGGAGCGTAAACAGCTCATGTCTGCCTGTGTAAAACAAGGCAGCATATCCCCTTGTATATGTAAAAAGCAGTTTACGCAAGGGAGATGGCGGTAACTGACAGCCTGGGTCACAGTGCCGTGCCATCATTATAGCCGTCGTCTGGGTAGCCGAGCCGTATCCCTTTGTCAGAAGTTCAGACGTCAGGTTCATTGCAGGGTCTGACAGGTTCATCTCGGAGATCACGAAGCGTTCCTCGTACGCTTTGAAAGCGGATGTGTTTTTACGTCATAGGGGCGACGAAGCCCTCTGCTTTACGCTTGAGGCGGCCTGGACATACTGCACTTACGCGGATGGTCCTGAAAAGCTCTTGACTTGCATGCTTGATGGCTCTGAGGTCATCTCTTATACGCTGCCCCGCACCAATAAGTTGCGTATAGTCATCCGGCATATTTTTCATGCTTCTACAGTGGTCACTGTCACTAAAACTCTATAAATAGAGACCTCTATCAACAAAGGAAAAGGGTCAGAAATTGGAAAAGAAATCCAGTATCAGATCCAAGAGGTCGGCAAAATTGAAGGTCAAACGATCGAAAATTGGTCAAGGAATCCAGTATCAGATCCAAGGTCGACAATTGGGAGGAAAGAAGGAGGAGAGAGAACGGTCAAGAGAGAGAGAAGAATCCAGAGCTCAGGCAAAGAGTAGCGATCAGCGACTTTGGCATCGAGCATCCACTCTCCTTAGCAACCTTCGAAGCTGCTTTCTGTCTTCTACGGCACTTCTTCATCATCGTGTGGTCCAAGGGCCAAAGTGATCGACTGCAGATCAGACTCCTATAGCAATATTTACCCAGGTTAAAAATTTGTACTCGACATCCTCGTATAGGATTAATTGTACTGCTTGTTTGTAAACATAAAGGGCAGGTTTTCGTATAAAGCCTTGTTTCCATATCTTTTCATTTATTTTATCAGACAACAACTGCATCATTCGTTTTCTGTTTCTTCCTCCTTCGAATAGTAAGATTACTCTTTTTCTGCGAAAATACCACCCTTTCGATTATGGACTTTACCTCCAAACTGCGTTCAATATGTTCAAACAATGATGGATCTCTTTTAGTTGACTCCTTCTCCTTCTTTTTTGCTCTACTCTTTCTTGAATGTGGTCTTCCCTTAGGAGTTCGAACAACAGATGGCTCTTGCAATTAAGTTATTGCCGGGACTGCAATTTCTTGGATTTTAACCTCAATGGATCTTCTCTCCGGTTCTGATGCGATACACCACCTTGCGTGCAGGAGTTTTAATTGTGGCAAAGAAAAGAAATTATCTTGAACTTCTACCGTCGGCATTATCGACAGCTATCTCCAACGTTGATCAATAACATCTTTTAGAATAGGTATAGATTCATGACGATATTCGTTAATATCATGTGCACAAGAAAGTCCGAGTGAATGTCGATATGAACAACCGCAAACCTTGGGATCATAACCAACCGACTTCGATCTACCAATCTCCTCAAATAATAAGCCCAAGGCCTTGTGAGATACTACATGGATTAAACCATCCAAGAGGTGTTCATGCTTGTATTCATGCTTTGCAATATTGAGGCTCATCTCTAATGATGCTACAATCTCGTTCACCGTGGAAATAATAATCAAATGAATCGATTGCCAAACGGAGACAAAATTACCGACCGATGACCGTAGATATCTTTTTAAACTTTAGTGTGATCCTTCGACCCAGTTTGTAGTGATTATGCCATGATGCTTCACCATGTTCGTCCATGCTAAGACGAATTGCTCTTTATGTGGTTCTAGCCAAGTATCTTTGATATAAGATATGCATGTCGGGTTACTCGTCTTCCACTTTTGTTGGAATATGTACCATGCTGTGTCGTAGCTGTCTGTAGTACTTGCTCGCCATATAAGACTCCAATCACTGTAGAATTCTTCGAAGCGAAGCATGTCGATTTTATCGTCCATATTTTCAAATTTTCTCTTGCATTGAGCTTGGATATTTTGATTTATATGCCAAGTGCATAGTAGTCTATGCGCATGAGGAAAAACAATATCTATAGCATTTATCAGCACATATTCTCTGTCGGTAACAAAAACAGAGGGCTCTTTGTAACCTGTGTAAAGGGATTATAGTTTCCTCAATGCCCATGTGTAATCCTCTACTGTCTCACTCTTCATAAAACAAAAAGCGACTGTAATTTTTTTTTTCCGTAGACGTAAATCCAACAACGTGAAAAGAAGACATCTTGAACTTGTTGGTCTTATATGTACAATCAAGGATCAACACGTCTGCGAAGGACCGAGCCAAGTGTGTGCAATCAGGATGAGCCCAAAACAACGAAAGGAGTTCATCAGTTTGTGGATGTCTTCTATGGTACTCCATATAGTGATGCTCCCCAAGCAACTTCAATACTTGCTGCATCGCCATTCTTTCTTTCATACTATTATATTTCACTCTGGCCAAACTATTATAGATCGGCCTTATGGTAGACTTGTTTCCATCTTCTTTTTGTCGCACGACAGAATAAATTTGTTTTGGTGCAACTCCGGAAAGGAACAATTCTTCAACCAACTTTCTCTCATCCTCCTTCAACCGTGCCACGTAGGCATGACCCGTAAGTGTCTCTGGAATAGGATGATTGTGTCTTCCATTCTTAACTTCGATTATCCACTTCACATCTTCTACTTTTACAATCAACACCTTAAATGGACAACCACATTTTCTCGTCCTAACGTTTTTTTTAGGGATTTTTTTTAACAACACCTTTTTTTTTATGATGCTCCCTAAATACACCTCCTCTTTCGCACCCCAGCTCTACATATTTTTGGCCCAGCCGAGATCTGATGGATCTTGCAATGACAATTACTATGTTATGTCATCTTCCAACTTCTCTGCACCAATCTAATGCTTCTTCCTGGGTTGCAAATTGAATATCCGTTGAGAATATATCATCCACATCAACCCCAATAGCATGATGTACCACAACATATGTACAAGGTTGGTCCTATAACCAATATAAAATAATATAAAAATTAATAACTTCATATAATTGTCACTTCAAATAATTTAGTCTTTAAGATCCAGGACTGTCACTAATTTGACAGTCCTATTAGTATATAGGACTGTCAAAATTATGACAGTCCTACTTTTATATAGGACTGTCAAAATTCTGACAGTCCTGTATTTATATAGGACTTTCGAATTATTGACAGTCCTATATTTATATAGGACTGTATAATTTTATACAGTCCTTATACGATGACTGTCGAAATAGGGTTGTCGTTGTACGTACCGTACGTGCTTCGGAACAACCGACATGTTCTTCGGAACGTCCGGAGTGCATATTTAATGGATTACATGATCCGACTTCATTATCGAAGATATTTTCATGCATTGTTCCTACAATAGTAAAAAAACCTAAATTTTTTTCTGACAATCGCAAAACTTATTGTCGAAGACATACCAGAAGAATATTCGTTGGACAATCACCAAAGCAAAATTTTCTTCCACTTGGGACCACAACTATCAATTTCCAAATTTAGGTTTAGACTTGGAGAATGAGAGTTTCTTCAAGTGAGGGTGAAAAGCCTAAAATAGAAAATTTGTTCACTTATATAGCTTGGTGTGGGCTAGCCCTAATTAACTTTAAGAGTGGCAAACTTATAATTTTGGGAAAAATTACATTGGGCTAGCCCCAAGTAATATGTGTAGTGCCCTTATCAAAAGCCTTTAAATGGGACTCCGCAACGTGGTTGCGGGTTTTGTGATCGAAAAGTGGTACCTGGTAGTGTCCTGTCATATCACTACATGATTTGTATCCTTACCAACAACAATGTGTTGGCAGTTTGATCCATTGTCACATTAAAGAACTATTGAGTTTTGTTCAGGTCTTTCCAATGAATTTGAATCTCAGTGTTCCACCGATCCGATCCAGACGGAGCATACGGACAAGTTCATATGCTTCGTTCATAACATACGACTATAGATATTGTTCCGTCCGGATCGAATCGGTTCTAGTACCTCGGCGACTGTCCACGGAAACAAAAAACCTTGTGCACAAGTTGTCCGTGATCAAATGGTGTCTATACTGAGCAATCACTTGATACAATATAAGACAATATGAACACGAAACAATCACATGGCATGATCTATTTTTGCATAGTTTTCCTGATCAATATATTGCATAGCAAAGTATGTTCTATACGTAGCATATTTTTTGGAAGAAGCATACATTCTAACTTAAATTTGGAACATATGATGAACATTCTAAATGAACTAGCATGCAATGTGGTAACCGTTCACAAGTTTATTGACAAGCATAAAGTAGTCAAAGTCTATTCCTTTTTATCTTGACATCTTTTAGTTATTTTGGTATCGTTTGATCGTGGCAAGCAATATTTTTAGATGTGAAGACTTGGAAGAAGGGTCAACTGAATCGAATATAAGCCACTTACGAGTAGGTTTGAGAAGGAAAGGAAAGAGGTGCTTTAAGACTCAACTCGCATGTCGTCTACTGCACGATCACCTGCATTGCCACGAACAGCTGACCAACACCTCTTCTACTCTTTCCAAGCTCGGAATTGAAGTGCAGTTCAACAAATGAAAAGAATAAAATCCATCTAAACCGTTCAAGAAAATGCAAACAAATCCAAAAACTAACTCAAAGCATGAAAGCAACAAAGCGACGGCGAAAACTAAGCAAGAAAACTTGCAGCGGAGATGTCCCTTTTGACTCTGCCGCTAAGTCGATCCTCGGGGCATGGTCCCCTGAATATGGGAATCGATTCCGAAGAAGCAAATCCATAATGAGGATGAGTTCTTGATTCAATCTATCTCGATCGAACGACACTGACTTGTATTTCTTAGTCGCGCTCCCCGAATAAGGGGAACGGGGCACTACATCCTAACCAACTAATTGAATGTTTTATCCAAGAAACTTAGGAATAGAACCTACCACTATGAAACAATGAAGGGACCTTTCCTTCGTCTCAGATTCAAGCTCCCAAGTAGATCCTTCGACCGAATGATTTCTCCAAAGCACGCGCACGAGAGGAACCGAACGACTTAGAAGCAGCTTCTCTTTTCGATCCAAGATCCGCACAGGTTGTTCAACATAAGTCAAGTATGCCTTTAGGTCCAATTGATCATGATCCACCACATGACTCGGGTCGTACACGTACTTCCTAAGCTATGAAACATGGAGGATATCGTGTACTTCTGATAGTAACGATGGCAGGGCAATCTGATATGCGATTGGGGTGACTCGCTTTAGTATCTCGAACGGACCGACGGATCTTTGACTTAGCTTCCCTTTTGCTCCAAATCTGGTAAATCCTCGCATGGGCGATACTTTAAGAAACACCCGATCACCTTCCATGAACTCAAGAGGTCGTCGATGCATGTCTGAGTAGCTTTTCTGGCGACTCTGAGCTACGTTTAGCCGTTCTCAAATCAAGCGGATCTTCTGGGTGGTTTGCTCCACAAGTTCAGGGCCAAGAATTTGTCGTTCATTAACTTCATCCCAATAGATCGAGAATCTGCACTTCCGCCCATACAATGCCTCATGCGGCACCATTTGAATGTTGGATTGATAGCTATTGTTGTATGCAAATTCGGCTAACTGTAGATGGATGTCCCAACTAGTCTTCAAGTCCAAGGCGCAGAATCGTAGCATGTCTTCGAGGATTTTGTTGACCCGCTCTGTTTGGCCGTCTGTCTAAGGATGGTAGACGGAGCTGAACTTCAACTTCGTCCCCATTGCTGACTGCAGGCTTTCCAGAAATGAGATAAGAATCGACCATCTCTATCGGAGACAATGGATACGGGCACGCCGTGAAGTCAAACGATCTCGTTGAGGTAGATCTAGGCCAGGCGGTCGGCACTCTAAGTACTTTTGATAGGAAAAATGTGAGCTGACTTGGTGAGTCGATCAATGATAACCTAGACGGCATCATTCTTTTGTTGCGCCTTCAGTAAACCAACAATAAAATCTATCGTTATATGTTCCCATTTCTACTACGGTATAGCAAGGTTCTGCATCACTCCTCCCGGCTTCTGGTGCTCGGCCTTTACCCTCTGATAAGCCATGCATTGCGAAACGAACAACGCCATATCTCTTTTTATGCCGTGCCACCAGAACGTCGTACGGAGATCTCGATACATCTTTCAGCTACCCGGATGTGAAGTATAACTTGTAAAGTGGGCTTCCGTGAGTATCTCTTTTCTGAGGGCTGCATCGTTAGGAACGCACAATCTTTCCTTCATTCGCATCATCCCGTCCGGGACTACCGCAAAGTCGGTTTCCTTTCCTGCTGAGATAAGACCTTGCATCTTTTGCAGGAATATGTCATCCTTCTGAGCGGACTTGACATTTTCTAATAAGTCGGGTTTGAGGCACAGTTGTGCTACTTGTGCCCCCTTTTTGTATCAGATTTTAAGTATAATGCCCAAAGCTTCAATATCCTGATGCAGCTTGTCATCAATAGCCAGGCTCCCAACGAACACTCGACTCAGTGCATCAGCTACAATATTACCCTTGCCCGATGTGTATTTGATTATCAAGTCAAAATCGCTAAGAAGTTCGAGCCAATGCCGTTGTCGTAGATTTAAATCCTTTTGGGTATAGAGATATTTTAGACTCTTATGGTCCGTATAGATCTCGCACGTCACACCATAAAGATAGTAGCGCCACAACTTCAGCGCGAACACTACCGCCGCAAGCTCCAGATCATGTGTTGAATAATTCTTCTCGTGAGGCTTCAATTGCCTCAACGCAAAAGCTATCACCTTATCCTTCTCCATAAGGACATATACCAAACCCTTTCCTGAGGCGTCGCTATATATCTTAAAGTCATCGGGTCCGTCCAGAAGGGTTAAAATTGGTGCAGAGACAAGTCGCTGCTTTAACTCCATAAATGAAGCTTCACAGTCATTCGTTCACGCGAACGTTACTCCCTTCCGAGTAAGCTGGGTCAAAGGCGAGGCGATCCTCACAAAATCTTTCAAAAATCTTCTATAGTAGCCTGCTAGACCAAGGAAGCTCCGAATGTCGCTAGCTGACTCAGGCCGTTTCTACTTCACGATGGCTTTTATTTTCTTTGGGTCAACCGAGATGCCCTATGTAGAAATAATGTGCCCAAGGAAGGATATGCTGTCCAACCAGAACTTGCATTTACTTAGCTTCGCGTATAACTTATTGTCTCGAAGGGTTTGAAGCACCATCCGCAGGTGTCCTGCGTGTTCATCCTTATTCTTCAAGTACACTAAGATGTCATATATAAAATGACCACAAATTTATCGAGAAATATGTAGGACTAGGACACGTAAGCATGCCAGCCGCATGGATATGGCAACTCCAATATATGGAAACCATAACACATGCGTACGCTATATTATGAATATCAAATCCATAAGTGGTATAAACTATCATAAATCACAAGGTATAATCTAAGTTTATCCACAGAAATCAAATGAATAAATGACCAGTATCTATGAAACTAGATCTCAATGTAAAACATCTAAAGATGACAATCAGATGGAAACAAATCCACTGCCGAATTAGAATAAAGAATAAATAAGACAAATACAATGTAAGTACCACAACTATCAACCACTGAGACTCGAAGAGAAGACCTGCTCGGAATGTAAGTAACCAGTCCGGATCTGCGCTCCTGCGAATACTCATGAATATCTACACCTGAAAAGGGACCAGGTCCTCAGAGGGACATAACAAGATACATAGAAGCATGCCATAAAGTAAATACTGAATAAATAAAGGGTTGCGCTAACCATCTAAGTGAAATGCAATTTGAGGACAACTTTGAGTGTATGGGAAAGTGTAGGCTAGACATATACTGACGTAATTCACCAATCGTGACAACTGGCTAGTATATGCCACATATTCCCCCAATACAAGGGCGCAATGTAATATAATAACGTCTATACCGCTCCGAAGAACGGGAAATCTGTATAGTATATAACGTCCATATCGCTCCGAAGAACGTGGAATCTGCATATTATATAACGTCCATATCGCTCCGTCGAGCGTAGAATCTGAATAAAGGAAGTGGGTGTCCCATACGCCTACTATTTGTCCTTCCCGTCCAATGATTTATGTCGGTTGTATCCACAACACGCTTCAGTCACTACGCCGAGGCGTTGTAACTCTGGCTCATAGTCTATCGTTAGAACAATAGCCCAACCTTACAACCAAACAAGGACAAGGATTGGACCATCGTACCACGATAGTCTATGCTCCGACTACTAATAACTGCTAAGTCTTCTAACATGCATTGCTAATAGCAGTTATTCCCTATCCGTCGCATGACCTACACATACAGGTGGCCAACCGCGTAGGCAAGTCCGTGTCCTACATGAGACTCACAACACGTGTAAGAAATATGTCAAGGCTTGGGGAGTCATAGCAATAACTCCGCAACTTTAGGCGGGTCTACTAGACACTAGGTCAGACAAAAGTCCTAACGTCAATGCATTCGTTGACTGCACCCGAGTCTCTCTCGGACGCGCACAGTTAGATAATCTAAAACAATAAATATGCAACTAACAATATAACTGAATTTAAACAGTACAACAAAGGCAAGGTATACTTGCCTGGCAAGAAAGCTGCGTAGCACCGATATTCTGCTCCGGAAGTCGCACAGAACAATCCAATAGATCTTCGGGGTCAGCGTGCACAGGCACGGGAATCGGGGATGTCTGCTGCGGTTTGTCTGGCAAGGGTGACGGGTCAACGATGACGACGATGACGAGGGTAATGACGATGATATGATTAGGTTATGGTTAAGGTGATGATTAGGTCAATAATGGTGGTTATGTTGATGATGGGGGTTATAATGGTAATGATAATTACAATGGTGGTGATGATAGGATGATGATAGAATTTATGATAATGGTGGTGACATGGATGATGACTGGGACGATGGTGAAGATGTGGACGATAATAGTGAAGGGGGTGATGATGTGGTGATTGAAGATGATGATAGGGTGAGTGTGATGATAATGAGGACATGGATGGTAATGACTAGGATGGTGATGTGGATATTGGTGAGGACGAGGATTAAGGTGTTGATAATGAATGGTGATGATGATAATTTGGGATGATGATGATGATGATGATGTTGAAGGAGGAGATGATGACGGTGTTGACGACAATGGCGATGGTGATGACGATGATAACGACGATGACGATGGAGATGATGATGATTGCTACGATGATGGTGGAGATTACCAAGGTGAAAACGATGGTGAAGGTGAGGTGGATGAGGATGGGTGATGGGGATGACTCGGCCAGGGGGAGGGGAGGTCCGGCAAGGGAAGTTCAGGACGTGGTGGTGGTGTTAAAGGGAGGCGTTGCTCCGGCCAGGGGGAGGCTGAGCATGGAGGAGGATCAAACAGGGAGAGGAAGGAGGAGGAGGCTCGGGTGGTGGTTCGTGCTGGTGGTGGACAGGGAAGGGGAGGGGAAGATGGAGGCCATGGAGGTGGTGGTGTGTTAATGAAGTCGGGGAAGAAGGAAGTCGGGGAGATGGCTCCAGGCGGCCGGGGTTGGCTGTTGATATGGGGAAGATGAGGAGATTCCGGCGGAGAGGGCGAGCGCAGGCGAGCGACGGGTTCTCGTCGATGAGGACACTGCGGGGAAGGTGGTGAACGGTGGTGGACGGAGGAGGAGGCTCAGGGAAGAAGGGGAAGGGAACGACAGTGGCTCGGGGCACCGTTCGGCAGGACCGCTCGGGAAGAGGAGGGTGGCGGTGGTGAGCAGCGGGAAAGGAGAGGTCGGGTTGCACGGGTGGAGGTCGACGTGGTGGTGGAGGGATGCTCGGTCGGGTCGACTGGAGGAACGCTCCGGTCGGCGGGGTACTTCTCCGGCGACGTAGTTCGATCCGACGGTCGAGAGGTTGAAGGAGGGTGAATAGTATTCGGATGGGTGAAAATAGGTTTAGGTGATTTTTAGGTAAAAAATTTAGGAAGAGATATATTTATACATGGTATTGGGTTAACCTAAAAAGGGTTGACTTGGTCAACATCTCTTGAAATGGGCCTTGGGCTCACATGGGGATGTTTGGAGGGCCATAATTGCATTGTTTAAATGCAAGGATATGTTTAAAATAAAGGGGGCGACGAATGCATTGCACATTCCGAAAATTATGGAAAAATTCCTATGAAGGGGAAAGATGGGTTTCTTCATGTATTATCTAATGGTGTGGACACCTCAATGTGCTTTTGCATAAAAGCACCCAAAATTTGGAAAATTGTACAAAGACGGAAATTAGATTAAATTAAGTAAAATTTGTGCGCACGATATTCTGGAATTAATTAGAAGTACATGGGGATAAAATTAGGTGGGACACAAGCATCACGGACATAGAGGGCTCAGAGTAGAATATTATTATAATTTGGATTGCACAAAATGGGTCAAGATTGTGTCTCCAATTTCGATTGGAACGCACATGGATACAATGTCATATTTATTTAGAATTTATTATAAACGTCCGCGACGAATTTTGTGAGACTAAAATGTAGCACATGAGAGCATGATTATAAGTTACACAAAGGTCAGAATAGAAGGCGGTCATGTCTAGGGCAAGGGTGTGAATTTTGTAAGAAGGCATTGACTAGTGAGGTGCTCCAATCATCGAAGCAACGGTAAGGTGCGCTACCTGATATAAATATTGCATAATTAAATAAAATTCCGCATTTTAATTCTAATTGGATTCTAATTAGCCCTAATCTCTTTATCTAAGCTAAGTAGGCCTAATTTTGGGTGAGGGGGTTTACATTCTATAGTAGCCTGCTAGACCAAGGAAGCTCCGAATGTCGCTAGCTGACTCAGGCTTTTTCCACTTCACGATGGCTTCTATTTTGTTTGGGTCAACCGAGATGCCCTATGTAGAAATAATGTGCCCGAGGAAGGATATGCTGTCCAACCAGAACTTGCATTTACTTAGCTTCGCGTATAACTTATTGTCTCGAAGGGTTTGAAGCACCATCCGCAGGTGTCCTGCGTGTTCATCTTTATTCTTCAAGTACACTAAGATGTAATCTATAAAAATGACCACAAATTTATCGAGAAAGGGTCGGAACACACGGTTCATCAAATCCATAAAAATGACATGGGCATTTATCAGTCCAAACTACATAATAAAAAACTCGTAGTGGCCATAGCGGGTTCAGAATGCTGACTTGGACATGTCCTCGGGCTTAATCTTCAATTGGTGGTAGCTCGAGCGAAGATCAATTTTTAAAAATACCGATGCTCCTTGCAGCCGATCAAAGAGGTCGTCTATCCTGGGCAGGGGAAACTTGTTTCTGATAGTGACCTTATTCAGCTCCCGATAATCGATGCAGAGTCGCAACGTCCCGTCCTTTTTCTTTACGAAGAGTACATACACGCCCCAAGGAGACACTCTCGGACGGATGAACCTACGATCCAGCAGTTCCTGAAGTTGGCACTTTAACTCCTTTAGTTCAGTAGGGGCCATTCTGTATGGAGCTTTGGAAATCGGCTGAGTATTTGGGAATGTGTCGATAGTAAACTCGATCTCTCGGTCAGGTGGCATGCCGGGTAGTTCGCTCGAAAATACATCAGGGAACTCTGCCACAACAGAAGAAGACTCAATGTTTGTGTAATTCAGTTGTGTATCCCGAACTGATGCTAAGTATCCCTCGCAGCCAGAGTGTATCATCCGCCGAGAAGATATTGTCGAAATTACCATGCAGGCCCTGGACGCATCAGTTGTTGGACTACTCGTATAGCAGAATTTGTCTTCTCTAGGTAGGCAAAAGATGACTCATTCTCTGCACATTCGATAGTTGCCGAGCAAGCGCTGAGCCAATCCATCCCCAAAATAATGTCGTAATCCCGAATATCTAGGACTAAAACATCGAGCGAGAGCTTCCTTTCTCCAATACAGACGTAACCGCCTTGACATGCTAAACAAACATTTATTTTCGTGCCCGACGGGGTACTAACACTAAGATCTAGATGCAATGGTATCATTTCTATATTATTTTCCACGGTAAAATTCGTGGATATAAAGCTATGCGTTGCAGGAAGCAATCAAATAGCATACATGCATGTATATTATTAAAAAGTAATATACCTGACACAACGGTGTCCGACGCCAGGGCTTCTTTCCGTGTCATAGTATACACCCGGCCTTGAGCTTGACGATGCTCGACTCGGTTGGCTTGGGGTGCTGAGGCAGGATTTGGATGTTGAGGACGAAGCTTGGAAGAAAGCGGACAGTCTTTAGCTATGTGGCCTTGACCACCACAGTTGAAGCAGGACTCGTTCTTGCTATAACATTTGTCAATGGTGTGCCCTGGCCTATTACAGTGTTCACAACGAGCCCCTATAATTCCCTTTTGTCAACCATCGTTATTTGGACGCTTTGCAGCATTATTTCCTTTCTCGTTTCTATGATGCTTGTGATTGGAGGTATGCACAGTACCGGCAACAACTGGAGGATACTGCGGTTCGAGGGAAAATGCATGGTTGAGAACTTTCTGCATCGTCTGGTACTGAGGAACGACCACGTGCGCATAGATGGCAGGTCGCAGGCCGCCCTCAAATCATCTCGTATGACTCGCCGCATCAGGTAAATAAGAGCTTGCAAATTTGGCGAGCCGGTTGAATTCGGCGGAGTACTGCTTTACGGTCATACTGCCTTGACGGAGCTACACAAACTCATTTTACTTCTGTCGACGAATGAGAGGGGGTATGAACTCCTTTTTGAACGTGCCATAGAAGTTATACCACGCGATCATCTCCTCTTTATCGTCAACTGGAAGAGATCGTCGATGCACATCCAACCAATCATGGCGTTCAAGCGAAGTTGTTGTTGGGCACATGCGACTTGCTTCTCTTCGGGTACCTCCAGAAGTTTGAAGTGATCCTCAATTTCTGCTAGCCAATCTAGAGCCACGATTGGGTCTTCAGTCTCTTTATTGATAATGGACATCTATTTACAAACTCTTGAACGAGTCAGATAATTGCCGCACGGGCTTACAAAAGTGGACACAAAATGAGATTATTGTCCTATACATTATATCCCTTTACTAAAGTTTCAAAATAATAAAGACCTCCAGGCGGGACAATCGATTTTCCATGGAGCTGCATGAGTATGTGAACGAGCTCCTGGAAGCTTCAAAAGACTTCTTCTTTGCTCAGGCCGTACGGCTGGATGGACTGGATTGGGAAGCGACTTCAGCTCCTCGCAGGATCTCCTTGGTGCGGGATACTTGTTTCTGATAGTGACCTTATTCAGCTCCCGATAATCGATGCAGAGTCATAACATCCCATACTTTTTCCTTTATGAAGAATACAGGCACGCCCCAAGGAGACACGCTCGGACGAACGACTATCGATTCCACAAAATCGGGGCATAACATATTGGTATCAGAGGCGAGGCGATCCTCGTAAAATCTTTAATAAATCTTCTATAGTAGCCTGCTAGACAAAGGAAGCTCCAAATGTCACTAGCTGACTAGGCCGTTTCCACTTCACGATGGCTTCTATTTACTTTGGGTCAACCGAGATACCCTATGCAAAAATAATATGCCCGAGGAAGGATATGATGTCCAACCAGAACTCGCATTTACTTAGCTTCGCGTACAACTTATTGTCTCGAAGGGTTTGAAGCACCATCTGCAGGTGTCCTGCGTATTCATCCTTATTCTTCGAGTACACTAAGATGTTACCTATAAAAATGACCACAAATTTATCGAGAAAGGGTCGGAATACACGGTTCATGAAATCCATAAAAGCTGTAGGAGCATTCATCAGTCCAAATGGTATAACAGAAAACTCGTAGTGGCCATAGCGGGTTCGGAATGCTGACTTGGGTATGTCCTCGGGCTTAATCTTCAACTGGTGGTAGCCCGAGCGAAGATCGATTTTTGAAAACACCAATACTCCTTGCAGTTGATCAAAGAGGTCGTCTATCCTGGGCATGGGATACTTGTTTCTGATAGTGACCTTATTCAGCTCCCGATAATCAATGCAGTATCGCAACGTCCCATCCTTTTTTTACGAAGAGTACAGGCGCGTCCCAAGGAGACACGCTCGGATGGATGAACCAATGATCCGGCAGTTCCTGAAGTTGGCACTTTAACTCCTTTAGTTCAGCAGGGGCCATTCTGTACGGAGCTTTGGAAATCGGCTGAGTATTTGGGAATATGTTGATAGTGAACTCGATCTCTCAGTCATGTGGCATGCCGAATAGTTCGCTCAAAAATACATCAGAAAACTCTGCCATAACGAAAGAAGACTCAACGTTTGCGTAATTTAGCTGCGTGTCCTGAACTGACGCTAAGTATCCCTCGCAGCCAGAGTATAGCATCCATCGAGCATATATCTCCGAATAGAGTCTTGAAGCACCTATTTCCTTTATTTTTCAAACTAACTTGTGAGTGGCTTATATTCGATTCAGTTGACCCTTCTTCCAAGTCTTCACATCTAAAAATCTTGTATTCTTGCTTGCCCCGATCAAATGATACCATAATAACTAAAAGATGTCAAGATAAAGAAATGAATAGACGGGTTATTTGTGCTTGTCAATCAACTTGTAAATGGTTATCTTATTGCATGCTAGTTCATTTAGAATGTTCTATACATGCTTCAATTTTTAGTTAGAATTGCATACTTCTTCTGTAAATTGTACTATGTATGGAACACACCTTGTTATGCAATAAATTGTTCAGGGAGACTATGCAAAAATGAATCGTGCAATGCTATTTGTCTTGTACTCTTGTGGCCTCAACTACATAAATTGATAACTTAGCATAGATGCCATTCGATCACGAAAAACTTGTGCAAAAGGTCTTTGTTCTTGCGGAAGGTCACTGGGGCACTGGCACCGGGCGAAACCTATTGTTTAGTCTCTTGTACTTGATGTGATGACTTGCAGCGCACTTTGTACTTTTTTTGCATACCATTCTCGTCAAAGACTATATCGTCCTTTACGCACTTTGCCAGTGATCCCCACGTATATTTAAACCTGTGCAAGGTAACTTGTGTCTTCGTGGCAGGGAAGGACATGGTAAGTATTATGCAGGTGGTTCAGACGGGCAGGTAAAAGTCACCGAACGGTGGCAAGTTAGTAAATTTTATATTATTGCTTGCTTGTAAAATGAACTAAGGCAAGATAGAAAGACCACAAATAACTTGTATGCTTCATATAAATAACGCATTGATTGGTATATTTGGGTTAGCTCACCTTCACCAGTGTATTTTGATGTACTGACCCTCGTTGAAACAGGTTCTCCGCACCAAGGAGATCCTGCGAGGTGCTGAAGTCACTTCCCAATCCAGTCCAGCTGCCGACACGTCCTGATCGTGCCTATTTTGAAGCATTTGAAGACCCAGAGCTAACAAACTTTACTCATACAGCTCAGAGGAAAAGCTATTGTCCCGCCTGGAGGTCTTTATCATTTTAAAGTTTTAGTAAATGATGTAATGTACATGACGACTATCTTATTTTGAGTCCACTTTTGGAAACCCGTGCGACAATTATCTGACTCCTTCAAAAGTTTGTAAAAGATGTTTATTATCAATAAAGAGAACTTTTCCATGTTTCAACTTTATGTTTCAATTATCTGCGTACTCTGAATATGTGCTCGTTATGCAAAAATACCTTGGCCTTGTGTGATGCACAATATAGGCACGTACGACGTCACGCCCGGGGAACGATTATCGATTCCACAAAATTGGGGCGTGACATATTGTTATCAGTGTGGGGGGGGGGGACAGGACTGCGGCTCAGTCCGTGCTGATGTGTGCCCCCCTATTGGATGCTTTGGGTGGGCACCCCAAGAAAGCAAGGGGGTTACCGAAGAAGGACGACACGGTGCACATGTGCATCGATTATAGAGCTCTGAACAACCTCACTATCAAGAACAAATATCCGCTGCCGAGGATAGATGATCTTTTCGATCAGTTGAGCGGGGCGAAGGTGTTTTCAAAGATAGACTTAAGGTCAGGCTATCACCGGTGAAGGTGAAGAGAGAAGACACGTCGAAGACAGCCTTTCGGACCAGATATGGCCAGTTTGAGTTCATGGTAATGCTATTTGGTTTAACCAATGCACCGGTAGTATTCATGAACTTGATGAACAAGGTGTTCCACCAGTACCTTGATAAGTTCGTGGTGGTATTCATCAACGATATTCTTGTGTATTCCAAGACCCAGAGGAGCATGAAGAGCACCTGAGGATGGTCTTAGAGACTCTCAGGAATGAGGAGCTGTACGGGAAACTTTCAAAGTGCGAATTCTTCCTTGACAAGGTTGAATTTTTGGGCATGTGGTGATGGGTGACGGAATCTCAGTTAACCCAAAGAAGATCGAGGCAGTGGAGTCGTGGGCTACCCCCAGTTCGGTAGCAGAGATCAAGAGTTTTCTCGGGCTAGCAGGATACTACAGGAGGTTTGTGCAAGACTTCTCCAGGATTACAGCGCCAATGACTAGGCTGACCAGGAAAGATGTGGATTTTGTCTGGACGGAGGATTGCCAGGCCTCATTCGATGAGCTGAAGAAGAGATTAACGACAGCTCCAGTTTTGACGTTGCCATCTGGTACAGGTAGATTCACTATCTACAGTGATGCTTCAGGGAAGGGTTTGGGCTGCGTTCTTCAGCAGCACGGGAAGGTAATTGCCTATGCCTCCAGGCAATTATGCCCTCATGAAAAGAAGTACCCCACCCACGATTTGGAGTTGACAGCGGTTATCTTCGCTCTAAAGCTGTGGAAACATTACCTATACGGAGAGCGTATGGAGATCTTCACAGACCACAAGAGCTTGAAGTACGTGTTCACACAGAAGGAGTTGAACATGAGGCAGAGGAGGTGGTTGGAGTTGATGAAGGACTTCGACATCTTATTACAGTACTACCCAGGAAAGGCCAACGTAGTCGTCGATGCCTTGAGCAGGTATCCGATGGCTATGTACTTGACGACAGATAGACATTTGTTGGCTGATCTGGAAATCTTGGGAATTTAGGTGCTAGTTCCCGGTATCGATATTCAGATGTGGGGATTGTAGATACAGTCCGAGCTGATGGACAAAATCAGAGCTGTGCAATATGATGATGAGGCTCTGAGGAGTATCAGGGCACAGGTTCGGACAGGATTGTCAGACGATTTCACTATTGCGGATAATGGGTCTTTATGGTACGGCATGAGGATGTATGTGCCGAGCGGGGAGCTGCGCGAGGAGGTTTTGCAGGAGGCACACCGCTCTCAGTACTCGATGCATCCCGGTGCCAACAAGATGTATCGAGACTTGAGGGAGCACGTATGGTGGTATGGTATAAAGCGCGAGGTAGCACGCTTCGTATCCCGGTGTCTAGTGTGCTAGCAGGTAAAGGCGGATCGGCAGAGGCCAGGTGGATTGCTTCAACCTTTACCTATCCCAGAGTGGAAGTGGGAGCACGTGACCATGGATTTCGTTTCAGGGCTTCCGCGTTCTCCAGGAGGAAAGGACGCAATTTGGGTCATCGTGGATAGGTTGACCAAATCAGCCCACTTCTTACCCTTCAAGGTGGGTACATCGACAGAGAGGCTAGCAGAGATGTACGTGCGGCAGATTGTCAGATTATATGGGGTTTCTGTGAGCATCGTCTCGGATCGGGATAGTCGTTTCACTTTCCACTTCTGGAGGAGTCTGCAGGTTAGCTTGGGCACTCAGCTCAAGTTCAGTACCGCATACCACCCCTAGACAGACGGGCAGTCTGAAAGGACTATTCAGACTCTCGAGGATATGCTACGCACTTGTGTTCTAGATCTCGGAGGTTCTTGGGAGGATCATCTACACCTGGTAGAGTTTGCTTACAACAACAACTACCAGGCCAACATCGAGATGTCGCCATTCGAGGCTTTATATGGACGAAGGTGACGTACATCGTTATCTTGGGATGACGTCGGAGAGAGAGCCTTGTTAGGACCATAAATAGTCGTGGATGCAGTAGAAAAAGTAAAACTCATCAGAGACAGACTGCAAGTGGCGCAGGACAAACAACGGCATTGGGCCGACAGCCACCGTAGACCCCTTGAGTTTCAGGTATAGGTTGTTATTTTTTTGGCTTGTGATTATTTTGTTTTAGACTGTGTGTTGAGACTATTTTGTTCTAGGTTGGCGATCAAGTGTTCCTACGGATTTCTCCGACATGGGGCACGATTCATTTTGGTGGAGGCGGCAAGCTTAGTCCATGCTACATCGGACCTTTCGGTATCCTTGCGAGGGTCGGTTCAGTGGCGTATAGACTGGACTTGCCACCTGCACTAGAGGGAGTTCATGACGTGTTCTACGTGTCACAGCTGAGACGATACGTGGCAGATCCTAGTCACGTACTAGATCACTCGGAGATCGAGGTTGGTCCGACTCTCAGCTACCCTAAGCAGCCCGTAGAGATCTTGGATCGCAGAGAGAAGGTGTTGCAGAATCAGACTATTCCTTTGGTTCGTTTTGCATGGAGACATCACTCTCTAGGTGAGTCGACCTGGGAGAGGGAGGACGAAATGCGCGAGCAATACCCGTATCTCTTCGAGACTTCAGGTATAATTCCTTGTCTGATTTTGTTCTTGTTCTAGTTCAATTCAATTTCGAGGACAAATTTTTTTTTTAGGAGGGTAGACTTGTCACTACCACATTTCTAGATTAGGGCATTATTGTAAATTGCCATGTTTAATTTATTATGTAAATAAATATGTATGATAAGTTTATTAAATAAATTGTAGGGTATTCTTAATGCATAGGTTTATGGGCTTGACCTAAAAACCCATTAGATTAAACCCTTGTGACCAAACCCTAATTATTATTTAGTTTTTAGTTAAACCCTCAATGAATGACTAAAACCTCTTATTAATTTAAGTTCTTCAGGACAATTCATGAGCGGCAATTAAGACAATTAGCATTAGAAGCCCTAACCCTAACCCTAGTCCTATTTAATGAGAGGGAGCCTCCCTCAAGCTTCTTTATTCATGAAGAAAAACCCTAAACCTAGCCTCCACTTAGAAAACCACTTCCTTCCTCAAAAGTTCAGGAATTTATAGCCCTAGAAACCCATTTCCTTCTCCATCAAGAGAGATCTAGGAGCTTAGACCAAGGAGGCTTGAAGAAAGAGGAGCTACATTGGGAAACCATCTCCCAATAGGTGAGGATCCGAATTAAACCTTATTTAATTCTATTTTTAAATTGTTGTTTGGCCATTAGGAGCCCACCATTTGAATTAGGAATGGCTCTTTCGGTTTTTCCATGGAGTCCTAGGTGATTCTAGGGTTTTGTGGTTCCAATGATGTTTCCCCCCCAATTTTTGTGAGCCCTAGTTATGGGAATATGCATTCTTGCATGTCTGCATCATCTTCCTGTGGTTTTGATCTTGATTTAGGGTTTTAGTTTTGGGTATCCAAGAGTAACCAGGTGAAACCCGATCCCAGCCCTATGTGTTTGTCGAAATGCTCCATAAGGGAAATACCTAATTTTAACCTAGTTTCTTATGAACCTTGATATATATATATATATATATATATATATATATATATATATATATATATATATATATATGAATGTGTAGATATATACATACGTATATGTGTTATTATATATGTATATCGATGGGGATTTTTACATGTGCAGTCGTATTTTCTACCGACTGTGCAGTGGTGTATCACTAGCAGTCGGGTTCACTGTGTGTGATGTGGTGTTGTATTGTATTCAGCACAGCAAGTGCATCAGTGTTTGGGTTCTGAGAGTGTTAGGTGTATCAGTATATCCGTCCAGTTGTGTTTGTGTCTATGGGTGTGAGTGTCTCAATGACACTGATACTGTGGTTCATTGTATCCGTGTGGCTGTGAGTGTCTCAGTGAGGCTCGAGTCCTGTGAGTTTAGTTTCTCGATGAGTTCATAGTGTATCAGTATGTCAGGTATTTGGGGGAAAGAGAATCGGGTATCCTGCAGAGCTGAGGGTTTTAAGTGATCAATGGGTGTGCATTATTGTTCATTGTGTGGTGTATCAGTGGAGTGATAAGTATCAGTGTATGATTAAGGGTTTTAGCATGTATCAATAGTGTGCCAATATGAGAGAGTAGCATGGATTCAGTGAATGCTGATGATGTGTTAAATACCAGGTGGGGGTATCAGCCTAAGGATTGGTTCAGAATAGGTTCAGTATCGGGTTGGATGTCCAGGCACCTATGTGTTAGTGAGGGTTGCAGTTCCTGATACTGTGTATCAGAGAACAGTTGAGGGAAACTACCTGGTTGATCCTGCCAGTAGTCATATATTGTCTCAGAGGTTTTGGCCGTTGCCTGTGTGAGTTTGAACAACTTCAAACTACCTGGTTGACACTGCCAGTAGCCATATGCTTGTCTCAGAGTTTAGGCCATGCTTGTTTAAGTTGAACAAGTTTAGGTACCTGTTATAGTTGTCCGTTATCCCAAAGATTAAGTCATATGCTTATCTCAAGGATTGAGCCATGCATGTGTAAGTATGAACAAGTTCATACTACCTGGTTGATCCTGCCAACAGCTATGTGTTAGTCCTAGCTATAGCCTGTTGTGTGAAACTGGACAATTTTAAACTGTAAAAACTGTGTCAGTTCACTGTGCCAGTTCTTGAGGGACAGGGAGTCATACATATAGGGTGTCTTGTTGTGGTTGTGCATGGAGGTATAGGTCTGTTGGAAGCCTGGTGAGGGGGGGGGGGCAGTTCATTTCCAGGTTGGGGCAGCAACATACATAGTTGGACACTGTGGCATTAAGGTCCAAGTGAGGTCTGCACTTAGGGGATTGGTATTGTGGTAGGATGCAAGGCTTCAAGGCTTGTGGAGTGTAGGGTTTGGATGACTGATACTAATGTCAATTAAGGGGGAACTACACACAGGTATGTGCAGGTATATTGTAGGTAATGGTGTAACAGGTATTGGTATGAATGCTGGTATGGGTAGATTGGTATGGTAAGGTTAGTTAAGGGTAAGGTTGGCATGGAGTGGGGAAAAGTCTTAGAGTATCAGTATGAGTTGAGGTTAGAATTTGAGTAATAGTTAAGTAAGAGTTACATAGTTAAGTAATACCTTAGAATCTATATAGGAGTTATATTTATACTAATAGTCTAGTATGTAAATATTGTTTAGTATTAACATGGAAAGCCTAGAGTAACAAGGTATAGACCTAGTATGGTTCTAGTTAACCTAGTATGGACTTAGACATGACCTAGAAGCCTCGTGTTTAATTAGTTAAACATGCTTGTTCCTTTATTTCAGTATTTTAACATTAATATTCCATAATTAGGTCATTGTGATCTCGCCTTGGACATTGATCCTCCCATCTTCCTCAGGACCACAGGCGAGTACATTCTCTGACAGTTTTCATTTTTGTTGATTAATTCTATAATTCTAGTTGTATAGTATACTTGATTCTGATACTGCGAGTATACGTGTTAGCATCATAGATACCTGTTATGAGGAGTCGTGATTAGAATACCATCGTGCTAGCTGGGGATGGAGAAATATTAGCAGATTATGTGATCATACCCCACCTTATATACATCATAGCTCACCCCACACATCACGTCGGGTGTAGCCTGACCATTTACATGCCTCATAGCCTGTTATATATGATTAGCCTGACTATTACTCGCGTCATAGCTAACCAGATGGTTAGCCTGACCTCACATGTATCATGCCCAATCATATATAACAAGCCTGATCTCGTCCCAAGCCGATCTCATAATAAACTAATATTTCAAACACATAGCCAGATATTATTCCTTATTTCAGTTCACTTGTTCTAGCATTCACTTATATTTTATTCATTGCTAGATGTTCTATTGCTTATTACATATTCTCTCGTATTCCATATTTCTAATTTTTATCTTGTATTTTCTTACACTGTTTTATAGGTTTTGTCAACTTAAATGAAACTGCTATTTAGTGTTTATGCTTCGCTCCAATCCTGACTGGATAACATTTTTCAGAGGACTTGGAGGACTTCTGTCCTACCCACTATGGCCCGGGAGCAGAGGAAGATTTTGTACCAAAAATTCCAGGGGAATTTCCCATCTTAGAGGAGATACCACCTACAGGCATCTAGACTATCTTATTTATGTATCCTTGTTCTAGAACTGAGATTTGGGTTGTATTATTGTTGAGACTTTTGGTGGACATCTAGACTCTAGACTTATGATGTATTTATTTTTGTGCTTGACTTATGTCAGTACTCTCTATCCTTATATCTCATCGTGCCATTTACTTTCCAATAGTCTTGTGATTGAGTATATTATAAATTGTTGATTCAATGTTTATCATTGTCCTCCCTATGGAGTTGAGATCATTGACATGTTGAGTTATGTTTGATAGTCTTGAGACCTAGACAACGCTCTACCGCCGATGCTGCGGCGTAGGCTGGATATACCTACGGCTCATGCCAAAATTTCGGGTGTGGGTCATGACAAATTGGTTAGGAGTTATATATGTATATCTATATCTATCATTAAGAGTAGTTTTATGGACTGTGGGGGAACTTACCCGAGCCATGAATGGGTGAGGACATTGCCAGCAAGGTGTTACTGCAACAAGTGACTAAAACAAATAGAGTCAGGATGTACATGTGAGGGTAGGGCACAGTAGTTGTGTATTGGTGCACAGTAAGAGGGTCGGGTTTGCTGTATTTTGCAGCAATTTTTAGTAGCAGCAACAACATGCTGTTAGGAGTCGGGTAGTAGCAGCAGCAGCAAACACTTCTTGAGGCAGTAGCAGCAGATGCAAATACAACTAGGAGCAGCAGCAGCAATGCAACTAGGGGGCAACAACAGCAATACCAGTAGGGGCAGCAACAATAGCGAGGCTGCTAGTAGTAGCAACTACCATGGTGAGAGGGGGTCGGGTAATTGTAGGTTGGAGTCGTGTTGTTAGTAATTAAGCTTAGTTGTTAGTTGGAGATAAGTTTATGTGTGTTAGTGATTAGAGTTAGATATTAGTAAGAAGGTAGTAATTGAGTTATGGTTTTATGTTGTTGTGTGAGTTATATGTTAGAAGAGGGTATGTGTTAGTTATTGGTAATATATGTTAAGTAGTATTTTGTTATAAGTTAGTTTATGGTATAAGTTAGATATTGGTAAGTGAGGTATGATAGATACTTATATATATATATATATATATATATATATATATATATATATATATATATATATATAAACCGTAGCTAGTTAGTTGTCTTAGTTTGATAAGTTAGTAAGTATTACTTGTGATACCAAGGTAATTGTAGGTATTGGGTATGAGTATCAAGATGAGGATAGCTAGCGTGATACCGTATTGGCTCAAAACCAAGGTATCCACCTAGTATTAGTTTAGCTAGGGATACTAATATGTAGTATATTTGTATAACTTATAGAATATTTTTATATAGATATATTTATGTATCTCACGACACGGTATAATACTAGTATTCTATAGCCAGTATAGCCTAGTTGCATAGTGTATGGACCCAACATCCTAGAGATGGATTCATACAACCTAAAAATAGCTAGTTTGACCAAGTTTGACTAATTGACCTAGAGTTGACCTAGTTTGACTATTTTGACCTAGAAATGACTTATGACCTAGAATTTGACTAGTTTAACTTATTTTTATTCCAAAATCTTGTATGAATATAATATTCCATATTTAGGTCTCCGAGGTACCATTTCGGACATCTTTGATACTGTTCATCGGATTTCAGGCAAGTACATTCTCTGATAGTTTTCTATTTATGATATTCCTAATGTTTTTGGTATTTAGTGTAGATATCCTAGATTTCTTAACATGATGGTACACGGATTGGTATATTCGGATCTTGTCATGAGATGTTATGCCTTGATATTTATGGTGTATCTTGCTCAAGCCTTGTTCCTCGTTCTTCTTGTACATGTACAGACATCGATTCTTAGGGAGACTAGCTACCTACCCAGTGAATCCCGTGATATAACGTACCATGGTTGGATCCACTATACAAGTCGGGACGGAGAGTATTTTGTTTAGATACGTTATCATACCCTCCTTGTGTATATCATTGTGAGTGTTGGTCATACATCACACGTATGATTAACCAGGCCCTAATTCCTTGTGCAAGCTTCCAAGGCGAACATATGTTGAAGCTGATGCTAACTCACATAGTAGTAGTATTTTTTGCTTATGTCCATGATGCTCATTTCTTGTATTTAATTCCAGTATTCCTATTTTTTATATATCTTGTACTTGTATCTTGCATCTTGTATATTTTACTCTATTTACTGTTACATAGTTTTTATCATTCATTGGAACTGTTGTTAGAGGTGTACTTTGCTCCTTTCCTGACTAGATATTTTTTTTCATATGATACTGAGGAGTGGTATCCCACTCACTACGGGCCTCAGGACGTAGTTGGCTTAGAGCCAAAGACTTTGGCTCAGGAGGGTCTCATCCCGGTTGAGACATACGACCCAGTACATGTAGCTCAGTAGATAGGTTATTGTACTGGATTTAAGTCCAGCTTTTGATATTAGTATTTTTTTTTTATATTCGATAACTCATTGGTTATTACTTTGTCTCGTGAGGTATATTTGACTCTTTAGTTCATTATATCATATTCGTACAATTGTTCCATCTTATAGATCTGTGATTGAGTATTCATACTTCTTTGGTGGCATTATATATCTTGATGATCATTATTGCTAAATAGATAGTTTACCCAAATAGTGTTCTATGGTCGATTCTGCGGCATAGGCTGGACGCTGTTCACTACTCGCGTCCCTACACCTGGTGCGAATTGTGACACATTTTTAGTGGTGGCCCATGCAGGTCTTCGAGGTTGCAATTAGTGTAATTCGTAGTAGTGCTCTGATTTGAGTGCTATTACGAGCATGTTTCTGGATATAAGATATAGGCTGTAGGCTGAGAATACTCAATCACATCTAGAAAAAACTCTATTGTTCATTTTAACTGTTCTTCCTTGATATTGGTATTTGATCTTTAACTGTCCTTCTTTGAGTACATTATATCATGTGCCATATTGATTCTTTTCTTTCTCTTTGTCTCAGGATGCTGCCTAAGACTCAATCACAGTAAAGAGGAGCAGTTTCTAAGAGATATACGACTTTCCGAGGGCCTACACCAGTCATTTCTCCGGTGATTGGTGTTTCAGCTGCATTCGGGGGTCCACCTCAAGCTCAGGGGACTCTTCCAACTGTGTATGAGGGGCTTCCACCTACACCTTCTGTGGCGACAGATGCGACTCAGGTGTTCGTATTATTTTGCGAGATGATGGAGGCTCAAAGAGCCCAGTCAGAGGCTCACTAGAGGCAGACCGACGTGTTATGGCAAGGTATTGAGAGTGCTCATCATCTTGCCCTTGCTATAGTAGAGAGAGGAACTCCAGTCCAGCAGCAAGTTGCTCCTTAGGTTGCCCTGCTTTGGCCGGCTAATATTTAGGACTTCAAGAAGCAGGAACCTTATGTCTTCCAGGGAATCGAGGGCATCGTCTACGCTGATGATTAGCTCAAGGATATCGAGCGTCTCATGAGGGTGTCTCATCTTGCTCAAGATCTGAAGGTGGAGGTAGTAGGACTTCAACTGTTCAACATCGCCCATACTTGGTTCAAGAATGAGCTACTTCTTGCTGATGCAGGGTAGTCTTGGGAGGTGTTCAAGGACCTCTTCAAGAGAAAGTTCTTTACTCGGACGGACAGATTAGACTTGGGGAGGAAGTTTGAGGGCCTTACTCAGGGGAGCATGTCTGTGGAGGAGTACGCCGCAGAGTTCGGTAGGTTAAGCTAATTTGCGGAATATTTGGTGAGGGAGCAAGAGGTTCGGGCTATCCATTTCTGCAACGGTCTAAACTGAAAAGTGAAGATCCTTATTTCTCTTTCTATGAGACGTATTCCAAGATACTTGTGCAGGCACGCAAAATTGAGCGGGAGTTGGGCTTAAAATCTAAGAGAGATCGCGAATCCTTTTGGGGGCTAGTAGCAGCGCAGGTCCTGCTAAGCGTCCTCATTATTAGTCTAGGCCTTTCCTGCAACAGCACCAGACTCCAACTAGGGCGCCGGTTCACCAGGCACCCCAGTAGTAGAGACAGTCAAAATATGCTTTCTGCTACTTCTGCAAGAAGTCCGGCCATATCTGGAAAGTTTGCAAGAAAAGGTTGGAAGTTTGTCTGTATTGTGGTACCGAGGGGCATCAACTAAGGGATTATCCTTCCAATCCTCGTTGTGCAGTTCAGGGAGCAGCTCCAGCTCATAGAACACATGCGAGGCCACTTGTAGTACAGTCGAGGGGATCGCCGCTTCTGACCTAGCAACAACGTAATGCTTAGCACCAACATCAGGAGGGTGCACCTCAGGGACGAACATTTGCTATGACGGTCGAGGAGGCCGAGCCCACCGGAGATGTCATCGCAAGTTCTGTTCTTCTTGATTCTATTCCAGCTTTAGCATTATCTGATAGTGGTGCTTTCCATAGTTTTGTATCTGTTTCTTTTGCTTTGAAGCATCATTTGGTAGTTGAGCCTTTGCTTTGGATTTGCAAGATCATGACCGGGGGAGGCATTATCCTGGTTAGTGATATTTGCAATGATCAGAGAGTTACTCTGGAAGGTCAAGAGCTGAGTGTGTGTCTACTTTTAATGCCATTTTTGAGCTACGATATTGTACTCGGGATGGATTAGTTGAGTAGATACCATGCTAATATAGATTATAGAGGAGGTAGAGTTTTTTTTAAACTGCCAGGAGAGCCAGAGTTTGAGTTTGCTAGAGGAGCCACAGAGCAGAGATGAGGCATTATCGGTGGAACTATGGTAGAAGACAAGGAGTTGCAGCATCCTTAGATAGCAAAATTCTTAGATATATTTCCTGAGAAATTGCCAGGATTACCGCTAGATCGAGATATTGAGTTCTCTATAGACTTGGTACCAGGTGCGGAGCTAATTTCACAGCATGTCTATAGAGTAAAAAATAACGAACTGGTCGAGATAAAGAAGCAAGTGGATGAATTACAGGATAAGGGGTTTATCAGATCCAGTTCTTCACCATGGGGAGCCCCGGTATTATTTGTACTGAAGAAGGATGGATCGGTACGCATATATATCGATTGTAGAGCATTGAATAATCTCACTACCAAGAATAAATACAATTGCCACAGATTGATAACCTGTTTGATCAGTTGAGTGGCGCCAAGGTATTTTTCAAGATAGACTTGAGATAAGGCTACCACCAGGTAAAAGTGAAGCCAGAGGATATTCCAAAGACTGCTTTTATGACTCGGTATGGCCAGTATGACTTCATGGTGATGTCATTTTGGTTGACTAATATCCAGACGGTATTTATGAATTTGATGAACAAGATGTTCCACCAGTACCTTGGCAAGTTTGTAGTGTTGTTCATCGATGACATACTCATATACTCGAAGACACCAGAGAATGCGGATTGTGTTGGATGTACTAAAGAAGAAGAAGTTATATGGGAAGCTGTCCAAGTGTGAGTTCTTCCTGGATAAGGTGAAGTTCTTAGGATATGTTGTGACTGGTGATAAAATTTTAGTGGATCCGAAGAAGATCGCAGCAGTAAAATCTTGGAAGACCCCAAGCTCAGTGGCAGATATCAGAAGTTTCTTGGGTCTAGCAGGCTACTACAGGAAGTTTGTGCAAAGATTTTTCAAGGATTGCCGAGCCGATGACTAGACTCACCAGGAAGGATACAGAGTTTGTTTAGAGAGAGGAGTACCAGGTTGCTTTTAAAGAATTATAGACGAGGTTGACTTCTGCTCCTATTTTGACATTGCCATCAGGGTCAGAAGGTTTTGCTTTTTATAGTGATGCATCGTGGAAAGGGCTGGGTTGTGTTCTTCAGCAGAATGGGAAAGTGATCGCCTATACATCCATGCAGTTCCGTCCTCATGAGAAGAACTATCCTACCCATGATTTAGAGTTGGCAACATTCATCTTTGCCTTGAAGTTGTGAAAACACTATTTATACGGAGAGCGTGTGGATATCTTTACAGACCACAAGAGCTTGAAGTACGTTTTTACTTAGAAGGAGTTGAACATGAGACGGAGTCGGTGGCTGAAACTGATAAAGAATTTTGATATATCTTTACAGTATCATCTGTGAAAAGCCAATGTAGTTGCCAATGCCTTGAGCATGTATACGATAGCTATATTTTTGACGCATGATCAGTATTTGTTGGAGGATCTGAAAAGCTTGGGCATTGAGGTAATAGTCTCTTATTTTGCCATGCAGATATGTGGGTTGCAGAGACACTCAGAGATGATGGACATGATCAAGGATGCCGAGTATGAGGATGTATCTCTGAGGAGCATCAGAGCTCAGGTGAGAGAAGGATTGGAGGATGAATTCACCATTACTGAGGATGGGTCTTTGTGGCATGGTGCTAGATTATGTGTGCCTAGTGGAGAGCTGGATAAGAGGTGGTGCAAGAAGCACATCACTCATAGTATTCCATGTATCCAGATGCCAACAAGATATACCGAGATATGCGAGACAGTGTGTGGTGGTATGGCATAAAGAGGGAGGTGGCCCAGTTTATATCCAGATGCTTAGTTTGCTAGCAGGTGAAAGCCGAGAGGCAGAGGCCAGGTGGATTACTTCAGCCATTACCCATTCCAAAGTAAAAATGGGAGCACATTACTATGGATTTTGTGTCCGGACTTCCATGATCTCCAGGAGGGAAAGACACAATTTGGGTCATCGTTGACATGTTGACCAAGTCGGCACACTTTTTGCCTTTCAAGGTAGGTTTATCTACGGAGAAGCTGGCAGAGATGTATGTGAGGCAGATCTTCAGGATACATAGGGTTCCCATTAGCGTAGTCTCAGATCGGGATAGTTGTTTTATTTCTCATTTCTGGAAGAGTTTGTAAGCGAGCTTGGGCACCCAGCTCAAGTTCAGTACTGCATATCACCCCCAGACAGATGGACAGTCAGAGAGGATTATTCAGACTCTTGAGGATATGTTGTACACCTATGTACTAGATTTTGGGAGATCTTAGGAGGACCATCTCCATTTGGTAGAGTTTGCTTACAACAACAACTACCAGGCTAGTATAGAAATGTCACCATTTGAGGCTCTGTACGTCGGAGATGTCGTACCCCCTTGTCATAGGATAATTTGTTTCGGTGGAGGCGGGAAGCTTAGTCTGCGATTCATCGGACTTTTTAGTATTCTTGAGAGGGTCGGTACAGTTGCTTACAAACTAGACTTGCCACCTGCATTGGAGGGAGTGCATAACATTTTTTATGTGTCATGGTTAAGATGGTACGTGGCGGATCCTAGTCACGTATTGGATCACTCAGAGATAGAGGTGGGCCCTACAGTTAGCTATCAAGAGCAACCAGTTGAGATTCTGGATCAAAGAGAGAAGATGCTAAGGAACCAGACAATTTTCTTGGTACGCGTCGCATAGAGGCATCACTCTTCGGGTGAGTCTACTTGGGAGATGGAGGATAAAATACGAGAGCGTTACCCATATTTGTTTGTACCTTGAGATATATTCTTTCCTGATTCTGTTTTGTTTTCTGGGGGTAGTTTCATCTTTGAATTTGGAGAACAAAATTATTTTAAGGGGGTAGACTTGTCACTACCATATTTTCTAGCAAGGGTATTTTGATCATTTCATAATTAGTTAAATATGCGCTTGTTGAATATTTATTTATAGTATTATTTATTTATTATTAGATGTTATATTTGATTTTGGACTTGTGTTAATGGACCTAACTAGTTTAAATTAGACTCATGGACCAACATTAATTCTAGTTAGATTGAGCCCAACAATCAAGCCCATTCATTAGGAGGATGACTTAATTAGTTAAACCAATTGGATTAGAACCTTCCTTCCTTAATTAATTGCTTCATGACAAGCCCATAGGGATATTTTAGACTTTTCATACTTGCTTGCATCACAAGCAAGAGCCGGCCATAGTAGGGGGAGGAGAGAGACTCTCTCTCTTCATCCATTCATCTTATTTTTAGATCTATAATTTCTCTCTTCCAAATTCCTTCATTCCTACAACAAATCCTACCCAAATTACTTTCCAATTCCTTCTCTACTCACTAGTGGAGGCTATTGGAATAAGGAGGAGTCAAGGATCTACAAGAAGAAGGAAGGAGCACAAGTTGAAGGCTCTTGACACTCATTTGAATACTTGCATTGGGAATCCATCTCCTAATAGGTATAATTTAGTTTTTTCTCTCTAATTAGTCTCTAAATCTATAGTTTAATCATTAGGAACACTCCAATATACTAAGGCTATCAATAGGAAGTGGAATTAGGTTCATATGAGGCCTATGAAGGAAGTTATCGTATGTTTTATGCAAATTTTAGGAGAATTCCGAGATTGGCATATCATGTGTTTGTCAATAGGTCAATTAGACCAAATTAACATATGCTTGATTATATAAGACTAGTGTCGTATCCATAATTGGATACATGTAGGCCGTATCACGATAATTTGGTGATATAGGTTGATTTGGGGGTTTTCTTCTGATACGGGGGTTTGAGCATGTCATATTTTAACACGTGCATGTAGTTGAGTAGCTAGCTCTTAGTAGTACTTCTAATTATGATTCTAGACTTGCTCGTGTCCTTCGGGATACGTTTGGTGGTGTGGTGGAGCCGTATCACAAGCGTATCATAGATTGAGTGTGATACGGGTGCAGTGCACTCTACGTGTTTGTATTTTTTGCATTTTAATTCATTGGACTTATGTGTAGCTATTTAAATATTGCATATGAGTTGTATATATGATAAATATATAGAGGCATGGTATATATATATATATGCAATTCGTTAGGAGTTATATGTGTATATCTATATCTATCATTAAGAGTATTTTTGTGGACTGTGAGGGAACTTACCCGAGCCATGATTGGATGAGGATATTGCCAGCAAGGTGTCACTGCAACAAGTGACTAAAAAAATAGAGTCAGGATATATAGGTGAGGGTAGTGCACAACAAGAGGGTCGGGTTTGCTATATTTTTCAGCAAGGTTTCGTAGCAGCAGCAGCATGCTGTTAGGAATCGGGCAGCAGCAGCAGCAGCAAATACTGCTAGAGGCAGTAGCAGCAGTAGCAAATGCAACTAGGAGCAGTAGCAGCAACAATGCAACTAGGGGGCAGCAGCAGCAATACCAGTAGGGGCAGCAACAGCAACTAGGTTGCTAGAAGTAGCAACTACCATGGTGAGAGGGGTCGGGTAATTGTAGGTTGGAGTCGTGTAGTTAGTATTTAAGCATAATTGTTCGTTGGAGATAAGTTTATGTGTGTTAGTGATTAGAGTTAGATATTAGTAAGAAGTTAGTAATTGAGTTATGGTTATATGTTGTTGTGTGAGTTATATGTTAGAAGAGGGTATGTGTTAGTTATTTGTAATATATGTTAAGTAGTATTTTGTTATAAGTTAGTATATGGTATAAGTTAGATATTGGTAAGTGATGATAGATATTTAATTATATATATAGATGGATGCATCTATAAACCTTAGCTAGCTAGTTGTCTTAGTTTGATAAGTTAGTAGGTATTACTTGTGATACCAAGGTAATTGTAGGTATTGGGTATGAGTATCAAGATGAGGGTAGTTAGCGTGATACTGTGTTGGCTCAAAACCAAGGTATTCACTTAGCATTAGTTTAGCTAGGGATACTAGTATATAGTATATTTATATAACTTATAGAATATTTTTATATAGATATATTTACGTATCTCACGATACGGTATAATACTAGTACCCTATAGCCAGTATAGCCTAGTTACATAGTGTATGGACCCAAAATCCTATAGATGGACTCATACAACCTAGATATAGTTAGTTTGACCAAGTTTGACTAATTGACCTAGAGTTGACCTAGTTTGACTATTTTGACCAAGAAATGGCTTATGACCTAGAATTTGACTAGTTTTTATTCCAAAATCTTGTATTGATGTAATATTTCATATTTAGGTCTCCGAGGCACCGTTCCGGACATCTTTGATACTATTCTCCGGATTCCAAGTAAGTACATTCTCTGATAGTTTCCTAATTATGATATCCCCTATGTTTCTTGTATTTAGTGTAGTTATCCTAGATTTCTTGACCCGATGGTTACACGGATTGGTATATTCGGATCTTGTCATAAGATGTTATTCCTTGGTATTTATGATATATTTTGTGCAAGCCTTGTTTTTCATTTTTCTTGTACATGTACAGACATCGATTCTTGGGGAGACTAGCTACCTACCCAGTGAATCTCGTGTCATAGTGTACCATGGTTAGATCCACTATACCAGTCAGGGCTGGGAGTATTTAGTGTAGATATGTGATCATACCCTCCTTGTGCATGTCATTGTGAGTGTTGATCATACACCGCAAGTATGATTAACCAAGCCCTAATTTCTTGTGCAAGTTCCTAAGCCGATCATATGTTAAAGCTGATACAAACTCACATAGTAGTAGTATATCTTGCTCATGTCCATGATGCTCATTTCTTGTATATAATTTCAATACCTATTTTGTATATCTCTTGTACTTGTATCTTGTATATTGTATCTTGTATATTTTACTCTATTTACTGTTACATAGTTTTTATTATTCATTGGAACTGCTGTTAGACGTATACTTTGCTCCTTTCCTGACTGGATATATTTTTCCCTAATGACACTGAGGAGTGGTATCCCACTCACTACGAGCCTCAGGACGTAGTTGGCTTAGAGCCAGAGGCTTTGGCTCAGGAGGGTCTCATCCCGATTGAGAAAGATAACCCAGTACTTGTAGCTTAGTAGATAGATTATTGTACTGGATTTGTCTTCAGCTTTTGTTATTAGTATTTCTTTTTATATTCAATGACTCATTGGTTATTACTTTGTCTCGTGAGTTGTATTTGACTCTTCAGTTTATTATATCATATTCGTGCGATTGTTCCATCTTATAGATCTGTGATTGAGTATCCATACTTCTTTGATGGCATTATATATCTTGATGATCATTATTGCTAGATAGATAGTTTACCTAAATAGCGTTCTACCGCTGATGTTGCGGCGTATGCTGGACTTTGTTCACTACTTGCGTCCCTACACCGGGTGCTAGTCGTGATACCTTGGCATGCACATCCTCCTAAGTGTTGCCCTGATAACCATTAGCATATTGATAATTAAGGTTGGCAGCATCTCCATGTACTGGCTACCGCGTAACTGGATCCCTTATAGTGTCCTCTGGAAATGGTTCGAAGCAAAATGACTCTAATTCAGGCAATTCCTCATCCTCAAAAGGCATCCCAGAATTCTGAGTGTTGGACATAGTCTGATCCTTGAAGAATACTACATCCTTACTTGTATGAAGGTTTTTTCTTTGGGTCGTAGAGTCTATAGTCAAACTTGTTTCGACCATAGTCGACAAAGATGTGATGCCTCATCTTTGACTCAAGTTTGGATCTTTTGTCCTTCGGCACATGCGCGAAGGCCTTACAACTAAACACTGGAAGGTGACTATATAACACTCTTTTTTACCGTATTCTATCAGGCATATTACCTTGCAAAGGAGCACTATGAGACAAATTAAAAACATAAGCAGTAGAGTTGAGAGCCTTACTCCAATATTTTTCAATAAGTTTGCTTATGACAGCAAATATTGTACCCTCTCCATTTGTGTCATGTTCATGAGTTCCACTACACCATAAGCTAAGATTTCTTTGGAAGAGTCTTCTGGTGTCGTATCCCTTGCTCTCTACAATACGCATCAAAGGGACCAAATTTTTGCCGTAATTGTCGGACTGAATATATTTTAACTTCTTGCCCGTCTTTCTTTCAACAAGGGCCTGAAACTCTTTAAAGTGGGCAACAACTAATCGATGGTCATTAAATCATAGAATGCAACTTTTTGGAAACAGTCATCAATAAAAGTCACAGAGTAAGATTCACTATAAATAGATTTAACCTTCATAGGATCGCAGACATCCGAGTAAACCAACTAAAGCAACGCCGGCTTCCTTGAACTTATGTCACTTTAGAAACAAACCCTATTTTTCTTTCCAGCAATATAGTGCATGCATCTCTCCAGTTTTGTAGACTTCCCAGAATCACTTTCTTGTTCAATTAGTAGCTAATTTCCTTCTCGTTGATATGGCTAAACCGCCCGTGCCATAATTGATCAATAGACGTATCAGTAACTGCATTCACCTTTTTTGCCCCATGTGGGCTTCCTTCCATACAATAGAGATCAGACTTCTTGCTTCCTCTAACAATCACCATAAAACCCTTGGAGAGCTTCCATTGACCATTTCCAAAGAGATTGAAAAATTCCTCACCATCTAACCTTCCAAAAAATTGACACGAGGTTGAAACATACATAAGAGACATGGTAAACATCTTTGAGAACAAGAACTAAATCCGGTTTGGTTCTTAAATGCACTTCTCCAATAACAATAGTTCTTGGCATATCTCCATTGCCCATCTTCAACACTCTACAGTCACTTGTTGTGTAAGTGGCAAACGTTGCCCTGCTGTGAGATACGTACGCTGAAGACCCTCATTCCACGAGGTTCATAACTACCTCATTCAATAATCACATTGCCTCCATGTGATGAGGCAGTCGATGTTGTCTTCTCACTCGGATTTTCCTTGTCGCCCTTATTCTCTTTCTTCCAAACAAAATAGTTTTGTTTGATGTGGCCCTTCTTGCCATAATAAAAGAACTTAAAGTCCTCGTACCGGACCTTAGACTTACCTTTTCTCCTGTCTCTGCCATCACCCGGACCCCTGCTTTCACTTCTTCCATGACTCTCTAAACCAAGCTTTTTTGAATGAGATGAAGATAAAGTGCCTTGAAATTTTCTCTACATATTTTTATTCAATAATCCGCTCTTGACGAGCTCCAGACTAACCACACATTTTGAAGTAGAAGCGGCCATAGACACTCGTACGATTTTTTAAGAGTCTGACAAAGTACACAGCAACCACAGCCTCTGAACTTTGTTGTCGAACTTTACTCCCATCGAGGATAACTGGTGAACCACGCCCTGGAACTCACCTTAGATGATCCGTAATAGACATACCATCTTTGTACTGGAGACTCATCATTGTTCGGATCGGGATCAACTTGTTTATCCCAATCTTCTTCGAGTACAAAGATTTCAGCCTCTCCCAAAGTATACTTGCGTGTTATATATTGGTAACATGATTATACATGTTCTCGTCAATGAACTGCCAGATATACCACACATCTGCATATGCTCGAACTTCCAGTTCTCTTAGGATTGATCACTGGGCCTCTTAGAAGCAAATACCAAAAAATATAATTTTTGACAAATAACAAATCTTTCATCTTACTCCGCCAATAGTGGTAATTGGAACTGTTTACGTTTACCGTGCGCACCGGCTTTGCGTCCATCTCTTCTCCTTGGTTTGATGTCAACCCTGACACCACTTTGAACCCAAAGCTCTGATACTACTATGCGGGTATCAGCATAACCTAAAGATCTGATATTGGTATCAGCAGAATCTGGTTCTGATACCACTCTGCGGATATCAGCAGACGTAAAAGCTCTAATATTATTCTGTTAATATCAGCACAACCAAAATCTCTGATACCACTGGATCAAGTTCCTCATGTTATACAACATACGAATTGTGGATAGAATATACAGCCGGTGATGGCTCATGGATACTAAAAGGCAATTTTAACACTCAAAGGCTTTCAAGATAGTTAGGAATGGGAGAAAGTGGGTTGTATAATGATGGGAAGAGAGAAAGGGACTTCCATAATGAGGATTTTTTTGTGGTGTGGTGGTGACTGATTATACATGATTACCTAGCTTTTGACATGCTTTTTAGGCTCCATGAAATGAATTCAAAGCATGTTCCCTACCAAACACATCTTCTTGTTAGCGTAAGAGTGTATATTCTGTTTTTTTTTTTTCTCTCTATTGTATAATAAGTTCTTTTACTAACCAACCCATGATGAATATTCTAAACAAGTGTATCTCATGAAGCATAGACTTTTAAGATTTGGTGCCGTGTCCGCATTGAGTTGTGTTGGGTATGTACCTGCAAACACATACAATCTTAAATACACAAACATATACCAAAATATGTACAATATATGTGTGGTCGTGTGGATTGTGTTCGTTTCCATTCATGTCCAACGTGGACTGTATCAATTATCCGAAGATCTTACTCTAAATTTGTATGAGATGAAATTTTAATGACATAGCTAATTTTCGAGAACATAACTACAGCACATTGTTTTGTTCTGAGAGTGATTATAAATGATTACCTAGCCTTTGCCATTAGCTTTTTAGGCTGCATGAATTTAATTCAGATCTAGTTAAAGTGTACACTGCTGTTTTTATATGTTCCTTTTCTAGCTAACCCACTGAATATTCAAAACAAGTGTATCTGCAGGAAATATGAGAACTTCTACCATATGTTTATGTACGGGCTGACACAGCTCTGACAATCACCGAATATATTATGGTAAATCAAAACAGTACAGTATTTGTGTTATCATGTCCGTATTTTATGGTATTGTTTTCATGTTCGTGCGACAAATATAATAGACTTTATCAATTATATAAAGGTCTTAATTAATACATTTTGACATGAACTGTTAAAAAGAGAACCCATTTTGTGAGGACACGACAGTGTCAATCAGGCCCGGTGCAAAATATAAATGGAGGTCTATTATCATATATGTTTTTTCTGATAAAAATATTCAGAAATTAAATTATCCAAAATCAACATCATAAAAAACATAATTCAACTACAATATCTTTATATAGAAACTATTTAACTAAATATATGTAATTATATATAAATAAATATAAAAAAAAAATTTATTATTTATTTATTTTGGAGGTCTATGAATTTGAGAGTCTAGTGCGATCATACATACTCATTGTGCTCCTTCGAAATCGGTCGTGTTGTCAATTGGTAGTAGAAAAGACTTTTGGGACAATGGAGAAAATATAATAGGCTTTTATCGACTATCTAAAGATCTTACTGAATATGTTTTGAAATGAAGTGTTAAAAGAGAAGCCATTTTGGGAGGACATGACAGTTTCAATTGCAGTAGAAAAGACTTTTTGAGTTTCAAAGGATCACTTATTTTATCTTCACCAATAAGCATCAGGAAAGGAGGAGGAGGGGGAGGACAGGAGAAAGAGAGATGGAGAATCCTTGAAAACACCTTTCTGGTAGTGTTCTGGAATCATTCACACCTGTGATCGGTGTAGCCCAATGGTGGATCCCGCCAATGAAGAAGCCATTGCTTTTGCTAAGGGGCATGATAGTAGAGTTAGTGGAAGGCTTTGCTTCCCAACTTGGAGAGCTCGATGAGCTTTCTTTCTCCTTCCTGTCGTGACATGGGATCAAGGAATCGTCCTCATGACAACCATTTTGCATCTTTAATCGATTTACTTAATGATATCAAGATTAAAATTCTTATATAAGTGATACATTAAAATCCTTGGATGATTGGTTGGTGGGCTCCCACAATCAAAAACTTAGCACACTTTGTTGGAAGTACCTGCAAACCAGAATATTATTGGAAATTACTATTCGCTTCATTAGTAAGGATATTACATGATGATTTGACTAAAATTATAACTTTGACTCGTCCATAATATATCTTTGGTATTCATCTTCTCAAAACAAGATTACCACCTAGAAGTGTGTCATGGCTTCCAAATGGTGTTGAGGGTGTGTAATCATACCCCTAACAACTTTCTATCAAGTTCCCAAGCAATATAGTATTTATCTCACACAATGTTAAGATTAAATGATGGAAATTAAGATTATGTCAAGTCTCAATGGATCTAGTTGTATGTATCATGATTTGTAAGTAGACCAATATTATATCAGAAAAAAAATTCTTTCTTCCTACATGCTCCTAGGTTACTGATACACAAACCCTTCATATGTCTACCTGGAACCCTTCATATGTCTACATGGACACTATGACTCAAACCATTGAGGAAAGCTTCTAGAAGCTTCTCCAAGTTTTTTCCCTCTAATAAAACCCAACCCCACCTCGTTTCTAGCATTGGAAAGAGAAAGAAATAGCAAAAATGATATCAACTAGAAATTACGTAAGACCAAATGATCAAAATATTAATGATAATAACAAAGTCTACAGTAGGAAGAGATGTAGACGAGAGTACCTTCCCACACTGTTTCCAATATGATCTTAAACTGTAGTACATCCTCCAAGCCAGATCTGAAAGATCCAAAGGGTCGGTCACAGAAAATCTGGGAACAATTCAGGGTTGATCAGACCAACTACAGCAAGTACCAAAAAGGAAAGCTTAAGGACGGACGAAAAAAACCCAACAAGAAACATATAACATGAAGCATATAGAAATAGCAGTAAACAGAAAAAAGAAATCGTGCGGTACCAACGCACGATTACATAATATAAAGCACAAATCAACAACTAATGCAGGTAAGGACCAACAGCCAATCACAATCATCCTAACATCAAATAATACATGTATCTTCAACTGGAATCCGTAATGTATCATCGGAACAATAATCTACCCCTACACCAAACAAGAACAAGGGAATGAATCACCGCACCGGGACAACTTATGTACCAGCCGACTAATAAGCAACACACCATACAATTATATGAATAAACGGCCACTCAAATACCTACGACTTGCTAGGTGAAGTCTGGGTTAGCCCAGTAATGCAATATATAGGAATCCTCATATCGTGCTATGTCCGAGCAGGGCTAGCCGAGCCACTAATAATAACGCATCGCATGTAGTGTTTGCACCGGTCCCTCCTAAGGCCACCATGCTAAACGGATCAACATATAACACATAGTACATAAAGTAATCAGATACTGTACTCCACTAGTGTGGATGATACATAGTATCTGTGGGACCAGCCTTGCACTATAATGAGCGGCCCGTATGCATGATCTCGAGGTTCCATTCCCTCCCAATGCTTCTACTATTTTTAGTTTCCTAATTAACCATATAGTAATATAGAATCCCGTGTCGTGGTCATACGATCATCCTCCTAGAATGTCGTACCGTAGTACAAGTATGCTATATGCGAATCCACGTTGGTTTTTGTCGGTTCCAACCTAGATTCGTCCTGAGCGTAATACAACAATCAATACACATTATCCAACCACGCTAAGCTATGATCACTGATCGACTACGAAGGTACCCATGCAAGAAAACCCATAGCACATAGTAAGTGTATCAGTACAGATACAAGTAGTCAAGTCAGGATACACGATAACCAACAAGTCTAGTGAAATCCTTTGCTCACATCATAACATGTATGTCAGGTCAGGTATACAGGAATAATCAATCAATCGATCGATTAGATTGGTCTATCTATCGAGTCAATCCACTAGCCGAATCAATCCACTAATAGTTCCTCCATCCACGATGGGATATAAATTGCAGGTCAGGAAAATATAAGCACTAGGCACTAATCCAATCACCATGAATAATATTAGATCCCCTTGCTCACAAGAATCTACTGAATCAATGATCACATGCGATCAGTCGATAAGTCTCATAACATCCGAGATATAAAATATATATTCCACCTAACAAGGTCAACCATCTATAAGTACTAGTAGTGGGAGTCATTAGGGCAGTAAGTCAATCATACATACTCCTTAATCCACCATGTCATGTAAACAACTATTGATCCACCATATATATATATATATATATATATATATATATATATATATATATATATATATATATATATATATATATATATATATATATATATATATATCCTCACTATCAAATAAGGGCAAACCCATTAAATACTACTTTCTAAAACATACAAGATTATTGAAGTATACCAAATCATAGAGGTAATAGGTATTGGACACTTGAAAAGTCAGAAAAAATCATATATTGATAATCTCGATATTTGTCTCGTTCCGCGAAATACTCGTGCAATAATCCATGTCCGGAAGATCCAACAATAACAATATTATGCCTCTATCCCAGGCTTGCAAAGTCCAATAGAGTACACAAAAGCTTGCCAAGTCAATATCCCAAGATCATACTTTCAATTTAAATAATATTCAATCCTCGAATTTATCCAAAGTTCACAATCCTGATATAAGTTAACTACTAGTCCAAACAGGTTAATCTAGAACAACACCTGGAAAGGAAGATAAGAAACAGGAACCTAATAATTAATGCCGCCGGACAATGGTAAGAAAATGCATGAACCACTCTGGAGCAGATCTACGAACCTTAAACCAAACAAGGACCGGGGTCGCAGACTATCTCCCGAGTAGAACTGCACCCCTTACTCTATCCGACGAACAAGGGTAAATCAGTAACCACACATCTAATATAAAACTAAATCATGAATCAAATTCCCAAGATCAATTTATGAATTAAATCTCAAAAATCAAATCCCGAATCAATGTCTAAAAGCAATATCCCGAATCAATGTCCCGAATCAAGTATCAAATCCAATTCCTGAATCAAGATCTCGAATCAAGTATCGAATCAAATTCCTGAATCAAATATCTAAAAAATAATCGGTAGAACCTTCCCTATATTTCTAGAACCATAACATAACCTACATAACAAAACAAATAGAATATCCACCCGACGCAACCCGGCATAGAATTCCAAGCCGAGAACACTAAGTCTCGCCCTCCAATAGCGCTACAATGTGTACTGCGCACCAAGCCAACACAATCAACAAGAATCGCCATGCAGGGCGCACAACCACAGAGTCCTCTGTCCTTAACCAACCCACAATAAACAAATCCAAAAATCTAGTACCAAACCATAACCCGACCGCGAGTCGGACACGGGGTATATAGGGACGATGCTCATAACCAGGTCATGCTCGTGTCCTCGGAGGTGTGGATGTCCCGTCCGAGTTGTTCAATATGGGTGCTGGCCCAATATCGAACCATTCTATACTACTAGTAATAATTATAGATCCACCATAAATTTACAGTCTACAAGTATAAAAATCTATAATAAATAAATACATGACAAGAAGCGTATCGGTGCAAAACTATCACAAGACCAATGGATACTTACCTAGAGGGCTCGGCAAGATACGTAAGTCTTCGGCACTCTAGATCCAAGTTCGCACATTCATCGGGGTCCTCAGAATCACACAATAATCAAACATTAACATCAAATTATAAAATATAAATAAAATCACAAGGTATGGCCGGAGGCTATACCGTGCGGGTCCCGCAAGTAGTGCATGGATCTAGCAAGAAAACCAAGGCACGCAGATCGATAAGGGCACACAAATTAAGATTTGCACGTAGATTGAGATACATACGAGAATTGAAGTAGCATGGATACCGAGACGAATAGAAAACAAAATGTGCACATAAATTGAGATGCGCACAAACTCCAAAGGAAATAAGAAGTGCACAGATCAATGCAACATGCAAGTCAGTACGCACGCGCAAATTAATATGGCACAAATTATGAGAAAAGACACAAAGGTCAAGCGAAATAAAGATCAAGATGATGCGCACCCCAAGAAAAGGCACGAGGCTCGAGATGTCGTGCTACCTGAGACAACACGTGAACTAAGATAACACGAGAAATGAGACTGACATGTACACCGAGGTGCACGTGTCCCGAGAAACTTGCGATGGCACGAGAAATGAGAAAAGAAACATAGAAGATGACGATAATGGAGGTGGTCACTGTGGTGGAGATCGCCATGGTGGTGGTAGCCGAAATTGGTGGTACAAGGTGGCCAAATCCGAGGGGGTAAGAGAGAGCTAGAAAGAGAAAAATTGAGAGAGGGGGAGAGACAGATCGAGAGAGCGAGACAATAGAGAGAGAGAGAGAGAGAGAGAGAGAGAGATCAGGAAAGAGAGGGGAGTCGAGAGAGAGAACACAAGAGAAACTGAGAAGAGGGATATAGGAGAGAGAGAGAGAGAGACAGAGAGAGAAAGAGAAAGAGAGACAAGAGAGAGAGAGAGAGAGAGAGAGAGAGAGAGAGTGAGAACCTGTGAGAGGGGGGGGGGGAGATTTCTTGAGGGAGCGGGAAGGAGGGGGAGAGGAGGGTGCACGAGAAGGGGGTTCCAACAGCAGCAGGGGTGGTTCTTCATCGGCTAGAGAGAGAAAGAGGGAGAGATAAATTATGGGGGGGATGCTGAAGGGGTAAGCTAGGGTTTGGGTTTGGGTTAGGGATTGCGGTGAGGGTTAGGTTAAGGTTAGGGGTTAGGATAAAGAAAATAATAGTGATAATGATAATAACAATAACTATGATAATAATAGTAACAACAATAATAATAACAATAATGCAACTAATGAAAATATAAGCAATAATAATAAAATCAAACCCAATGCCAATAATAACACAATTGAAATTAATAATAACTAAACAATACGCATAATAAAATAATCAACAACGGAACAATAATAAATCAGGCCTCTACAATCCAAGTCAAATCAAGATCCAGCAATTAAAATAAAATTTTAAAAATACGCAAAATATGAAATCCTTCAAATACACAAATACAGTCATATAAATATTTAGAAAAATAGGGTTATGCCAAGATAAATATAGAAGCACGAAAATGTAAAGACATATAAATAAGTGAAACTAGCAAGCATGGCAGATAAGAATATAGCTAGTAAATAAAGAGTGAAACCAGAAAGTCTGTACCTAAACAAGTGTGTTGAAATATTGTTTACGATAAGTAAACAACTAGGGATAATGTACGACAGCTCGCACATAAAATGTGCTAGTGCTATCGTTCCAGATTGGACATGAGGGAGTGGTTTCAGATTTTGGGAATGTCTACATGTCTACTATGGTATTAACACTGCCCGACTAGTAAAAATGGATCCATGTCCCAACACATAGATCAATAAGATACCAATTAATACAAGTGATGCCAGAATTCCTGATAAAGGTGGTGTAGTAAAGAGATCTGATGGGCTAGCAAGTATAATCACATATCTCAAGATGAATCCATAAATACTACTCCATGTATCCATCGTGTCAAGAAATCAAGTAAAATAATACTAAAAACAAGAATCATAGTAATTATCAAATAAAGAAAACTATCAGAGAATATACTCGCCTGAGGTCCAGAGTAATAAATATCAAATATTGTCTGTATTGGAGTCAAGTGACCTATATATGAATTATCAATGTCAACAGATGTTTCAAAATCATAAATAAGGTTAAATAAGTTTAAACTAAGTTTCTAGTCCAAAACTAGGTTTTCACGGTCAAACTATGTCAAAACTCCAAATCAGGTCTAAACTAGCTCCTAAAAGTTGCTTTCTAGAGTCATACTAGCTAATACTAGGTGTTGCTAGGTTATTTCTAGGTTGTTTCTAGGCCATTTGGGTTTAACTAGCCCAACACTTAGTTTTAGGTTCCAAGATACTTACCTAGTGCACACTGTACAACTCTATAGCACACTCACAAGCCCATGATACCAAGTGACACACCCACCCATAAGCACATAAAAACATACACTATCCCAACATGTAATTCATCAAATACTACATGGGCACCACTCCACCAATAGTCCAATCCCTTATTATACTGCATGATACTCAATGATACACTATCAATACAAATCCCAAATAACATGGAACAAAATAATATATATAAACTATCATATATTACCTATATATTAGCTAATTACCATGCAATTATGAGAAATTATACCTATTGGCTCATGGCCCCCAAATCTACCGACACGCACCATGGCGTATCACGATACGTACTTTTCGTATTCAATTGTGGACACGTTCACACTTGCAAATCATGAATCTCTAAAATAACCAAAGAATCATTCCTTCGAACACGTAATGGTCCAAATTTGGATTTTTTTCCAATTTGGCCACAAAAGTCAATATAACTATCACAATATGACTCATTAGGACCTAGTTCTTCTTCCTATGGGTAGTTCTTAGTCATGGAAGGGTTCCTAAGGGTCTAATACTATAAATTAACTCTGAAATTGAAGAAAAATATAAATTATGCCTATTGGGAGTCAAATCCCAATAAAACTCCTCAAAGTACACACGAAATAGACACAAGCTCCTAGAATCCCCTCTCCAAGTAGTGCACATTGCAATTGAAGCTCCTAGGTCTCCTTGATGATGCATATGAGTGGGTAATGAGAGAAATTGAGGGAAATTTGGTGGAGGTTATTCTTAATTTGGGGAATAACAAATTTGGAATAAAATAAAATAATAAATGAACTAAAGAGGCCTTATATAACTCCTATGCTAGGGCCGACCACACTTTCCCCGGACAATACAAAAAGTCCCAAATGCCCCTATTAGTTGTCATGAAGGGTTTAGTTAATTATGGGGATTAACTATGGAGAAGGTTCTAATCTAATGGATGGAATATTTTACTCATTCTCCTTAATCTAATTAACCAAGTCATGACTAATCTAATTAGTTGAACCAATGGGTCATGTCAAGTCTAGTTGGGTCCACTTGGGCTTACTAGCACTAAGTCTAATTAATAGGCTAACTCACTAACCAACTAATAACATAGTCTATTCTAATTAGCTAGCACTCAACCAATAGATATAATAATAAATATTATTATCAATAATATAATTATTGAAATGATAAAAATACCCCTCTTTCGGAATTAGGTGGTTACATTTCCTGTTGAAAGCTCTGAAAAAATGTGCCTGCTAAAGCTCAATGCGATATTGAGCTTGTAAGTGCTTTTTATCCAATGCTTCTAGCTCTTGAAGTCGCAAGCAATCATTATTTTCGGCTGTTATTTTATAAGAGAGAGCTATCCTGAGGGACAGGATCTGGATCGCTAGAGGGAGAATGACTTCACACCCGTAGACCAAAGAATATGGCGTACATTAGGTAGGAGTTCGTACCGTAGTCCGGTAAGCCCATAAGCATTCTCCAAGCTTCCCATTCCAATCGCGCTTGTTGGAATAAACAAACTTCTTGAGAAATTTAATTATGGTTTTGTTGAAGGCCTCTGCTAAGCCATTAGCTGCTGGATTGTAGGTTATAAAAGCCATATTCTGGATCATATACTTGTCGCAGAACTGATAAAAATTTTGACTAGTAAATTGTGGTACATTGCCATAAATTATTCTTCGGGGAACACCGAAACGATAAATAATATGGTATTTGGCGAAGATGATCACATTGGATGTCTTTACTAAAATGAGTGGTATTGCTTTCGCCCATTTGGAGAAATAATCGGTTATGGCTAGAATAAACTGATGAGCTCCGGAAGAAGGTGGGCTGATAAGACCAATGATGTCTATTTTCCATGCTTTGAAAGGCCAGGTTGCAGCTGTAGGATGTAGGAACTCCGATGGATGATGTATAAAGTCAGAATGAATTTTACTGGCTCTGCACTTACGAGCATTATCCATGGCATTCACCAACATGTTAGGTTAGTAATAACCTACCCTCCTAAGACGGTCCTACAACTTAGGACCTAGCTGATGTGAGCCACAAGTACCATTATCACAACCCGCACCCAGTATAGGGATGCAAGTAATGAACAACGCCCAGCCTATGCCGTAGCATCGGCGGTAGAATGCTATTTGGATAAACTATCTATCTAATATTCAAGACATAACAATGCTACCAATGCAATATAAATATACTCAATCACATAACTATAAGATAAAAATAAACACGAATATGATAAAAGAATATAAGAGTCACAAATACAACTCAAAAGAATAAAATAATGTCCAAGGAGTCAGAGAAATACTAAAATAAAGCTCGAGACAAATCCAGTACAAAAGGAAACTATAACTAAGCTACGAGTCCTGGGTCGTCTGTCTCAATCGGGACGAGACCCTCCTGAGCCAAGGTCTCTGGCTCTAAGCCAACCACGTCCTGAGGCCCGTAGTGAGTGGGGTACCACTCCTCAGTATCATCTGATAAAAATATATCTAGTGAGGAAAGGAGTAAAGTACATCTTTAACAACAGTTCTAATAAATGATATAAACTATGTAATAATAAATAAATGTGAATATACAAGATGCAACATATTGATACAAGAGGTATGAAATAAAAGAAATACTAAAAATAAATACAAGAATAAAAAATATGGAAATGAACAAGAAATACTAATGACTAAGTTAGTGAGTACCAGCTTTAACATGTGAACGGCTTGGGAACTTGATACAAGAATTATGGCCTGGCTAATCATACGTACAGTGTATGATTAACAATATTCAATGAACAAGACTTGATACAAGGAGGGTATGATCACATATCTATACTACATACTCCCCTCCCACGACTGGTATAGTAGATCCAACCATGGTACGTTATGACACGAGTTTCCACAAGAAGGGCGCTACTCTTCTCATGAACCAATATCTGTATTTGTACAAGAAAACAAAACTTGCACAAGATATACCGTAAATACCAAGGAATAATATCTCATGACGAGATCTGGATATACCAATCCGTGTAACCATCGTGTCAAAAAATTAAAGATATCTACACTAGATACAAGAGACATAGAGGATATCATAAATGAGAAACTATCAGAGAATGTACTCGACTGAAATTCGGTAAATAGTATCACAGATGTCCGGTACGGTAACTCAAAGACCTAAATATAGAATATTACATCGATACAAGATTTCAGAAAGAAAATAAGTTAAACTAGTCAACTGCTAGGTCAAAAAGCCATTTTAAAGTCAAAATAGTCAAACTAGGTCAACTCTAGGTCAAACTAGCTATTTCTAGATTATATGAGTCTATCTCTAAGATATTGGGTCCATACACTATGTAACTAGGCCACACTAGCTATGCTAAAAATACTAGGATGTAAACAAGATACAGTATCCTAAGATACGCAAATTAAAAATAGGAAAGTATCATAATATGTATATAAAATCAACAATATTTACTACTCCTAACTAAACTAATGCTAAGTGGATACCTTGACTTTGAACCAATGTTGTATCGCACCATTACACACCCATCTTTATACTCAAACCAAATAACTTGAGTATCAACAATACCTTGACATTACCTTGGTATCACAAGGTAATGTGAATTCTAGTATATACTAACTACCCAATATACTAAACTATGAATTAACATATATTTAAATAATACACTAATACTAACTTTACTAACTACTAATATACTAATACATATACATACAACTACATACATATCACTAACTAGAGACACATATACATATCACTAATAGTAGTTACTAGTATATATATCTAACTACCTGATAGCAAAATGTAACTACATATATATATATATAACTGTAGCAAGTAGCTAACTTGTTAAACTACTAATGAACTACTAGTAAAACAATGACTAACTAACTAACCATCTCCTTACCTTGTTGCCCATGCTCTTGCACTTGCTGTTCAAGCTTGCTGTGGCTACCTGCTGCTGCTACTGAATGCTGATTTGTTACGAGTGGATGCTGACTGTGCTACTGCAGGCTCTGCAGTTGCTACTGCTTCTCGTGCAGTTGATCGAGCTTTATTGCTGCATGCCGCTGCCTTGTAGTTTGTTGCTACTACTCACTGCTATGCCTGCTACAGTTGTTGTGCTATGTTGCTGCAATGGCTGCTGCTAATATGCTGCACTGCTTGTTGTGATGATGTTGCTGCTGGTTGCTGTTTCAGTTGTTGTTGCTCGACTGCTTGATGTTGCAGTTGCCTTAGCAACCCGACCCCCTCTCATACACATCTATACAATATACAACTATGCACACACACATAACTAAACATATATATATATATATATATATATATATATATATATATATATATATATATATATATATATATATAACCACCAATCACCATACATATACATATATAAACATACAAATATAATACTCTAATAGCTATAAACAAGACAAATTGAATGTAAACTAAAATAAAACAAACACGTGGAGTGCATCGCACCCGTATCACACTAGATCTATGATACGCTTGCAATACGAGTCCACCACACAACCAAACATGTCCTGAAGGACACGAGCAAGTCTAAAATAGTAATTATGAACAATATGAAGAGTGAATTATATATCTACATGTCCGTGTCAAAATGTGACATGCTCAAGCCCCCGTGTCGGAAGAAAACCCCCAAATCAATCCGTATCTCCAAATTATCATGATACGGCCTACACGTATCCAATTATGGATATGACAATAACCACACACAATCAACCACATGTCAATTTGGTCTAATTGACCAATTGATAAACACAAAATGTGTCAATCTCGGAATTCTTCCAAAATTGACACAAAATAACACATAACTTTCTCCATAGGCCTCCTATGGACCAAATTTCAATTCCTATGGGTATCCTTAGCATATGTGATGGTTTCTAATGATTAAAACATAGATTTAGAGTCTAATTAAAGGGGGGAAAATTTGAATTGTACCTATTGGGAGATAGATTCCCAATAAAACTTTCAAATGGATGAAAAGAGCCTCCAACTTGTAGATCCTAGCTCCTCCTTGTAGATCCTTGCTTCCTCCTTGTAGATCCTTACTTCAATAGCCTCCAATGTTGATTTAGGAAGGAATTGGGAATAAATTTGGGTAGAAATTGATGTGGAAATGAAGAAATTTGGAAATAGAAAATTTTAGATCTAGATTTAAAATAAAAATGAAGAGAGAGAAATTTTTTCCTCCATTTAAATATGGCCGGCCATATTCCTCCTTCCCCAAGCTACTATGCAATCTCTAAAATACCCCTTGGGGCCTCTCATAAAAAAATAATTAAGGAGGAAAGGTTCTAGTCTAATGGGTTTAACTTAATTAATCATTCTCCTAATGAATGGGCTTATAATTGGGCTCAATTCTAACTAGATTTAAATGTTGGTCCATGGATCTAACCTAAACTAGTTAGGTCCACTAACATAAGTATAAAACAATATACTAACATCTACCAATAAATAAATAATATATTAAATAATTTACAATATACACAATATTTAATTAATTATAAAATGACCAAAATAACCTTTCCTAGAAAATATGGTAGTGACAAGTCTACCCCCCTTAAAATAATTTTTTCCTCAAATTTAAAAGACGAAACTACCCCCAGAAAATAAAAACAGAACAGAAAAGAACATAAGAGAATCAGAAAAGAACATACCTCAAGGCACAAACAAATATGGGTAACACTCTCGCATTTCATCCTCTCTCTCTCTCTCCCGGGTAGACTCCTCCGAAGAGTGATGCCTCCATGCGATGTTTACCAAGGGAATAGTCTGGTTCCTCAGTACCTTCTCTCTCCAATCCAGAATCTTAACTGGCTGCTCTTGATAGCTAAGAGTCGGGCCTATCTCTATCTCCGAGTGATCCAACACGTGACTAGGATCCGCCATGTACCATCTCAACTGCGACACGTGAAACACGTTGTGTACTCCCTCCAATGCAGGTGGCAAGTCTAGTCTATAAGCAACTGCACTGACCCTCTCGAGAATACTGAAAGGTTCGATGAATCGTGGACTAAGCTTCCCGCCTCCACAGAAACGAATCGTGCCTCGTATCGAAGAAATCCTCAGAAACACCAAATAACCCACCTAGAATAAAATAAAATCTTAAGAACTTAATCTATAATAAACAACCAATATCAAGCACAAACAAAAATCTAAAACTATATCTCAAACTCCAAAGGTCTCTAGTGACTATCGGCCCAATGCCGTTGTCTGTCCCGTGTTACGCGAAGTCTGTCTCTGATCAGCTTAACCTTCTTCGCTGCATCCATAACCATCTTTTGCCCTAGCAAAGATCTTTCTCCAATATTATCCCATGACAAAGGAGTACGACATCTCCGACCGTATAGAGCCTCAAATGGTGACATCTCTATACTAGCCTGGTAGTTGTTGTTATAAGCAAACTCTACCAAATGGAGATGGTCCTCCCAAGATTCTCTAAAATCTAGTACAAAGGTACGCATCATATCCTTGAGAGTCTGAATAGTCCTCTCTAACTGTCCATTTATTTGGGGATGATATACAGTACTGAACTTGAGCTGGGTGCCCAAATTCGCCTGCAAACTCCTCCAAAAATGAGAAGTGAAATGACTATCCCGATCCGAGACTATGCTGACAGGAACCCCATGTATCCTGACGATCTGCCTCACATAATTCTCTGCCGACAAACCCACATTGAAAGGCAAAAAGTGGGCCAACTTGGTCAACCTGTCAACGATAACCCAAATCGCGTCTTTTCCTCCTAGAGATCGTGAAAGTCCGGACACAAAATCCATAGTAATGTGATCCCAAAAATGGGTAATGGATAAAGTAAACTGCCTGGTCTCTGCCTCTCGGCTTTCACCTGCTGGCACACAAAGTATTTGGATACAAATTGTGCCACTTCTCTCTTTATGCCATACCACCACACACTCTCTCGCATATCCCGATACATCTTGTTGGCACCTGAATATATGAAATACTGAGAGCGATACGCTTCCTTCAACACCTCCTCACGCAGCTCCCCACTAGGCACACATAATCTAACACCATACCGCAAAGAATCATCCTCAGTAATGGTAAAATTATCCTCCAATCCTGCTTTTACCTGAGCTATGATGCTCCTTAGAGATATATCCTAATACTGGGCTGTCTTGATCCTCTCTATCAACTATGAGTGTATCTGCAACCCCTAGATATGCATAGCAAAACAAGAAACTATCACCTCAATGCCCAAGCTCTCCAAGTCCTACAACAAATATCGATCCTGCGTCAACAACATAGCTACCGGATACCTGCTCAAGGCATCGGCAACTACATTGGCTTTTCAGGATGATACTACAAAGATATATCAAAATCCTTCATCAGTTTCAACCACCGACGCTGCCTCATGTTCAACTCCTACTGAGTGAAAACATACTTCAAGCTCTTGTGGTCTGTGAAGATCTCCATATGCTCTTCGTACAAATAGTATTTCCATAACTTCAAGGCAAAGGTGATTGCTGCCAACTCCAAATCGTGGGTAGGATAGTTTTTCTCATGAGGACGCAATTACCTGGATGCATAGGCAATCACGTTTCAATTTTGCTGAAGAACACAACCCAGACCTTTCTCCAATGCATCACTATAAATAGTGAAACCTCCAGACCCTAATGGCAACGTCAAAATAGGAGTAGATGTCAACCTCGTCTTCAATTTCTCAAAAGCAACCTAGCACTCCTCTGTCCAAACAAACTCTGCATCCTTTCTAGTGAGTCTGGCCATTGGCTCGACAATCCTCGAAAGATCTTGCACAAATTTCCTGTAGTAGCCTGCCAAACCCAAGAAACTTCTGATCTCTGCCACTGAACTTGGGGTCTTCCAAAACTCCATTGTTGCGATCTTCTTCGGATCCACTAAAATTCTACCACCAGTCACAACATGTCCTAAGAACCGCACCTTGTCCAGGAAGAACTCATACTTGTATAACTTTCCATACAGCTTCTCATTCCTCAACACATCCAACATAATCCACAAATGCTCCTCGTGCTCCTCCGGTGTCTTCGAGTATATGAGTATGTCATCGATGAACACCACCACAAACTTGTCAAGGTACTGATGGAATACCTTGTTCATCAAATTCATAAATACCGCTGGGGCATTAGTCAACCCAAACCGCATCACCATAAACTCATACTGGCTATACCGAGTCCTAAAAGCAGTCTTCGAAATGTCCTCCAGCTTCACTTTCACCTGGTGGTAGCCTGATCTCAAGTTTATCTTAGAAAATACCATAGTGCTACTCAACTGATCGAACAGGTCATTAATTCTTGGCAACGGATATTTATTCTTGATGGGGATTATTTAATGCCCTGTAATCGATGCACATGTGCACCGACCCATCATTCTTCGGTACAAACAATATCGGGGCTCCCCATGGTGAAGAACTGATATGATAAACCCCATATCCTGTAATTTATCCACCTGCTTCTTCAGCTCGACCAACTCACTGTTGTTCACTCTATAGACATGCTACGAAATTGGTTCTGCACCTGGCACCAAGTCTATAGAGAATGTAACATCTCGATATGGCGACAATCGTGGCAGGAAATACATCCAAGAACTCTGCTATCAACGGATGTGGCAACTCCTTGTCTTCCACCATAGCTCCATAGATAATGCCTTCTCCCTACTATGCAACTACTCTAGCAAACTCAAACTTTGGCTCTCCTGGCTGGCTAAACAAAACTATACCTCCTCTAAAATCTATACTAGCATGGTGCCTACTCAACCAATCTATCCCGAGTATAATATCGTAGCTCAGAAGTGGCATTACAAGTAGATACGCACTCAACTTCTGGCTTCCTAGAGTAACTCTCTAATCCTTGCTAATATCACTAACCAGGATAATGCCTCCCATGGACATAATCTTGTAAGTCCTAAGCAAAGACTCAGCTACCAAACGATGCTTCGGAGCAAAAGAAACAGATACAAAACTATGGGAAGCACCACTATCAAACAAAACTAAAGCTGGAATGGAATCAAGAAAAAAATAACCTGCGATGACATCTCTGGTGGGATCGACCTCCTCGACTGTCATAGCAAATGCTCGTCCCTGACATGCACCTCCATGATGTTGATGCTGGGCATAACGCTACTGCTGGGTCAGAAGCGGTGGTCCCCTCGGCTGTACTGCAAGTAGTCTCACATGTGTCCTCGGAGTTGGAGCTGCTCCCTGAATTGCACAACGAGGATTGGAAGGACACTCTCTCAGCTGATGCCCTTCGGTACCACAATATAGACAAACTCCCAACCTCCTCCTACAAATTTTCTAGATGTGGTCATCTTCTTGCAGTAGTGGCAGAAAGCTTGTTGTGACTGTCTCTGCTACTGTGGTTCCTGGTTAAACGGTGCCCTAACTAAAGTCTGGTGCTGTTGAGGCTGGTGAAAAGGCCTGGACTAGAAATGAGGACGTTTAGCTGCCATTGTACTGTTGTTTCCTCCAGAAAAGAATCGCGATCTCTCTTGGGTTTCAAACCCAACTCTCGCTCAACCTTGCGTACCTCTGCAAGTATCTCCAAATCGGTCTCATAAAAAGAAAGAATAAGCATCTTCACTTCCTAATTCAGAACCTCACAAAAATAGATAGCTCGAACCTCCAGCTCCCTCACCAAATACTCGGCAAATCGTCTCAGCCTACCGAACTCTGCGACGTATTCCTCCACAGACATGCTCCCATAAATAAGGCTCTTAAACTGCCTCCGCAAGTCCAACCTGTCTGCCCGAGCAAAGAACTTCCTCTTAAAGATATCCTGGAACACCTCCCAAGACTGCCTTGCATCAGGAAAAAGTGGCTTATTCCTGAACCAAGTGCAGGCGATGTCGAACAGTTGAAGCCTACTGCCTCAACCTTCAAATCCTCAGCAAGACAGGAGACCATCATAAGACGCTAAATCTCCTAGAGCCAATCATCAACGTAGACGATGCCCTCTATTCCTTTGAAGACCCGAGGTTCCAACTTCTTAAAGTCCTGAATATTGTCTAGCCGAAGCTGGGCAACATACAGAGCAACTTGCTGCTGGACCTGAACTCCTTTCTCTCTACTACGACAAGGGAAAGATGATGAGCACTCTCAATGCCCTACCATAATACGTTGGTCTGCCACTGGTGTGCCTCAAACTGAGCCCTATGAGCCTCCAACATCTCACAAAACAGTGTGAACACCTGAGTCACATCTGTTAGCACGGACGGTGGAGGTGGAAGTCCCTCAGATACAGCCGAAATAGTCCTCTAAGTTGGAGGGGGACTCCGAACGTAGCTGATATGCCAATCACCAGAGAAGTGACTAGTGCAGGCTCTCGATAAGTTGCAGATCTCTTAGAAGCGGCTCCTTCCTGCTGTGATCTAGTCTTAGGCGGCATCCTGAGGCAAAGAAAAATGAAAGAATCAATATGGCACATGATATAAGATATTCAAAGAAGGACATTTAAATGTCAAATATCAATATCAAGGAAGAACAGTTGAATGAATCAATAGAGTTTTCTAAGATGTTATTGAGTATTCTCAGCCTATAGTCGATATCCTATATCCTATATCCTGAAACATGCTCATAATAGCACTCAATTCAGAGCACCACTACAAATCGTACTAATTGCGACCTCGAAGGACCTGCATGGGCCACCACTAAAAATATGTCACGACCCGCACCCGTTGTAGGGATGCAAGTAGTGAATAACGCCAAGCCAATGCCGCAGCATCGGCGGTAGAACGCTGTTTAGGTAAACTATCTATCTAATATTTAAGACATAACAATGCCACCAATGTAATATGAATATACTCAATCACAGATCTATAAGATAGAAATAAGCACGAATATGATAAAAGAATAGAAGAGTCACAAATACAACTCATGAGACTAAAATAAAATGAGTTAGAGGAATACTGAAACAAAGCTGGAGACAAATCGAGTACAAAAAAAACTATAACTAAGCTATGAGTCTTGGGTCGTTTGTCTCAGTCGGGATGAGACCCTCCTGAGCCAAGGTCTCTGGCTCTAAGCCAACCATGTCCTGAGGCCTGTAGTGAGTGGGGTACCACTCCTTAGTGTCATCTGAGAAAAATATATCCAGTCAGGAAAGGAGCAGAGTACATCTTTGACAGTAGTTCTAATAAATGATATAAACTATGTAACGGTAAATAGATGTGAATATACAAGATGCAACATATAGATATAAGAGGTATGTCACACCCCAGTCCCAAAACGTAGGACCAGGAATACGTGACATGCCAGCTACGCATTCGACCAGACTCTGGTCTGACTCGAATACGTATAAGCTGTAATATAAAGGGCACTATCTAGATATTCCATAAATATGAACCTCTATGTCTCAATCCATAATGTACAGCAGTATACAAGAAAGAGCTATATGTGCTAAGGTCGGCCGCCCAATAACACACTAACTCGAATAGACTCGAGAAGAAGTATGAGTCTACAAAACTAGGCTACAACAACAGATGAATAATTAATATAAAATAACCATAATGTCGGTAGATATAATGTGAGTACGTGGTACCATGCTCGCAAGATATGCCCCATCAGTATCTCCAAGTGCTCCGTAATCGTCTATGCTGCAAAACTGGCAGGGAACCAGGTCCTCAGAGGGACGTAACAAGGTACAGAAATATAGCATGCCAAGTAAACAGAAAGTACAAGTGCACGACAGGGTACTCTATCATAACCAACTAGTGTGACACAGTTTAAAGACAATGTTCGACGCGTGGGCTATCCAAAATAAAACTGTAGCTCCGAACACAGAGACACACGGGGCGTACCGTAGCTCCGAGCACAGAGACACACGGGTGTTATACTACTTTAGAATACAGGATCACTACATATACATATATAAGCGCGTGCAGAGTAGCCCAAACGTCTAGTAACTGTCTTCCCCTTCCCCAAGCGGTCAACGATTGTGCGTTGAACCTGACCCTCTAACTACAGTCTCGACTCACAGATATAACTCAACAGACGCGACCCTAAGATCGTCCCAATCTCTGGTCATGATGTCGGTATCAGGATACAGGAATCTGGCACGATCACAGTATATGAGTGTATCCTGGGGTATCGATAAACTCAGGTACGTATATCAAGAGACTACGAATCATCCAACAATCTTCCTAAGACGTTACGACGTACGTCTTCACCCGGTTATGAACCGGACGCGAAGTATCAAACGTCAACATAAGTACGTGCATATAGTACATAATGAAACAATGAATATCTGTAGACTAAAAATACAGGGTGGCAAGGTACACTTGCCTGCGTGCGGCTGCTGTTGACGGGGATCTGGTACCGCGTCCAAGTCCTCAGGTCCCGCAGTACCTAGAGAAGAGGTACAAACTAAATCAACAAACTATCATTTGGCAAACAGGGATGTGACACACGTCTAAACGTATGCTCAGACTCAGCTACAACTCATCTGGACACGACACTAAAGGGTTGTCCATGGTTGACTAAGGGTATGTTACATCTAATCCAATTTAAACACTTGTATAACATCATCCAACAAGTCCTCGATCCCACCATTCATCACGTTATTTATCATCAGTTCAAGCCATGATTAAACCTCAGGCTTCATCCCGGTGTTCACAGTCGTTATCATGCACGTTTACAAATATCATTCTCAAATAATTTAATTATTATTTATTAAACCCTCGATAATGTTATTTTATCATTTGAACATCCTCTCACATATACATAGCTACTCCTCTATTATTTCATTATTATTTATCAGCCCTCAGCCAATGAACAACTCATGATATCAAACACAACTCCTAAGCATAAACATACTCTTCGATACCAATTAATATTTTAATATCACACCCTCATTCCACAATAATTAATCTACTCCTCTACAACCATCAAAACGTATAAAATAAAATGTAATAAACCCTAAGATTTCACATTACACTTAACCACAAAAATCTTAATGTATATTCGTACCCTTAACTAAACTCGTTCCATTCTCAAACCTTAAATTTCATTGTACCTATAATTCCCCAGCCCCGATGTTTATATTCTATAACATCATGGCCCAACCCCTTGCATATCTATTAATTCCATGAAGATTAAACCATAAACTCCCATTCGTTTCCTCAAACCCTAACTAATACACAAGTCCATATATATCAAAAATAGAGGGAGGAAAGGAGTGGTATACCTTGACGACGGGGTTGCTGGCCGGGTGATGGAGATGCTGGTGGTGGAGGCTATGGCAGATGGTGGTGCTGTGGTGTGCGGATAGGGATGCTGGTTGGTCGTGGTGGTGAGGGTTGCACTGCTCGACGGTGGTCGGAGTAAAAATGAGGTCGGGAGGAGATGCTAATGGTGGTGAGGGTGATCGAGCGGCCATGGCAGACCGGAGGAGGGTTGAACGGGGAAGATGAAGGCTCTGGCAATGGCGGTGGGGAGAAGATCTAGCTGGAGCAAGGGAGAGGAGGAAGTGGTGGTTCGTGGTGGCAGTTGGCCGACCGGGGTGGTGGCGTTAGTGTGATGGTGCCGGAGATGGAGGCTCGGCGGTGGACAGCCGACTGTAGAGGCCGAGGTGGTGTGGTGAAGATGATGATGAAGATGGAGATGGGGAAGTGTTGATGGAGGTGGTAAAAATAGGAGGCTCGCCGGAGTGGCTGTCCTGCCTGGCCGGAGCGGGGGGACTGCTCCGCCGGAGTGGCAGCTTCAGCAAGGGGAAGGTCGGCCCGGCGGCGGGGACGCACGGGAGCGGGTGGCAGCGGCTTCTGCACAGCCACGCGGGGAGGCGTAGCTGCGGTGGCAGCGGCCACTAACACAAGTCCAAAATAATATAATAATATCTAACAATAAATAAATAATATAATAAATAATTTAAAATATGCACAATATTTAATTAATTATAAAATGACCAAAATATTCTTTTCTAGAAAATGTGGTAGTGACAACCATCATTCATTCGACTGACTCTTATTACAGGCATAATCCACAAGTATAATTCATGAAGTGCTTGTCTTGTCTCGATGTTGGAGAGACATCGTAATAAGAGTCAGTCGTATGAACGACAATATAACATCGTAGATACGACATCATAATAGAACCGAAGCGACCACCTTTTATTAGAGGTAGCTTCTTTCGAATCATATGGAAGAATTCCATAAGTTGCGTAGTCTTTGAAAGGGTATCTCCAATATTTATCATTAGGAGTTGACTTTATGGCGAAGCAATTTCGATGTACAGATTGTTCTTGGTGCGGAACAACTCTCAAACTGTCACTGTGATCGAATGTAGTCATTTCAGAGGGATGGCCAATAAACCTGCTAGACTGGCAAGGGCATCTACTTCCATATTCTGTAATCGAGGCACATTCTTAATATAGAATCCAATAAAAGTTGAATCCAACTCGATTGTAGCCTAATGATAAGGAATAAGATCTTCATGCCAAACTTCGTATTCTCCTCTAACTTGATTAACTATCAATTTAGAGTCTCCGTAGGCCTCAAGTTATTGTACATCTAACTGTTTGGCTAACTGGAGACTAATCAATAAAGCATTGTACTCTGCTATATTGTTAGAGCAAGGTTCTCTGAGAGAATATGCACGATGCATTAATAGCTTATCCGGATAGATGAGGACGATGCCGACTCCAGTAACAATATTTCCCTTGGTCCCTATTCTTGATACACCATCAAAGAATAGTTTCCAAGTATTCTCCCATTGCCATGTTAGAATCCAATACTTCATCTAGAATATCGTCATATAGCTTTGAGATGTTTGGTACTAGGTGGGCTGCTAAGCAATCAGCCAATTCTTGGCCCTTGACTGCTTTTTGGGGAACATATACCATGTCATAAGGTGATAGTAACATTTCTCATGTAGCCAAAAGAGAATTGAGCATACTAGGTTTCTTCATCAACACCCGGAGTGGATTTACCCTGGATATGACGTTGATTGTATGACTGGTCACATAATAACGTATCTTTTGAATAAAGAATACCAAGGCAATGTACTCCTTCTCGATGGGGTTGTACCTGTGCTTGTCACTGGCCATCATACGACTGAGATAGTAGATTGCTTGTTCGTGGCCTTCATCACTCTTTTGTGCAATAAGATCTCCTAAGGAGTGGTTCATCGCTCGAACATACAACAAGAAAGGTTTTCCCATAATCGGAGCCACCAAGACTGGAGAATTTATAAAATATTATTTAATGTCGTTGAATGCCTGCTGGCATGCCTCGTTCCAAAAAAATTTTACACCCTTCTTCATCAGTTGAGTAAACGACAAGCATCGACCTGAGAGGTTTGATATGAACCTCCGGATATAGGCTAATCGACCTTGCAGTCCGCAAAATTCTTTGAGGTTACGCAGAGAATTTATTTCAAGGATGGCCATACCTTTATCAGGGTCAAGATGGATACCTTTGGAAGTTATAAAAAATCTGAGGAACTTACCACAGAAGACTCCTAGGGAAGACTTGGTTGGATTCTTCTTGAGCTAGTGTTGATGCATTAGTTCGAACATCATCTTTAGATCTTGAAGGTGATCGTCTTTAAGATGTCTCTTAATTCGTCCACATAGCATTCCACTGCCTTCTGTAAGTGCACAAAAAATATTTTGCTCATGGCTCATTGATATGTCGCTTCCGCATTCTTTAAACCAAAACGGTATAACTGTATAGCAATATACTCCTAATGGTATCCAAAATATGGTGTGCTTTTTTATCATCATAAAATATCCTGATTTGATTATATCCTGAGAAACCATCCATGAATGACATATGCTCGAAGCTGCACGTATTGTCAATCTTGACATTTGTAATTGGGAGAGGGAATTCGTCTTTCGAATAAGACCGAGTTTAGGTCCCGATGATCTATGCAGACTTGGATTATCCTATTTTTCTTCATGACTGGGACTACATTAGCTACCCAGTCAGGATGTTGTTCTTCTCTAGTAAAGCCGCATGCTATCAGCTTCTTGACTTCAGCTTCGATTGCATCCATTATGTTTAGGCAAAATTGTTGATGTTATTGCTTTACCAGCTTTGCATTGGAAAGAATGTTAAGCTTATGTATGGATATCTGAGGATCTAAGTAAGGCATATCCTCATAGCTCCAGGCAAAGACGTTAATATATTCATTTATAAGCTGTACTAGTGCTTGTTTTTCTTTATTAGATAGACTTTTGCTAATGAAGATTAGTTTTGGGAAAGACTGCTCTCCTATATCGATTTGAATAATTTTATCTTCCGTAGACGATTCTCGTTGCTCAAATAATAGTTCCCATTGTGCCCACAGATCATTCTAAAAGGGTTCTAGTGATTGATCATCCTCATCGTCGAAGTCAGTTGATACCATGTTCACTGATAGAGCATGCCTGATTATTTCACCTATGCTTCCATCATAATCCTATGAAGATGATTAGGAGGAATGAAAGGGTGTTTCTTCATCTTACTCCGAGGTTTCAGGAGTAGTTGGAGGAGTGAAGTAACCTAAACCATTATGTGTTTTCTAATAATAGGTTTCAGGTTTACCTTTTGAAGAAAAGTGACATATAGGGGTACGTCGACGTTTTCCATAGTTGAGTCCTTTGCCAGACTTTAAATTGTAGCCTATCTTCTAAATGATGTTTTTGGTTGATCGACTATAGCGGTGAAGTTATATTTTCCCACTATCATCATCTGAATTATCGGTCTACGTGATCCTTTTATTCCTAGATTTTCCGAAGTGTATTTATGTTCTTCGTCTCACCTTGTTGGGACTATGAAACAGGCGTCATCACATGAACTATTTGAGGTACCTATCCAAAATAGTGGTGCCACCAGTATGGATAGAGGTTCATAAGCATACATAGCTTCTAAGAACTCCCTAGCAAAAGGGTCAATATCAGTATAGAGCGAAGGAGTTTCATCTTTATTCATGAAGTAAAAGATGTCTTCCTCCTCTACAAAATCAACAGAAGGTTCATCCTTTACAGGAGGCTTGGTGAGATTGGTAACTAAAGACTGACTTGCTGGCATCAGCTTCTTGTTATGGCTAAGGTCGATAACAAGTGCTGGTGTCTTCTACTTAGTGAGATTTATCACCAACGGTTCTTTGGCTTTCTCCTCGCATGTTGGCCTACGAAGGTTAATAACAAGAGGCTTTGAAGGAGTTTGGCGAGCGATACGCTCTTTGACTCAGATTCTTAGAGGTTCTTCCAAAAGACTTTGGTGAGTGATACGAACTTTAACTCGGATCATGGGGGGTTCCTCATTTAGGGTATTTTTAGCTTCATCATTAGCTTCATTAGCCTCTTCTTATAGATACTCTGGCATGTAAAGGACAGAGTTGAAGTAATAGGCTTCAATACCCTTGAACTGGTTGATATCAACAAACTCTGTCTTGGCATCTCCTTGACTGTCTACATATTTGAAAAATTGGTGCAGGGTGGAAGGCACAAACTTGTTTATATGTATCCATGCACGTCCAAGCAAAACATTATAAGATACATCTGAGTCAATCACATAACATGTGACTTCAGTCCGAAGATCGTCTATCTAAATTTTTAGGCGTATCTTTCCCACCGGCTGACTTCTTCCAGCATTGAAGCCTAAGATAGGGGTGTTGGTGGTTGACAGGATGTATATCGGTATCTTCAGAGCCCAGAGCAAACTTTTAGGGATAATATTAAGTGATGAACACAGATCTATATGAATTTGGCTCACTTTGATAGAACCGACATACCCAGTATAGTACAATAGTCTATCATGATGGTTGTCCTTCAGCAACATATCATCTTGTGTGAAGGTGATATTAGGAATCTTCTCCATTACACTGTGGCAATGGAGACATGCCACTGGTTCTTTATCTGGAGACTTGAGTTAAGCTAGACATGAATCTGTATAAATTAGTGCTTCGCACAAGTCCTTACGAGTCTCCTTCAATAAATGAAGTAACTCGAACATAAAAAGTCGGGATGGAGTATTGGCAAGTTGTGCTAATATATCAAAGTTGTACGGCTTGTCCACCCCTGAAGTGGATCTTCTTCAGAGATTTATCAAACCGAACTTCAATCTACTTCTCTTTCTCTACTGCTGTGGGCTTTGACGGGCCAGATTCAACAATTGTTGGCGCATTGGGAGGAGTATGAGTTTTATCTTCTTGAGTAGGTTCATAATTCTTGAGATACTTCTTTCCAGACCTAGTGCCGATCATGGCTTCTTCGGGTATAAGAGAAAGAAGGACCATGTGACATGACCCAGTCTTCCTTCCTATATGTCTCCTTTTAGCATCGCTGGGATGATTTTGCATGCTACCATCTTTGTATCCAAATCCGCAGTGGGACTTTCCAGGACAACTTTAGGGTTATAATACAATATGACATCCTTTACCAAAGTTGAGACATTCGGATTTTTGGATGTCATATCTTATCTTTTGCATAAATGGATATATTGCAGGTTGTAATAATGAAACTGAGGTTTCTTATCATCATGTACTGCTGAGGAGTATGTTGGTGAAGACTTGTGGCTAACAGACCCATTATCTTTGTTGTGGCTCGGATTAAAGATGTGATATGCCTTGTATAATGAATACTACCTAGCCAACAACTCTGTCGGTGAGTCTTGCGAGGTTCGTCCATACAAGCTGCTGGAGATAAGCCTAAATTATGTATTTCATGACCCACACCTGGATATTAGGGCACGAGTATGTGAGCAACATCCAGCCTATACTACATCATCATCGGTAGAACGCTGTCTAGGTCATTAATACTATCTATCCATCTCACACAATAATATATGTAACTTGTCAATGATATCTCAACTCCATATAGAGGACAAGATGATAATATGTAATGATAATCAATACTCAATCACAATATGCTAGAAAGAAGATAATGGCACAATATTGTCACGACCCGCACCCGGTGTAAGGGCACGCGTACGTGGGTACGTTTTGCCTACGCTGCAGCATCTGTGGTAGAACGCTATCAATTTCAATAATATTATCTAAATATCTCACACAATATATAATGCTATATATTAATAATTTCCAACTCCAATTGGAGGACAAAATGATGGTATTATTATAATTAATACTCAATCACGATATAAAACTAAAGGAAGATAAAGGCACGATATGCAATAGAAGAAAGAGTCACAAAATATAATACAATACATCCAAAATTAAAAGTCTAGCTACAACACAATCTCAAATAATATATACATGCCAATGTATAAACTAAAATAAAAATAATATGTCACTACCATATTTTTTAGAGAAGGGTATTTTGGTCATTTCATAATTAATTAATGTGCATATTGTATAATTATTTATTATATTATTTAATTATTGTTAGATGTTAGTTTATTATTTTGGACTTGTGTTAGTGGACCTAACTAGTTTAGATTATATCCATGGACCAATATTTTTAATTAGTTAGAATTGAGCCCAATTATAAGCCCATTCATTAGGAGGATGATTAATTAAGTTAAATCCATTAGACTAGAATCTTTTCTCCTTAATTATTTCTTCATGAGAGGCCCCAAGGGATATTTTATACTTTACATAGAAACTTGGAGAAGGGGTTAGTGGTCGGCCATTTAAAAAGAGGGGGGGAAATTTCTCTCTCCTCTTTTCATTCCAAATCGAGATCTAGAATTTCCCTCAACCAAATTCCTTCATTCCCACATCAAATCCCTACCAAAATTCTTTCCAATTTATTCCCAAATTACTATTGGAGGCTAGTAGAGTAAGGATCTACAAGGAAAAATAAAGGAACTACAAAGAGGAGTAAGGATCTACAAGTTGAAGGCTAATTTCACCAAATTTGGAGGTTGTATTGGGAATTCATCTCCCAATAGATACAATTCAGTTTTTCCTTTTTAGTTAGACCTTAAATCTATGTTTTAATTATTAGTAACCACCCCATATGCTAAGGCTAAGCATAGAAATTTGAATTAGGTTCATAGGAGGCCTATGGAGGAAGTTATAGTGTATTTTGTGTCAATTTTAGGAGAATTCCGAGATTGACACATGTTGTGTTTGTCAATAGTCAATTAGACCAAATTGAAATATGTTTGATTATTTTTAGCTAGTGTCGTGTCCACAATTGGATATGTGTAGGCCGTATTCCAACAATTTGGTGATATATGTTAATTTGGAGATTTTTCTCCGACACGGGACTTTGTGCATGTCATATTTTGACACGGACACGTAGATATATAATTGACTCTTCGTATTGTTCATATATACTATTTTAGACTTGCTCGTATCCTTTGGGGTACGTTTGGTTCTATGTGGGACTCGTATCGCAAGCGTATCATAGATCTAGTGTGATACGGGTGCGATGCACTCCACATGTTTGTTGCATTAAATTTCTAGATCCAATTTCTATTGTTCGTAGCTATTCGTAATATATATATATGTATGTATATATATATATATATATATATATATGTGTGTGTGTGTGTGGGGGGGGGGGGATATATATTGATATATGTATAACTATGTGTGTGTTTACATATGTATGTGTATATTTATATAGATATCTATATGGTTGTGTATATATATACATGTATAATTGTGTGAGTAGAGAGTCATATATGTACATATATATCGATATATATATATATATATATATATATAGATATACTAGTTGTGTTGTTGAGTATTGTGAGAGTGTATAGTGGTATATAGATGGTTGAATGTGCTGGGGGGGGGGGCTCATGCACTGAGCAGTACACTACACCGCAACCTTCTGCACACTAGCAGCAGTCCACAGTAGTAACAGCAAATGATGAAGCAAAGGCAAGGTAGCAACAGCCATTGTAGTGCACCCTAGCAACATGTCCAGCATTCTTCTTTCATTGTACACTGATGTTTGTGGTATTAAACGAAAGAATGAAAGCGTATTTCAATGACAGGGTTTATACGAGACCCGTGCCCTTTGGTTTACAAACAAAATTGTACAATTCGATCCTATACGAGGATGCGGGAGTACAATTTATTTAATCTGGGTATAAATTGCTATAGGTGTCTGATCTGCGGTCGATCACTTTAGCCCTTGGACTACACGATGTTGAAGAAGTGCCGTGGAAGACAGGATGCAGCTTCGGAGATTGCGAAGGAGGGTGGATGTGCGATGCTGAAGGTCGTCGCTCCCTATTCCTTGCCTGAGCTCTGTATTCTTCTCTCTCTCTCTGTCTCTCCCTCTTGATCTCCGGTTCGGTGACCTTGTTCGATCCTTCTTTCAAAGTTTCGAGGTTTGATCTGATATTGGTATTCTTGGCCAAATTTTTCGACCTGGTTCGATCTTCCAAATTGTTGACCTTGTTCCCCATTGATAGGGGTCTCTATTTATAGAGTTTTGGTGACAGTGACCACTCCATCGGTGTAACAACCGAGGAGTGGAAAGTACAGCACCCTTTTACACAACGGTTAAAGTAACCAATGCCTACGTATAGATGATCTTTTGAATGAGCGTGTGACGCGGGTCCAACTAAGGGGACACAACGCGTACAATTGCTACTAAGATCACGGCGTAAAAGCCACGTAGGTAGGTATCCAATGTGTAGAAGAGGTTGGCGTAGAAGCCAAATGTCTGTCACCTTGGCGTAGAAGCCAAATAGGCATAGAAGCCGAGTAGGCGTGGAAACCGAGCAGTCGTAGAGACTAAGGGGGCGTGGAAGCCGAGCAGGCATAGAAGCCGAACAGGCATAGAAGCTGAGTAGGCGTGGAAGCCGAGCAGTCGTAGAGATTGAGGGGGTGCGGAAGCCGTAGGAGCACAGATCCTGAATGGGCATAGAAGCCGCTGCGTAGCGTGCCAGGGTGCTGATATGGACGTCTTTAGCCGGAATTACGTCTTTTGGAGATCAAATCTTTGGCAGAGATTTGCCATCATCCTGTGCATTAAATGCGGAGACGTGCCTTGAGGGGAAACTGTCACCGCTCTGTGCGTTTTGACGGAGGGACGTGCATTGAGGGGACACTGTCACCGCTCTGTGTGCTTTGGCGGAGAGACGTGCCTCGAGGGGATACTGTCACCGCTCTGTGTTCTTTGGCAGAGAGACGTGCCTCGAGCCCTGTACGAAGCGCAGCTTTTGACGTGGCAGGCGGTTTGTCTTCTGCGGAGCGTAAAACAGCCCATGTTTGCCTGTGTAAAATAAGGCAACGTGTTCTCTTTTCACGCGAAAGAGCGGTTTATGCCGGTGGTTTTTTAGTAAGCGCCGGTTTGGTGATATTTTAACCAAATCCTCTGCATTAAATGCTGAGATCCGCCATCATACTATGGAGCGCATCCTGAGGGGTCTGCCCCCGTTCCCAGCCGTCGTTTGGGTAGCTGTGTAGCACTTTTTGTCAGGAGTCAGAGGTCAGGTTTACTGCGTGACTGGACAATTTCTTTCCGGGAATACGAAGCGTTCCTCGTACGCTTTAACACTGCTTTGAGAGCAGCTGGGTTTTACGCCATGGAGGCGATGAAGAACCCTGTTTTACGCTGGATGGCTCTGAAGGCCTCTGCCTATGCTGCTCTGTATCAAGACGCTGCGTAGATCTTCCAAGCATTTTTTTCATGCTTCTACAAGACCCCCTTCAAAGCTTTTAAATTCCTCGGAATTTGAAACACTTTGAATGAAGCATGAACGGCCTCTCGTAACTCGAAACGTTTCTGAATGGAGCGTTAAAACGGTCGATGCTGACTTTATGGCGGATTTATTGGGGACCGCTGTGATCTCTTTTGCCTAAAAAAGGCTAGGGGGGTGAACCTGTCTTCACCACATTCCCATTGTCATGCAGAGATGATCGCCGGAGTTCGTCGGATCGATCTGAGGAAGAAGGAGATCATGTTCTTCCAACATGTAGGGAGCCGTAAAAGACGGCGTCTTCGAGCAAGTGTCCACTGCAACGATGGATCATGGAAGGACATCTTAGCCTCCCTTGCTCGGGATAATCAGCAACTTTGTATGGCGTTGTCCCAGGAGAAAGGAAGGGTCGTATTGGACCACAGCGGCTGGCATGCTGTGTATCTTCCTCTGAGATCCCCGCGGACGAGATTAGACAAACTGTAATCTATCGTCCCCAATCAAGTTGGGCTTAAAGAAGCCTCAACTGGATCGGCCATGGCGAATGGAGGATCTTCTTGTTCATGACTGTGGTAGTCGATGAACAGCCCTCGAAGAAGAGGAAGACCTTCACCCATGTGAGAACCTGTCAGTACAGCTTCTGGGCGATCTTCGGACGATGATGGGGGGACTCCTTTGTAGACGGAGTTTCCCTCAGATGTAATCATGAGAAATAGAGAAAAACCCTTGTAGATTGGATTTCCCTCATATGTAATCATGATTTTAATCTTTAACAAAATCGTCTTCTTCTCCATATGATCGTCTTGCCATACGTTGCTTGTGAAGTCTGAATATGTGCAGCTTCGACACGTCTGAATCTTTATGCTGACTCTGATAGAAAGAGTATTAGGCCCTGTCCTTTATGCATAGCGGATAGTCCATAGAACGCTGCTGAGCACTTTGAACATTTAGAACTATCCTGTTGCTAGGACTGCATAGAATTTCTGAACTGTTGCCTCTCTGATGAGCGAAATTTTGTTTTGTTCAGAATTCGTCTTCAAGAATGATCTCTCGAAACTCCCTTGGAACAGGGTCGAGGTTTTTGGCTGTCAAACTGAGTTGCCACTTTGATAGACGAGATGTTCAGACTGGAATCTGGATGAACCTCCAGTTTTCTGGACCCGAGAGAAGTAATTTCTTAATGTTTGAACTCTGCATACTTCGGGTACTTGGGGATGCTTTGGGTCAAGAACGGGTATCTTCTGTGTGAACTCTTTGCACTTGACCGCCTTGGGGACTGTTTGGATATACGGAAAGTCGTGGAGCGAGAAATCATGTCTGTAGCCTCTTGAGCGTAAAACACCATCGAGCATGAAATCGTAAACTTGTAGTTCCTGAGCGTGAAGTCATAGGTTTGTTGCCTCTCGAGCATAGAATGCTACCGAGCACAAAGGCATCCGGGCAAGAAAAACCATAGACTTGTAGCTGTCGAACGTAAAGCCGTTAGATTCGTAGCTGTCGAGCGTAGAAAAGCTCCTTTTAGCGTAGGACTGTAGATCTGTAGCCTGTGAGCGTAGAACACCATCGAGCGTGAAATTGTAGACCTGTGGTTCCTGAGCGTGAAGTCGTAGGTTTGTCGCCTCTCGAGCATAGAATGCTACCGAGCGCAAAGGCATCCGGGCAAGAAAAACCATAGACTTGTAGCTGTCGAACGTAAAGCCGTTAGATTCGTAGCTGTCGAGCGTAGAAAAGCTCCTTTAGCGTAAAACTATTTGATTTGTAGCTCCTGAAAAGAAAATTTCTTCGAGCGTGAGGTTTGCGGATCTGTTGCTGCTGAGCGTAAACTGAGCGCCACCGAGCGTGAGATCGTCGATTTGGTATCTGTTGAGCGTAAAGTCGTGGGTTTGTGGCCTCTTGAGCATAAAAGCTACCGAGCACAAAGGCATCCGGGCGTAAAACCATAGACTTGTAGCTTGCGAGCGTAAAACCGTAGATCCGTTGCTGTCGAGCGTAGAAAGCTCATTTAGCGTAGAACCCGCTGAACCGTCTTGCACGAAAAAACCTTTCGAATTCGCTGACTGTCCGTCTTCCAAGGGTAGTGGGCTGACGTAGCATCCAATCATGATCAACTATTAATTGCGAGATTTGGTTAGGGTCTCGAGGGGTTCGTCCGAGGATTCAAGGAGTCGACCCGGACTGTATATATATCCCCAGCTTCTGGAAAGAAAAACTTTTCATCTGTCTTTTATGAAAGAGCTTTCGACTGTTCGATTTTTTCTTCGTTCTTTCTCCGAGCACTTCGAGTCTTTCAGAAATGGCGCCGAAACAAACCCCCTCCGCTAAGGGAAAGAGCATAGGTTCTTCTTCTCATTCTTCTGTCCCGGCGAGGGAATCTCCGGTCGGCAAGGTGAACTTCCCTCTGAGGGGAGCATCCCGCCGACGACTAGCGCTCCCGGCTTTAGAGGTAGAACTTTTTGGGATGACACAAACAACGAAAAATCCTTCGCACACGTTGAACGTGACTGCGCTAGGTCGTCTTCTATGCTGATAGCCTCTTTTGAGGAAGATGACGCACGGAGGCGTTTTCATCTTTTACGCCCACATTTCTAATATGTCAGCGTAAAGACTCCGTATTTTCGTAGCTCTGGGCGTAAATAGCTTGGGCTACCAAAAATTGGCATATTTCGTAAAATTTGAATTTTACGTTTGTGGAGGAGACTTCCGGCGAAAGGTGACCAAATTTGTACAATCTTGGCATAAAGCACAGACTGTCGTTTCCTCGGTCCGTGTGTTTGTGCCAGACTTGTAATGACCTATCTTCTTTGCATTATCTTACAGTTGATCTGGGTGAGTCCCCATTGGCTGAGGTGATGGGCTCCGCTGCGGGGATGCTGCACTCGAACTATCTGGAGGATCTGTCCCACGTGGCATTTCCCATCTCTGGACCCCAGTATCCTGAGGAAAGGAAGCTCCTGATATCGGCCCAGGGTGAGCGAATGCTGTTGAGTATGATCAACGGCGAACCCTTGGTACGTGTAGATGGGGAGCGGTACATAAAGTTGGCTTTCCTTTTTGGGGACATGATTGACAAACAGTCATAGACGAAGCCCAAGAGGGAGCCTTGGGTTTTCCCTGCCGGGGATTTGGTCTTGTACCTGCCGACGATGCCGAGGGATTATCCCATCTCGGCCTTCTCCCATGCGACGCATCCCAGGAAGATATCTTGGAAGCTGACTCCTGATCTTCACGGGAAGCCGGGGAAGATCTTTCATCTGAAAGGCGCTGACCAGGGGTCGTTTGTTAGTCGCCCTTCTGGCGTTGTGACGCTGTTCCGAGGACTGTACCCGGGCAGTATTCCAAGTGAAGATAGCTCGGTGATCCAGCCGGTCCAATTGCCGACCTTCTGCAACGACTTCATGGGTCGAGGTGGGGTATATCCCAAGGAGAATCATCGGTGCAATGGGTGGATTGCCCCAACGAACTCCCGATGGAGATGCCTAGTTGACTGGGCCTTAAAGCACTTCCAGAGAGAGTTGGAGGGCATCGGACTATATGCCGCTGTGAGTGCGACGAGCGTCGGGCTGTCTCCGAACCCTAATTTGTTCCTGGCACTGATGGAGCGGTACATTTCGCTCACTGGGACCTTCGCCACTCCACTAGTGGAGTTGGGGTTGGCCCTTCATGAGATGGCAGTTGTCTCGAGACTGCCGATGGGGGATACCCCATATGAAGAGTACGTTCCCACCAACCGGGAGTTGGGGGATTTGGACCCTCGGGTGGCGGAAGTATATCAGGAGCTGATGTGCCAGTACTTCGCATGCATCGCTTTTTATAACGAGCCTTCTGATTTGGCTCATACCACCAAGTGGATGTCTTACCTCTTCTTCCACCGAGCCAGGGCCGCCAGGTCGGAGAAAGCCTCGGGTGGTAAGAAAGAGCCCGTGAACTGCTTGGGCGTCCTCAGTGCCCAGGTTGTGGAGACTCTTATGGAGGAGGCTGAAGCTCCGGATCAGATTCTTGTGGAGGGGGTAGGAAAGTACCCGGAAGGCACTAAGGCCTGTAGTTACTTGAGGCGTTGCCGCAGGCCTTTGTCTAAGGAGGCCCAGCTGGCTGGTTTCCTCTCCATATGGCTGCGTCAAGTAGTGGTGCCGGGCACCGTGTCACGACCCTCACCCGAAAATTGGGCATGAGTCATGGGTACGTCCAGCCTACGCCGCAGCATCGGCGGTAGGACGCTGTCTAGGTCAACTATCTAGATAATAATCTCACACAAAAATCGGCCATGACCTCTCCAAAAGGAGGGCAACCACACAAACAAGTATATATAAATCTGCCAAGATCTCAACTCCAAACGGAGGAGCAATATCATAATGATAATCAAGTACTCAATCACGAATCTAAGCACGATAAGATAACAAGAAGACTAACAGCTATAAAGTCTAACCAACAACAACTACTACAACAACCATAACATCCATAATAATAATACACCAATATCCAAAATAATATACAATACAAGGTCTCAATCCAAAACCGAAGACAAATCCGGTGCTAAAGCTAATAAAACAACAAGGTCCTAGTGATCCCGGCTACCAACCCGGAAATCACTCCTAAACTAGAGGGTCCCTGTCTGCACCGTCGACAGGCTCAAGTCCATAAAACGTCGGACACCACTCCTCCGGATACTCTGGAAAAATATGTCCAGTCAGGACTGGAGCAAGTACACCTCTAACAGCAGTTCCATTTAAATGATAAAAACTATAAAACAGTTATAGCAAGTAGCAAGAAGAATGAAGCAAGTATGAAACAGGAAATATATAAATAACTGGTGTATAAAGGTAAAGATGCATGGATATCAGAGCAAGATAGTAATAACTACAAGATACAGGAAATCTAAGCTAAGATCAAGTCCGTGCACATGAACGTGTAGTGAGTCCAGCATGAAAAACATGTAGTGAGTCAAGTCCAGAAATATGTAAGTGAGACAAGTCAAGAAATGCATGAGAGTCCAGACTATAAAGAATGAACTCGGTGTCTTTGAAATACTTGTTTCGACATATAAACGGCTAGGGGTAAGTACGGCTCACCGCGCACTGGGTGCGCGGTTGCTATCATTCCAGATTAGACCAGAGGGAGTGATTCCTGATGATGCCAGATAGGAATGTTTACATGTCTACTCAAGTATTTCCCCGCCCCGACTAATACAAGTGGATCCAAGACCCGACACGCAAATCAAGATGAGTCCAGCCTGAACATGAGTGATGCCTGTAGTGATGCCTGTAGGTGATGCCAGTAGTGATTCCAGAATAGAGGCCAGAAATATGAAATATACGCGTCGCAAGTAAATGAATCCAGAAATACCAGTCAATGTCCCGTGTTGTGCCAGAATAATCAGATGATACTATACTAGAAGCTGAATCATAATAATCATCAGATAATAAAAACTATCAGAGAATGTACTCGCCTGACGTCCTGAGCAACTGGCGATCCGAACCGGTGTCGCAAGGACCTAATGCGAAAAGCAAGGTTAAAGAGGGTTCTAATGAGTTAAACAGATATAAAATAATTAAAAATAGGCTTCTAGGGTCGTTCTAGGTCAAACGGGTCAAATCGATGAAATCTGGGTCAAAAAGTCAACTCTGGGTCCAAAAAGTCAACTCTGGGTCAAAACTAGGTCAAAAGTTGACTTTGGCGGTCAACCGAGTCAACTACGGTCAAGTCTGGGTCAAACTAGGGTGCTCCTGAAATTCTAGGTCAAACCGAGGTCATTAAGCTAGAAAACTCATAAACTCGCCTCCTTGAGATACCGGGATACCCTCGGTATCCGATATCTCAACCTAGGCTACACACCCCGTCTAAACTCGCTAAAACCTATTCTAGCACGCGTAAATATATACACATAAGCATATAAAAATTACTCCAAGACATTTTCTAGGTTAATGCTCAAAAACCCCGCTCGAAACCCAATACTTTGGTTATCTTAAGGTATTGAAATACCTCGGTATCTCAAGGTATTGAGATACCGCTCTAAACTCAACCCGACTACCCCTCTAGCTAACTTACTATGCATAAACATATATATCTAGCTATAATCTAGGCTAAAAAATATATATATATCTAATACATATAGGCATATACCTAGGTATCTACATATATATATCCCATACCTTACCTTACCTTACCTTACCTTACCTTACCTTACCCTCAAATATATACATATATCTATATCTAGATATCTAACTGTCTATCTAGCTATGTATATATCTATATATATATCTATGCATATAGATATGGATATCTAACTATCTATCTAATATTTAGCTATCTATCAATCTATCTATCTATCTAAACATTTACCTATCTATGTTTATGTCTATCTATCAATCTAAGTATCTAACTATCTATCTAATATTTACCTATCTAGTTATCTATCTAACTATCTAACTAGCTATTTATTATCTATTTATATCTAGGCATCTATCTATCTATTTATCTAACTATGTATCTATATACCTATTTACCTATCTAGAGATATCTATTGATCTATCTAACATATACCTATTTATCTATCTATGCATCTATCTAACTAATTATCTATTTATCTATTTAACTAACTATCTATCTAACAAATCTATAGATACCTATCTATTTATCTAACTATCTATAGATATCTATCTATATCTATCTATCTATTTATTACCTATCTATCTATCTATTAGTCTATCTATCTATATATCTTATTATCTATCTATCTATTGATATATCTATCTATCAACATATATATATCAATCTCCCTCGCACACTGCTCTTGCTAGCTGCTACGACCCATGCTGCTACTGCTGCCCTTGAACCTGCTGCTGCTGCCCCTGCTATATGTGCTGCTGCTGCAGCTCCATACTGCTGCTGCTGTGCTGCTGCTGCAGTGCAGCAGCAGCTACTGCTGTTCCTGCTGTTCTGTTGGTTGCTCCCCCCTCCCCTCTAGCTACAAACACACACACACACACACTCCTATATTCATATATACATATCATCCTATATATATATATATATATATATACACACACATATAACTATATATATAAACAACTAAATACCTATATATATACACTTATATCTACTCTCTAACACTCACACTAACACACTCACAAACACACTAATACACACAATAAAACACACACACACACAAATATATACATAGCTATATATATATATATATATATATATATATATATAAACACACACATTAATATATATATACACACATACAAATATATATATATACATATCAATACACACACACACACTCTAAGATATATATACACACACACATTCAAATATATATATACATAAACACACAAGCACACTTACACATATACATATATATATATATATATATACACACATAGACATATACACCCACAAGCACATAGATATAAATACACACACCCATATATATAAATATATATACATATATACAAATACATATAAATATATACATATAAAGGTATATATATAGACACATATACACTAACACAACACAACACACAACAACACACAAACAACACGCCCAACGACCCCGACACTCACCGACACCCTAAAATATATAAAATATAACTCGAAAACTCTAGCACACACTCCCCGATACTAACCCAACGTGCGCACAAGCCCGAAACGAGGAACCCAAGTCGAAATGGCCGTTCGGTCATTTCGACGAACACGTGGTGCGCGGCTCGGAAAATCTCCTGAAACGCACACCAAACGAACTCGGAATCGGCCCAAAATTTACCCACGCGCTCTACATGATATCTAGATCCTAGAAAATGTGCTCCCGCATCGATTCTAGGTCCGTGGCGGAAATGCGCACGCACTTAGAATCGGCGACGACGAAAAGCCCCAATTTCGCCCGAAACGCCCGTTTCTCCGCGACGCGGCTTCCCGTGTCCGAACAGAGACACGCACTCACCATCAAGACACCCGAAAACATCTATCTAGGTCCGTCTAACCTAGGGCATCACCCAAAATTGGGCCAAATTCGGATTTCACCCGAAATTGACACAAAACCTAGTGTTAAAGTCTCCAAACACTACCCAACTAGTTCCAACTTCCTCCCACGGATAGCCTAAGGGTCTAGGAAGGTTCTAAACTATTAATTACACTATACAAAAATAATTACTAGGGGAAAAATTAGGGTTTACCTCTTGGGAGTTGAAATTCCAAGGCCAAAGTCTCACAATCCCTAGAAATCACCTCCCTCAAGCTCCAAGCCACCAAATCTAGCTCCCACACTAGATCTAAGCTCTTCACACCTAGGTTAGGGAAAATGCAAGGTGAGGGTTAGCTTAAGAAATAAGAAATGAAAGAAAGAAAGAAGAAAAGTGAAGAAAAACTCACCTTGGAGAAGGAAGAAAGAAGAAAGAAGAAGAAATGAAGAAGAAGAAGAAGAAGTAGTGGAATGAAGAGGAGGGGAGTTGGCTGCTGGTTCCACGGGTGAGGGCTGCTATAAAGGGCCGGCCACACTAATTATAGGTCACATAAAATCTTCAAATGCCCAAAATGCCCCTACATGACTTGGTTTTGGGTTCCGGGTTCCAAAAGCACTCAAACTAGTTCCAAATCTCTCCAACTAACCTCCTAAAAATAAAATAATAAATCTAAGCCCCAAAATAATTCTCACAAGGGTGTTGGCTGGGTCGGACATGGGTCCACTATGGTCTGACATGGGTCAAGGCTAGCCAAAATCCTAAAATATACAATAAAAAATATAATACAATCAATAATTAATTATAAATACAATTAATTAAAAATAATGCATAATTAACTAAATTAAAAATAAAAAAAAATATCCGACTCTGGAAATGGGGTGGTGACAAGCCTATCCTCCTTATAAAATTTCGTCCTCGAAATTTAAAGTCAATCACACTCTCTCTAGGTCAAACCCCCAACAATCACAGTCAAGAAATTCTACCTAAACAACATACAAGATCAGGGTCCTACTGGTCGTATTATTACAGTCTCAATCGGGGTCACTACACTATCTACCACAGCACAAAAAAAATCTAACAGGTACTAATGAAGCACACCACAGGAATGGAAAAGGACAGGAAGAAGAAACAAGAGACAGACCTGCTAACCCGACATCCGTAGCATCGGCCTCCTCGACCGTCAACGCATAAGCCCTGCCCTGCTAGGGTGTATCCCTCTGCTGGTGCGGGGCATGATGCTGTGCCACAGATGGCCTAGCTCCAACTCTCTGATCCTGTGCTCCACCCAATGGAGGTGCAGTAGGGCAATCTCGTATCTGGTGAGCAGCGGATCCACAGAACAAACACACCTTCAGCCTCCTCCTACAAACATCCCAAGTGTGTCCTGCCTTCCTGCAGTAGGCACAAGTGGGCGCTCTCTGATCCTGACCCTGCTGCGCTGCCTTCTGCACATAGGAACGCTTAGCTGGTCCCGCACTGCCACTCGCACTGCCTGAATCATCCCTGCCTCTCTTGGACTTGAGCTCCAAGTCATCCTCTGTTCTCTGAGCATCTCCTACTATCTGCTCAAAAGTCGCCTCGCGGTCGCTCCTGGTCAAAGACTTGACCGCCATAACCAAGCCCTTGCGAAACTTCCTCGCCTTAGCTGCCTCACTCAAGCCATCCACGAATCTGCCCAGACGGCAGAACTTCGCTGCGTACTCGTCCACTGTCATGCTCCCTTGGACGAGTGTCTCGAACTGGCTCTCCAAAGCACTAAGCGCCACATCTGGGAAAAACTTCTCCTTAAAAAGCCTCTTGAAAGCCTCCCAAGTAAGCCCTGGCGCTGCAATCCTCGTATCAGTGCGATACCACGTCAAGGAGAGGTCGAACATCTGACTGCCCGCTGCCTCTATCTGCATGCTGTCTGGAATCTGCGCCAGCCTGAAGATGCCCTCAATCTGCTCTATCCAGTCATCCGCATACAGGATACCTTCTGTACCACGGAACTCCTTGGGCCGCATCCTCTGAAAGTCGATAATACTGCCCGGCCTTGGATGCTGAATCTGATCTGACTGTGGCTGAATCTGTGCCACCCTATCCACTGCTGTCATGGCCACCTGGTGGGCGTTCTCAATGTCCAGCCTCATCACATCCACCTGACGGTGCTGCGCGTCCATCATCTCCCTGAAGAAAGCAAACAACTGCGCGGCATCTACTGGAGCAGGAAGTGGTGGAGGAACCACCAGAACGACTGGGGTAGTCCTCGGATCGACAGGTGAAGGAGGATCCCCGAGAGAAGCAGATGCTCCCTCAACCGCAGGAGTGGTGAGTGGAGCGGTAGCAGCTGCCTGAATATGAGCTGGACGAGAGATAGCAGACCTCTCAGTAGCAACTGCTGGAACGGTATGACGAGATCGTGTCTTCGGAGGTATCCTGAACACAGATCAAAAGAAGTCAATACGGTGCAAGATACGATATCATCAAAGAAGGACAGTAATATTTCAAAAGAAGCAATTTCAGAATAATTAGAATAGAATTGTTCCTAGTCGTGATTGAGTACACTCTCATCCTAGATCCTATAGCAGGCTCGCAGCAGTACAACTAAGTTGTTGTACCACCACGATATCGCACTAATTGCGAATCGAGACCTGCATGGGCCACCACCAAAAACGTGTCACGACCCGCACCCGAAAATCGGGCATGAGTCGTGGGTACGTCCAGCCTACGCCGCAGCATCGGCGGTAGGACGCTGTCTAAGTCAACTATCTAGATAATAATCTCACACAAAAATCGGCCATGACCTCTCCAAAAGGAGGGCAACCACGAAAACAAGTATATATAAATCTACCAAGATCTCAACTCCAAATGGAGGAGCAATATCATAATGATAATCAAGTACTCAATCACGAATCTAAGCACGATAAGATAACAAGAAGACTAACGGCTATAAAGTCTAACCAACAACAACTACTACAACAACCACAACATCCATAATAATAATACACTAATATCCAAAATAATATACAATACAAGGTCTCAATCCAAAACCGGAGACAAATCCGGTGCTAAAGCTAATAAAACAACAAGGTCCTAGTGATCCCGGCTACCAACCCGGAAATCACTCCTAAACTAGAGGGTCCCTGTCTGCACCGTCGACAGGCTCAGGTCCATAAAACGTCGGACACCACTCCTCCGGATACTCTGGAAAAATATGTCCAGTCAGGACTGGAGCAAGTACACCTCTAACAACAGTTCCATTTAAATGATAAAAACTATAAAACAGTTATAGCAAGTAGCAAGAAGAATGAAGCAAGTATGAAACAAAAAATATATAAATAACTGGTGCATAAAGGTAAAGATACATGGATATCAGAGCAAAATAGTAATAACTGTAAGATACAGGAAATCTAAGCTAAGATCAAGTCCGTGCACATGAACGTGTAGTGAGTCCAGCATGAAAAATATGTAGTGAGTCAAGTCCAGAAATATGTAAGTGAGACAAGTCAAGAAATGCATGAGAGTCCATACTATAAAGAATGAACTCGGTGTCTTTGAAATACTTGTTTCGACATGTAAACGGCTAGGGGTAAGTACGGCTCACCGTGCACTGGGTGCGCGGCTGCTATCATTCCAGATTAGACCAGAGAGAGTGATTCTTGATGAAGCCAGATAGGAATGTTTACATGTATACTCGAGTATTTCCCTGCCCCGACTAATACAAGTGGATCCAAGACCAGACACGCAAATCAAGATGAGTCCAGCCTGAACATGAGTGATGCCTGTAGTGATGCCTGTAGGTGATGCCAGTAGTGATTCCAGAATAGAGGCCAGAAACATAAAATGTACGTGTCACAAGTAAATGAATCCAGAAATACCAGTCAGTATCCCGTGTTGTGCCAGAATAATCAGATGATACTATACTAGAAGCTGAATCATAATAATCATCAGATAATGAAAACTATCAGAGAATGTACTCGCCTGACGTCCTGAGCAACTAGCGATCCGAACCGGTGTCGCAAGGACCTAATGCGAAAAGCAAGGTTAAAGAGGGTTCTAATGAGTTAAACAGATATAAAATAATTAAAAATAGGCTTCTAGGGTCGTTCTAGGTCAAACGGGTCAAACCGGTGAAATCTGGATCAAAAAATCAACTCTGGGTCCCAAAAGTCAACTCTGGTTCAAAACTAGGTCAAAAGTTGACTTTGGCGGTCAACCGAGTCAACTACGGTCAAGTCTGGGTCAAACTAGGGTGCTCCTGAAATTCTAGGTCAAACCGAGGTCATTAAGCTAGAAAACTCACAAACTCGCCTCCTTGAGATACCGGGATACCCTCGGTATCCGATATCTCAACCTAGGCTACACACCCCGTCTAAACTCGCTAAAACCTATGCTAGCACGCGTAAATATATACACATAAGCATATAAAAATTACTCCAAGACATTTCCTAGGCTAATGCTCAAAAACCCCGCTCGAAACCCAATACCTTGGTTATCTTAAGGTATTGAAATACCTCGGTATCTCAAGGTATTGAGATACCGCTCTAAACTCAACCCGACTACCCCTCTAGCTAACTTACTATGCAAAAACATATATATCTAGCTATAATCTAGGCTAAAATATATATATCTAATACATATAGGCATATACCTAGGTATCTACATATATATATCCCATACCTTACCTTACCCTCAAATATATACATATATCTATATCTAGATATCTAACTGTCTATCTAGCTATGTATATATCTATATATATATCTATGCATATAGATATGGATATCTAACTATCTATCTAATATTTAGCTATCTATCAATCTATCTATCTATCTAAATATTTACCTATCTATGTTTATGTCTATCTATCAATCTAAGTATCTAACTATCTATCTAATATTTACCTATCTAGTTATCTATCTAACTATCTAACTAGCTATTTATTATCTATTTATATCTAGGCATCTATCTATCTATTTATCTAACTATGTATCTATATACCTATTTACCTATCTAGAGATATCTATTGATCTATCTAACATATACCTATTTATCTATCTATGCATCTATCTAACTAATTATCTATTTATCTATTTAACTAACTATCTATCTAACAAATCTATAGATACCTATCTATTTACCTAACTATCTATAGATATCTATCTATTTATTACCTATCTATCTATCTATTAGTCTATCTATCTATATATCTTATTATCTATCTATCTATCTATTGATATATCTATCTATCAACATATATATATCAATCTCCCTCGCACACTGCTCTTGCTAGCTGCTACTACCCATGCTGCTACTGCTGCCCTTGAACCTGCTGCTGCTGCCCCTGCTATATGTGCTGCTGCTGCAGCTCCATACTGCTGCTGCTGTGCTGCTGCTGCAGTGCAGCAGTAGCTACTGCTGTTCTGTTGGCTGCTCCCCCCTCCCCTCTAGCTACAAACACACACACACACTCCTATATTCATATATACATATCATCCTATATATATATATATATATACACACACATATAACTATATATATAAACAACTAAATACCTATATATATACACTTATATCTACTCTCTAACACTCACACTAACACACTCACAAACACACTAATACACACACTAAAACACACACACACACAAATATATACATAGCTATATATATATATATATATAAACACACACATTAATATATATATACACACATACAAATATATATATATACATATCAATACACACACACACACTCTAAGATATATATACACACACACATTCAAATATATATATACATATACACACAAGCACACTTACACATATACATATATATATATATACACATAGACATATACACCCACAAGCACATAGATATAAATACACACACCCATATATATAAATATATATACATATATACAAATACATATAAATATATACATATATAGGTATATATATAGACACATATACACTAACACAATACAACACAACACAACACACAACAACACACAAACAACACGTCCAACGACCCCGACACTCACCGACACCCTAAAATATATAAAATACAACTCGAAAACTCTAGCACACACTCCCCGATACTAACCCCACAGTGCGCACAAGCCCGAAACGAGGAACCCAAGTCAAAATGGCCGTTCGGTCATTTCGACGAACACGTGGTGCGCGGCTCAGAAAACCTCCTGAAACGCACACCAAACGAACTCGGAATCGGCCCAAAATTTACCCACGCACTCTACACGATGTCTAGATCCTAGAAAATGCGCTTCCGTATCGATTCTAGGTCCGTGGCGGAAACGCGCACGCACTTAGAATCGGCGACGACGAAAAGCCCCAATTTCGCCCGAAACGCCCGTTTCTCCGCGATGCGGCTTCCCGTGTCCGAACGGAGACACGCACTCACCCTCAATACACCCAACAACGTCTACCTAAGTCCGTCTAACCTAGGGCATCACCCAAAATTGGGCCAAATTCGGATTTCACCCGAAATTGACACAAAACCTAGTGTTAAAGTCTCCAAACACTACCCAACTAGTTCCAAGTTCCTCCCACGGGTAGCCTAAGGGTCTAGGAAGGTTCTAAACTATTAATTACACTATATAAAAATAATTACTAGGGAAAAAATTAGGGTTTACCTCTTGGGAGTTGAAATCCCAAGGCCAAAGTCTCACAATCCCTAGAAATTACCTCCCTCAAGCTCCAAGCCACCAAATCTAGCTCCCACACTAGATCTAAGCTCCTCACACCTAGGTTAGGGAAAATGCAAGGTGAGGGTTAGCTTAAGAAAGAAGAAATGGAAGAAAGAAAGAAGAAAAGTGAAGAAAAACTCACCTTGGAGAAGGAAGGAAGAAGAAAGAAGAAGAAATGAAGAAGAAGAATAAGAAGAAGAAGTAGTGGAATGAAGAGGAGGGGAGTTGGCTGCTGGTTCCACGGGTGAGGGCTGCTATAAAGGGCCGGCCACACTAATTATAGGTCACATAAAGTCTTCAAATGCCCAAAATGCCCCTACATGACTTGGTTTTGGGTTCCGGGTTCCAAAAGCACTCAAACTAGTTCCAAATCTCTCCAACTAACCTCCTAAAAATAAAATAATAAATCTAAGCCCCAAAATAATTCTCACAAGGGTGTTGGCTGGGTCGGACATGGGTCCACTATGGTCTGACATGGGTCCAGGCTAGCCAAAATCCTAAAACATACAATAAAAAATATAATACAATCAATAATTAATTATAAATACAATTAATTAAAAATAATGCACAATTAACTAAATTAAAAATAAAAAAAATACCCGACTCTGGAAATGGGGTGGTGACACACCGCGTCCGCGGACCGCATTCACCGCAACATCCTGTGGCCGGCAGTGCGCCTGGTGTTTGGGGCAAGACTGGGCTTGCTTCCTGCCATGGTGTGCCGTATACAGGCTGGCCTGAGGGCCATGACAGATGGGTTGCTCGTTGATGAAGCTCTGCGGGAGAGCTTCCCTAGGGTGGAATTACCATACTTGTACTTGATGGGATGGTTAATTCTCCACAATTCCCGGATTATGTCACCCGGTTCCGGTAGCAGCTCAGGGGGTATATTCCTATTGAATTACAGGGATTCCTCCTGGAATGTGAATACAGTTTTAGACTGTCGGCTGGTTTTGAACCTCAGCCATGGCTGGAAGATCCTTTGTACTCCCCCTCCTGTGCATCGCAACCAGTCAGGGCTGTGGCTCGAGGATTCAGGTCGAGGGAAGACCGTTCTTTCTCCGGAGGCGTTTAATTGGTTGGTCTGTATTAGACCTTCCCATATGCTGTATAGGAGCGAAGACCATTGCTTCTTCGAGCCCTACCTGCCTAGTCGGTTCGCCAGGCAGTTCGGGTACGACCAGTTGTATGTGGGCAACGCCGTCACCAGCTTCAGGTCCAGGGGTGGACTCATTGATGGAGCTAGAGGGTGGCGATATTTTATCATGGGTTGTACGGGAGCAATTTTTATCGTGCCGGTCGTTACAACCTCCACGGAGCTGCGCATCCTTCACTCCTACGCCCAGTTTTATGTGGCGGTTAACACTTTCCACCGCGATTTCGACAGGCGTGGGAGCTTCAGGGTGCCTTCTGCCAAGCCTGGGGGAAGGGTCGAAGTCCCCTCGGTTTCTTCTGATGAGGGGGAGGAATCTGGTACTCCGGATGAGCCTCTGGTGTCGTTGCCGAGGTGTGCAGTGCCTCTGCCGACGGGGGCCCTGGTAGTCTCTTCCGGGAAGCGACGGGCTTCTGCTCCGAAGGAAGCTTTCCTTCGTAAGAGGAGGAGGGAGACGGTTGCTCATCCTCTCCGTATTCCTGGTGTTGAGGTTCCCGGGAATGAGCCTGCATCTTCCTGTATCAGGGATGATTCTTTGGTCGGAGGTTCCTCACCTTTCAGAGGGGGACCTTCTACAGTTCTGGCTGGCGGCGCCGGAGAGTCCTCGCTAGAGGCTGCTGTTGCTGCGGCTGCTCCAAGCAGCAGAGCGGGATTGCCTGCGTGGCTCCAACAGATGGGAGAATCTTCCCTAAGGTCAGTAGCGGGCGGAGTTATTCCTGCGTTAGCGAGCGCGCCTAGCGAGACTTCGACTGATGAACCTCGACCGCGTCTCGGGGAAGGCTTGACCGAACTCTTGGCGATGTCGGTCGGCCCACCTCCTTCTCCAGGTATGACAATTCGTATCGCGTCATTAAGGCGTGGCTTAGCTACATCTGCTGCAGATGCGTCGTATATGCCATTGGTTCCAGGTAAATATCGTTTCGATGTCTCCTCCTAGGAGGATTACCACTGTGTTTGACATTTTGCTTTCTTGTCCTTTTTTCAGGGGATGACGTCCACGGGGAGCATGGCGTTGAAGTGCCTTCCGGCTTTGTTCTGGCTCCTGGCGGTGACGCGGAGGCGCCGGATTTTGAGGCAGGAGTGTCTTCGGGGGCTAGCTTGCCCGGGAAGGTTTCGTCGTCTCAAGGGGAGGACAAACCTGTCATCGTGACCTCGCCTGTTGCGAGTACACCGATGACTTCGATTGTCGCCATCGCACCTTCTTCGGGCGTGCCACCTGTTGAGGCGGCGGTGGCTACCTCGTCTGCAATTGTGGCCGCTCCGGGCGCTCAGTCGGGTTTAGTCGCGTTGATCGAGCAGCATTCCAGCCTCGTCTACACTGGCTTAAAAACGATGATACCGATGGTGTTGGCGAAGAACCTTGACTTCGAGCTCCTGAAGAAGACTTCTCAGCTTTCGATCGAGGTTGTCAGGGGGCTTGCTCAATCCTGGAGTGGCTGACGCTCTGATGGCGGTGGTTAATGGTTTAGAGCAACCCATAAACGAATACTTGCAGCGGACTGAGGGTAGCCTTGATGCTGATGTCCAGGCTCGGTACGACCTCATGTCTGAGCGGTTCGCTACAAAGCTTGAAAGCCTAGACAACTCTATCCAGACGCATAAGCTGGAGATGGATAGGAGAAGAGCTGTTGTGGATGAAGCCCTTACCGTTGAGATGCAGTGTCGATCCGAGCATGAAGGAAATGCGGCGAGGGTCTCCAAGCTGCGGGAAAAACGTGCTCGGGCAGAGGAGTGGGCTTCCCAGTCGTTGGCAGGTTTGGAGGTAGCGACTGGTCGACTGAGCGAAGCGCGACGGGACCTGGATCGTGCGGAAGCTGCCCGTACGGGTTATCTTCGGGCAAGGGCTAATCTGACCCTTACGCATACTCCGGAGGCACGGCTGGAGCAGGCTCGCGCCGATGCTTTGGCCTTTAGGAATGAGAGGATAGCTGCACTGGAGCGGCAAATTCATGGCCTGATTACTCCGCCATCTTGATGTACCCCTTCCTATGTAATTCTGCCTTCTTCGGGAATGAATAATAGCGACTCTTTTCTGACTGTTGTGGACCCATCATTTGGAATGTAAATAACAGGTTAGGTGAGAGTGATATCAGAGGTAGTATGGACGTGATAAACTCTCGATAAACTTCTTAGCGGGACATATCTATTCAGAGGTCATGCGGACATGATAGAGTGTAACCCAACTAATTATGTTTTTTTTTTTTTTTTGAAGTAGTTTTGTCAGAATCGAGGTCTTTGCTATTTTCCTCTTTGAGCAGGATAGATTAGGCATAGTACCTTTTCAGGAATTTGTCGTTGATAGGAGCCATTAACAGATCTCCGTTGGGCTGGGCTATCCTGTAGGCGCCGTTTGAGAACGTTGTCTCGATCACATAAGGGTCTTCCTATTTGGGCTGGAATTTGCCTTTACTTCTGTGAGTTAGAATCATCGGCCTTCTCACGGCTAGAACTAGCTCGCCGACTTTGAACACTCTTTCCTTTACTTTATGATTGAAAGCTTTGGAAATGCGTGTTTGGTAGAGCGCGATGCGCTGCTGAGCTTGGAGGCGTTTCTCGTCTAATCCTTCCAGCTCTTGGAGCCTCAACAGGTCATTCTTTTCTCGAGTCAGCTCACTAGTCACGGCTATTCGGAGCGACGGGATCTGGATTTCGATAGGAAGGACCGCCTCGCTTCCGTAGACTAGTGAAAAGGGGGTACAACCTGTTGGTGTCTGTACCATTGTGCGGTATGCCCAGAGACATTCGCCCAGCTTCTCGTTCCAGTCTCTTTTGTTTGAAGAAACGAACTTCTTCAGGAGCTTGATAATGGTTTTGTTGAAGGCTTCCGCCAAACCATTAGCAGCTGGATAATATGCCGTAGAGGCAATGTTGTGTATCCGATTATTATCGCAAAACCGATGAAACGCTTGGCTGATGAACTGAGGTCCATTGTCGTGGATTATCCTTCGGGGAATCCCAAAGCGATAAATGACATGGTGCTTGATGAAGCTGATTACGTCGGACGCCTTTACTTCAGCCAGAGGGATTGCTTCGGCCTATTTGGAAAAGTAATCTGTGATGGCCAGTATGAACCGGTGGCCTCTAGAGGAAGACGGGTGAATGGGCCCAACGATATCCATACCCCAGGCTTCGAAGGGCCAAGATGCAATCGTAGGATGTAGATATTCAGACGGTTGATGTATGAAGTCTGCATGGACCTGGCAGGCCCTGTATCGTTTTGCATAGCTGATCGCGTCTGTGATCATAGTGGGCCAGTAATAGCCCATTCTCCTGATGCGGTCCTGCAGCTTAGGACCGGGCTGATGTGCTCCGCATACGCCGTCGTGAGCTTCACGGATAATCTGCTGTGCCTCGGCGCCAGCGAGACATCTTAACAGCAGTCCGTCATAGGTCCGGCGATACAGGTATTGTGAAGATGCATCGAAGTAGAAGCGTAACGATCGTCTCTTGACGGATACTGCTTCTTTAGGGTCCTCTGGCAAGATTCCATATGCCACAAAATCTATGAAGGGACTCGTCCAATCTCTTGTAGGAGGATCGGCGTTTACAGCGTAGCTGCGTTCTTGGTGACATCTGTTCTTCACACAGAATAAATCTCTGTTAAGAAGGATTACCGAATCCTGCCTTCTTATAGGGGTGGCTAAGTCCGCAGCTAGGCTGGCCAGGGCATCAGCTTCCAGATTCTGAGATCGAGGTACATGCTCTAGGAAGAACCCTTTGAACGTCATGGCTATCTCGACCGTTGCTTGGTGATAGGGGATGAGGTCTAAATTCCGGACTTCGTATATCCCCCTGACTTGGTTGACGATGAGCAGAGAATCGCCGAAAGCTTCCAGGGATTCCACCCCCAGCTCTTTAGCGACTTGGAGCCCGATTAGCAGGGCGTTGTATTCTGCCACATTGTTGGAGCAGGGCTTGCTAAGAGAATATGCTCGGTAGATGACGAGCTGATCTGGAGTAACTAGGACGACTCCTACTCCTGAAACGATATTTCCCTTAGGACCGACTCTGGAGGCGCCATCGAAGAATAGTTGCCATACGTCACTTTCTCTTACAAAATTATATTCCGCAACTTCATCGGGGATGTCTTCGTATAGTTTGGAGGTCTCCGGGATTAGATGAGCTGCTAGGAAGTCGGCCAGTGCTTGGCCTTTGATGGACTTCTGTGGGACGTAGACCATGTCATATGGCGTCAGTAGCATTGCCCAAGTTGCGAGTCGGGAGTTAAGGGCACTTGGCTTGCTCATCAGCACCCGGAGAGGGTTGATCCTGGAGATGATATGAATAGTCTGGCCGGCGACGTAGTGTCGCGTCTTTTGGACAGCGAACATCAGAGCCAAGCATTCCTTCTCCACTGGGTTGTACCGGTGTTCGGCCCTGACCATCATCCTGCTGAGGTAGTAGATAGCCTGTTCATGACCCGCATCGTTCTTCTGTGCAAGGAGAGCTCCTAGCGAATGATCCATTGCTCGAACGTACAGCAAGAAGGGTTTTCCCATGACGGGAGGCACCAGGACTGGTGGACTGGTTAGGTAGCGCTTGATATCCCCAAACGCTTGCTGGCAGGTTTCGTCCCATATGAAGGACACACCTTTCTTCATGAGGTGAGAGAAGGGCTCACATCTTCCCGAGAGGTTGGATATGAATCGCCGGATGTAAGCCAGACGTCCTTGGAACCCCCTGAGTTCCCTCAGATTACGGGGTGGTCGCATTGCTATGATCGCCTGGACTTTGTCAGGGTCTACTTCGATGCCTCTGGCGGTAATGACAAATCCCAGGAATTCGCCGCTGGATACCCCCAGAAAGGACTTTGTAGGGTTCATCTTGAGTTGATGCTGGCGCATTAACTCGAATACCGCCCTCAGGTCTCGAACGTGATCACCTTTGAGGCGGCTTTTGACAGCTATGTCGTCCACATAATATTCTACTGTCTTGCGTAACTGCTCACGGAATATGTTACTCATAGCTCGTTGGTATGTAGCCCCGGCGTTCTTTAATCCGAAGGGCATGACCGTATAGCAATATACCCCCAGTGGTGTCCGGAAGGCAGTGTGCTTTTCGTCTTCTGGATGCATCTTGATCTGATTGTATCCCGAGAACCCGTCCATAAAAGACATATGCTCGAAGCCGCGGGTGTTGTCGATCATGATGTCCGTGATGGGAAGGGGGAATTCATCTTTGGGGCAGGCCGCATTCAGATCTCGGTAGTCAATGCAGATACGTACCTTCCCATTTTCTTCATGACTGGGACAACGTTGGTGACCCAGTCGGGATGTTGTTCTTCCCGGATGAAACCGCAGGTTATCAACTTCTTGACTTCGTCCTCGATGGCGTCCATCATATCCGGGCGAAACCGACGTTGGTGTTGTTTCACTAGCTTCGAATCGGTCAAAATATTGAGCTTATGAGTAGCTACCCTCGGGTCTAGGCCTGGCATGTCCTCATAACCCCATGCAAAGACGTCGACATATTCCTTTATCAGCTGTATGATCTCTTCCTTTTCGACTGGGGGAAGATTGTTACTGACAAATATTGGCTTTGGTGAGAGCTCACCCCCAACATTGACTTGGATAACTTCGTCTTTGGTGGGAGGTTCTCTCTGCTCGAAGCAGAATTCCCACTGTGTATCCATTTATTGAGCCCAGGGGTCGTTCTCGAACGTCTCCGTATCCTGTTCCTCGATTTCTGAGGGGCTTGTCATCACCATATTCACTGATAGTGTTAGTTTGAGAACATCAGGTGAGTCAGAGGACGACGAGCTGCTCTGGGAAGGTGGAAAGGGGTCCTCATCTGGCTTGGAAGTTGCGAGGGAGGTGGCATACCCCAACCCGAGACGAGTCTGTCGATAGCGGGTGTCATCGTGCGGCGGCGTCCGTCTGCCTCTTCCGTAGTTGAGGCCTGGCTTCCGCTTCAAGTCGTAGCCCATGTTTTGCATGATCCTTTGCGCTTGCGGGCTGTATTGGCGAACCTGCACTTTCCCGGTATCGTCATCGAAAGGATCTTCCTGGACAGTCGGTTGATTCCGCATGCGACCAAAGATTATTGAATGCTGACTGCTGCAGGTAGGCGGGACAATAAAGGCTTCATTTTTATATGGTTCATACATCATGATGACATTAGATGTTGTTGCATCTTCCCATACGATCACTCCCCGTTTGACAGTTAGGGGTTCTAAAACTTGTTTACGACTCCTGTCTTTGTCTTTCTGGATCAAATAGGTACGCAGGTCAGGAGGTTTTGCAGAAAAAGAAGACGAAGGCTTGTTTCTTCTGTTCCCATCAGCAGGTATGCGGAGGATGGGCACCATGGTTTCCCCTATGCCACCTGTATACAACAGGTTGGCCATCTGGGCGGCGGATAATCCCCTGGGAGGGAGTCTTTTCGTGATCTGAGCTTGTTTTACGCCGAGGGACTGTGCCTGGCGTAACTTGGGGATTCGCTCAGTCTGGCGTAAAGCTGGAGAGGCCCTCAGTTGGCCACTAGCTTCTCGTGTAATCCGGAGAATAGGCGGATCATTCTTTTGCTGGCGTAAAGGCCGAGTAGTTGAGTATTCGCCCGCTTGCTTCTCCTTGCGGAGATCGCAGCGCTCATCTGGTTCACCGTAGAGGTCAGATGTCGTCCTGCGCCTGGAGCGTGATCTGTACTTCTGATTTGGCGCTGAGGCACCATCAGAGGTTTTGTCTTACCGCGCGTAGCGGGAGACTGATTTCTGCGCGTATAGCACAGTGGATACTCCTGGGTTAGCGCTGAGGCTTTACCAGAAGTTTTGTCTATACCGCGCGTAGCGGGAGACTGAATTTTACGTGCGGGGCACGGAGGGAGCGATGCTACCACCTCATTGGTCGGAGAGATCGGAGAGATCGGAGAATCCACAGGAACGGCGGCGGATGTCTTGGGCATCCACACTTTGCGTAGCTTCCTGTTGTCTTGGACGGAGAGAGAGTGAGAGCTACCCCCAGTCCGAAGCATGTCTTCGTAGGCAGACTGGTCAAAATGAACGACCAGTGTCTTCTTCACGGTTCCTACAGATACTGCATCGTGTTGAGCAATTACTTCCTCGTCAGAAGAGAAAGACGTCCCCAGCGGAGTCACCATCTTGTTTGTGGTATTAAATGAAAGAATGAAAGCGTATTTCAATGACAGGGTTTATACGAGATCCGTGCCCTTTGGTTTACAAACAAACTTGTATAATTCGATCCTATACGAGGATGCGGGAGTACAATTTATTTAATCTGGGTATAAATTGCTATAGGTGTCTGATCTGCGGTCGATCACTTTAGCCCTTGGACTACACGATGTTGAAGAAGTGTCGTGGAAGACAGGATGCAGCTTCGGAGGTTGCGAAGGAGGGTGGATGCGCGATGCTGAAGGTCGTCGCTCCCTATTCCTTGCCTGAGCTCTGTATTCTTCTCTCTCTCTCTGTCTCTCCCTCTTGATCTCCGGTTCGGTGACCTTGTTCGATCCTTCTTTCAAAGTTTCGAGCTTTGATCTGATATTGGTATTCTTGGCCAAATTTTCCGACCTGGTTCGATCTTCCAAATTGTCGACCTTGTTCCCCATTAATAGGGGTCTCTATTTATAGAGTTTTGGTGACAGTGACCACTCCATCGGTGTAACAACCGAGAAATGGAAAGTATAATACCCTTTTACACAACGGTTAAAGTAACCAATGCCTACGTATAGATGATCTTTTGAATGAGCGTGTGATGCGGGTCCAACTAAGGGGACACAACGCGTACAATTGCTACTAAGATCACGGCGTAAAATCCACGTAGGTAGGTATCCATTGTGTAGAAGAGGTTGGCGTAGAAGCCAAATGTCTGTCACCTTGGCGTAGAAGCCAAATAGGCATAGAAGCCGAGTAGGCGTGGAAGCCGAGTAGTCGTAGAGACTGAGGGGGCGTGGAAGCCGAGCAGGCATAGAAGCAGAACAGGCATAGAAGCCGAGTAGGCGTGGAAGCCGAGTAGTCGTAGAGACTGAGGGGGTGCGGAAGCCGTAGGAGCACAGATCCTGAATGGGCGTCGAAGCCGCTGCGTACCGTGCCAGGGTGCTGATGTGGACGTCTTTAGCCGGAATTACGGCTTTTGGAGATCAAATCTTTGGCAGAAATTTGCCATCATCCTGTGCATTAAATACGGAGACGTGCCTTGAGGGGAAACTGTCACCGCTCTGTGCGTTTTGACGGAGGGACGTGCCTTGAGGGGACACTGTCACCGCTCTGTGTGCTTTGGCGGAGAGACGTGCCTCGAGGGGACACTGTCACCGCTCTGTGTGCTTTGGCGGAGAGAAGTGCCTCGAGCCCTGTACGAAGCGCAGCTTTTGACGTGGCAGGCGGTTTGTCTTCTACGGAGCGTAAAACAGCCCATGTTTGCCTGTGTAAAACAAGGGCGTGTTCTCTTTTCACGCGAAAGAGCGGTTTATGCTGGTGGTTTTTTAGTAAGCACCGGTTTGGTGATATTTTAACCAAATCCTCTGCATTAAATGCTGAGATCCGCCATCATACTATGGAGCGCGTCCTGAGGGGTCTGCCCCCGTTCCCAGCCGTCGTTTGGGTAGCTGTGCAGCACTTTTTGTCAGGAGTCAGAGGTCAGGTTTACTGCGTGACTGGACAATTTATTTTCGGGAATACGAAGCGTTCCTCGTACGCTTTAACGCTGCTTTGAGAGCGGCTGGGTTTTACGCCATGGAGGCGATGAAGAACCCTGTTTTACGCTGGATGGCTCTGAAGGCCTCTGCCTATGCTGCTCTGTATCAAGATGCTGCGTAGATCTTCCAAGCATTTTTTTTTATGCTTCTACAACTGAACCATAGCAGCAACACCGAGCACACGAGCACAACGAACAGCAGTAGTTGTAGCAGCAGCAAATACGAGCACATCGAGCATCAACAGATGCAAGCACAGCAGTAGCAGATACAAGCACTACAGTAGCTAGTATTTTCAGCAGAGCATTCATATCAGCACAGTAGCAACAATAGCAAAGTCGAGGCAAGGGTTAAGGTATAGATTAGTGTCACAACCCGCACCCAGTATAAGGGTACAAGTCGGAAACAATGTTAGCCTACATTGCAGAATCGGCGGTAGAACGCTGCCTGGATAATCTATCAAACAATATAATGAACCACCAACAATGATAATATACCCAATCACAGATCTAGGATGAAAAATGAGCATGAATCAGATAAAAGAATAGAAAAGTCACAATACAACTCATGAGTCTAAAATAATACATCAATGAGTCTGAAAGAATACTAACAAATAAGCTGGAGACATATCCAGTACAAGAATACTAAGAAGCTACTAAACTTGGGTCATCTGTCACAGTTGGGATAAGTCCCTCCTGAACCAGGGTCTCAGACTTTAGACCCACAACATCCTGAGGTCCATAATGTGCAGGGTACCAGTCCTCAGTGTCATCTGGGAAAAATATATCCAGTCAGGAAAGGAACAGAGTACATCTCTAACAGTAGTTTTAATCAATGACAAAAACTATGTAACAGTAAATAGATGTGAATATACAAAATACACAATAGATACGTGAGATATATATATATATATATATATATATATATATATATATATATATATATAATAAGAAAATACTGGAATAAATACAATAATGAGCAGTATGTCTAAGAACAAGAATACTAATGTCTAAGTGTGTGAGTACTAGCTTTAACATGTGATCGATTTAGGAACTTGATACAAGATATATGGCCTGGCTAATAGTACGTGCGGTGTATGATTAACACTGTTCAATGCAAGACTTGATACAAGGAGGGTATGATCACATATCTACACTAAAATACTCTCCACCCTCGACTGGTATAATAGATCCAACTATGGTACACTATGGCACGAGATTCCCCAAGAAAATAGCTAGTCTTCCCGAAAATCAGTGTCTGTACATGTACATGATAATCAATAAAACAAGGCTTGCACAAGATACACCATATACCAAGGAATAACATCTCATGACGAGATCCGGATATACCAATTCGTGTAACCATCATGTCAAGAGAACAAGGATATCTACACTAAATACAATGAACATAGAGGATATCATAAATGAGAAACTATCAGAGAATGTACTCGTCTGAAGTCCAAAGAATAGTCTCACAAATGTCTGATACGGTGTCTCGAAGACCTAGATATGGAATACAACATCAATACAAGGTTTCGGAAAAAGAAATAAGATAAACTAGTCAACTTCGAGGTCAACAAGTCAATTCTAAGTCAAAAGTCAAACTATGGTCAACTATGGTCAACTATAGTCAACTATGGTCAACTACCTATTTTTAGGTTGCATAAGTTTAACACAAAATATTGGGTTCAAGATACTAAAGTCTAAGCCATAAAAACCATATCTTAAATATTAGGATACTGTATCTCCGGAACGTGAATCCATAGGTAAAACATCAATATATATATAACAAACAATTATTAATAATATAGAATCATAATTAAAACATTAAATAGGTACCGTGGTTTTGAACCAACTTGGTATCACAACAATAATTCAAAATCTTGATACCCAAACTCAATACCTTGGGTATCCCCAATTACCTTGGTTCCTCAAGGTAATACCCAATACCTTGTTATATTAACTACCCGTAATATATATATATATATATATATATATATATATATATATATATATATATATATATATATATATATATATATACATACTACACTAATTATTATACATGTACTATAATGTAGTTAGCAATTTAGGAGATACATTACTCATATATTAATACTAATATATATATATATATATATATATATATATATATATATATATATAAAACTGTCAAACTATCGCTATAACTATTCCTGCTGTCACTAAAAGCTGCTGTTTATTATGATATACTGCTACTTTAGTGACAGTTTCCTGTATTGTCGCTAAAAACTGTCACTACGGCCCCTGATACGTTGCTGATACGCTGCTGTTTCAGCGATAGTTTTTATGAAACTGTTGCTGGCTGCTGTCACTACTTCTCGCTACCGCTGCTGATGTTTTTCTGCGACAGATGGCTGTCGTTGTTGCCTCCGTTGTTGCTGCTGCTGTGCTATTTTGCTGCTGCTGTTGCGACGCTTTGCTATGTCTCCTTTGCTGCTGTCGCTGATACATATATATATATCTATAATATATATATAATAACCTATGTATATATATAACCCACAATATATATACATATACATACCATATGCATAATTACTACTAATAATTATACATACATCCTCACCTAGTATTATGTACATAATATTATATAGTAAGATACACACACACACATAGTAATATATATATATATATAACTATACATGTATGTATATGTATATATAATCATATAACATACATATATAAATATAACAACATAGTATCCATTTAAACATATGTATGTATCCATACATGCTCCAATATATATATTGTTACGCCCCAGTCCCAAAATGCCGAGGGACTGGATACGCGGCAATGGCCAGCAGCACGCACCGATGGACAACCCAATTTAATGGATCCATCAGGGCATGCTTAAGCTGTAGTCTAATAGTAAATAGAACCAATGATACAGGTCACAGATTATTCTAATCTCATCCACAACAGATAATTACAGATTAAATGCCAGAAATAATGCAAATGGAAATAACTATCAAATCTCAATAAATGTCTCGGGGAACAATCCGAGAATATGTCTGGTACATCAAGCAAATAGACAGGAAATAAAGGAACTGGAAATAGAAACAGAAATAACTGACTATATACAGCCAATGCTCAGGAGAAGTCCTCTGGTACGATCTAGTCCTCAGGTCCTGGTACAGCTCCTAGAAGTACTCCTGTACGGTGTATCTCTGGATGGATCTCTTCGGCTATACCTGGGGACATAATCCGGATCCAGGTCCTCAGGGGACACAGCAAGGTACAAGAAAGCTCAAGCCAAAGTAAATGCAGTGCAAAAAATAAATGAAACAATAGGGTAAACTATGTAACCAGCTAAGTGATAAATGCAAGTTGAGAGCATCACTAGAACTCAGGCTGAGCCACTACAAGCTCTGTGTCGGGGAGCTGGTAGCAGTAATATCACTAATAGAGTGCCTAGCTCTGATATAGAGTCTGAGGCCTCGCCAGAATAAATATATATATATATATCAGCCTGTAGCCTGTGTGTCTCTCCCCATCCAATGTAATCACACGTCTCATGTCCATGACACGCAGGATCAATACTAATGCAGCAAGTCATATAATATCTATAAATATAATGTTTATGTCAATCCTGTATCCTACACAGAATTACCATGAATATCTCAGGAAGATTCTGTCTGCATGAATAGTTTCAAGTGTCCGGGGTCCTGATGTACTTGATAAGACAAGTACGAGAATACATAGGGTCTCGATATCCATGTCTATGTGACGTTACACAACTCCGCGTACGGAGTTGGCACCCGACTATGATCGGACACTAAGTACGTCACACGGCCCTAGGGTTGAGCATATACAATAGTTATAATGTATATATTCAAAGGAATAATTAACAACTGCAAGTTTGGCAAGGTACACTTGCCTGTGGTTCTGGTTCCACTTGCTGCTCTGACTTCAGCTGGAATTGCAGGAGGTACTCCGGTTGCTGAAATAAACATTATCATCAGATCCAGAAAATATCAATCAGCTAGAAACGCCTGTCCTTGAGTCCAATTTGAAGACAAGGGCAAAAATGACAATTTTAGGTCAAAACGGGGTCCACATGTGGGCCCGCTTTGCACCAAAAAACGTGTCAGGGTCAAAGGTCTCCAAATTCACCAAACTTAGTGTCAACAGGTCAGGAACGATGATACGAACCCAATGGAACTTTCAGAATTGGATTCCGATGAGCCGATCACAAAATTGCCCGTCGAACGGGGCCTGTAGGGCCCACGACACGCGATTTCGTCAACGTTCTCAGAATCGAACCAAACTTGGGTCTCAGGACCAGCGTATCGCTACGAGTCCGATGGCGTAAGTTTCGTTTCAATCTGACGTGTGTACACAAAGTTAGGGTAAAATACAGAAAAGTTGGATACGGGGCGATGTCCGCGGATACGCGTTGATCCCGGTGCGCACGCACACCCGAATCGACTTCTGCGAAATCCCACACGTCCGTATCAACGACGCGCACGTATTTGTGAAGATCGCGCGCGACCAAGTCATCCCGTTTGGCGGGGCGTACTCAGTTCCGGGGTGAAACAGGGTCTAATTTTTCCTGTTTTTGGATCGCGGTGTGTGATCACCACAGGACGCGATGCCCCGAGCGTTTATCCGGGCACCGAGAGGGTCATACAGGCTACGCAACGCAATTCACAGAATCAAAATCGGAGATACAGGGTGCAAGATACGAGTACCTGAACGAGGCCCGAAAAGCTGAGAATAATTCGTGTCCTACTCGTGTCCGACACGAGTCCTGGACGTGTCCACTGCCCGTGTCATGCTGGGCCCGTGTCCGGCAGCTGGCTGTGTCCGGCCTAGGGAGCTTCTGGCGGAGCCGGCGGAGGTGGCCAGGGGCTGAGTTGGCCGGCGGCGGGTCGCAGACATGGCGGTGCACGGCGGGGAGAGTGGAGGAGGAGGCGCTGGAGTCGGGGAGGGGAGGCGGGAAGAGACGAGGCCGGGGAGGCTCTCGGCGGAGCTAGGCGCTGGCGGCGGAGGGCAGCGGGGCTAGGGTCGCCGGAGATCGGGGTAGATGGGTTAGGGTTCGGCTAAGTGAGGCGGAGGAGAAGGTGAGGGGGGAGATTTATAGGGGGTTGCCGGGCGGAGGTGGCCGGGTTAGGCGGGCGGTTGGTGGGGCGTGGCCTATCCGGCGGAGTCGGCGGAGAGCCCGGACATGGCCGGGGAACTCGGTCGCCCAGGCGATCGTGGGGGGGGGGGAAGAGAATGGGACCGGGTCGGGCGCGGTTCCGGGTTGGACGGACCCGCCCGACCCGCTAGGGTGACCGGGCTGGGCTAATGGGCTCGGCCCACTGGGCCGGGCCGGGCCCAAAACAAAAATAAAAAAATAATAAAAACAATAATTAATTAAATAATTAAATAAATACTTTTTAGGCATTTAAAAATAGGTCCGGGGTCCAATAAATTCCAGAAAAATTACCCTAAGTCCAGTTTTTCATTTTACATTCAAAAATATTATTTCTATAATATTTTAATATTGTTTATTATCATTTAAAAATCATTTAATAATTAAAACCCTGTTTTTAAATTACAGAAAATTCCCAGAAAATTCTAGAAAATTCTGAAAAATCCAGTTTTAAAATTTTGAAAAATCAGGGGGTTTACAATCTACCCCCCTTAAGAGGATTGCGTCCTCGCAATCAAAGAATAATCGGTCAACAGAGATGACGCGGTCGCAAGCATCGTTTGAAAACATATCACAAGATACTTAGGGAAATACCGTTTCCCTAACAATGAAAGTTATGCACTTCCAGAGAAAATCTAGTTAAAGCAAGAAAACTACAACTTTTATGAAAACCAGGTTGTTATTAACAAGTTGCAAATTACTAGGTTGGGGCTGAGATCACGAACCAAGAGGCACGAGCTACACAACACTAGAAACGGATAACTACGAATCACTTACGCGCATTAGCTACTCCAAGAGTCTGCGCGTTCTCCACTGTCATCGCGAAAGCTTGTCCGCGTCCTGGCAATCGATTCCTTTGTTGCTGCTGAGCCTGCTGGAAGAGTGCTGCTTGTGGTATCAAAGGTGGCCTCGGCTGATACCCTCCTGGAGTTGGTGGTACGACTCTTTCAACTCCCGTTTGCGGTGCTCCCATTGCTGGACAGGCTGGCCTCGGTACTGGTAAAGCTTCTTGATGCTTCATCAGTGTTTCTCCTTGATATGCTGTGCAAGTTCTGGCTAAGTGGTGTCTGGATCCGCAAATTAAGCACGTTCCTAGCTTGCGTCTGCATTCTCTTTCAATATGGCCTATCTTTCCACAGTAGTAACAAGTAGGAAGGAATGAGACTCCTTGTGCTGCTCTCGGGGGTAGATTTATCTGTTGACGCTTTGCAGACTCCTCTTGTGCTGCTCTGGTTGGTGCGGATGTGGAAGGCCGCTTCAGGCTGGCCTCTCTCCTGACGACGCGTTCCATGCGTCGGGCTGCAGCGAGGACGTCCGAGTACGAAGTAGGTGCAACGGATCCAATCAGTTTCTGTAGCTCAATATTTAGTCTGTCAAAGAATTTCTCGGCCTTCTCTTCCTCTGTCGGGATCAGGGTTGGGGCGAAGCGACTTAGACGAATAAATTCTGCGTTGTATTCTTCCACTGTCATACTGTCCTGAGTGAGGCAATTGAACTTGTCCCGAAGTTCTGATCGAGCGGTCGCCGGAATGTACATCTCCTGAAAGAGTCTCGAGAACTCTTCCCAAGTAACTTGGTCTGGTCCGAGTCGTGTCTCCTCAGATAGCCACCAGTGATGAGCATTATCTGTCAATTGCATTCTGACGACAGTCATCCAACGTTCTCTTGGAAGCTCGGCTGCTTCTAATTGATGTTGAGTGTTGGTGAGCCACTCATGAACTTCTGTGGGCTCCTCTTTGCCTGAGAAGGTACGGGGCTTCAACTGGCAGAAATCAGTGATAGAGCCCGTCATTGGCCGCCGAGCTGGTAGGTTGGCCTGCTCCAGTGCAGTTACGATGTTGCTCCTCAAGAATTTAACCTCACGACGCTGAGCCTCGTGTTGGACTTGTTGCTGGGCTTGCATCATCGCGTAGATCATTTGGAATATCTGTTGCCCGTCAATCGGCTGTCCTTGTGGGAACACGGGCATTGGTAGAACGAACTGCAGTGGAGGTGGGATATCATCACGCCGGAATCTGGAGGTAGGTTGACCTGCCTGCTGGCTCTGTTGAGTTGATGGAACTCTACCGACTGGGGTCACTTCGTCGTCATAGGTGACACCTGTAGCTTGTGGTGTTCCTGCGGGAGTCTCGTCGCACTCTTGTGAATCCATTGCCCTGCATCCAAAATAAACAATAAGAGGCGCACAGGAATCAAGGCAGGATGCAAGTAAATTATTTAAAGTCTATATAGAGATCAAGAATGATTCAAGCAAGTGGATGAGATCCTAAAAACTTATCCGATTCTTATTGCAGGCCTGTTCGGTCCCTAAGTTGAAACCGAACAATTTAGTCGTAGACCTGCATGGGCCACCACAAAAACCATGTCACGCCCCAGTCCCAAAATGCCGAGGGACTGGACACGCGGCAATGGCCAGCAGCACGCACCGATGGACAACCCAATTTAATGGATCCATCAGGGCATGCTTAAGCTGTAGTTTAACAGTAAATAGAACCAATGATACAGGTCATAGATTATTCTAATCTCATCCACAACAGATAATCACAGATTAAATGCCAGAAATAATGCAAATGGAAATAACTATCAAATCTCAATAAATGTCTCGGGAAACAATCTGAGAATATGTCTGGTACATCAAGCAAATAGACAGGAAATAAAGGAACTGGAAATAAAAACAGAAATAACTGACTATATACAGCCAATGCTCAGGAGAAGTCCTCTGGTACGATCTCGTCCTCAGGTCCTGGTACAGCTCCTGGAAGTACTCCTGTACGGTGTATCTCTGGATGGATCTCTTCGGCTATACCTGGGGATATAATCCGGATCCAGGTCCTCAGGGGACACAGCAAGGTACAAGAAAGCTCAAGCCAAAGTAAATGCAGTACAGAAAATAAATGAAACAATAGGGTAAACTATGTAACCAGCTAAGTGATAAATGCAAGTTGAGAGCATCACTAGAACTCAGGCTGAGCCACTACAAGCTCTGTGTCGGGGAGCCGGTAGCAGTAATATCACTAATAGAGTGCCTAGCTCTGATATAGAGTCTGAGACCTCGCCAGAATAAATATATATATATCAGCCTGTAGCCTGTGTGTCTCTCCCCACCCAATGTAATCACACGTCTCATGTCCATGACACGCAGGATCAATACCTATGCAGCAAGTCATATAATGTCTATGAATATAATATTTATGTCAATCCTGTATCCTACACAGAATCACCATGAATATCTCAGGAAGATTCTGTCTGCATGAATAGTATCAAGTGTCCTGGGTCCTGATGTACTTGATAAGACAAGTACGAGAATACATAGGGTCTCGATATCCATGTCTATGTGACGTTACACAACTCCGCGTACGGGGTTGGAACCCGACTATGATCGGACACTAAGTACGTCACACGGCCCTAGATTTGAGCATGTACAATAGTTATAATGTATATATTCAAAGGAATAATTAACAACAACTGCAAGTTTGGCAAGGTACACTTGCCTGTGGTTCTGGTTCCACTTGTTGCTCTGACTTCAGCTGGAATTGCAGGCGGTACTCCGGTTGCTGAAATAAATATCACCATCAGATCCAGAAAATATCAATCAGCTAGAAACGCCTGTCCTTGAGTCCAATTTAGAGACAAGGGCAAAAATGGCAATTTCGGGTCAAAACGGGGTCCACATGTGGGCCCGCTTTGCACCGAAAAATGTGTCAGGGTCAAAGGTCTCCAAATTTACCAAACTTAGTGTCAACAGGTCAGGAACGATGATACGAACCCAACGGAACTTCCAGAATTGGATTCCGATGAGCCGATCACAAAAATTGCCCGTCGAGTGGGGCTTGTGGGGCCCACGACACGCGATTTCGTCAACATTCTCAGAATCGACCCAAACTTGGGTCACAGGACCAGCGTATCGCTACGAGTCCGATGGCACAAGTTTCGTTTCAATCCGACGTGTGTACACAAAGTTTGGGTAAAATACAGAAAAGTCGAATACGGGGCGATGTCCGCGGATACGCGTTAATCCCGGTGTGCACGCACACCCGAATCAACTTCTGCGATATCCTACACGTCCGTATCAACGACGCGCACGTATCTGTGAAGACCGCGCGCGACCAAGTCATCCCGTTTGGCGGGGCGTACTCAGTTTCGGGGTGAAACAGGGTCTGGTTTTTCCTGTTTTTGGATCACGGTGTGTGATCACCACAGGACGCGATGCCCCGAGCGGTTTGTCCGGGCACCGAGAGGGTCATACAGGCTACGCAACGCAATTCACAGAATCGAAATCGGAGATACATGGTGCAAGATACGAGTACCTGAACGAGGCCCGAAAAGCTGAGAATAATTCGTGTCCTACTTGTGTCCGACACGAGTCCTGGACGTGTCCACTGCCCGGGTCCTGCTGGGCCCGTGTCCGGCAGCTGGCTGTGTCCGGCCTAGGGAGCTTCTGGCGGAGCCGACGGAGGCAGCCAGGGGCTGAGTTGGCCGGCGGCGGGTCGCCGACCGGGCGGTGCACGGCGGGGAGAGTGGAGGAGGAGGCGCTGGCTTCGGGGAGGGGAGGCGGGAAGAGACGAGGCCGGGGAGGCTCTCGGCGGAGCTAGGCGCTGGCGGCGGAGGGCAGCGGGGCTAGGGTCGCCGGAGATCGGGGTAGATGGGTTAGGGTTCGGCTAAGTGAGGCGGAGGAGAAGGTGAGGGGGGAGATTTATAGAGGGTTGCCGGGCGGAGGTGGCCGGGTTAGGCGGGCGGTTCGTAGGGCGTGGCCTATCCGGCGGAGTCGGCGGAGAGCCCGGACATGGCCGGGGAACTCGGTCGCCCAGGCGATCGTGGGGGGGGGAAGAGAATGGGACCGGGTCGGGCGCGGTTCCGGGTTGGGCGGACCCGCCCGACCCGCTAGGGTGACCGGGCTGGGCTAATGGGCTCGGCCCACTGGGCCGGGCCGGGCCCAAAACAAAAATAAAAAAATAATAAAAACAATAATAATAATAATAAAAATATTAATTAATTAAATAATTAAATAAATACTTGTTAGGCATTTAAAAATAGGTCCGGGGTCCAATAAATTCCAAAAATATTATCCTAAGTCCAGTTTTTTATTTTACAATCAAAAATATTATTTTCATAATATTTTAATATTGTTTATTATCATTTAAAAATTATTTAATAATTAAAACCCTGTTTTTAAATTACAGAAAATTCCCAGAAAATTTTAGAAAATTGTGAAAAATCCAGTTTTGAAATTTTGAAAAATCAGGGGTTTTACATATATACTTACACAATAATACATATAACAACCTAGTATCATATATATACATAGTTACAACTATATAGAATATATGTACATAATAAACACATATAATAATAATAACATACATACATATAGTAATATATATATAAAACAACATATATACATATTTACACATAACATATATTATATATATATATATATATATATATATATATATATATATATATATATATATATATATACATGTAGAAGAATAGCTAAATAATATATACACATATAGTACATACATAATAGATAGATCTAAGACACAATAATACATAAATATTGTCACAACAATATATATATATATATATAATTACATCACAATGACAAGAGAAATAGATCTAATATTTAAATTATACTAACGCATAGATCGTATCACTCCGTATCCTACTAGATCTAGGATACGCATACGACACGAGTCCACCACACATCCAAACGTACCCCGAAGGACACGAATAAGTCATATATATTATTTATGAACAATATAAAGAGTCAAAAATAAATCAACGTGTCCGTGTCAAAATGTGACTTGTACAAAGTCCCGTGTCGGAGGAAAAACCCCCAAATCAACACGTATCACCAAATTATTGGGATAAGACCTACACGTACCCAATTATGGACACGACACTAGCCCCAAACACACAAGCACATGCCAAATTGATCTATAGGACCAATTGACACACACAGCAATTATCAATCTCAGAATTTCCCTAAAATTGACACAAAAAGTACCATAACTTTCTCAATAGGCCTCCAATGAACTCAAAACCAAATCCTATGGGTAGCCTATGCATATGGATTGATTTTTCATGGTTAAATCTCAAATTTAGAACCTAAATTAAGTGAAAAAAACTAAATTATACCAATTGGGAGATGGATTCCCAATACAACCTCCAAATGAGATAAAATTGGCTCCAACTTGTAGATTCTTGCTTCCTCCTTCTAGATCCTTGCTCCACTAGACTCCAATGGTGATTTGGAAAGGAATTAGAATAAAATTTGGTAGGAAAATGAAGTGGTAATGAAGGAATTTGGTTGAGGGAAATTCTAGATCTAGTTTTGAAATAAAAAGAGGAGAGAGAAATAAATTTCCCCCCTCTATATAGGCCGGCCCCCATTTCCCCTTCCTCAAGCTACTATGAATTGTCTAATATATCCCTTGGGGCCTCTCATTAAGAAATAATTAAGGAATGACGCTTCTAGTCTAATGGTTTAATTAATTTAATCCATCTCCTTAACAATGGGCTTTCTAAATGGGCTAAATTCTAGCCAATTAATTCATGTTGGTCCATGAGTCTAACTAAACTAGTTAGGTCCACTAACACAAGTCCAAAATAACTAACTAACATCAAACAAAAATTAAATAATACAACAAATAATTATTTATCATGCACAATATTTAATTAAATATAAAATTACTAAAATACCCTTTCCTAGAAAATGTGGAAGTGACAAGTCTACCCTCCTTAAAATAATTTTGTCCTCGAAATTCAAGACGAAAACTACCCCCAAAAAAATAATAGAACATAGCAAAAGAACCGAACCAAAGAACAGAACTACTATGAAAGAACATAACAATGGACATAACATAATTAGGAAATAACATACCTCAATGCACAAACAAATATGGATAATTCTCTCGTATTTCATCCTCTCTTTCCCAGGTAGACTCCCCAGGAGAGTGATGCTTCCATGCGACGTCCACCAAAGGAATAGTCTGGTTCCTCAGTACCTTCTCTCTCCGATCCAGAATCTCAACTGGTTGCTTTGGATAGCTAAGAGTAGGGCTCATCTCTATCTCCGAGTGATCCAACACATGACTAGGATCTGCCATATATCATCTCAACTGTGACACATGAAACACGTTGTGTACTCCCTCCAATGCAGGTGGCAAGTCTAGTCTATAAGCAACTGCACCGACCCTCTCTAGAATAGTGAAAGGTCCGATGAATCGCGGACTAAGCTTCCCGCCTCCACCGAAATGAATCGTGACTCGTGTCGGAGAAATCCTCAGAAACACCAAACCACCCACCTAGAACAGAACACCAACTTAAGAACTTAATCTATAACAAACAACCAAAAATAAGCACAAAACAAAAATCTAAACTATACCTCGAACTCCAAAGGTCTCCGGTGGCTATCGGCCTAATGTCGCTGTCTGTCTTGCGCCACACGAAGTCTATCTCTGATCAACTAAACCTTCTCTGCTGCATCTACAACCATCTTTGGCCCAAACTCTTTCTCCAATATCGTCCCAAGATAAGGGAGTACGACACCTCCGACCGTACAGAGCTTCAAAAGGTGATATCTCTATACTAGCTTGGTAACTATTGTTGTAAGCAAACTCTACTAAATGGAGATGGTCCTCCCAAGAACCCCCAAAATCTAGTACACAAGTGCGCAATATATCCTCGAGAGTTTGAATAGTCCTCTCCGACTGCCCATATGTCTGGGGATGATATGCAGTACTGAACTTGAGCTGAATGCCCAAACTCTCCTGCAAACTTCTCCAGAAATGAGAAATGAAACGACTATCCCGATCCATAATTATGCTGATGGGAACTCCATGTATCCTAATAATCTTCCTCACAAACATCTCTTCTAGCTTCTCCGTAGACAAACCCACCTTGAAAGGCAAAAAGTAGGCCGACTTAGTCAGCCTATCAACGATGACCCAAATCGCGTCTTTCCCTCCTGGAGATCGTGGATGTCCGGACACAAAATCCATAGTAATGTGCTCCCACTTCCACTCTGGAATGGGTAATGGCTGAATTAAACCTCCTGGCCTCTGCCTCTCAGTTTTTACCTGCTGGCACACCAAGCATCTGGATACAAACTGTGCCACTTCCTTCTTCATGCCATACCACCACACACTCTCTCGTATATCCCGATACATCGTGTTGGCACCTGGATGCATGGAATACTGAGAAGGTTGCGCTTCTTGCAACACCTCCTCATGCAGCTCCCCACTAGGCACAAATAATCTAACTCCATGCCTCAAAGATCCATCCTTAGCAATAGTGAAATCATCTTCCAATCCTGCTCTCACCTGAGCTCTGATACTCTTCAGGGATACATCATCATACTGTGCTGCCTTGATCCTATCCATCAAATTTGAATGTATCTGGATTCCCCATATATGCATAGCAGAACCAGAAACTATCACCTTAATGCCCAAGCTCTCCAAGTCCTCCAGTAAATATCGATCCTGCGTCAAGGACATAGCTATCGGATACCTACTCAAAGCATCGACAACTATATTAGCTTTTCCAGGATGATATTGTAAAGATATATCCAAATCCTTCATCAGTTCCAACCACCGACGTTGCCTCATGTTCAACTCCTTGTGCATGAAAATGTACTTCAAGCTTTTATGGTCTGTGAAGATCTCCACACGCTCTCCGTACAAATAATGTTTCCATAACTTCAGGACGAATATGACTGCTGCCAACTCCAAATCATGGGTATGATAGTTCTTTTCATGAGGACGAAACTGCCTGGATGCATAGGCAATTACTTTTCCATTCTGCTGAAGGACACAACCCAAACCTTTCCCCGATGCATCACTATAAATAGTAAAACCTCCAGACCCTGATGGCAACGTCAAAATAGGAGCAGACGTCAACCTCTTCTTTAATTCCTTAAAAGCAACCTGGCAATCCTCCGTCCAAACAAACTCCATATCCTTCCTAGTGAGTCTGGTCATCGGCTCGGCAATCCTCAAAAAATCTTGCACAAACTTCTTGTAATAGCATGTCAAACCCAAGAAACTCCTGACCTCTGCTACTGAACTCGGGGTCTTCCAAGATTCCACTGCTGCGATCTTCTTTGGATCTACTGAAATACCATCACCAGTCACAACATGCCCCAAAAATTCTACCTTGTCCAAAAAAACTCACACTTGGACAACTTCCCGTACAGCTTCTCCTTTCTCAACACATCCAACACAATCCTCAAATGCTCCTCGTGCTCCTCCGGTGTCTTCGAGTATATGAGTATGTCGTCGATGAATACCACCACGAACTTCTCAAGATACTGATGGAACACCTTGTTCATCAAGTTCATAAAAACCGCTGGTGCATTAGTCAAACCAAACGACATCACCATAAACTCGTACTAACCATACCGAATTCTAAAAGCAGTCTACGATATGTCCTCCGGCTTCACCATCACCTGATGGTAGCCTATCTCAAATCTATCGTAGAAAATACCTTCGCACCATTCAACTGATCAAATAGATCATCAATCCGTGGCAAAGAATACTTATTCTTGATAGTGAGATTATTCAAAGCCCTGTATCAATGCACATGCGCACCGATCCATCCTTCTTTGGTACAAACAGTACCGGGACTCTCCACGGTGAAGAACTCGATCTGATAAACCCCTTATCCTGCAATTCATCCACTTGCTTCTTCAGCTCGACCAGCTCGTTGTTGTTTACTTTATAGATGTCACGCCCCAATCCCAAAATACCGAGGGACCGGACGCGTGATAATGGCCAGCAGCACACACCGATGGACAAACCCAATTTAATGGATCCATCGGGGCATGCTTAAGCTGTAATATAAGAATATGTAGGTTCAATGATACAAGTCACAGTCTAAGCTAATCTTATCCACAACAGATAATCACATATCAAATGCAAGAATAATGCAAATAGGAATAACTAACAAATCTCAATAAAAGTGTCTCGGAGAACAATCCGAGAACAAGTCTGATACATCAATGCAATAGACTGGAAATAAAGGAACTGGAAATAGAAATAAATGAGTATCTCAAGGCAATACCCAGGAGAAGTCCTCTAGCACAATCTCGTCCTCAGGTGTCGGTACAGCTCCTGTATCAGCTCCTGCTAATGCTCCTGTACTGTATAACTCTGGGTGGAACTCCTCTACTAATCCTGGGGACATAATCCGGATCCAGGTCCTCAGGGGACAGCAAGGTACAGAAAATACAAGCCAAAATAAATGCAGTGCAGCAGAGAATGAAATAAATAGGGTAAGCTATATAACCATCTATGTGGATTGCAAGAGAGAACATCAATGGTACTCAGGTTGAAACAACTACAAGCTCTGTGTAGGAAAGCCGGTAGCGGTGGTATCATGAGGTGGTCTAGCTCAGCGGGAGACTGAGTAGCCGGCATAATATAGTCAACCTGTAGTCTGCGGGTCTCTCCAGCAATAGATGGAATAATAAGGGAATACTAAATAACCAGCTAAGTGATATGCAAGCTGAGAGCAGCACTAGAACTCAGGCTGACGCTGCTACAAGCTCTGTGTCGGGGAGCCGGTAGCAGTAGTAATAATGAGTAATGGGCCAAGCTCGGGCTTCAGAGTCTTATGCCTCACAATAATAGGGGTGTATATATATGGTCAGCCTGTAGCCTGTGTGTCTCTCCCCACCCAATGTAATCATACGTCTCATGTCCATGATGCCTCATGTCCATGTCACGCACGATCGTATCTAATGCAGAAGTCATAGAGTATCTAGGAATATAATGTCAATGCCATAAAGTCTGTATCCTATACAGAATCACCATGAATATCTCAGAAAGATCCTGTCCATGAATAGTGTCAAGTGTCCTGGGTTATAGTGTACTTGATAAGACAAGTACTAGAATGTAAAGGGGTTACGAATGTCCATCTCTAGATGACAATACACAACACCGCGTACGGTATTGGCACCCGACTAATAATCGGACGCTAAGTACGTCACACGGTCCTAGGTCAAGCATGCACAACAATATAATGAATCAATGAAAATGCAACAAGAAATGTAAAGTTGGCAAGGTATACTTGCCCACTGATATATAACTAAGTCAAGGAAGTAAGTAGCAAAGCTGCATGTTTGGCAAGGTACACTTGCCTGGGGTCCTGGCTCCAACTGTAGCTCTGGTCTCAGTGTGATCTGTAGGTACTACTCCGGTTGCTGCAATAAATATCACCATTAGATTTAGAAAATATCAAATAGCTAGAAACGCCTGTCCTTGAGTCCAATTTGGACACAAGGGCAAAAATGACATTTTCGGGCCAAGGCGGGGTCCACATGTGGGCCACTTTGCACCGAGAAGCGTGTCCGGGTCAAAGGTCTCCAAATCTGTCCAACTTAGTGTCAACAAGTCAGAAACGATGATACGAACCCAACGGAACTTCCAGAATTGGATTCCGATGAGCCGATCACAAAATCGCCCGTCAAGTGGAGCCTGTGGGGCCCACGATATGCGATTTTGTCAACGTTCTCAGAATCAAACCAAACTTGGGTCACAGGACTAGCGTATTACTACGAGTCCAATGGCGCAAGTTTCGTCTCGATCCGACGTGTGTACACAAAGTTACAGCATATTCCAGAAAGGTCAAATACGGGGTGTCGTCGGCGGATACGCGTTAATTTCGGGGTGCACGCACCTCCGAATCGACTTCTGCGAAATCCCATACGACCGTATCAACGACGCGCACGGTTCGGTAAAGACCGCGTGCGACCAAGTCGTCCCGGTTGGCGGGGCATACTCAGTTTCGGGGTAAAACAGGGCGTTTTTCCTGTTTTTGGATCGCGGTGTGCGATCACCACAGGACGCGATGAACCGAGCGGGTTGCACGGTCACCGAGAGGGTTATACAGTCTACGCTATGCAACTGACGGAAACGAAATCAGAATTATTAGAAGAGAGGAAACGTTACCTGAACAGGGCTCCGTGAACGTTGTTTCTCACGTGTCCAAGACGTGTCTGAGTCGTCTACTTCGAGTCCTGCGTCTTGTGTCCGGTGTCTGATGTAGGATCCTGCTGCTCTAGGGTTAGGGTTTCTGTCGCAAGGCGCCGGGGCTCGCCGGAGTAGGACGGAGACGTCGACGGGATCGGGGGTGACGGGGGAGGCGGCGAGGCTAGGGGTTTACACGGGGGCTGCTCCGGTTGCTGGCGCCGATGGGGAGAATCGGTGAAGGAGTCGGCTTATGGAGGTGGTGCTGGTGCCTTGCAGCGGCGTGCTGTCGTCGGTCGAGGAAGAGATGGGAGAGGTCGAGGGGAGGCGGAGACTCGGGTAGGGGACGAAGTCGCCGAGATGGCCTAGGGTTCAGACGAGGGCAGCGTGGCCGAGGGGGAGAGGGAATGTGTCAGCGGAGGAGAGGGGTTTAGGTTCGGGGATGAGGACGGAGGCGGTCGGGGGTTGAGCGGGGGAGGCGTGGCCGGGCAGAGCGGAGGGGGAGGTCTGGGCTGCGGGCTGAGGGCGGAGGAAAAAGGTGTCGGGCACGGCGGGGGGAAAAATAGGGTTCAGGGGAGAGAGATGAGGTCGTCGACGGCTGAGGGTTCAGCGGCAAGGCGGGGAGGAGACGGACGCGGGCGGTGCGCCGGAGTCGGGCTGCGCCGCTGGGTCGGAGGAGCGGCGCCGGAGTCTCGCCGGAGGCGGCTGGGGAAAGGGTAGCCTCTGGCGGCTAGGGTTAGGGCTAGAATTAGGGATTTTGGGATTATTTTAGGGATTAGGGATTTTTGGTAATTCTTCTTTTTCTTTTGTGGAGAAAAACTTAGGGAATTAGGTATTTATACCTACAGAAATTGGACTAGGGTTAGACCTAGGATTTGGGCTGGGTCAACGCTCCTTGGGCTTGGCTTCGGCTCTCATGGGGATGTCGGGCTCTCATGGGGATGTCGGGCGTTGGCACTGATTTAATTCGGTTTAATTCTACATCGGTTTACAGGGCTCTAGAAATGATTCCGGAGTCCAATAAATCCGCAAAAAATTACCCTGTGTCCGGTTTCCCATTTTACACCATAAAATATTATTTCCATAATATTTTAATATGAATTAACGAAAATAAAAAATCATTAAATCAACAAAGGCCTAGGTTTCAATTCCCAAAAATTTCAGAAAAATTGGGAAAAATCCTAATTTAAAATTCTGAAAATCCGGGGGCTTACAATCTACCCAACTTATAAAAATTTCGTCCTCGAAATTAAAATATGGTAGGGTTCTCTCTATCCAATCTCACTTGATTACAGTCTAAAGGATTCCTCTCAAGCGAACATTGCGGTCTCTACCCAACTTAGAATTTATCCATCTATCATCTAAGGCTATACATCTAATAGAACTATGCCCCAACTTATTTAATCTTGTTTATTGAATCCTCAAGTCTTTAATACCAACATATCACCTATGATATTCCCTTAATCATATAAAAGGGTCATACACAATGCGACCGGCCTGAGGGGTAATATATCAATCTTATACCAAGCACGAGATTTCGTCTTTCCGAAATAAGGGAAGACGAAGATCAATAATAAAGAGTTCAAGGGTGAGGTAATATAATAGAAGTATCAGGATCAAGGCGTTTAACGAATTCAAATAGGATTTTGTCAAGACAATTGTGGATTGAAATCCTATTCTGGTAATCCTTGTTCGCATGCTCGTATTAGTACAGTTATGTAGCTGATACGATATGCGCAGACCTATCTAGAGGGCAAGTATACTTAGTCCAATATATATCTCAATCCACGGAAAGTAGTCGTGCGAAGAGCGAACCAAAATACACTAAGGTTGATCAGACCGTAATACACTGATTTTGAATAGACAATTGTATTAGTGTACATGTCCACCAATACATATGTCATGAACAAGCTCGATAAAGAATAAGCTTACAAATCTAGGCTATATTAGCGGCATAAGTCAAGATAGTACAACAATTATAAGTACGCTAGATGATGATGAAAGGAGGTACAACTTAATTCAAGTTCTCAAAACAACCCAAAATAAGCACAATAACAAAAGACTATAAAATCTCTCCAGTTATCAATTATAAAAGCATACTAGGTTATTAGCAAGTTCAAAATTACATAGGTTAAGGCTGAGGTCCCGACCCAATAGGCACGAGATAAAACAAATCTAAAGACAGAAAACTACAAAAAATTACGCGCATTAGCTACTCCATGAGTCTGTGCGTCTTCCAAAGTCATCGATGGAGCTTGTTCACGTTCTTGCAGTTGATTCCTATGCTGCTGCTGAGCCTGCTGGAAGAGTGTGGTTTGTGGTGCCAAGGGTGGCCTCGGCTGATTCCCTCCTGGGGCTGGTGGTCTTACTCCTTCAACTCTCGTTTGCGGTGCTTCCAACGCTGGAGAGGCTGGCCTTGGTGCTAGTAACGCTTGTTGGTTATTCATTGGTGCTCTGTCTCGACGTTCGGGGCATTCCTACTTTAAATGCTGACTGGATCCGCAAGCTAAGCATAGTTTCCTTTTGCGTCTACACTCGTTCTCAACATGGCCTCGCTTGCGACAATATGGACAGACAGGCAGTACTTACGAAGATGCTTCTGGTGGCTGGTGCATGGGAGAACTCTTTCCAACTTCTTCTTGGGGTACTCCGGCTGGTGCTGATGTGGCTGGTTGATGAATCATCACTGCTTTCTCTCGATGCTGAGAACAGTCCCTAGCGAAGTGTTGGCTGGTTCCGCAAATCAAGCATAATCCTAACTTGCGTCTGTATTCTTTTTTAATATGGCCTATCTTGCCACAATAGTAACAAGTAAGAAGGAATGAGGCTTTGGGTGCTGCTCTTGGTGGTGGATTAATCTGTGGTCGTTTTGTAACTCTTTCTTGTTGTGCTTGGTCTGGTGCTGATGAATACGGCCGCTTCTGGCTGGACCCTATCCTTGTGTCGCACACCATGGGTCTTGCTGTAGTAAGAACATCCTCGTCTAAGGTAGTTGCAGCGGGGCTTATTAACTTCCGTAACTCTGAGCTGAATCTATCGATGAACTTCTCCGCTTGGATCTGCTGAGCTTCTTCCTGAACCTTCTGATGGGCTTGCATCATCGCGTAGAACATTCGAAACATTCGTTGTTCGTCCATAGACTGTCCTTGTGGAACGTTAGGCTTCGGTGGAGTAAACTGCGTCGATGGTGGAACGTCATCTTCCTGGATTCTCGAGGCATGCTGACTTGCTTGCTGTGATGATGGACCTTTACTAACTGGTGTCACTTCATCTTCGTTGGTTATCACAGTACCTTGTGGTATTTCTGGATGAGTCTCGTCGCCGACTTGGGGATTTATTTCTCTGCAACCAAAATAAACTATAAGGGCGCTCAGGAATCAAGGCAGGATACGAGTCAAGAAATTAATTTGAATCCGATATAAATATCAAGAACGTTTCAAGCAAGTGGATGAGATCCTAAAAACTTATCCTATTCTTAGTGCAGGCTTGCTCGGTCCCTAAGTTAAAACCGAATAATTTAGTCGTTGACCTGCATGGGCCACCACAAAAACCATGTCACGCCCCAATCCCAATATACCGAGGGACCGGACGCGTGATAATGGCCAGCAGCACACACCGATGGACAAACCCAATTTAATGGATCCATCGGGGCATGCTTAAGCTGTAATATAAGAATATGTAGGTTCAATGATACAAGTCACAGTCTAAGCTAATCTCATCCACAACAGATAATCACATATCAAATGCAAGAATAATGCAAATAGGAATAACTAACAAATCTCAATAAAAGTGTCTCGGAGAACAATCCGAGAACAAGTTTGATACATCAATGCAATAGACTGGAAATAAAGGAACTGGAAATAGAAATAAATGAGTATCTCAAGGAAATACCCAAGAGAAGTCCTCTAGCACAATCTCGTCCTCAGGTGTCGGTACAGCTCCTGTATCAGCTCCTGCTAATGCTCCTGTACTGTATAACTCTGGGTGGAACTCCTCTACTAATCCTGGGGACATAATCCGGATCCAGGTCCTCAGGGGACAGCAAGGTACAAAAAATACAAGCCAAAATAAATGCAGTGCAGCAGAGAATGAAATAAATAGGGTAAGCTATATAACCATCTATGTGGATTGCAAGAGAGAACATCAATGGTACTCAGGTTGAAACAACTACAAGCTCTGTGTAGGGGAGCCGGTAGCGGTGGTATCATGAGGTGGTCTAGCTCAGCGGGAGACTGAGTAGCCGGCATAATATAGTCAACCTGTAGTCTGCGGGTCTCTCCAGCAATAGATGGAACAATAAGGGAATACTAAATAACCAGCTAAGTGATATGCAAGCTGAGAGCAGCACTAGAACTCAGGCTGACGCCGCTACAAGCTCTGTGTCGGAGAGCCGGTAGCAGCAGTAATAATGAGTAATGGGCCAAGCTCGGGCTTCAGAGTCTTGTGCCTCACAATAATAGGGGTGTATATATATGGTCAGCCTGTAGCCTGTGTGTCTCTCCCCACCCAATATAATCATACGTCTCATGTCCATGATGCCTCATGTCCATGTCACGCACGATCGTATCTAATGCAGAAGTCATAGAGTATCTAGGAATATAATGTCAATGCCATAAAGTCTGTATCCTATACAGAATCACCATGAATATCTCAGAAAGATCCTGTCCATGAATAGTGTCAAGTATCCTGGGTTATAGTGTACTTGATAAGACAAGTACGAAAATATAAAAGGGTTACGAATGTCCATCTCTAGATGACAATACACAATATCGCGTACGGTGTTGGCACCCGACTAATAATCGGACGCTAAGTACGTCACACGGTCCTAGGTCAAGCATGCACAGCAATATAATGAATCAAGGAAAATGCAACAAGAAATGTAAAGTTGGCAAGGTATACTTGCCCACTGATATATAACTAAGTCAAGGAAGTAAGTAGCAAAGCTGCATGTTTGGCATGGTACACTTGCCTGGGGTCCTGGCTCCAACTGTAGCTCTGGTCTCAGTGTGATCTGTAGGTACTACTCCGGTTGCTGCAATAAATATCACCATTAGATTCAGAAAATATCAAATAGCTAGAAACGCCTGTCCTTGAGTCCAATTTGGACACAAGGGCAAAAATGACATTTTCGGGCCAAGGCGGGGTCCACATGTGGGCCACTTTGCACCGAGAAGCGTGTCCGGGTCAAAGGTCTCCAAATCTATCCAACTTAGTGTCAACAAGTCAGAAACGAAGATACGAACCCAACGGAACTTGCAGAATTGGATTCCGATGAGCCGATCACAAAATCGTCCGTCAAGTGGAGCTTGTGGGGCCCACGATACGCGATTTTGTCAACGTTCTCAGAATCAAACCAAACTTGGGTCACAGGACCAGTGTATTGCTACGAGTCCGATGGCGCAAGTTTCGTCTCGATCCGACGTGTGTACACAAAGTTACAGCGTGTTCCAGAAAGGTCGGATACGGGGTGTCGTCGGCGGATACGCGTTGATTCCGGGGTGCACGCACCTCCGAATCGACTTCTGCGAAATCCCACATGACCGTATCAACGACGCACACGGTTCGGTAAAGACCGCATGTGACCAAGTCGTCCCGGTTGGCGGGGCATACTCAGTTCCGGGGTGAAACAGGGCGTTGTTTTTCCTGTTTTTCGATCGCGGTTTGCGATCACCACAGGACGCGATGAACCTAGCGGGTTGCACGGTCACCGAGAGGGTTATACAGTCTACGCTACACAACTGACGGAAACAAAATCGGAATTATGAGAAGAGAGGAAATGTTACCTGAACAGGGCTCCGTGAACGTTGTTTCTCACGTGTCCAAGACGTGTCTGAGTCGTCTACTTCGAGTCCTGCATCCTGTGTCCGGTGTCTGATGTAGGATCCTGCTGCTCTAGGGTTAGGGTTTCTGTCGCAAGGCGCCGGGGCTCGCCGGAGTAGGACGGAGACATCGACGGGATCGGGGGTGACGGGGGAGGCGGCGAGGCTAGGGGTTTGCACGGGGGCTGCTCCGGTTGCTGGCGCCGATAGGGAGAATCGGTGAAGGAGTCGGCTTGTGGAGGTGGTGTTGGTGCCTTGCAGTAGCGTGCTGTCGTCGGTCGAGGGAGAGATGGGAGAGGTCGAGGGGAGGCGGAGACTCGGGTAGGGGACGAAGTCGCCGAGGCGGCCTAGGGTTCAGACGAGGGCAGCGTGGCCGAGGGGGAGAGGGAATGTGTCAGCGGAGGAGAGGGGTTTAGGTTCGGGGATGAGGACGGAGGCGGTCGGGGGTTGAGCGGGGGAGGCGTGGCCGGGCAGAGCGGAGCGGGAGGTCTGGGCTGCGGGCTGAGGGTAGAGGAAGAAGGTGTCGGGCACGGCGGGGGGAAAAATAGGGTTCAGGGGAGAGAGATGAGGTCGTCGACGGCTGAGGGTTCAGCGGCGAGGCGGGGAGGAGACGGACGCGGGCGGTGCGCCGGAGTCGGGCTGCGCCGCTGGGTCGGAAGAGCGGCGCCGGAGTCTCGCCGGAGGCGGCTAGGGAAAGGGTAGCCTCTGGCGGCTAGGGTTAGGGCTAGAATTAGGGATTTTAGGATTATTTTAGGGATTAGGGATTTTTGGTAATTCTTCTTTTTCTTTTGTGGAGAAAAACTTAGGAAATTAGGTATTTATACCTACAGAAATTGGACTTGGGTTAGACCTAGGATTTGGGCTGGGTCAATGCTCCTTGGGCTTGGCTTCGGCTCTCATGGGGATGTCGGGCGTTGGCACTGATTTAATTCGGTTTAATTCTACATCGGTTTACAGGGCTCTAGAAATGATTTCGGAGTCCAATAAATCCGCAAAAAATTACCCTGTGTCCGGTTTCCCATTTTATACCATAAAATATTATTTCCATAATATTTTAATATAAATTAACAGAAATAAAAAATCATTAAATCAACAAAGGCCTAGGTTTCAATTCCCGAAAATTTTAGAAAAATTGGGGAAAAATCCAAATTTAAAATTTTGAAAATCCGGGGGCTTACAATAGACATGTTACAAAATTGGTTCTGCATCTGGCACCAAGTCTATAGAGAATTCAATATTTTGATCTGGCGGTAAATCTTGCAATTCCTCAGGAAACACATCCAAGAACTCTGCTATCAACGGATGCGGCAACTCCTTGTCTTCCACAATAGCTCCATAAATAATGCCTTCTCCCTGCTCTACAGCTCCTCTAGCAAACTCAAACTCTAGCTCTCTTGGCGAACTAAACAAAACTCTACCTCCTCTACAATCTATGCTAGCATGGTGCCTACTCAACCAATCCATCCCAAGTACAATATCGTAGCTCAAAAGTGGCATTACAAGTAAACACGCACTCAACTCCCGGCCTCCCAGAGTAACTCTATGATCCTTGCAAATATCATTAACCAGGATAATGCCTCCCCCAGTCATGATCTTGCAAGTCTTAAGCAAAGACTCAGCTACCAGACCATGCTTAAGAGCAAAAGAAACAGATACAAAACTATGGGAAGCACCACTATCAAACAAAGCTAAAGCTGGAATGGAATAAAAAAGAATAGAACCTGTGATGACATCGCCGGTGGTTCATCCTCCTCGATGGTCATAGCAAATGCTCGTCCCTGACGTGCACATCCCTGCTGTTGATGCTGGACATAACGCTGCTGCTGTGTCGGAAGCGGTCCCCTCGGTTGTACTGCAGGTGGTCCCGTCTGTGCCCTCGGAGCTGAAGCTGCTCCTTGAACTGCACGACGAGGATTGGAAGGACACTCCCTCAGCTGATGCCCTTCAGTACCATAATACAAACAAATTCATAGCCTCCTCCTACAAACTTCCTAGATATGGCCAGGCTTCTTACAATAGTGGTAGAAAGCTTGTTGTAACTGTCTCTGCTGCTGTGGTGCCTGGTAAAAAGATGCCCTAACTGGAGTCTGGTTCTGTTGTGGCTGCTGGAAAGGTCTGGACTGGAAATAAGGATGTTTTGCAGATACTGTACTGCTGTTGGCCCCTAGAAAAGAATCAAGGTCTCTTTTGGGCTTCAAACCCAACTCTTGCTCAACCTTGCGTGCCTCCGCAAGTATCTCCAAGTATGTCTCATAAAAAGACGGAATGAGGATCTTCACTTCCCAGTTTAGACCCTCACGGAAACGAATAGCTCGAACCTCCAGCTCCCTCACCAAATACTTTGCAAATCGGCTCAACCTACCGAATTCCCCAACGTACTCCTCCACGGATATGCTCCCCTAAATGAGACTCTCGAACTGCCTCCCCAAGTCTAGCCTGTCTGCCCGAGCGAAGAACTTCTTCTTAAAGGGGTCCTTGAATACCTCCCAAGACTGTCCTGCGTCAATCAGAATCGGCTCATTCCTGAACCAAGTGCGAGCGAGTCGAACAGTTAAAGTTCTACCGCCTCAACCTTCAGATCCTCAGAAAGATGGACACCCTCATAAGATGCCCAATGTCCTCGAGCCAATCATCAGCAAAGACGATGCCCTCCGTTCCTTTGAATACCCTAGGCTCCAGCTTCTTGATGTCCTGAATGTTGCCTGGCCGAAGCAGAGCAACCTGAGGAGCAACTTGTTGCTGGACCAGAACTCCTTTCTCGACTACGGCATGAGCAAGCTGATGAGCACTCTCGATGCCCTGCCATAGAATGTCGGTCTGCTTCTGATGTGCCTCTGACTGAGCCCTCTGTGCCTCGAGCATCTTACAAAACAATATAAACATCTGTCTCACCTCTGCTGGCACAGGAGGTAGAGGTGGAAGCCCCTCAGATACAGCTGGCACAGTCCTCTGAGTAGGTGGTGGACCTCCGAAAGCAGCTGACACTCCAATCACCGGAGAAGTGACTGGTGCAGGCCCTAGGGATGTCACAGACCTCTCAGAAGCTGCTCTCTCCTACTGCGATCTAGTCTTAGGTGGCATCCTGAGACAAAGCGAAAGAAAGAATCAATATAGCACAAGATGTAAGACACTCAAGGAAAGGACAGTTTAAGAGATCAAGTATCAATATCAAAGGAGAATAGTTGAATCAAAAGAATTTTCCCAGATGTGATTGAGTATCTCAGCCTATATCCTATATCCTATCGCAGGCTCACAGTAGTACAACTAAATCATCGCACTACCACGATATCGCATAACTTGCGAAGATTAACCTGCATGGGCCACCACTTAAAAATATGTCACGATCCGCACCCGGTGTAAGGGTACAAGTCAGAAATAACGCCCAGCTTACGCCACAGAATCGGCGGTAGAACGCTGTCTGGGTAATCTATCAAATAATATAATGAACCACCAACAATGATAATATATCCAATCACAGATCTAAGATGGAAAATGAGCACGAATCAGATAAAAGAATAGAAAAGTCATAATACAACTCATGAGTCTAAAATAATATATCAATGAGTCTGAAAGAATACTAACAAATAAGCTGAAGACAAATCTAGTGCAAGAATACTAAGAAGCTACTAAACTCGGGTCATCTGTCACAGTTGGGATAAGTCCCTCTTGAACCAGGATCCCGGACTCTAGACCCATAACATCCCGAGGTCCATAATGTGTAGGGTACCAGTCCTCAGTATCATCTGAGAAAAATATATCCAGTCAGAAAAGGAGCAGAGTACATCTCTAACAACAGTTCTAATCAATGATAAAAACTATATAACAGTAAATAGATCTGAATATACAAGATGCACAATAGATACGGGACATATATATATAATAAGAAAATAATGGAATAAATACAATAATGTGCAATATGTCTAAGAACAAGAATACTAATGTCTAAGTATGTGAGTACTAGCTTTAACATGTGATCTGGCTTGGAAACTTGATACATGATATATGGCCTGGCTAATTATACGTGCGGTGTATGATTAATACTATTCAATGCAAGACTTGATACAAGGAGGGTATGATCACATATCTACACTAAAATACTCTCCACCCTCGACTGGTATAATAGATCCAACCATGGTATGCTATGGCACGAGATTCCCCAAGAAGATAGCTAGTTTTTCCGAGAATCAGTGTTTGTACAAGTACAAGATAATCAATGAAACAAGGCTTGCACAAGATACACCATATACCAAGGAATAACTTTTCATGATGAGATCCGGATATACTAATCCATGTAACCATCGTGTCAAGAAAACAAGGATATCTACACTAAATCCAATGAACATAGAGGATATCATAAATGAGAAACTATCAGAGAATATACTCGCCTGAAGTCCAAAGAATAGTCTCACAAATGTCTGATACGGTGCCTCGAAGACCTAGATATGGAATACAACATCAATACAATATTTCGGAAAGAGAAATAAGTTAAACTAGTCAACTTCTAGGTCAACAAGTCAATTCTAAGTCAAAAGTCAAACTATGGTCAACTATAGTCAAACTATGGTCAACTACCTATTTTTAGGTTGCATAAGTCTAACACAAAATATTGGGTTCAAGATACTAAAGTCTAAGCCATAAAAACCATATCTTAAATATTAGGATATCGTATCTCCGAATACGTGAATCCATAGGTAAAACATCAATATATATATATATATATATATATATATATATATATATATAACAATTATTAATAATATAGAATCATAATTACAACATTAAATAGGTACCGTGGTTTTGAACCAACTTGGTATTACAACAATAATTCAAAAACTTGATACCCAAACTCAATACCTTGGGTATCCCCAATTACCTTGGTTCCTCAAGGTAATACCCAATACCTTGTTATATTAACAACCCATAATATATATATATATACTACACTAATTATTATACATGTACTATAATGTAGTTAGCAATTTAGGAGATACATTACTCATATATTAATACTAATATATATGAGTAATGTATCTCCTAAATTGCTAACTACATTATAGTACATGTATAATAATTAGTGTAGTATATATATATATATATATATATATATATATATATATATATATATATATATATATATATATATATAATTGTCAAACTGTCGCTATAACTATTTCTGCTGTCACTGAAAGCTGTTGTTTATTATGATATACTGTTGTTTTAGTGACAGTTTCCTACACTGTCGCTAAAAACTGTCACTACAGCCCCTGATACGCTGTTGTTACGCTGCTGTTTCAGCGAAAGTTTTTCTGAAACTGTTGATCGCTTCTGTCACTGCTTCTCGCTGCCGCTGCTACTGCTTTTTCACGACAGATGGCTGTCGCTGTTGCCTCCGCTACTGCTGCTGCTGTGCTATTGCGACGCTCTGCTGTGTCGCCTTTGCTGTTGTCGCTGATATATATATATATATATATATATATATATATATATATATATATATATATATATATATATATATATAATAACCTATGTATATATATATCCCACAATATATATACATATATATACCCTATGCATAATTACTACTAATAATTATACATACACCCTCACCTAGTATTATATACATAATATTATATAGTAACATATACACACACACATAGTAATATATATATAGATAACTATATATGTATGTATATGTATATATAATCATATAACATACATATATAAATATAAATATAACAACATAGTATCAATTTAAACATATGTATATATCTATACATGCTCCAATATATATATACTTACACAATAATACATATAACAACCTAGTATCATATATATACATAGTTACAACTATATAGAATATATGTACATAATAAACACATATAATAATAATAACATACATATATATAGTAACATATATATAAAACAACATATATACATATTTACACATAACATATATACCATATATATATATATATATATATATATATATATATATATATATATATATATATATATATATATATATATATATACTACAATATATATATATACATGTAGAAGAATAGCTACATAATATATACACATATAGTACATACATAATACATAGATCTAAGACACAATAATACATTAATATTTTCACAACAATATATATATATATATATATATATATATATATATATATATATATATATATATATATATATATATATAAAATATAATTACATCACAATGATAAGAGAAATAGATCTAATATTTAAAATATACTAACACATAGATCGTATCACTTCGTATCCCACTAGATCTACGATACGCATGCAACACGAGTCCCTCACACATCCAAATGTACCCCGAAGGACATAAATAAGTCATATATATTATTTATAAATAATACGAAGAGTCAAAAATAAATCTATGTGTCCGGGTCAAAATGTGACATGTACAAAGTCCCGTGTCGGAGGAAAAATCTCCAAATCAACATGTATCACAAAATTGTTGGGATACGACCTACACGTACCCAATTGTGGATACGACACTAGCCCCAAACATACAAGCACATGCCAAATTGATCTATAGGACCAATTGACACACACAACAATTGTCAATCTCGAAATTCTCTCAAAATTGACACAAAAAGTACCTAAACTTTCTCAATATGCCTCCTATGAACACAAAACCAAATCCTATGGGTAGCCTATGCATATGGATTAATTTTTTATGGTTAAATCTTAGATTTATAACCTATATTAAGGGGAAAAAAACTGAATTATACTTATTGGAAGATGGATTCCCAATGCAACCTCCAAATAAGATAAAACTGGCTCCAACTTGTAGATCCTTGCTTCCTCCTTCTAGATCCTTGCTCCACTAGCCTCCAATGGTGATTTGGGAAGGAATTGGAATAAAATTTGGTAGGAAAATAAAGTGGGAATGAAGGAATTTGGTTGAGGAAAATTCTAGATCTAGTTTTGATATGAAAAGAGGAGAGAGAAATAAATTCCCCCCCTCTATATAGGCCGGCCCCCCTTTGCCCTTCCTCAAGCTACTATGAATTATCCAATATACCCCTTGGGGCCTCTCATAAAAAAATAATTAAGGAAGGATCCTTCTAGTCTAATGGTTTAATTAATTTAATGCATCTCCTTAACAATGGGCTTTCTAAATGGGCTAAATTCTAGCCAATTAATTCATGTTGGTCCATGAGTCTAACTAAAGTAGTTAGGTCCACTAAACAAGTTAAAAATAAATAAGTAACATCAAACAATAATTAAATAATACAATAAATAATTATTTATCATGCACAATATTTAATTAAATATAAAATTACTAAAATACCCTTTCTTAGAAAATATGGTAGTGACAATTAGCTAGTTGGGTTAGTGGTTAGTAGATATAGCTAGTAGTTTAGATTGTTAGTAGTTAAATGCATTGTTAGTTTAATAAGTAGTTTGACCAGTTTGACTTAGAGTTGACCTAGGTTGACTGTTTTGACTTTAAAATGGCTCTTTGACCTAGATGTTGACTAATTTAATTTATTTTATCCTGAAACCTTGTATTGATGTTATATTCCCTATCTAGTTCTTCGAGGTATCGTACCGAACATCTGCGATACTGTTCATCAGATTTTTGGCGAGTATATTCTCTGATAGTTTCTCATTTATGATATCCTCTATGTCTCTTGTATCTAGTGTAGATATCCTTGATATCTTGACACGATGGTTACACGGATTGGTATATCCGGATCTCGTCATGAGATATTATTCCTTGGTATTTATGGAGTATCTTATGCCAGCATTGTTTTATTGTTCTTCTTGTACATGTACAGACATTGGTTCATGAGGAGAGTGGCGCCCTTATTGTGGAAACCTGTATCATAACGTACCATGGTTGGATCCACTATACCAGTCGGAGGTTTGGGACTATATAATATAGATATGTGATCATACTCTCCTTGTATCAAGTCTTGTTCATTGAATTGTGTTAATCATACACCGCATGTATGATTAACCAGGCCATTAATCTTGTATCAAGTTCTCAAGCCAATCACATGTTAAATCTGGTACTCACTCACTTAGTCATTAGTATTCTTGTTATTGCCATATTGATCATTCTTGTATTTAATTCTAGTATTCCTTTATTGTATATCTCTTGTATCTACATATTTTATCTTGTATATTCACATCTATTTACTATTACATGTTTATATCATTGATTATAACTGCTATTAGAGAAGTACTCTGCTCCTTTCTTGACTGGATATATTTTTCCAGATGACACTGAGGAGTGGTACCCCACTCATTAAGGACCTCAGGATGTTGTGGGCTTAGAGACAGAGACCTTGGCTCAGGAGGGTCTTATGCCGACTGAGACAGACGACCCGAAACTTGTAGCATCTTAGTTATTCATTTGTACTGGATTTGTCTCCAGCTTACTTTTATTAGTATCTCTGACTCATTTGTTATTATTTGACTCATGAGTTGTATTGTGACTATTCTGTTCTTTTATAATATCCGTGCTTGTTTCCATCTATAGATCTGTGATTGAGTATATTTGATATTATGATGGTGGCATTGTTATGCCTTGATTATAGATAGATAGTTTACCCAAACAACGTTCTACCGCTGATGCTACGGCGTATGATGGGCATTGTTCCCGACATGCATCCCTACACCGTGTGCGGGTCATGATACATTTTTAGTGGTGGCCTATATAGGTCTTCGAGGTCGCAAATAGTATAATTCGTAGTGGTGCTCTGAATTGAGTGCTATTACGAGCCAGTTACAGGATATAGGTTATAGGCTATAGTCCGAGAATACTCAATTACATCTAAGAAAAACTTTATTGATTCAATTCAACTGTTCTCCCTTGATATTGATATTTGATCTTTAACTGTCCTTTTTTTGAGTGTCATATATCATGTGCCATATTGATTCTTCCTTTTGCTTTATCTCAGGATGCGGCCTAAGACTAGATCACAGCAGGGGAGAGCAGCTTCTGAGAGGTCTGTGACTTCCCGAGGGCCTGCACTAGTCACTTCTCCGGTGATTGGTGTGTCAGCTACGTTCGGGGGTCCACCTCCTACTCAGAGGACTGTTCCGGCTGTATATGAGGGACTTCCACCTCCACCTTCTGTTCTGGCAGATACGACACAGATGTTTACACTGTTTAGTAAGATATTGGAGGCACAGAGGGCTCAGTCTGAGGCATACCAGAGACAGACCGACGTCTTACGGCAGGGCATTAAGATTGCTTATCAGCTTGCTCGTGCCGTAGTAGAGAGAGGAATTCCGGTCCAGCAGCAGGTTGCTCCTCAGGTTACCTAGCTTCGGCTAGGCAATATTCAGGACTTCAAGAAGTTGGAGCCTAGGGTCTTTAAGGGGACGGAGGGCATTGTCTATACTGATGATTGGCTCGAGGAAATTGAGCATCTCATGAGGGTGTCCCCATCTTTCTGGGGATCTAAAGGTTGAGGCAGTAGGACTTCATCTGTTCGACGTTGCCCGTACTTGGTTCAGGAATGAGCTAATTTTTGCTGATACAGGGCAGCCTTGGGAGGTGTTCAAGGACCTCTTCAAGAAGAAGTTCTTTGCTCAGGAAGACATGTTAGACTTGGAAAGGCAGTTTGAGAGCCTCATTCAGGGGAAGCATGTCTGTAGAGGAATACGCTGCAGAGTTCGGTAGGCTGAGCCAATTTGCAGAGTATTTGGTGAGGGAGCCGGAGGTTCCAGCTATTCGTTTTTGCGAGAGTATAAACTGGGAAGTGAAGATCCTCATTCCGTCTTTTTATGAGACCTAATCGGAGATACTTGCGGAGGCATGCAAGGTTGAGCGGGAGTTGGGTTTGAAGCCCAAGAGAGATCGCAATTCTTTTCTAGGGGCAAATAGCAGCATAGTGACTGAAAAACGTCCTCACTTCCAGTTTGGGCATTTTCATCAGACGCAGCAGCACTAGACTCTAGCTAGGGCGCTGTTTCACTAGGCACCACAGCAGCAGAGACAGTTACAGCAAGCTTTCTGCCACAACTGTAAGAGGCCCGGCCACATCTAGGAAGTTTGTAGGAGGAGGTTGGGAGTTTATTTGTATTATGGCACCGAAGGGCATCAACTGAGAGAGTGTCCTTCCAATCTTCGTCGTACAGTTTAGGGAGCAGCGCCAGGTCTGAGGACAAAGGAGAGACCACCTATAGTACAGTCGAGGGGACCACTGCTTCCGACCCAGCAGCAACGTTATGCCCAGCACCAACATCAGGGAGGTGTACGTCAGGGACGAGCGTTCGCTATGATAGTCGAGGAGGTCGAGCCCACCGAAGATGTCATCACAAGTTCTGTTCTTTTTGATTCTGTTCTAGCTTTAGCTTTGTTTGATTGTGGTGCTTCCTATAGTTTTGTATCTATTTTTATTGCTCTAAAGCATGGTTTGGTAGCTGAGTCTTTGATTAGGACTTGCAAGATCATGACCGGGGAAGGCATTATCCTGGTTAATAATATTTACAAGGATCAGAGAGTTACTCTGCGAGGACGGGAGCTGAGTGCGTGTCTACTTGTAATTCCACTTTTGAGTTACGATATTGTACTCGGGATGGATTGGTTGAGTAGGCACCGTTCAAGTATAGATTGTAGAGGAGTTAAAGTTCTGTTTGGTCCTCCAGAAGAGCCAAAGTTTGAGTTTGTTAGAGGAGCTACAGAGCAAGGAGAAGGTATTATCTGTGGAGCTATGGTGGAAGACAAGGAGTTGCCGCATCCCTTGATAACAAAGTTCTTGGATGTGTTTCCTAAGAAATTGCCAGGATTGTCGCCAGATCGAGATGTTGAATTCAATTTATAAACTTGGTGCCTGGTGCAGAACTAATTTCACAGCATGTCTATAGAGTAAACAATAATAAGCTGGTCGAGCCGAAGAAGTAGGTGGACGAATTACAGGATAAGGGATTTATCAGATCGAGTTCTTCACCGTGGGGAGCCCCCATATTATTTGTACAAAAAAAGGATGGATTGGTGCGCATATGCATTGATTACAGGGCATTGAATAATCTCACTATCAAGAATAAATACCCTTTACCACGGATTGATGACTTGTTCGATCAGTTGAATTGTGCCAAGGTATTTTCTAAGATAGACTTGAGATCAGGCTACCACAAGGTAAAAGTGAAGCCGGAGGACATACCGAAGACTAATGCCTCGGCGGTATTTATAAATTTGATGAACAATGTGTTTTAGGACTCGGTATGGCAGTATGAGTTTATGGTGATGCCATTTGGGTTGACTAATGCCTCGGTAGTATTTATAAATTTGATGAACAATGTGTTCCATCAGTAACTTGACAAGTTTATGGTGGTGTTCATCGATGATATACTCATATACTCGAAGACACCGGAGGAGCACGAGGAGCATTTGCTGAGGAGGCCTTACCTTCGGATTATATGTGATTCATTGCAGCTGTTTAGAGATTCTAGTTGCTATTCTTTTCAAGACATTTATTCTGACATTAGAGTTTATTCTCTTCTCTCTTTAGTAGTTTTGGTATAGTCGATTTGCAGTGGATTTGTTTCCATCCGACTATCATACTTTGAGGCTGCTTATTTGATATTCAGGTTATTGATTCCATTTATCTATTATTTGTGCTGTGGATGAGATATAGAGTTGTATGTGACTTATTGTGACAGTATATTACCACTGTGGATTGGATATTCATGTACAGCGTACGTGTGTATATGCTTTCCATATATTGGAGTTCGTATACATACGGCTGACGTGTTATGTATTCCTAGTCCTACGTATTTTGGGACTGGGGCGTGACATATTTTTAGTGGTGGCCCATGCAGGTCAATAATATATTATCTCTGTTACGTCACTATACCGAACAAGCCTGCGTATAGGAATAGAGTATAAGGATCTCATCCACGCTTGATTGAAACTCATCCTTCCTATTTAATACTTGCATCATGTTTGATTCCTGTACTTTTTCTAAATCGTTTCGTACATCACTTGCAGAGAGATGGATATGCAAAATGGATGTACTGCCGTCGATGGCGACACAACTTCTGGAGTCAATGGTCAGACTCAAGGAGGGACCCCAAAGATTCCTAGGCTTCCGGGGCCAGATGGACATACTCACACTCCAATTCCATCTGATCTTCCCGCTTCACCTATTCAGAACCTTCCAGCTTTCCCAGTTGTTGTCTGATAAAATAAATGAAAGGATCGTAAAAGAAAATGATGGGTTCTTTATTACGAAAGAAAACCCTTTCCTTCTTTGTTTTACAAACAAGCTTGTACAATGTTAATCCTATACGAGGATATGGGAGTGCAATTTATTTAATCTGGGTAAATATTGCTATGGGTGTCTGATCTGTAGCCGATCACTTTAGCTATTGGACCACACGATGATGAAAAAGTACAGTAGAAGACGAAGAACAGCTTTGAAGGTTGCGAAAGATGATGGATGCACGATGCCAAAGTCGTTGATCACCACTCTTTGCCTGAGCTCCGGATTCTCTCTCTCAAGGATTCTGCGATCTCTCTTCAATCTCTGATTTTTCGACCTCGGATCTGATACAGGATTTCTTGACCAATCTCTGACCCTTTTTCTCTAATTTTTGTCGACCTTGTCCTCTGTTGATAGAGGTCTCTATTTATAGAGTTTTTTGTGACAGTGACCACTCAGTCGGTGTAGAAACCGAGTAGTGGAAAGTACAGCACCCTTTTATACGATGGTTAAAATAACCAATGCCTGCGTATAGATGATCTTTTGAATGAGCGTGTGACACGGGTCCAACTAAGGGACAAAACTTGTATAAATGCTACAATGATCACGGCGTAGAAGCCATGTAGGTAGGTATCCCTCCTGTAGAAGAGGTTAGCGTAGAAGCCAATGTCTGTCACCATGGCGTAGAAGCCAAATAGTTATCAAACCGGTATAGAAGCCGAATAAGCGTAGAAGCTGAATGGGCATGGAAGCCGAATAGGCATGGAAGCCGAGATGGAGTAGAAGCCGAGTGGTCATAGAGGCCGAGTAGGCACAGAAGGCCGAATGGGCGTAGAAGCCGAGCAGGCACCGAAGCTGAATGGGCGTAGAAGCTGTTGTGTAACGTGCCAGAGTGATGATGTGGACGTCTTAGCCGGAATTACGGCTCTTGAAGATATAATCAAATCTCTTGCATTAAATGTAGAGATCTGCCCCCATCCTGTGCATTAAATACAGATGCTTGCCTTTAAGATTTGCCATTATTCTGTGCATTAAATGCAGATACGCGCCTCGAATCCTGTTCGAAGAGTAACTGCTGACGTGGCAGGCGGTTTGTCTTCTGCGGAGCGAAAGAAGCTCACGTCTGCCTGTGTAAAACTAGACAGCGTATTCTCTTATATGCGTAGGAGTAGCTCACGTAAAGGGGATATCACTAAATGACGGTTCGGTGATATTTAATCAAATCTTCTGCATTAAATGCGGAGATCCGCCATCATCCTGCGTATTAAATACAGAGGCATGTTTTGAAGGTCTGCCACCCTTCTGTGCATCAAACGCAGAGACTTGCCTCAGTCATCTGTCAGTATTCGGCGCATTAATTGCAGAGACGTACCTTGAGAGCCTGTCACCGCCCTGCGCATTAAATGCAGAGACGTGCCTCGAGTCCCGTATGAAGTGCAGCTTTTGACGTGGCAGGCAGTTTATCTTCCGCGGAGCGTAAATGGCTCTCATCTGCCTGTGTAAGACTAGGCCGTGTATTCCTCTGTATACGTAAAAGCGGTTTACGCAAAGGAAATGGCAGTAAATGACAGCCTGGGTTGCAGTATCACGCCATCATTATAGCCGTCGCCTGGGTAGTCGAGCAGTATTTCTTTGTCAGAAGTCCAGACGTCAGGTTCATTGCAGGATCTGACAGGTTCATTTCGAAGAATACGAAGCGTTCCTCGTACGCTTTAATGCTACATTGAAAGCGGATGAGTTTTACGCCATGAAGGCGATGAAGCACCCTATTTACGCTGAAGCAGCCTGGACATACTGTATTACGCGGATGGTCCTTGAGCCTATATTTCATGCTGTGCTCAGTGGAGAAGCTCTGTTTGTACGTTGAAGGCTCTGAGGTCCTCTGTTTACGCTGCTCTGCATTAATATGCTGCGTATAGCTATCCAGCGTATTTTTCATGCTTCTACAAGACCCCCTTCAAAGCTTTTAAATTTCTCGTAATTTGAAACGCTTTGACTGAAGCATGAACCATTCCTCGTAACTTAAAACGCTTCTGAATGGAGCTTTGAAATGGTCGAGGCTGACTTTATGGCAGAGTTATTGGGGATCGGTGTGACCTCTCTCGCCTATAAAAAGGCTGAGGAGTTAACCTGTTCTTCCCGCATTCCTTTTGCCACACAGAGATGATCGTCGGAGTTTTTTGGGTCGATCTGAGGAAGAAGGAGACCATGTTCTTCCCGCATGTAAGGAGCCGAAAAAGACGGCATCTTCGAGCAAATATCCTCTGCAACGATGGATCATGGAAGGATATCATAGCCTCCTTTCCTCGGGATAATCAGCAACTTTATATGGTGGTTCTTCGCGAGAGAGAGGAAGGGTCACATTTTGCCATGCTGCTTGCAAGTGGCGCCTTCTCCCGTTACCCTCGTGGACCAGAGCAGCAACTAGCTCTGACCTCGAGTATTGAGTTGGGTGAAATACCTAAACTCAAACTGTCACGGTGCACGGAGCATGGGATCTGCATAATTTAGGCAGGCCCAGTTTCGTATTCTCCCTCAATTTATTATTTTAGTCGATTGCAGAAACCGACCAACTGTTGGAGGAAGGATGAAGAATTGGCGCCCATGCAAGAACCTGGCGGAACAGATTCTGGGGGGTGGCCTGCTGGCGACGACGAGAAAATCCTTTGTAGACGGGATTTCCCTCATATGTAATCATGAAAAATGAAGAAAAACCCATGTAGACTGGATTTCCCTCATATGTAATCATGACTTTAATCTTTAATAAAATCGTCTTTCTTCCGTGCATATGATCATCTTGCCATACTTTTTTTCCTGTGAAGTCTGAATATGTGTAGCTTCGACACGTATGATTCTTTACGCCGACTCTGTTTAGAAAGAGTGCTAGGTCCTGTCCTGTCTTTTACGCATAACTAGGGATGCGTAGAAAGCCGCTTAGCATTCGAGTGTTTTGAACTGTCCTGCTGTTTAGGAGTGAGGAACCGCGTAAAATTCTGAACTATTACTTCTGATAAAAAGAATTCTTGTTCAGGCATCATCTTCAAGAATGATTTCTTGAAAATCCCTTGGAACAGGGCGAGAAATGGCTGTCAAACTGAGTTGCCATCTTGATTTGCAGATAAAATATTCTGACTGGAGTCTGGATGAACTTCGAATCGACCCATGAAGAAGAGTAATTTTTCAATGTTGAACTCTGTATGCTTCGGGTACTTAGGATATCTTGAGGTCAAGAAGGAGTATCTTCTGTGTGAACTCTTGCAATTGACCGCCTTCGATAACTGTTCAGATGTACTGTACTGGCCGGCGTATTTTTCAGATGTGCGGGAAGTCATGGAGCGTGAAATCATAAGTTTGCAGCCTCTGAGCGTAAACTAAACGCCATCGAGCGTGAAATCATAGACTTGTAGTTCCTGAGCGTGAAGTCGTAGGTTTGTAGCCTCTCGAGCATAAAATCTACCGAGCATAAAGGCATCCGGGCGTAAAACCTGACTTATAGCCGTCGAACGTAAAATCGTAGATTTGTAGCTGTCGAGCGTAGAAAGCTCCTTAGCGTAGAACTGTAGATTTGTAGCTTCTGAAAAAAAAAAATTCTGAACGTGAGATCGTAGATCTGTCGCCTCTGAGCATAAACTAAATGCCATCGAGCGTGAGACCATAGATTTAGTATCTGCTGAGCGTAAAGTCGTAGGTTTGTAGCCTCTCGAGCATAAAAGCTACCGAGCACAAAGGCATCCGGGCGTAAAACCATAGACTTATAGCCTGCGAGCGTAAAACCGTAGATCTGTAGCTGTCGAGCGTAGAAAGCTCCTTAGCGTAGAAACCACGAACCTGCTTTGCGCGAAAAACTTTTTGAATTCGCTGACTGTCCGCCTTCTCTGAATAATAGGCTGACGTAGGACCCAATCATAACCGAGTATTAATTGGGAGATTTGGTTCGGGGTCCGAGGAGTCCATCTGAACTCTATATATATCCCAAGTTTCTGAGAGAAAAACTTTCCATCCGTCTTCTGCGAAAGAAAGCCTTCGACTGTTCGAGTTCTTCTCCGTTTCTTCTTCGAGTCTTCAAAGTTTCCAGTAATGGCCTCGAAGCAAACTTCCTCCACTAAGGAAAAGAAGGTTGATTCTTCTTCTCATTCCTCCGCTCAAGCGAGAGCGTCCTTGGTCGGGCAGGGCAAACTTTATTCTGAGCGGAGCATCCCGCCGACGAGTAGTGCACCCGGCCTGAAAGGTATAGCTTTTGGGACGAAAAAGAATGACTGAAAATCCTTCGCACACGTTGTACGTGACCGCGCTAGGTCGTCTCCTGTGCTGATAGCCTCTTTGAGGAAGATGATGCACGGAGACGTTTTATCTTTTATGCCCATATTTCTAATATGTCAGCGTAAAAACTCTATATTTTCGCAGTCGAGCGTAAAAGTTTCGACTGTTCGAAAAGTTGGCGTATAAAATTTGAGTATTTTTATGCTTTTGGATGAAAATCCTGGCACAATAACTCAATTTAATCAGTCTGGCGTAAAGCACAGACCGTATACTGCCAATCTTGAATTTTACGTTTAGGAAATGGATTCCAGCGTAAAAGCTCAAGTTTCACAGCCTCGGCGTAGAGCACGGACTGTTGATTTTTTTGCGGATGCTGCGAGTCCTGTAATATCTAGTTAGGAACTGAAGTATTTCTCTTGTACTTTTGCAGTTAACTTGCATGAGTCTCCGCTAGCTGAAGTGATGGGCTATGCCGCCGGGATGCTGCACTCCAACTATCTGGAGGATCTGTCACACGTGATATTTCCTATCTCCGGGCCCCAGTATCCCGAAGGAAGGGAAATTTTGATATCGTCTCAGGGCGAGCGAACACTGCTGAACATGCTTAATGGAGAGCCCTTGACGTACATAGACGGGGACCAGTACATAAAGCCGGCTTTTCTCTTCGGGGACATGATTGATAAACAGTCCCAGACGAAGCCCAAGAGAGAACTCTGGGTTTTCCCTGCCGAGGGTCTGGTCTTGTACCTGCCCAATATGCCGAGAGACTACCCCATCTCGGCCTTCTTTCATGCTACACATCCCAGGAGGATGTCGTGGATGCTGACTCCCGATCTTCACGACAAGCCAGGAAAGATCTTTCATCTGAAAGGAGCTGACCAGGGGTCATTTATCAGCCGCCCTTCCGGCTCTGTGACGGCGTTCAGGGGACTGTACCCGGACAGTGTCCCGAGGGAAGACAGTTTGGTGATCCAGCCGGTCCAATTGTCGACTTTCTGTAATGATTTTATGGGGCGCAGGGGAGTATACCCTAAGGTAAACCCTCGGTGCGGCGGGTGAATTACCCCTACAAATCTTCGATGGGCTCGTTTAGTCGATTGGGCCCTGAAGTATTTTTCAGACTGAGCTGGAGAGGATTGGTCTGTTTGCCGCCGTGAGTGCCACCAGTGTTGGGTTACCTCCTAACCCCAACCTATTTCTGGCACTGATGGAGCGATATATTTAGCTCACCGGGACTTTCGCCACTCCACTTGGGGAGTTGGGATTAGCCCTGCATGAGATGGCAGAGATCTCGAGACTGCCAATGGGGGATACTCCATATGAAGTGTATGTTCCCACGAACCGGGAGCTGGAGGATTCAGACCCTTGGGTAGTGGAAGTGTACCAGGAGCTGATGTGCCACTACCTCGCTTGCACCTCTTTTTATGATGAGCCTTCCGATTTTGGCTCATATCAGTAAATGGACGTCCTATCTCTTCTTTCACCAGCCCAGGACTGCTAAGTCGGAGAAGTTATTGGAGGGCAAGGATCTGCCTGTGAATCCTTTGAGCGTGCTTAATGATCAGGTAGTCGATGATCTCATGGTAGATGCTGGTTCTCCGGACCGGCTCCTTGACGAAGGGACGGGAAAGTATCCTGTAGGCACTAAGGCCTATAGTTATTTGAGGCGCTGTCGCAGGCCTCTGTCCAGGGAAGCTCAACTGGCTGGCTTCCTCTCTATATGGCTGCGTCGACTGGTGGTGCCTGGCATCGCATCTGCGGACCGCATTCACCGCAACACGCTATGGCCTGCAGTACATCTGGTGTTCGAGGCAAGACTGGGCTTGCTTCCTGCCATGGTGTGCCGTATATAAGCTGGCCTGAGGGCCATGACTGACGGGCTGCTCGCTGATGAAACTTGGCACGATAGCTTTTCCAGGGTAGAATTACCATACCTGTACCTGATGGGATGGTTAATTCTCCACAAGCCCGGGGTGATGTCTCCCGGCTCCGGCAGTAGTTCGGGGGGTAGTTTCTTGTTGAACTACCAGAAGTCTTCCTGGAACGTGAACACAGTTTTAGACTGTCGGCGGGCGCTGGGTTTCAGTCACAGTTGGAAGCTCTTCTGCACTGTTCCCTCCGTGCATCGCAATCAATCGGAGATTAGGCTTGAGGATTCGGGTAGAGAGAAGACCACTCTTTCTCCCGAAGCTTTTAATTGGTTGGTCTGCATTAGACCTTCCTATTTACTGTACAAAAGTGAAGACCATTGCTTCTTGGAGCCCTACTTGCCCAGTCGGTTTGCTAGGCAGTTTGGGTATGATCAGTTGCACGTGGGCAACGCCGTCACCAGCTTCAGGTCCAGAGGTGGACTCATTGATGGAGCGAAGGGATAGCGATATTTTATCATGGGCTGCACTGGGGTAATTTTTACTGTGCCCGTTATTACACTCTCCACGGAGCTGCGCATCCTCCACTCGTATGCCCAGTTCTATGTGGCAACCAACACCTTCCATCGCAATTTTGATATGCATGGAAGTTTTAGGGTGCCCTCTTCCAAGCCTGGGGGAAGAGTCGAAGTCTCCTCGGTTTTTTCTGACGAGGGTGAGGAGTCTGTTACTCCGGATGAGCCTCTGGTGTCGGTAACTAGGGGTGAAGTACCCCCGCCTGCAGGGGCTTTGGTAGTTTCTGGAAAGCGAAGGGCTCCTGCTCCGAAGGAGACTTTCCCTTGCAAGAGGAAGAAGAAGATGGCTGATCGCCCTCTCTGGATTCCTGGTATTGAGGCTCCTGGAAGTGAGCTTGCATCTCCCCGTGTTGGGGTTGATTCTTTGATTGGAGGTTCCTCGCCTTTTAGAGAGGGACCTTCTACAGTTCCGACTGGCGGTGCCGGAGAATCTCAGCTGGAGGCTGCTGTCGCTGCTAATGCTTCAGGTAGTGGAACGAGGTCGCCACCGGGGCTGAGTATAATAAAGTTTCGTATACCTTTAGCTGGGTTGACATCGGAAGGGACCCTGCCGCGCCTGTGAGCGCACCTAGCGAGATTCCAGCCGATGAGCCTCGGCTGGAATTTGAGGAGGACCTGGAAGACTATTTGCCAGCGTCCATTAGCAGACCCCCTTCTCCAGGTATGACAGCTTGCCTAGCATCATTAAGAAATGATTTAGCTGTACAGGCTGCAGATGCGACATATATGCCGTCGGCCATGGGTAAACATCGTCTTTTATGCCTCTTCTTTAGGAAAATTAATATTATGTTGATATTAACTTTCTTTTGCCTTCTCTTCAGGGGAAGATCTCTTCGGGGAGGGCGATGTAGATGCGCCCTTCGGCTCTGTGTCAGGTCCTGGCGGCGACACGGAGGTACCTGACTTTGAAGAGGAAACATCTTCGGGTGCTGGCTCGCCTGTCGAAGAGATTCCGACATCTCAAGAGGAGGACGAGCCTGTCATTACGATAATGCCTCCTTCGAGTATGCTGGTATCTTCGTCCGGTGTTGGCGCAGCTTCTTTCGTCGTACCCCCTGTTGAGGCGACGGCCGTGGCAACATCGTCTGCGGTTGTTCTTGGAGGGGAACTCACCACTGTCGCGGACACTCCCAGCGCCCATTCGGATCTAGTTGCGCTGATCGAGCAGTACACTGGCATCTTCTATACCCCTTTGAAAATGTTAGTATCAATGGTGTTGGCGAAGAATCTGAGCTTTGCGTCGCTGAAGAGGTCCTCTCGGTTTTCGATAGAGGCGATCAGGGAATTCGGCAACACTGGGGTATCTGACACCCTGGAGACGATGGTTAATAATTTGGAGCAACCCATTAATGAATATCTGCGGCTATCTCGAGACAGCGTTGAAGCTCTGGTCTAGGCCAGATACGACTCTTTGACTGCACATCTTGTTGAGAAGATGGAAGATCTGAATAAAATTATCCAGACGAATCAGCAGGAGATGGATAAAGGAAAAGTCGTCTTGGAGGAGACCATTGCTCTTCAAACGAAGTGCCAGGCCAAGCATGACACAAATGTAGCGAGGGTCCACAAACTGGAGATGAAGCTTGCTCAGGCAAATGAGTGGGCTTCTCAGTCGTCGGAAGGTCTAGTTGTAGTGAATGGCCGACTGGTCACAACACAACAGAACTTGGCGAGTGCAGGAGTCGCCCGTGCTGGTTTCCTTCGGGCTAGAGCCAAACTGTCCCTCCTGATTGATGACGAGGCACGGATGGAGCGGGTCTGCGCTGATGTCTTGGATTCCAGGGCTGAGAAGATGGCCGTACTGGCGCAGCAGCTTCGCGACTTGACCGCTCCCCCTTCATGATGTACTTTTGATTTTTAATGTACTTTCGCTCTTTTTTAGGAATAATAAAGAGACTTTTCATTTGACTTTGTGGACCCATCATTTCAGAATATAAATGACAGGTTTGGGTGAAAGTGATATCAGAGGTAAATATGGACGTGATATACTCTCGGTAAGCTTTGGCAGGGCATATCTATTCAGAGGTTATGTGGACATGATAGAATATGATCTAACTAGTTTCGTTTTAGAAGTAGTTTTGTCAGAATGAGGTTTTCGCCATATTCCACTTGAGCAAAGTAGGTTTAAGCATAGTACCTTTTCAGGAATTTGCCATTGATAGGAGCCATTATGAGGTCTCCATTAGGCTGGGCTAACCTGTAAGCGTCGTTTGAGAACGTTGTCTCGATCACGTAAGGGCCTTCCCATTTGGGCTGGAATTTGCCCTTACTCCTGTGATTAAGAATCATCGGCCTTCTTACAGCTAAAACTAGCTCGCCGACTTTGAACACTCTTTCCTTTACTTTTTGATTAAAAGCTCTGGAAATGTGTGCTTGGTAGAGCGCTATGCACTGTTGAGATTGGAGGTATTTCTCGTCTAATCCTTCTAGCTCTTGAAGCCTTAACAGGTCATTCTTTTCTTGAGTCAACTCATTAGTCACGGCTATCCTGAGTGACGGAATTTGAATTTCGATGGGAAGAACTGCTTCACTCCCGTAGACCAATGAGAATGGTGTGCAACCTGTCGGTGCTAGGACCATTGTGCGGTATGCACAGAGACATTCTCGCAGCTTCTCGTTCCAATCTCTCTTGTTCGAAGAGACGAACTTCTTCAAGAGTTTGATAATGGTTTTGTTGAAGGCTTCCGCCAAACCATTAGCAGCTGGATAATACGCCGTAGAGGCGACATTTTGTATCCGGTTTTTATCGCAAAATCGATGAAACGCATGGCTGATGAACTGAGGTCCATTATCGTGGATTATCCTTCGGGGAATCCCAAAGCGATAGATGATGTGATGCTTGATGAAGCTGATCACATTAGATGTCTTTACCTCAGCCAGAGGGATCGCCTCTGCCCATTTGGAGAAGTAATCCGTGATGGCCAGTATGAACTGGTGACCTCTGGAAGAAGACGGGTGAATAGGACCAATAATATCCATACCCCATGCTTTAAAAGGCCAGGATGCAACCGTAGGATGTAGATGTTTGGACGGTTGATGTATTCTTTTATCAGCTGGATAACTTCTTCCCTTTCAGCTGGGGAAAGATTATTATTGATAAATATCGGCTTTGGCAAAAGTTCATCCCCAACGTCAATCTGGATAACCTTATCTTCAGTGAGAGGTTCTCTCTGCTCGAAGCAAAACTCCCATTGTGTATCCATTTATTGAGCCCAAGCGTCATTCTCAAACAGTTCAGATTCTTGTTCGTCTGATTCGAAGAAATCTGTCACTACCATATTTACTGGTAATGTTCGCTCGAGAGCATGAGATGAGTCGGAGGGAACCGAGCCGTCTTGAAAAGAGGAAAAGATATCCTCGTTTGACTCGGAAGTTGCAAGGGAGACGGCATACCCTAACCCAAAACGGGTTTGTTGATAGTGGGGATTGCCGAGCAGCGGTATTCATCTTCCTTTCCTTTAGTTGAGACCTGGTTCCAGCTTTAAGTTGTAACCCATACTTCGCATGATCTTCATCAGACGCAGCAGCCCTAGACTCTAGCTAGGGTGCTGTTTCACTAGGCACCACAGCAGAGACAGTTACAGCAAGCTTTCTGCCACTACTGTAAGAGGCCCGGCCACATCTAGGAAGTTTGTAGGAGGAGATTGGGAGTTTATTTGTATTATGGCACCGAAGGGCATCAGCTGAGAGAGTGTCCTTCCAATCTTCGTCGTGCAGTTTAGGAAGCAGCTCCTGGTATGAGGAAAAGGAGAGACCACCTGTAGTACAGACGAGGGGACCACTGCTTCCGACCCAGCAGCAGCGTTATGCCCAGCACCAACATCAGGGAGGTGTACTTCAGGGACGAGCGTTCGCTATGATAGTCAAGGAGGTCGAGCCCACCGAAGATGTCATAACAGGTTCTGTTCTTTTTGATTCTGTTCTAGCTTTAGCTTTGTTTGATTGTGGTGCTTCCTATAGTTTTGTATCTATTTTTATTGCTCTAAAGCATGGTTTGGTAGCTGAGTCTTTGATTAGGACTTGCAAGATCATGACCGGGGAAGGCATTATCCTGGTTAATGATATTTACAAGGATACGAGAGTTACTCTGCGAGGCCGGGAGCTGAGTGCGTGTTTACTTGTAATTCCATTTTTGAGTTACGATATTGTACTCGGGATGGATTGGTTGAGTAGGCACCGTTCTAGTATAGATTGTAGAGGAGTTAAAGTTCTGTTTGGTCCTCCAGAAGAGCCAGAGTTTGAGTTTATTAGAGGAGCTACAAAGCAAGGAGAAGGTACTATCTGTGGAGCTATGGTGCAAGACAAGGAGTTGCCGCATCCCTTGATAACAGAGTTCTTGGATGTGTTTCCTAAAAAATTGCCAGGATTGTCGCCAGATCGAGATGTTGAATTCAATTTATAAACTTGGTGCCTGGTGCAAAACTAATTTCATAGCATGTCTATAGAGTAAACAACAACAAGCTGGTCGAGCCGAAGAAGTAGTTGGACGAATTGCAGGATAAGGGGTTTATCAGATCGAGTTCTTCACCGTGGGGAGCCCCCATATTATTTGTACAAAAAAAAGATGGATTGGTGCGCATATGCATTGATTACAGGGCATTGAATAATCTCACTATCAAGAATAAATACCCTTTACCACGGATTGATGACTTGTTCGATCAGTTGAATTGTGCCAAGGTGTTTTCTAAGATAGACTTGAGATCAAGCTACCACAAGGTAAAAGTGAAGCCGAAGGACATACCGAAGACTGCTTTTAGGATTCGGTATGACAATATGAGTTTATGGTGATGCCATTTGGGTTGACTAATGCCTCGGCGGTATTTATAAATTTGATGAACAATGTGTTCCATTAGTAACTTGACAAGTTTGTGGCGGTGTTCATCGATGATATACTCATATACTCGAAGACACCGGAGGAGCACGAGGAGCATTTGCTGAGGAGGCCTTACCTTCGAATTATATGTGATTCATTGCAGCTGTTTAGATATTCTAGTTGCTATTCTTTTCAAGATATTTATTCTGACATTAGAGTTTATTCTCTTTTCTCTTTAGTAGTTTTGGTATAGTCGATTTGCAGTGGATTTGTTTCCATCCGACTATCATACATTGAGACTGCTTATTTGATATTCAGGTTATTGATTCCATTTATCTATTATTTGTGCTGTGGATGAGATATAGAGTTGCATGTGACTTGTTGTGACAGTATATTACCACTGTGGATTGGATATTCATGTACAGCGTACGTGTGTATATGCTTTCCATATATTGGAGTTCGTATACATACGGCTGGCATGTTATGTATTTCTAGTCCTACATATTTTGGGACTGGGGCGTGACATATTTTTAGTGGTGGCCCATGCAGGTCAAGAATATATTATCTCGGTTACGTCACTGTACCGAACAAGCCTGCGTATAGGAATAGAGTATAAGAATCTCATCCACGCTTGACTGAAACTCATCCTTCCTATTTAATACTTGCATCATGTTTGATTCCTGTACTTTTTCTAAATTGTTTCGTACATCAACTGCAGAGAGATGGATATGTAAAATGGATGTACAGCCGTCGATGGTGACACAACTTCTGGAGTCAATGGTCAGACTCAAGGAGGGACCCCAATGATTCCTAGGCTTCCGGGGCCAGATGGATAGACTCACACTACAATTCCATATGATCTTCCCGCTTTACCTATTCGGAACCTTCCAGCTTTCCCAGTTGTTGTCTGATAAAATAAACGAAATAATCGTAAAAGAAAACGACGGGTTCTTTATTACGAAAGAAAACCCTTTCCTTCTTTGGTTTACAAACAAGCGTGTACAATGATAATCCTATACGAGGATGTGGGAGTACAATTTATTTAATCTGGGTAAATATTGCTATGGGTGTCTGATCTGTAGCCGATCACTTTAGCCCTTGGACCATACGATGATAAAGAAGTACCGTAGAAGACGGAGAACAACTTCGAAGGTTGCGAAAGAGGATGGATGCACGATGCCAAAGTCGTTGATCACCACTCTTTGCCTGAGCTCCGGATTCTCTCTCTCAAGGATTCTGCGATCTCTCTTCAATCTCCGATTTTTCGACCTCGGATCTGATACTGGATTTCTTGACCAATCTCTGACCCTTTTTCTCCAATTTATGTCGACCTTGTCCTCTGTTGATAGAGGTCTCTATTTATAGAGTTTTTTGTGACAGTGACCACTCAGTCGGTGTAGAAACCGAGTAGTGGAAAATATAGCACCCTTTTACACAATAGTTAAAATAACCAATGCCTGCGTATAGATGATCTTTTGAATGAGCGTGTGACGCGGGTCCAACTAAGGAACAAAACACGTATAACTGCTACGAAGATCATGACGTAGAAACCACGTAGGTAGGTATCCCTCGTGTAGAAGAGGTTGGCGTAGAAGCCAATGTCTGTCACCATGGCGTAGAAGCCAAATAGTTATCAAACTGGCATAGAAGTCGAATAGGCGTAGAAGCCGAATGGGCATGGAAGTCGAATGGACATGGAAGCCGAGATGGCGTAGAAGCCGAGTGGTCATAGAGGCCGAGTAGGCACAGAAGGCCGAATGGGTGTAGAAGCTGAGCAGGCACCGAAGCTGAATGGGCGTAGAAGCCGCTGCGTAACATGCCAGAGTGATGATGTGGACGTCTTAGCCAGAATTACGGCTCTTGGAGATATAATCAAATCTCTTGCATTAAATGCAGAGATCTGCCCCTATCCTGTGCATTAAATGCATATACTTGTCTTTAAGATTTGCCATCATTCTGTACATTAAATGCAGATACGCGCCTCGAATCCTGTTCGAAGAGTAACTGCTGACGTGGCAGGCGGTTTGTCTTATACGGAGCGTAAGAAGTTCACGTCTGCCTGTGTAAAACTAGGCAGCGTATTCTCTTATCTGCTTGGGAGTAGCTCACGCAAAGGGGATGTCACTAAACGACGGTTCGATGATATTTAATCAAATCTTCTGCATTAAATGCGGGGATCCGCCATCATCCTACGTATTAAATGCAGAGGCATGTTTTGAAGGTCTGCCACCCTTCTGTGCATTAAACGCAGAGACGTGCCTCAGGCATCTGTCAGTATTCGGCGCATTAATTGCAGAGACGTGCCTTGAGAGCCTGTCACCGCCCTGAGAATTAAATGTAGAGACGTGCCTCGAGTCCCGTACGAAGTGCAGCTTTTGACGTGGCAGGCAATTTTTCTTTCGCGGAGCGTAAACGGCTCACATCTGCCTGTGTAAGACTAGGCAGCGTATTCCTCTATACACGTAAAAGCGGTTTACGCAAAGAAAATGGCAGTAAATAACAGCCTGGGTTACAGTGTCACGCCATTATTATAGCCGTCGCCTGGGTAGTCGAGCAGTATTCCTTTGTCAGAAGTCCAGACGTCAGGTTCATTACAGGATCTGACAGGTTTATTTCGAAGAATACAAAGCGTTCCTCATACGCTTTAATGCTGTATTGAAAGTGGATGAGTTTTACGCCATGAAGGCGATGAAGCACCCTGTTTACGCTGAAGCAGCCTGGACATACTGCATTATGCGGATGGTCCTTGAGCCTATATTTTATGCTGTGCTCAGCGGAGAAGCTCTGTTTGTACGTTAAAGGCTCTGAGGTCCTCTGTTTACGCTGCTCTGCATCAATATGCTGCGTATAGCTATCCAGTGTATTTTTTATGCTTCTACACCAGTATCGTAAGATGGCCAAGCGCAGCTGTTCCAATTCTTTCAGATGATGATACAGTAATAGAGGCAGCAGGCAGCCGAGCAGAGGCAAGAATTTTTGGCAGCACTGGAGAGGATGGCTGCACAGGCTATTGTACCAACTCAAGCACTAGCTCCAGTACCTCGAGCTAGAGTTGGTTCAGTAAAAGACTTTATTCAGATGGGTCCGAGGCCGTACAAGGGCACTGAGAGCCCAGAGGAGACTACCAACTGGATTACGCACACTCAGAAGCTACTGGAGGCATCGCAGTTACCTACGAACCTATGGATGACGGGTGTACGGACGCTTCTAGATGGTAATGCTCATCACTAGTGGGAATCCATGGAGCGCCAGTTGGGTACATACCAGACTTGGGAGCAGTTCTTGGTGTGCTTCGAGGGAAAGTACTTCCCGGACACCGTCAGAGATACCTTATATGATCAGTTTCTTCACCTAAAGCAAGGGAACCGAACAGTTGACGAATATGATGCCGAGTTTAGTCGACTCAGCAAATATGGCACTACTTTGATACCAGATGACTTGGCTAAGGATAAGAGGTTTCATCGCGGACTGACTCAGGAGATCCAATATTATACAAGCTCACAGTCCCGGATCTCTTATGCCGAGTTGCTGACAGAAGCCAGATTGCAAGAAACCATCAGCAAAGAAAAAAGAGGTCAGCTGAGGACACAACAAGGATCAGCAAGGATACAACAGGGACCAGCCAGGACACAACAGGGAGGACCTATCAGACGTCCCTTGGCACAGCAGCATCAGCAACACAGAGCCGGACTATACCAGATTCCTGAGAAACCCCAATGTAATTGTGGGAGGATCGAACATATTTTGAGAGATTGTCGGACCCTCTTAGGTCAGTGTATGAGATGTGGCTCCGGACAGCACCTGGTGAGAGACTGCCCAATGCAGTAGACACTTCCATCGCCAGTTCAGAGATTAGCGCTTCTAACACCAAAGCCAACTCAGCAGATGACTGGATCGGGAGCACCTCGACCCCCGACAGTAGAAGGATTTCAGAGAGGACCACCGCTACCTACCCAGGAGGATCAGTATACGAGGGCCAGGCATGGACAGCCATAGAGGAACGGACGAGCTTTTGCATTGGAGGTAGATGACATTGATCATGAGGTGGATGTCATAACAGGTATTACTCTTGCTTTTACTTTTCCAGCTGTGACATTGTTTGATACGGGAGCCACCCACTCGTTCATATCATCTAGTTTTATTGCCAAACACAACATTGCCTCTACACCTTTATCTAGTTGTGTTAGAAATCTTACCGGAGGAGGAGTTGTACCGGTTACCCGAATTTGTAGATCGGGTCCTATAGTGATACGTGGCAGAGAGATGAGCGCCCAACTCTTAGTCCTTTCTATGCCATCTTTTGATATTGTGCTTGGAATGGACTGGCTAAGCAAGTACCACACTTTTTTCGATTGCTTTAGAGGAAGTATTCTTTTTAAGGTACCAGGCCAGCCTGAACTTGAGTTTGCACGAGGTTCTACAGAAATCCTTGATAGTATGCAGCTCGCAATGGACGATGTTGTCTATCATCCTATTATTTTAGAATTTTTAGATGTCTTTCCAGAGGAATTGCCAGAACTACCCCCAGACAGAGACGTAGAGTTTTAAATTGAACTAGCACCCGGAGCAGCACCTATAGCATCACATGTTTACAGACTAGCGAAGAAGGAAATTGATGAGCTGAAGGCAAAATTAAAAGAGCTAGAGGAGAAAGGTTTCATCCGACTGAGTGCATCACCCTGGGGAGCACCAGTGTTGTTTGTACCCAAGAAGGACGGATCAGTACGTATGTGCATTGACTACAGAGCCTTGAATGCAGTGACTATGAAGAAAAAATATCCATTGACACGCATTGATGACTTATTTGATCAACTCAGTGGAGCTAAGGTATTCTCGAAGGTAGATTTGAGATCGGGATATTACCAAGTGAAGGTACGGAAGCAGGATATTCCGAAGACCGCATTCAGAATAAGATATGGGCACTACGAGTTTTTGGTCATGCCATTTGGATTGACCAATGCTCCAGCGATCTTTATGAACTTGATGAATCAAGTCTTCCACCAGTACTTGGACCAGTTCGTGGTCGTCTTCATAGATGATATACTTGTCTATTTGAAGAGCCACGAGGAGCACTAGAAGCATCTGCGGATTATTCTAGAGACTTTGAGGAGAGAGCAGTTATATGCAAAGCTTAGCAAATATGAGTTCTTCTTGGATAGAGTTTCATTTCTTGGGCATGTTGTTACAGGAGATGGTATTTCTGTTGATCCAGAGAAGATCTCAGCAGTTGAGACATGGCTTGTTCCTAAATCAACAGCAGAGGTGAGGAGTTTCCTTGGACTTGTGGGATATTACCGACGGTTCATGGAAAACTTCTCAAGGATAGCGGTACCTATGACTCGTTTGACTTATAAGGATCAAGAATTTATATGGACCGATGAGTGTCAAGCCGCCTTTGAAGAGTTGAAGAAGCGACTGACTACAACACCAGTATTGACTATTCTGTCAGGATCAGGAGGTTATGTGATCTACAGTGACGCATCAGGGAAAAGCTTGGGATGCGTATTGATGCAGCATAGCAAGGTGATTGCATATGCATCTAGGCAGTTACGAGTGCCGAGTGCATGAGAAGAATTATCTGACTCATGACTTGGAACTTGTAGCCGTTGTATTTGCTCTAAAGCTATGGAGACATTACTTATATGGGGAACGAGGGAAGATCTATACAGACCACAAAAGCCTCAAGTACGTTTTTATGCAGAAGGAGTTAAATATGAGGCAACGTCGATGGCTCGAGTTGATGAAAGATTTGAGTTGGAGCTATATTATCATCCAGACAAGGCTAACGTTGTAGCAGATGCGTTAAGTCGGAAACCAGCAGCTTACTTCTTGGCAGCACAGAGGGAACTATTAGAGGACTTGCAAGAGCTTGGCATTAAAGTGATAGTACCCAGAGCAGATAGGATGCTAGCCAACTTGCAAGTACAATCATCTTTAGTAGAGAGGATTAAGGCAGCTTTGCCTACAGACGCCAGATTCAGGAGACTGAAAAAAAGGACAGAGGCCGGAGAGCAGACCGGATTGCGCATTCATAAGGATGGGATATTACGATGTGGTGATCGTCTTTATATTCCAAATGGAGAGATTCGACAGGAGTTGATGATAGAGACTCATAGTTCGATTTATTCTATTCATCTTGGAGGCACCAAGATGTATCGTGACTTACGACAGCACTTTTGGTGGCATAGAATGAAGAGAGAGATAGCTCGCTTTGTAGCTAAATGTATGGTATGTCAACAAGTAAAGGCGAAGCACCAGAGGATAGCAGGATTATTCCAGCCACTTCCAATTCCAGAGTGGAAGTGGGATCACATCACTATGGACTTCGTCATGGGTTTTCCCAAGAGTCCGAGTGGAAGAGATGCAATGTGGGTAATAGTGGACCAACTCACCAAGTTAGCATATTTTATACCTTTTAGAGTGGGTCAGTCTACAGAAGCTTTAGCTGACTTATATATGAGGTAGATCGTGAGATTGCATGGCATACCAGTCAGCATTGTATCAAACAGAGATTCGCGCTTTACATCGCACTTTTGGAGGAGCATGCAAGAGACCCTTGGAACTTGTCTAAAGTTCAGTACATCTTACCACCCGCAGACAGATGGGCAGTCGGAGCATACTATTCAGACATTGGAGGATATATTGAGGGCTTGTATGTTAGACTTCGGAGGATCATGGGAGGACCACCTACATCTTATGGAGTTTTCTTACAACAATAGCTATCAAGCGAGTATTCAGATGGCTCCGTTTGAAGCATTGTATGGAAGAAAATATAAGTCTCCTGTGTGTTGGAGTGACGTAGGAGAACGTCAGATTCTGGGATATGAGTTGGTGGTCAATACCGTAGAGACAGTCAAGAAGATTCAGGGACACTTGCGAGCAGCGCAAGACAGGCAGAAGCAGTGGGCAGACCTTTATCGTCGTCCCTTGGAGTTCAAAGAGGGCGACCATGTCTTCTTGAGGATATCACCGACCAGAGGCACCATTCGATTCGGAGGGCGCGGTAAGTTGAGTCCAAGGTATATTGGACCATTTGACGTGCTCGAGAGAGTTGGAGAGGTGGCATATCGACTTGCGCTACCACCTTCACTTGAGGGAGTACATAACGTATTCTATGTGTCGCAGCTCAGGCGATATGTGGTAGACAACAGTCATATTCTCGACCATTCGGAGATCACCATTGGGCCGAGCTTGTCATACCAAGAGCAACCCATGGGAATCCTTGATCGTCGAGAGAAAGTGTTGAGGAACCAGTCTATTCCCTTGGTTCGCGTAGCATGGAGGTATGGCGCGCCAGGAGAATCAACTTAGGAGCACGAGGACGACATGCGCAAGCATTTTTTGAACCTATTCGCAGACCAAGGTATGAATTTATTTTGTTAATTTATATCTTATACCATCCTTGATATTCTATCGTGGCTTAATTTTAATTTCGAGGACAAAATTTTTATAAGTTGGGTAGAATGTAAAACCCCTATTCCTAAAAATCATATATGGCATTTTTAATTATAGTAATTATTGTCTAATTAGGAGAAATAGATTTTTAATAATTTTTATTTTAGGTGTTGGTGAACTTAGGGGATTTATGGGGCCATTAGGAATTTTTTGGAATTTATTTCATGTAGGAGATCCCTTGAGCAGTTGCTAGCTTAACGGTGTGCATTAATATAAATCTAGAATTTTTCTATGAGATATATATATATATATATATATATATATATATATATATATATATATATATATATATATATAATTAATTAATTGGAAAAAGAGATATAAAAAGAAAAGAAAAGAAAAAAAATTGGAAAAAGAAAAAAAAAATTAGTAATAACCTATTAAACCACTACTACCAACCATAACAAACTCCTTAGCAATTAGCAGACCACTACAATCCCTTAGCATACACGCCCCTTTGCTGCATGTAGCAGCAAACCACCCGCCCCTAGTTGCTTTGTGAGCCACTTTTTAAACCAACAGCACCCCCCTTAGCCACCCACGAGCAAACCGAACCCCCCTTCTCTCCCTTTCATATATATATATATATATATATATATATATATATATATATATATATAAAAACTTGTTTCATCTAAAATTCTAAACCTAAATCATCCAAACCAATCTCGACGACCGCGATCCCGCGCACTGCAGAATTCTGCAGCGAGGTACCTGTGTTCCGGAGTTTTTTTCCGTCGCCTCGCTCAACCAAACGCTACCCCATCTTCATCGGTATGCTCACCCCTTAATCCTTTTACATATTTGTGTGATAGCAGACCTCGAACAACGCGTAACCATAGGCGAAAATAGCGCCAAATTTGGCAAAATTAGACCGAATTCTGGGATCGCAGAAAACTGTGGTGACCTCCCATGTTTCCGAGTTTGTATCTCCCACCACAGAGATCTGAATTCAATGATTCTTTTTTGTATGCGTAGACCACTTGACCTAGTTTAATTTCTGTTAAATTAACCTAGATTATTAATTGTTGTAGATAGAATTAAATTCGTTGGAAAATTCCACGAACACACTTTTCCAGATTTTCAAAAGTTGTGAAACGGAGCACGCTCCGCCAAACGGGACCGCCCCGCCATGTACCAAGTGTACCGAACGGTGTACGTAGCGTAACCGGACACGTAAGAGTTCGCAAAAACTGATTCGGACGCGTGTTCGTATCGGAATCAGCCCGTATCCACGGACAAACCCCGTGACGTAACTTTTGTGAAAGTCGTGTGCATTTTGTGTACGTCCATCAGATTGCGATGAAACTTGCACCACTAGACTCGTGGTTACGCGCTGGTCCTGTGACCTAATTTTTACCCAATTCTGAGACAGTTGACCAAGTCGCCAATTGGCGGGGCCCACGGTTGACTTTTTGGGCGAAATTGTGTTCGGCCGATCGAAATCCATATTTGGACATACCGTTGGGTTCGTATTGACATTTAGAGTTGTTTGACCTATAATTTGTCATATTTAGAGACTGTTACCCTTGGCATGCTTTTCGGTACAAAGTGGGCCACAAGCGGACCCCACTTTTACCCGAAATTACCATTTTGCCCCTTTGTCCAAATTGGACGAAAGGGAAGTGCTTTTTAGCTATTTTGCTCATTCCAGAAATATTGGTGATGTCTATTTCATCATCCGGAGACGTTTGTTCAGAGGCCATTAGTTCCAGATCCCGTATCTTGGACATTGGACGCTTACACTTTACAAATTTCTTGCCAGGCAAGTATACCTTGCTATTGTACTGTATTTACATTCCATATGATGCATGCATGTTTATTTTTGTTTATTTATTTTATTTATTTTATTTATTTTATTTATTTTAACTGCTATATAAATTGTGCGTCCAAGGAAACTTGGGTGCAACGACGGTCTCGTCGTACTATATTTTTATTTATGTATATGCATTGGACCTACTTTATGAGACTACCCCATCTTCATGAGGCATTTATGTTTCATTGGCCATGACACTATTCTTACATGAGTGTGAGTCACATGTAGGACACGGACTTGCGTACTCGGCTAGCCACTGGTACGTATAGGTCGTGCGACGGATAGGGATAACTGCCGATAGAAACTTTGCATGCTAGTAGACCTGACGGTTATTAGAGGTATTATCGTGTCATGGACATGACATGCTTAGAGAATTGGGTGGGAAGAACAACAAGTATCGCATTTGAGCTCCTTTGCACTTTTCTCCTGTGTGCCCGGATTCTCCGCCGGAGATACGTGTGGTGATGACCACTATATATTATATACTATCAGGCGGGCCACCGGCGTTCAAAAGACGACGTACCTTTTAGGCCCCTGGATCTCCAATAGAGAACCATGCCAAATACCAATTTTCAGCCAGATAGCTCACTTGTGGGGAAAGGTGTTCTTAACTGCATTCACTTAGACGGTTAGGTGACCCCATTGGATGTTTAAATTTTAGTACTTTATTTGCATACTTTTATGTATCTTGTTACGTCCATCTGAGGACCTGGTACCTTTTCAGATATAGATGAGCAGGAGTACCCGCAGGAGTATGGACCTAGACCTGACGCTACCTATCAGACTGAGGAGGCCTTACCTTCGGATTATATGTGATTCATTGCAGCTGTTTAGAGATTCTAGTTGCTATTCTTTTCGAGACATTTGTTCTGACATTAGAGTTTATTCTCTTCTCTCTTTAGTAGTTTTGGTATAGTCGATTTGCAGTAGATTTGTTTCCATCCGACTATCATACTTTGAGACTGCTTATTTGATATTCAAGTTATTGATTTCCATTTATCTATTATTTGTGCTGTAGATGAGATATAGAGTTGCCTATGACTTGTTATGACAGTATATTACCACTGTGGATTGGATATTCATGTACAGCGTACGTGTGTATATGCTTTCCATATATTGGAGTTCGTATATATACGGCTGGCGTATTACGTATTCCTAGTCCTACGTATTTTGGGACTGGGGCGTGACACATTTGGGTTGACTAATGCCTCGGCGGTATTTATAAATTTGATGAACAATGTGTTCTATCAGTAACTTGACAAGTTCGTGGTGGTATTCATCGATGATATACTCATATACTGGAAGACACCGGAGGAGCACGAGGAGCATTTGCTGATTGTGTTGGATGTATTAAGGATGGAGAAGCTATATGAGAAGCTGTTCAAGTGTGAGTTCTTCCTGGACAAGATGGAGTTCTTAGGATATATTGTGACTGATGATATAATTTTAGTGGATCTGAAGAAAATCACAGCAGTGGAGTCTTGGAAGACCCCGAGTTCTATAGCAAAGATCAGGAGTTTCTTGGGATTGGCAGGCTACTACATGAAGTTTGTGCAAGATTTTTTGAGGATTGCCAGAATGATGAACAGACTCACCAGGAAGGATGTAGAGGTTTTTTGGACAGAGGAGTGCCAGATTGCTTTTGAGAAATTGAAGAAGAGGTTGACGTCTGCTCCTATTTTGACGTTGCCATCAGGGTCTAGAGGTTTCACTATTTATAGTGATGTATCGGGGAAAGGTCTGAGTTGTGTTCTTCAGCAGAATAAGAAAGTGATGGCCTATGTATCCAGGCAATTACGTCCTTATGAGAAGAACTATCCTACCTATGATTTGGAGACACTAATTGTACGGAGAGCGTGTAGAGATCTTCAAAGACCACAAGAGCATGAAGTACATTTTCACGCAGAAGGAGTTGAACATGAGGTAGCATCGGTGGCTGGAACTGATCATGGATTTTGACATCTCCTTATAGTATTATCCTGGAAAAGCTAATGTAGTTGTCGATGCCTTGAGCAGGTATCCGATAGCTATGTTGTTGACACATGATCGGTATTTATTGGAAGACTTAGAGAGCTTGGGCATTGGGGGAATAGTTTCCGATTTTGCTATACAGATATGGGGGTTGCAGATACACTCAAAATTGATGGACATGATCAAGGCTGCCCAGTATATGAATGTATCTCTGAGGAGCATCAGAGCTCAGGAGTGAGAGCAGGATTGGAGAATGATTTCACCATTGCTGAGGATGGTTCTTTATGGCATGGTATTTGATTGTGTGTGCCTAGTGGGGAGCTGCATGAGAAGGTGTTACAGGAAGCGCATCACTTTTAGTATTCCATACATCCAGGTGCTAACAAGATTTATCGGGATACGCAAGAGAGTGTATGGTGATATGGCATAAAGTGGGAAGTGGCACAGTTTGTATCCAGATGCTTAGTGTGCCAGTAGGTAAAAGTCGAGAGGAAGAGGCCAGGTGGTTTACTTCAGCCATAACCCATTCCAAAGTGAAAGTTGGAGCACATTACTATAGATTTTGTGTCCAGACTTCCAAGATCTCCAGGAAGAAAAGACGCGATTTGGGTCATTGTTGACAGGTTGACCAAGTCGGCCCACTTTTTACCTTTTAAGATAGGTTTGTCTATGGAGAAGCTGACAGAGATATATGTGAGGCAGATCGTCAGGATACATGGGGTTCCCATCAGCGTTGTCTCAGATCGGGATAGTTGTTTTACTTCTTATTTTTAGGGGAGTTTGCGGGCGAGTTTGGGCACCCATCTCAAGTTCAGTACTACATAGCATCCCCAGACAGATGGGAAGTTAGAGAGGACTATTCAGACTCTCGAGGATATGTTGTGCAGTTGTGTACTAGATTTTGGGGGATCTTGGGAGAATAATCCCTATTTGGTAGAGTTTGCTTACAACAACAGCTACCAGGCTAGTATAGAGATGTCAGCATTTAAGGCTCTGTACGGTTGGTGATGTCGTACTCCCTTGTCATGGGAAGATGTTGTAGAGAGAGTTTTGCTAGGGCCAGCGATGGTTGTAGATACAACGGAGAAGGTTAAGCTGATCAGAGACATACTTCGAGTGGCATAGGAAAGACAATGGTATTGGGCCGATATCCATCGAAGACCCTTGGAGTTTGAGGTTGGTAGTTTGGTGTTTCTGAGGATTTCTCTGACACGAGGTACGATTCGCTTCGGTGGAGGCGGGAAGCTTAGTCCGTGATTTATCGAAACTTTTACTATTCTAGAGAGGGTCAGAACAGTTGCTTATAGACTAGACTTGCCACCTGTATTAGATGGAGTGCACAACATATTTCACGTGTCACAGCTGAGACGGTACGTGGCGAATCCTAGTCATATATTAAATCACTCAGAGATAGAGGTGGGCCCTACTCTTAGCTACACAGAGCAGCCAGTTAAGATTCTAATCGGAGAGAGAAGGTGCTGAGGAACCAGACTATTCACTTGGTACATGTCGCATGAAGGCATCACTCTCCAGGAGAGTCTACCTGGGAGAGAGGATGAAATACGAGAGTGTTATCCATATTTATTTGTGTCTTGAGGTATGTTCTTTCCTAGTTCTGTTCTGTACTTTCTGTTCTGTTCTATCACGTCCCAGTCCCAAAAATATACGGGAACAGACCACGTGGCAATAGCCAGCTGTCACGTCTCCGAGGATATCCCAATTTAATGGATCCTAACGAAGAGTGCAACGCTGTCCTAAAATACTAACATGTCCAATATCAGTTAGCAACAGGTAATCTAATCTCATCCACAAAATAAACAGCAAAAAAGTACTAAAATAAATACTGGATCATAATCGTAAGTCTCAAATATCATAGTACAACCAAGAAAGTCTGATGGGGACAAACCCACTACTAGGACAAAAATAAAAGTACTGAAATGATAGATAAAAGAGTAATGACTAGGGCATCGGCTGACTAGATAAAGATGCTCCCAATCTTAGGCAGAAGGCCTACCAACTGATCACGAAAACTCTGACTGTAGCACCTCTAGCTCCTCAGCTGTAGCGTACTTAGTCTCCTGTCCTGGGCCGTACACTGTGGGGTAATATGCCTTGTCTAAATCTGAAAAGGTACCAGGTCCTCAGAGGGACGTAACAAGATACATAAAAGCATGCCATATACAAAAATACTGAATAAAATAAATACAATAAAGGGTATGCTAACCATCTAAGTGAATAAAATGTGAGGACAACCTTGGTACGTATGGGTAGGCGTAGGCATAACGTCCATACCGCTCCGAAGAACGGGGAATCTGAATAATAAAATGTCTATACCACTCTAAAGAACGGAGAATCTGCATAGTTTATAACGCCCATACCGCTCCGAAGAACGGAGAATCTGAATAAAGGGAGTCATTGGATCCGTGGATCCCCTGATACTACGGATTCTAATGTGTGTATCCCATACGCCTACTAGTTGTCCTTCCCGCCCAATGTAGATACACAAGTCGAATACTCGACGTGCATACCACCTATCTATATGCCAAGTCTCTACAAAGGAAATAATTATGAATTACGTACTAATCGTGATGCATGTCACACGCACCGATAGCTAGTCGAGTACGTGAACCCTCATCCCAATATGAATTTCTCACTGTGAAACGTGTTAGAGTGTCAGGACTCGGAAGATATCAAGGTATCCTCCCAATGGGGTGAGTCTTCTGATTGCTAGGTCAAGTATACTACTCATCGACACATCCGTCGACTACACCCGAGTAAATCTCGAACGCGCACAGTCATATGAAATAAAGCAATAAGATATCATACAACAATGTATAATTTAAATTAGACAATAAATATGGCAAGTTATCTTGCCTGAGTCCTCAAGATATGAATGCCAATAGCCTGCTCCTGTAGTGTCTCCTGGCTGGTCCAGTGACCCTAAACATACAATATAATATAGCAATCTAGCATAAGACACTAAAGCAATACATACACTAAACTACGACGTCGCTCTTAGGTATTGACGCAAGTTCACGATTGATCGACTACAGAGTCGCGTGTGCACGTAGCTAAGATGCACGCATGCCCTGTCCTTATTCACCGTGTACCTCATAACAATAAATTACTAAGTTTTGGTTTTACGAAACTATATTACGTCTTGTTAAATTACACGTCATTATTTCCTATGTTAAATGTACTAGGTCTATGTCTACGATTTTAGGTAAAATACAAGTTCCTTATAAAGGTCATATGATTGGGATAATTATTAACTATTAATTTCTATTCAATCTAATTAAGCATACATACCTATATACATATGGTTTAATGTGATTTAGTTTGTGTCAACACCCGACACGACGATACGATGATACGACTATTCAACTATACAACAAAGAAAGGGGTATTTACCAAATCGTGGCCGAGAGGGGGTGCTGTCTCGTCGACGTCAGTCCTCCGGCGCAGCGGGGCTCCGGCGTCGTACGGCAACCACGGCAGCAGCGGCAGTAACTACAGCAGTTGCAGCAGCGGCTTGGCGGTGCAGGAATGGTGGTCAGGGTCGTGGGCAAGGCGGCGCTGGTCGTGAGGAAGGTAGTGGTCAGGGTGGCACAGGGTGGTTGGTGGTGGTCAGGCGACTAGGGCAGCCGGGGTCGGGTTAGATAGAGTTGATGCGGTGATGGGGATGGTGATGATGGGATGGTGGCTAGGCGGCTGTGCTAGTGGCCTGGCAGGGTGGTCTGGCGACGGTACAAGCGGAAGGGGTCTGCAGTGGTGGCCTGAGGGGGTGGCGGTATTGGAAAGTCGGGGAAGGGGTCGTTAGTTTGATGGTGGATGGGTTGATGTGAAGAGAATGATGACGAGTGGTGGATGAAAGTCGGTTCAGGCGGCCTGGGCGGTGGTCCGACGTCAAGGGGAAGTGCAAGTGGAAGAGAGCTAGTGGTGGCGGCTTGTGATGGTGGTGGTTCTGTCCGGTGGGGAGGGAGTAAGGTGCTCGGGCAAGGGGAGAAGTTTGGCTAGGGTTTTTTTAGGTTTTAGGGTTTCAATAGGGAAGATAATGTGTGTTTATATAGAAGATGGAATTTATAGGTTAACCTCGAGTCTTGGGTCAGCCAGGGCTCTTTGGGGTGGGGGTTTGTCTTCATGAAAGGGTGTACGGTGTTTATGGGCTTGCTTGGGTCCAGTTTAGGGTAAAATTGGCCTCAAATTTAATTAAATTAATAAATATAATGCGCAAGGCATTCTTTTAACGAATATTGCATAGCTAAGATGAGACGCAATAACGAGTATCTAAAAGTTACACAATGGTCAGATGGGTAGTCTGGCATGTCTAGGAGATGTTTGTTACATTGGGTTGAAGGTAACTGCTAGTGTGGCGCTCCTAACATCGAAGAAACGGTAAGGTGTATTAAGACATATAATTATTGCACATTAATTCTAATTGTACCCAAATTAATCCTAGTCTCTTAATTTATATAAAGATAAATCCTAAATTGGTCGAGAGGGTTTATAATCTACTCTCCTTAGAGCATTTCGTTCTCAAAATTAAAACTTACGTAAGGTAAGAACTACTGACTGAAATTAAAAAGGTACTACATACCTAGCCCTTCGAAGAGATGGGGATAACGCTGTCGAATATCCTTCTCGCGTTCCCAGGTCGACTCACCGGGTGTGTGATGCCTCCATGCGACACGAACTAGAGGGATAGTCTGACCTCGCAATACCTTCTCACTTCTGTCCAGAATCTCAACAGGCTCCTCTTGGTATGATAAACTCGGGCCGACTGTGATTTTTGAATGGTCAAGCACATGACTCGGATCTGGCATGTACCTCCTTAGCTGAGATACGTGGAAGACGTCATGGACTCCTTCTAAATTCTGCGGCAAGGCTAACCTGTAAGCAACCTCTCCGATGTGTTCTAACACATCGAATGGTCCAATGTACCTCAGACTCAGCTTTTCTCTGCCTCCAAATCTGATAGTCCCTCGAGTAGGTGCGATCTTTAGAAACACGTAATCTCCAACCTGGAACTCTAAGGGTCGTCGATGCGCATTCGCCCAATGCTTCTGCTTGTCTTATGCTGCTCGTAGGTGCCTTGGATCTTCTTCACTTTCTTCACTGTACGAACAACCAATTCTGGCCCAAGAATCTGTCTCTCGCCTATATCGCTCCAACATACTAGGGAACGGCACTTCCTTCCATACAATGCTTCATAGGGTGCTATCTGGATGCTCGTCTGATAGCTGTTGTTGTAGGAAAACTCGACCAAATGCAAATGGTCATCCTATGATCCTCCGAAATCAAGCATGCATGCTCTTAACATGTCCTCCAATGTCTGAATGGTGCGTTCGGACTGACCATCTGTCTGCGGGTGATACAATGTGCTAAACTTCAGGCGGGTACAAAGACTCTCTTACATACTCCGCCAAAAGTAAGATATAAATCTCATATCCCTGTCGGACAATCTCCCTCATATACATATCTGCTAAGACCTCTTTAGATTGCCCAACTCTGAAGGGTAAAAAGTGAGCAGACTTAGTGAGTCTATCCACGATTACCCATACTGTATTGCGACCACTAGGACTCCTCGAAAAGCCCGTAACAAAGTGCATAGTGATGTGCTCCCATTTCCACTCCGATATCGGGAGCGGTTGAAGTAATCCTGTAGATCTCTGATGCTCAGCCTTGACCTGCTGACATACCAGGCACTTCACCACAAAGCGAGCTATCTCTCTCTTCATTCCATGCCACCAGTAGTATTGCCTTAAGTCTCTGTACATCTTCGTGCCTCCTGGATGAATAGAGCATGTTGAACTGTGTGCCTCTGATATCAACTCCTGACGAAGTTTTCTATTTGGAACATAAAGATGGTCTCCAAACCTCAAGGTTCTATCTTCATGTATACGCAGTCCTGTCTATATTCTAGCCTCTGTCCTCTGTCGAAGTCTCTGAAATCTGGCATCTGTTGGCAAAGCAGCCTTGATTCTCTCCACTAATGTCAATTTCAACTGGAAACTCGACAACTGTCCGTCTACTTCGGGCATAATAACCTTTATGCCCATCTGCTCTAGATCCTTCAACAGATGTTGTTGGGTATTCAAGAAGAATGCCATGGGTCTTCTGCTTAATGCGTCAGCTACTACGTTGTCCTTTCCCGGGTGGTATTGTAGCTCAATCTCGAACTCTGTCATCACCTTGAGCCAACGTCTCTGTCTCTGGTTCAGGTCCTTCTGAGTGTATACATACTTTAGGCTTTTGTGATCAGTGAATATCTCTACTCTTTCTCCGTATAGGTAGTGTCTCCAAAGCTTCAAAGAAAAAATCACTACGGCAAGCTCCAAGTCATGGGTGGGATAGTTCTTCTCATGGGTCCTCAATTGTCTAGTGGCATAGGCCACAACCTTCCCATACTGCATCAAGACACATCCTAATCCTTTCCCGGATGCATCGCTATAGATCACGAATCCTCCGGGTCCAGAAGGTATGGTCAGGATAGGTGTTGTAGTCAGACGCTTTTTCAGCTCATCGAATGCCTTCTGACACTCCTTTGTCCAAGTGAACTCCTGCTCCTTACGGGTCAAGCGGGTCATCGGCTCTACGATCTTCGTAAAGTTCTCCACGAACCTCCAGTAATATCCGGCAAGTCCTAGGAAACTCCTCACTTCTGAGACATTGGTAGGGGTTGGCCATGTCTCTACTGATGAAATCTTCGCCGGAACTACTAAAATGCCATCTCCCGAGATAACGTATCCAAGAAAAGAGACACGATCTAGAAGAAACTCGCACTTTCTCAGCTTGGCATAAAGCCTCTCTCTCCTCAGTGTCTCTAACACTAGTCTCAAGTGCTCTTCGTGCTCCTCGTGGCTCTTCGAATACACCAAGATATCGTCGATGAAGACTAACACGAATTGGTCTAGGTATTGGTAGAAGACTCTGTTCATCAAGTTCATAAATACAGCAGGTGCATTCGTCAGTCCAAAAGGCATCACTAAGAACTCGTAGTGACCATAATGAGTCATAAATGCTGTCTTTTGAATGTCTTCTCTTCGGACCTTTACTTGATGATAACCCGATCTCAAGTCGATCTTTGTGAACACTACTACTCCTGTCAGCTGGTCGAACAAATCATCAATTCACGGCAGGGGGTACTTGTTCTTGATAGTCAAAGCATTAAGGGCTCTGTAATCAATGCACATACATACTGTTCCATCCTTCTTAGGTACAAACAATACTGGTGCTCCCCAGGGTGATGTACTAGGACAAATAAATTCCTTGCTCTGCAACTCCTCTAATTATAGCTTCAGCTCATCTAGCTCCTTCTTCGCCAATCGGTATACATTAGAAGATATCGATGCTGCTCCGGGTACTAGCTCAATAGTGAACTCCACGTCTCTATCTGGCGGTAAGCCTGGCAATTCTTCAGGAAAAACATCCTCAAATTCTACAACTATTGGTGGGGTTACCATCTCCATAGCCATGTAAGCTCTAGTTACCTGTCCTACTTCTTACTCAACGGTCCCTCGCATGTACTCGAACTCCGGTTGATCTGGCGGTCTAAAAGTGATGCTACCCTTCCGGCAATCCAGTACGGCATTATACTGGCTTAACCAGTCCATGCCTAGCACAACATCAAAGTATGGCATGGGTAATACCAAGAATCGCGCTCTCATCTCTCTACCACATACGACTATCGATCACGTTCTAATAGTGCTGGTAACCGGCACGATACCTCCTCCGTTAAGAATTTTCCAACTCTTAGGTAAGGGGGAAGTAGCTACTCTATGCATTGCTACGAATTTACTAGATATAAACGATAGTGTGGCACCAGAATCAAACAATACAGTCACAGGTAATGATGCAACTAAAATGGTACCTGTGATAGCTTCCCCTTTTGTTTCCTCTTCAGTAGCTGCTAATGCAAAGGCATGTCTTTGTCCTCCGGTCTGCTGTCGGGCTCGATCAAACTGTGCTTACTGTGGGGCCAAGGTTGGTCCCCTATGAAATCCTTTGAATATTGGTGGACGCTGGCCTCCTGGTGGGGGTAGTATCCTCGGGACTGGTGCTGCTGGCCTCTGCCCTGTCTGCGGTGCTATGTCTCTGCGCTATGGACAGTCTCGGGTATGGTGCTGGCTCGCCCCACAAATCATGCATATTCCTAGTCTCTTTCGGTAGTCCTTCTAATAATGTCCTCTCTTACCATAGTAGTTGCAAGACGGAAGCTCATTTTGCTGGTATGGTGCTATCCTCTGCTACGTCTGTACTCCGGGATAATGGATCGGTCCTCCTGCTCTGGGCTGGGCTCTGACTGGTGTGGTATCGCTGGAACGTCTTGCTCCTCTATCGATGGCCTCCTGGATCCTCGCCTCTACAAGAACCTCCTCATAAGAAATCCTCGCCTGTGTGGTGGTATACCTCTATAGCTCGAAAGTGAGGCCGTGATAGAATCTCTGGGCCTTCTCTAGATCATTGGGTATCAGGACAGCACCAAATCTGCTAAGACGGCTAAACTCTGTATCATATGCGTCTACAGTCATATTCCCTTGTTCTAGATATAGGAACTGGGAGTACAGGGCATTTCTGACTATAGCCGGAAAATACTTCATATTAAAGTATTCCAAGAACTGTTCCCAAGTCTGGTTCTTGCCTACACTGCGCTCAATAGAATCCCACCAATGATGGGCGTTGCCTTTCAGTTGGGCCCTCACTGCGGTCATCCAAAGTTCTGGGTGCAGTTATGAAGCCTCTAGTAGCATCTCCGTGTTGGTGACCCAATCGAAGATCTCCTCTACGGTCTTGTTGTCTGAGAAAGTATCCGGTCCAATCTGTCAGAACCATCTTATAGTGCCACCTGTCTGGGCTGGTGCAGGTGCTGGTACTGGTGCTGTGACAGGTATCCTCTCTAGTACTGCCATCAAACTCTGTCTTAACGTCTCGGTCTGATGCCACTATGCTTGCATCATAGTTTGGAAGAACTGAAGCATCTGTGGTTGTCCATCTTATAGTGGCATCTGGGGTGGATAAGGTGGAGGTGGTGGTAATGGAACCTCTGGCTGTGCGATAGGTATCTCCTCAGATATCGGTCTCTCGGTTTGCGGCATTGGCGTAGCCCCTGAAGTCTGGCCCTCGAAATGATGCATGGGGATCGTCCGGGAAGTCTGTCACGTGTGCTGCTGTGTATGATCGCCCTAAGAAGTTTTGAGCTAGTGTATCAGCGGGGCCTGTAGCAGTAGTTGCCCTCTAGGTAGTCCCTGGGGTACCTCCTCACTTTGGGTGGTGTCGGCCGACACCACGGTACTGGCTGCTCCTCGTCCACTGCGCAAGTTTATCTTACAGCAAGAGATAGGACTTCATTAAAAGAGTATGGAATCAAGCAAACAGGATGCAGATATTTAGAAGCAATACGAAGGAAGTTCAAGACGTAATCAAGGTGGATGAGTCCTAGTAATTTCTATCATATTGAAGGCTCGCTGGGCATGTTACCATATCACAAGCGATAAAGTAGACCTGCATGGGCCACCACTAAAACCATGTCACGTCCCAGTCCCAAATATATACGGGACCAGGCCACGTGGCAATAGCCAGCTGTCACGTCTCCGAGGATATCCCAATTTAATATATCCTAACGAAGAGTGCTACGCTGTCCTAAAATACTAACATGTCCAATATCAATCAACAACAGGTAATCTAATCTCATCCACAAAATAAATAGCAAGAAAGTACTGAAATAAATACTGGATCATAAACGCCAGTCTCAAATATCATAGTACAACCATGAAAGTTTGGTGGGAACAAACCCACTACTAGGACAAAAATAAAAGTACTGAAATGATAGATAAAAGAGTAATGACTAGGGCATCGGTTGAATAGACAATGATGCTCCCAATCTTAGGCAGAAGGCCTACCAGCTGATCACGAAAACTCTGACAGTAGCACCTCTAGCTCCTCAACTGTAGCGTACCTAGCCTCCTGTCCTGGGCCGTACACTGTGGGGTAATATGCCTCGTCTAAATCTGGAAAGGTACCAGGTCCTCAGAGGGACGTAACAAGATACATAAAAGCATGCCATATACATAAATACTAAATAAAATAAATACAATAAAGGGTATGCTAACCATCTAAGTGAATGCAATGTGAGGACAACCTTAGTACGTATGGGTAGGCGTAGGCATAACGTCCATACCGCTCTGAAGAATGGGGAATCTGAATAATATAATGTCTATACCGCTCTGAAGAACGGGGAATCTGCATAGTATATAACGCCCATACCGCTCCGAAGAACGGGGAATCTGAATAAAGGGAGTCATTGGATCCGTAGATCCTCTGGATACTACGGATTCCAATGTGTGTATCCCATACACCTACTAGTTGTCCTTCCCGCCCAATATAGATACACAAGTCGAATACTCGACGTGCATACCACCTATCTATATGCCAAGTCTCTACAAAGGAAATAATCATGAATTACGTACTAACTGTGATGCATGTCACACGCACCGATAGCTAGTCGAGTATGCGAACCCTCATCCCAATATAAATTTCTCACTGTGAAACATGTAAGAGTGTCAGGTCTCGGAAGTTATCAGAGTATCCTCCCAATGGGGTGAGTCTGCTAATGGCTAGGTCAAGTATACTACTCATCGATGCATCCGTCGACTACACCCGAGTAAATCTCGGACGCGCACAGTCATATGAAATAAAGCAACAAGATATCATACAACAATGCATAATTTAAATTAGACAGTAAATATGGCAAGGTATCTTGCCTGAGTCCTCAAGTTATGAATGCCAATAGCCTTCTCCTACAGTGTCTCCTTGCTAGTCCAGTGACCCTAAATATAGAATATAATATAGCAATCTAGCATCAGACACTAAAGCAATACATACACTAAACTACGACGTTGCCCTTAGATATTGACGCAAGTTCACGACTGATCGACTATAGAGTCGCGTGCGCATGTAGCTAAGATGCACGTGTGCCCTGTCCTCAGTCACCGTGTACCTCACGATAATTAATTACTAAGTTATGGTTTTATGAAACTACATTATATCTTATTAAATTATACGTCATTACTTCCCATATTAAATGTACTAGGTATATGTCTACGCTTTTAGGTGAAATACAAGTTTCGTATACAGGTCATATGATTGGGATAATTATTAACTATTAATTTCTATTCAATCTAATTAAGCATACATATCTATATACATATGGTTTAATATGATTTAGTTTGTGTCAACACCCGACACGACGACACGATAATACGACTATTCAACTATACAACTATACAACGAAGAAAGGGGTATTTACCAAATCGTGGCCGAAAGGGGGTGCTGTCTCGTCGATGTCAGTCCTCCGGCGTGGTGGGGCTCCGGCATCATGCGGTAACCACGGCAGCAGCGACAGTAACTGCAGCAGTTGCAACAGCGGCTTGGCGGTGCAGGGATGGTGGTCAGGGTAGTGGGGAAGGCGGCGCTGGTCGTGAGGAAGGCGGTGGTCAGGGTGGCACAGGGTGGTTGGTGGTGGTCAGGCGACTGGGGCAACCGGGGTCGGGTTAGATGGAGTTGATACGGTGATGGGGATGGTGATGACGGGATGGTAGCTAGGCGACGGTGCAAGCATCCTAGAAGGGTGGTCCGGTGATGGTGTAGGCGGAAGGGGTCTGCGGTGGTGGCCTAAGGGGGTGGCGGTATTGGAAAATTGGGTAAAGGGTCATCGGTTTGATGGAGGATGGGTTGATGTAAAGAGGATGGTGATGAGTGGTGGATGGAAGTCGGTTTAGGCGGCCTTGGGGGTGGTCCGGCGTCGAGGGGAAGTGCAGGTGGAAGAGGGCTGGTGGTGGCGGCTTATGATGGTGGTGGTTCTGTCCGGTGGGGAGGGAGTAGGGTGCTCGGGCAAGGGAGGAAGTTCAACTAGGTTTTTTTTATGTTTTAGGGTTTCAATAGGGAAGATAATGTGTGTTTATATAGGAGATGGAATTTATAGGTTAACCTCGAGTCTTGGGTCAGCCAGGGCTCTTTGCGGTGGGGGTTTGTCTTCATTAAAGGGTGTATGGGGTTTATGGGCTTCCTTGGGTCCAGTTTAGGGTAAAATTGGCCTCAAATTTAATTAAATTAATGAAAATAATATGCAAGGTGTTCTTTTAACGAATATTGCTTAGCTAAGATAAGATGCAATAACGAGTATCTAAAAGTTACACAATGGTCAGATGGGTAGTCTGGCATGTCTAAAAGATGTTTGTGACATTGGGTTGAAGGTAAATGCTAGTGTGGCTCTCCTAACATCGAAGCAACGGTAAGATGTATTAAGACATATAATTGTTGCACATTAATTCTAATTGTACCCAAATTAATCCTAGTCTCTTAATTTAAATAAAGATAAATCATAATTTGGTCGAGGGGGTTTACATGTTTTGTTATTTTTTAGGGGTAGTTTTTGTCTTTGAATTTTGAGGACAAAATTATTTTAAGGGGGGTAGATTTGTCACTATCACATTTTCTAGAGAAGGGTATTTTGGTCATTTTATAATTAATTAAATATTGTGCATATTTTATAATTATTTATTATATTATTTAATTATTGTTAGATGTTAGGTTATTGTTTTGGACTTGTGTTAGTGGACCTAACTAGTTTAGATTAGATCCATTGACCGATATTTTTAATTAGTTAGAATTAAGCCCAATTATAAGCCCATTCATTTGGAGGATGATTAATTAAGTTAAACCCATTAGACTATAACCTTTCCTCCTTAATTATTTTTGCATGAGAGGCCCCAAGGGGTATTTTAGAATTTACATAGAAACTTAGGGAAGGGGTTAGTGGCCGACAATTTAAAAAAAGGGGAGGGATTTCTCTTTTCTCTTTTCATTCTAAATCTAGATCAAGAAATTTTCTCAATCAAATTTCTTCATTCCCACATCAAATCACTACCAAAATTATTCCCAATTCCATCCAAAATCACCATTGGAGGCTAGTAGAGCAAGGATCTACAAGGAGGAAGTAAGGATCTACAAAGAGGAGCAAGGATCTACAAGTTGAAGGCAAATTTTACCAAATTTGGGGGTTGCATTGGGAATCCATCTCCCAATAGGTACAATTCATTTTTTTAGTTAAATCTTAAATTTATATTTTAATCATTAGAAACCACCCCATATGCTAAAGCCATCCATAGGAATTGGAATTAGGTTCATAGGAGGCCTATGGAGGAAGTTATGGTATATTTTGTGTCAATTTTGGGAGAATTCTGAGATTCACACATGTTGTGTTTGTCAATTGGTCAATTAGACCAAATTGATATATGTTTGATTGTTTGTGGCTAGTGTCATATCCATAATTGATACATGTAGGCCATATGCCAATAATTTGGTGATACATGTTAATTTGGGGGGTTTTCTCCGACACAAGGCTTTGTGCATGTCATATTTTGATACGGACAGGTAGATATGTAATTGACTCTTCGTATTGTTCATATATACTATTTTAGACTTGCTCGTTTCCTTCGGGGTATATTTGGTTGTGTGTGTGACTCGTATCGCAAGCGTATCATAGATCTAGTGTGATACGGGTGCGATGCACTCCACGTGTTTGTTGTATTGCATTTCTAGATCCAATTTTCATTGTTCGTAGCTATTGGTAATATATATATATATATATATATATATATATATATATATATATATATTTATATTTATATTGTTATGTATATTTATATAGATATCTATATATATGTATGGATATATGTATGTAGATATATATGTACTAGTATATAGATATCTATATATTTACTTATAGTGCACATATGTATATATATATATATATATATATATATATATATATATATATATATATATATATATATATATATATATATATATATATATATGAGATGTATATTGATATATGTATAGCTATGTGTGTGTTTACATATGTATGTGTATATTTATATAGATATAGATATCTATATAGTTGTGTATATATATACATATATAATTGTGTGTGAGTGGAGAGTCATATATACATGTATATAGATATATATAACTAGATGTGCTAGTTGTGTTGTTGAGTGTTGTGAGAGTGCATAGTGGTATATAGATGGTTGAATGTGATAAGGGGGGAGGGGGGCTCGGGCACTGAGCAGTGCACTACACAACAACCTTTAGTACATCAGCAGCAGCTCAAAGTAGTAACAGCAAATGCTGAAGCAAAGGCTAGGTAGAAAAAGCCATTGCAGCGTACACTAGCAACATGTGCTGCATTCTTCTTCCAGTGTGCACTGAACCATAGCAGCAACACCTGGCACACGAGCAGCAGTAGCTGGAGCAGCAGCAGATACGAGCATAGTGAGCAGCAGCAGATGCAAGCACAGCAGCATCAGATACAAGCACTACAGCAGCTAGTATTTTTAGCAGAGCATTCATATCAACACAGTAGTAGCAACAGCAAAGTCGAGGCCGGGGTTAAGGTATGGATTAGCTAGTTGGGTAAGTGGTTAGTAGATATATCTAGTAGTTTAGATAGTTAGTAGTTAAATGCATTATTAGTTTAATAGTTAGTTTGACCAGTTTGACTTAGAGTTGACCTAGGTTGACTATTTTGACTTTAAAATGGCTCTTTGACCTAGATGTTGACTAATTTAATTTATTTTTATCCTGAAACCTTGTATTGATGTTATATTCCCTATCTAGGTCTTCGAGATATCGTACCGAACATCTGTGATACTGTTCACTGAATTTTAGGCGAGTATATTCTCTGATAGTTTCTCATTTATGATATCCTCTATGTCTCTTGTATCTAGTGTAGATATCCTTGATATCTTGACACGATGGTTACACAGATTGGTATATCCGAATCTCGTCATGAGATGTTATTCCTTGGTATTTATGGAGTATCTTGTGTCACCATTGTTTTATTGTTCTTCTTGTATATGTACAGACATTGGTTCAAAAGGAGAGTAGTGCCCTTCTTGTGGAAAATTGTGTCATAACGTACCATAGTTGGATCCACTATACTATTCGGGGGTTGGAGAATATGTAGTGTAGATATGTGATCATACCCTCCTTGTATCAAGTTTTGTTCATTGAATAGTGTTAATCATACACCGTACGTTTGATTAGCCAGGCCATTAATCTTGTATCAAGTTCCCAAGCCGATCATATGTTAAAGCTGGTACTCACTCACATAGTCATTTGTATTCTTGTCATTGCCATATTGTTCATTCTTGTATTTAATTCCAGTATTCCTTTATTGTATATCTCTTATATCTATATATTCCATCTTGTATGTTCACATCTATTTACTGTTACATAGTTTATATTATTGATTAGAACTGTTGTTAGAGATATACTCTGCTTCTTTCCTGCCTAGATATATTTTTTCAGATGACACTGAGGATTGGTACCACACTCATTACGGACCTTAGGATATTGTGGGCTTAGAGCCAGAGACCTTGGCTCAGGAGGGTCTCATCCCGACTGAGACAGACGACTCGGGACTTGTAGCATCTTAGTTATTCCTTTGTACTGGATTTGTCTCCAGCTTACTTTTATTAGTATCTCTGACTCATTTGTTATTATTTGACTCATGCGTTGTATTGTGACTATTTTATTCTTTTATCATATTAGTTCTTATTTTCATCTATAGATCTGTGATTGAGTATATTTGATTTTATGATGGTGGCATTGTTATGTCTTGATTTTAGATAGATAGTTTACCCAAACAGCGTTCTACTGCCAATGATGCGGCATAGGCTGGGCATTATTCCCAACTTGCATCCATACACCGGGTGCGCTTTGTGACAATATACTAATAGAAATCTATGTCGCTTCGGTAGCTAGTACTAATCCTCAGTCGGCTCACCATCTTGTGGTCCATAAAAGGTGGGACATATCTCTTCTAACCACTCATCTAAAAAATATTTTCAGTCATAATTGGAGTGAAGTATAATCCAATAGCAGTTGAAATTAATTGTTAATGACTATAAATAAAAATAAAGAAAGTAAATACAAGACTAAAAATAATGAACAATATGGTAGAAGAAACAGATAAACAAGAGCAATATGGTATACACTGATCACGATAAAATAGAATAAGATAATAAAATAGAATATGATGAAGAACTATAACTATACTAAGTGTTTGAAATACTAGTTAGATATGTGATCGGCTTGGGTTGAATATTGTCTTCTTAAACGTTGGATAAACATTATCTAACTTAATCCTTGAACATTGAACATTGTCTAGGATTTTATCATATATCTAGCTAATACTTTCTCTTTCCTCGACTGGTACAATGGATCCAACCATGACACATTACGATGCAAGATACTCAAGGCATTATAAAAATATTAAACATTGAATATTGAACTTTGAACATTGTCTAATTATATTAAATATTGTCTATTAACCATATAAGAATACGAGGTATAATAAAACAATAAATAATATCCCATGACTGAAGATCCATGTGTATACTAGTCCGTGTACTAATGTGTCAAGAGTCAAGTAATACATTTCCAAATACTTTTATTATAGTAATTATCAAATAATGGAAACTATTAGAGAATGTACTCACCTCTGGTTCTGAACAAGAGATGTCAAACTGTGCCCAACCGGTGCCACACAGACCTATATATGAGATTATAATGTCACTTAGGTGCAATGAAGTAATGAATATGCTAAATGAGTAAAAATATGATTTTTAGGTTATAGTAGGTCAGACTAAGTCATTTTTAGCCAATACTAGTTTTTTAGGTCGATACCTTGCTAATATCTAGCTATACTAGGTTTCTGGCTTCTATGGATACCAATATCTTTAGTAATATAGCTATAGGCTCTAGGTATTAATATTTCTCATAACTTAGTTATACTAGCTAATATTAACTATATTAACTATCACTAATATATGCATAACTCATATGTACTAGCCTCTAGTTTATAAGCTAATACCTTACCTATACCTATAAAAATACCTTGATAATACTCATCATATTACCTTAAACTTATGTCTATAATATATATATATATATATATATATATATATATATATATATATATATGTATATATATATATATATATATGCTAGGTTATAACTCTTGATACTAGGAGACCCCTTGATACTTAACTACTCTATCACTAACCTAGCTTAGTACTTCATGTTCAACCCAATACCCCACTGTCTACACAGAGACTTGTATTATTCCTAATTCTTAACACTACACTTCATTCCTAATGTACTGCTACTACTCTACTGTACTTCCAGTGCATCTTGGTTCACTAATATAACATTCTAACTCCCACACTAACATGTACTGAGTCTCTTCCTACCTGGTACCAATTGCTAATACACACAATACTACTCATATCAGTCCTCTAACACCCACACTTAACCAAGACCTACATCTATACATTAACAACACCACATCCTTAAATATACTCTAAACTATACTCAACAAACTCTAATTCTTATACCTCAATCTTGTACTAACACCTAAGATATGCAGTGCACTCAAATCCTCACTGTGTGCTGACACAGAAATTCCTAAACTTCCAAGTCCTGTGCAACTAACCTGTACACAACATCTACCACACCCTACCAAACCTCCCCTTCTATGTCCTCTCAAAACTGTAAATCTGAAACACCCCCTCCTCAACTTGGCACTAATCAGTCCCTGTTGGCTTTACATGACTGTACTAACAAGACATGCTCTAGATTCATCACTGCTATATTAGGACAGTTGTAATTTGTCTCTCAACCTGTTGTACGGTCAGTTCACCCTCAACTGTTACTCCAACATGCCCTTCTAACTAACACACTAGTATCATTCATTATTCCAAATCTACCCTTAACTGATATCTTAATGTGCACATACTACTAATCCCTATATCTTGGTGTATCATAACATCTAATGTCAGTGAACCCTCAACTAACTGCTATTGCTATATGCATTAACTGCTAATTTAACTAATGTAAAATTACTAGCTAACTAAACTAGTATCAGTTATATACTAACAAACATGCACTACTAAAATACACTAATACTAACTCAACTAACCACTGATCTTAAATATCTGAGCACTGCTGCAATTTAAGAGCAGTTGCCACTGCTCTCATACCTCTCTAACCTGATGCATATGTGTATTAATTCACCCTCTCCCCCAAACATCTGATATCAGTTCATACCCGAGCATTGCATATCAGGCCAGTGCAAATAATTCTCAAGGTTTGAAACTTATCAAACCTGAATCACATCAATACTCAAATCACTGGTACACCAAACTTATCATAATAAAATCTGGAATGAAAGTCTATTTCCTCATTAATAACTCCACACCTAAATTACTCACTGACACTATAACCCCATTCTTACCCACTGTGAAGATTTAACAGCAGACCTACACTTGATGACTTCTCGCTGGACTCTCCCTATTATCTCATAATAAATCCTTCCTAGCATCTTCTACTGATACCTCTATTGACTACAATGACACAACCCAAATACTCACTAATATATATCTAAACTAACACTCAAATGGACACACACACATAGACACTATAATCCACTAACTCACCTTACAATCAGTTACACACATATCATATTCTGAACACAATACTCCTCATTGCACACACTACACACTTCACACATAGTCCACTCCTCACATCACCCATTGTCAATGACTCAAACACTATATAACTAGCCCATATAGTAACATATAGTATAATGCATTCACTAATATATCTATATCCATATATTGTAACATTTATCATAACTACCTATAGTAAATAATCCACACATTCAAATATACCCAATACAAGTGTCAAAATATCAAACACTTGGTAAATAACTAATGATACACCACCAACTATTGTGTCAAAACCCACAATAATCAATTATAACTAAATACACATGTCAAATATAATTATAGATAGCTATTAGAACTTTCTACAAAGAAATTAGAACTCAAAAGCACGAAATCCCTAATTTTGAGCCCCATATCACAAGGTACCACACTGTATCGTGATATGGCCTAATCACATCCAATTGTGGACACGTAGCTAGTTTCTCAACACCGACCTAAGTCCAATTAGCCTAAAATAGTCTCATGACACACACTTGATGTGTCAATCTCGTAACTCCCATAAAATACACCCAAAAACCTATGTAGAAGTCTTAATACACAAATAATTTGCCTAGAACTTCTTCCTGTAGGTAGCCCTATGCCATTGGGGTGTTCCTAAGAGTCCAATGCATGATTTGGAAGCTAAAAATTGAAAGGGAATTCAGATCTATATCTATTGGAAGATGGATTTCCAATGCAAAGTCAAGATAGACACAATATGACACAAGTTTCTAGCCAAACTCCTTCTCCAAGTGCTCTTGCCATCCTAAGCTTATAATCTCCTTAGATAGTGAGGATGAGTAAATCTGAGAGGGATTTATGAAGAATTTGGTGGAGGAATGGATTAAATTGGAGAAGAACACCAAATGGGGATTAAAATGAGATGAATGAATGGAGGATAGAGAGAGAGAGAGAGAGTCTCCGCCTAATTTTAAGGCCGGCCACCTTAGGCATCTCCTCCAAGCAATATGATTTGACTAGAATACCCCTAGTGGGTTTTCATGAAGAATATATAGTTAGGATGCTTCTCTTCCTAAAGGAGGTTAAGTCTAAACACTAATCTAATGAGATTAATTAACTAAATAGGGTCCAAAGTGACTAGTCTAACAATTGGGTTAAGTTGTCATGTCAAGTTGGTTAGGTACACTAGGGTCATGTCAAATCAAATAGTCAGATCTACCAACCAATATTAATATTAGTCACATATATATATATATATATATATATATAACATGCATTATATTAAATTAATAATAAAATTTTATAACACATTATTTATAATTATGCAAAATGATAAAATTATCTCAATTCTAGAAATGTGGTAGTTACAGATATCAAATAAAGGGAAGAAAATCTCAAGGTCATAAACTAGAATAGTCACAACAATAATGCAAGTCTATAAGTCTAACAACACCATCATAATGTCTAAGTAACAAATAATATCTCAAAATGTCTAAGCAGCTGGATACAAATCCAGTACAATGTAGAAATACTAGCGAAGTCTTGGCAATAACTAGTAGACCCTCGTCAACAGCTGGTACTGGCTCCTCCTGTACTACTGGTGCTACCTCAGCTAACTCTTCATCATGTGGGCCATAATGCATAGGACACCAGTCCTATAAATAATTATTTAAAAAATATATCCAGTCAGGATTGAACGAGTACAACCCAATAGAATTTCTAATAAATGACAGAAGCTATAAAACAGTAATAGTAATGAGATAAGTGATGGAAAGTAAACTGAGATCATAAGCGTAGCTACTAGAGAGAATATCATGGCAGGTAATGGAATAGTAGTAACTCAGAGCAATATATCAGGTATCATCATTATAGGAAATGGAAATAAAGAAGAACTATACTACTAGGAGTTTTGAAATAGTAGTTTGATAAGTGATCGGCTTGGGCCAAGCACAGTCTAAAGATAAAGAGAGATTGCTGAACCATACATGAAGTGTATGATCAGCTAGTTGCCACAGACTACACTACTGCACGGTCTGTAAGGTATGATCACATATCCAAATAATACTTTCCCTTCCCCCAACTAGTACATGGATCAAAATTATGACACTTTCTGACACGATAATCACTGTCATGACCCGCACCCGGTATAGGGGCACGAGTACGTGGGTACGTCCAGCCTACGCCGCAGCATCGGCGGTAGAACGCTGTCAAGGTCATGATACTATCTAGCCAATCTCACACAAGCATCCAATCTCCATAAGGAGGCACGGATGACACGAATAAAATGTACACATACTCAATCACAGGATTACAGCACGATAAGATATCAAACAAAAATTAAATACAACACAAGTCTGAAGTAATAATCTAACTCAACAAATATCCAAGTCTCAATAAAATGCCGGAGACAAATCCGGTACCAATAGTCTGCTAAAAGAACTAACAAAAATAGTAATTTCTGGCTAGACCTCCCGGAATCACAACTAATCTACCAAGTCTGCAGCTACTCACCATATGGTCCATAAAGTGTCGGACAGCGGTCCTCTAAGGCATAGTCTGGAAAAATGTTTCCAGTCAGGAAGGAACAAAGTACAAATCTCAAATAACAGTTCCATTTAATTGATAAGGACTATAAGGCAATAAACATGTAATGCTAGCTACTGAGAAGACAGTGAAATAAATGCAATGGCAAGTAAAGAGAGACAGGCAATATAAAGAGACGAGCAATAGGCAATATGGTACAGTCAGTGCATGTATGAAAATGGAAAGAACAAGGAACAGTATCATATACGGGTGATGTAGTATATGATTTAAATTGGGAACTGTAATCTATTCTAAGTGTTTGAAATAGTAGTTTCAAAATATGATCGGCTTGGGAACATGTACGATAGCTACATATCCTGGCTAATCATGGGTGAAGAGCATGATTAACACTTATATTGTTGTACACTACAATAAGAGGTTATGATCATATTTCTTACTAACTACTTCTCCGCCCCCAACTAGTACTGTGGATCCAACCATGACACGTCACGATACACGAGCAAATCCAATCTATCATGTACGATGTCTAATATACATGTCGTGTACAATGTCAATACGATAATCATTGTAACATCTCATGACTGCAGATCCAAGCTATACTAGTCCGTGTAGCACAGTGTCAAGGATTCAGTTGTAACATTTCAAGATTATTGAATTTATAGAAATTATCAAGAAATTGGAAATTATCAGAGAATGTACTTGCCTCGGGTCCTTAGCTGGTAATTATTGGTGTCCTGTTCCAGAGTATCCCCTAGGTGAAGCAACAGTCCTAAAAACATATAATAACAATACAATAATTGCAATCAGAAGCTATACTAACACACAACAATACTAACTCAGGGCTATGCCAGGTATGCTACTGGTCAACTAGGGTCATCTAGCAGACAGACATCTAAAATACATTACATATTTTAACCAACATTAATACCTACCATATATATATATATATATATCCTTTAATTTACATATTTGATTTATACTAGTTGAACATTATATATGTATACTCATACATATGCTAAAAATATATTTTAAAAATATATATATATATATATATATATATTGTCAAAGTTATTATTAAAATATATACTAATACTAGTACATCACATTAAATACATATACAATACATTAATTGTATGTACAAGATACATATATATACATTTATACTAATTATACATATTTGAAAATATATATTAAGTACATGTATATACAAAATATATATATACATATACCAAACATTATATATTTTATACCAAAATACATACATATATATATTAAGGGAAATACACATATACATATTCATTTAAATATGTATATATATATAAATCATATTAAATGTATATACATATACATATACACCAAAATACGTTTATATATATATGTATACTAATATATATATATATATATATATATATATATATATATACTATGCTTACACATGTTTAACATTTTATTAAAAATAACAATATACATGTACATATATTAAATTATACATTACCAATTTACATTTATATATAAACCAATACGAAAATATAAATCTACATATATATATTTATACCAAATACTGTTATATATATACCAATTAAAATTAAACATACACATACACATAAATTCATACAAATATACGTATACGCATTTATATACATATAGATATCTTCACATTAATTGAAGACATACAATACATATACCTGTATTAAACATTAATTAACTAAATGCTATACATATATATATATATATATATATATTAATATATACTCATACGTATATACGTATGTATATATATATATACATATATATTGAGAAAGGAAGAGGGAGAGGGAAAGGAGCTTACTGTGTGTTGGGTCGGCCGTCGGGCTTGCTGGCCGGAGGGAGCAAGGGGGTTAGCCGCCAGGAACTGAACAGGAAGTCGGGGGCTCTCGAGCAGCAGGGGGCCGGCTGCGGGGACAGTGGGTGCCGACGCCGGAGTGCAGAGGTGAGGGGAGTTAGTGAGTTGGGGGTCGCCGGGGTTTAGCCGGAGCGGGGTCGGGATGGTTGGCGGAGTGCAGGGAGGTGGCTGGTGGTGTAAGTAAAGATGGTGGTGGTGATAGATGGGGATGGCTGCCGGAGATGGACTTGGCCGGGTGCAGGGGGACTCGGCCGGCCGGAGTTCACAGGGAGTGAAGGGGGTTGGCCGCCGGGCTGGAGGGAGTACAGCCGGGCACGTCGAAGCAGCGCCGGTCGGGTCAGCTCAGTCGCCGGAGAGGGAGCTCGGGTTGAGCAGCGGCCGCCGGTGCACAGTACGTGCGGGGTGCAGTGGTTGAAGGGCTGCGGGGGAACTCGGCCTGGGAACAGTGTTCCCCCCCCCCCCTCTTGAGTTTTAAATTCAAATGAATGAAGAAGAAAGAAAAAAACAATAAAGAAGAAGAAGGAAGGAAGAAGAAGAAGAAAATAGAAGAAGAAAGGAAAAAGTAGGAGGAAGGAAAGAGTTTTCCTACGGTTGAGGATGGAGGCTTGGTTGGGGAACCTAGGTTTCTAGGGATTAGGGTTGATGGTGACATGACATAAATAGGGAGAGAGGGTGTTGATGGAGGGTGGTGATTGAACCCCTAGAATGAGTGGCTAGGATTATTCATGAAGGAAATTGTTTTCATGTAAAGTAGAGTGGGGAAAAATGCAATTTGGTCCACAATAAATAACCTTTCCATTTGGTCTTGCACAATGGGGTGATGACACCTACAATTGAATAATTGCAACTTAGCCCCTTAAATTTGGGAAATTGCACAAACACATAAAATGACAAAAATTTGGCGGGCGATTCGGTGTCCAGTGTTTTGTAGGGTCAGGGGGCGCTGTAAGATTGGTATGGGCTCAATAGCAGGGCACTGGAATTAAATTGGGATTTTCAGAATTGGTTTAAATAGTATCCTCAATTTAATTAGGAATAAATGCAAGTTGTGATCAAAAATTAATTAGGAGTACATGGGGCCAAAATCAGGTCAGGTCATCAATACCAATAATGAAGAAGACTCAGAACAGAATATTACCCTAATTTGGGCTGCACAAAAAATAGGTTAAGATTGCCTCCAATTTCAATTGGAACGCACAACGATACAAAATAGAGATTTATTAAATAACATCCGCGACGATTTTTGTGCGGCTAGAAACAATGCACAGAGAGCACAATTATGAGTTGCAAAAATAGCAGAATGGAAGGCGGGCATGTCTAGGGCAAGATTGTGAAATTTGTTGGAAGGCAGAAGTCAGGGTAGCGCTCCAAATATCGAAGCAAAGGCAATGCGCAATAATTAATTAAAATACGGTAATTAATTACAATCTCCAATAATTAAATTCTAGATAAAATAATAAAATCCAAAATTCTATAATTCGGACAGGTGGTCATCTACTGGGCTTCTAGGTCTAGTCTACCAGCTTAAAAATAAATAAACACTGCATATAATATTATATTTAAATTACACATCACACATTTATTTAAAAATCAAATATACTATCATGCAATTTATTAATTGTAACTAAAATAATATTAAATATTATAAAAAGTCAAAAATACCCCTGTTTTCGGAACGTGGTAGTGACAAGTCTACCCTCCTTAAAAGAATTTCGTCGTCGAAATTCAAAATCCTCAAAGTAGCGCTTAATCATACTCATTATTATTTTTCTCAAATTTTAAATTCATAAATCACGAAATCAGGTAATAATCCACGATGTCTTTTCACAATTTTTTAAAAGTTCTGAAATTATTGCATTCCTGAAAATCCTCGAAATGAAATCAAGGTCTATATTTTTTTTTTCAAAAAATTTCCCCGAAACTTTTTAGTTAATAATTCAATACTCGGATTTTAATATCCGCTCCTCTAACTTGATTTTAATCAATGCACATATATAATCTCGTCCAAAAAGTTTAAATTCAAACATTAGTCCATCAATAATTTTATTTCTCGATTTTCTCTCCTCAAAATACTCAACAATGCGATACTTAAGGATTTTTTTAATTGCAACATCCAAATATAATATTTTAAATTCATAACTTGCAATCAAATAAATATATTGATAATCTTCCAAAATTTCCAAATTTAATAACCAATTTAAGCATGTCATAATCTTCCTGGAATTAATAAACCACCAACTATGAAATGTTAATTTCTTAACCCTCTATTTAAATCAATGGTTATCCTCGAATTTTTAATCATCTTGTTAATCATCTTGTGTCTCCTGTCAAGTCATAACTCCTTCATGAATCTTCGTCATGGTCAAACCCCGATAATCATGGTCTACGAAAATCTTTCTACAATCATACAACATGCAACCCAAGGGGAATATGTACAGTCATAGTATCTTTTGTCATGGTATTGCAGTCTCTGTATCAGGGTGTACTACTAACTACATTATAACAAGAAAATCTTGCACACAACTATTGTACTAAGAAATCAATCAATCAATCAATCAAGTAGAGAGGGACAGAGGGAAGGAAAGAACAGAACATAGCCTTCTAACACAACCATAGGTTTAATGATGCATCCAAAGTTTGATACCCTTATCCTTTTAGGAACCACTATTTCTACTACCAGCACGTCCACTGCTAGCTCTCTTACCTACTACAATTGCTGATACTGGTTATCCTTGTCACTCAAGTGCATATCAAATGCAACACACCATACTAAGTACTGCACTCTCTAATACAACCCTAGATGAACACACAAGTCAGTTTGCAGTGAAATCGCAATCATGCTCAAGCCAACAAATCCTTACATATGTACCTCATCTACTATTTACTAATATATCTCTCTCACTATACAATTTTATCCTCCAAACAAGGTCCTCGAAACTAACTCAAAAAATTTAAAGTATAATGTACATACCTTCCTCAAAGTCAATTATTTAAATACTGAAATGAAAATCACTAAAAAAATCCTTACAGCTTGTCTAGGTTCATTGAATCGAATCTAAATCCTCGAAAAGTTTTAATGACAATATCTCAACTTCTCAAAATTCAAAAATTCAACATTGAAATAAAATTTTAATCACTTCCAAAAATCTTCATAGCTTTGACTCTGGTTATTGAATTGAATTTTAATCCTCAAAAACTTTAATAACATAAAATCTTAACTCCTCAAAAACTTTAAAAATTGAAATTCATTTCTACTCTTCAAATTATAAATTTAAATCCACAAGTATACATATAATACTCACAGTCTCTAATACTAAAGGTGCACTCAAATACACCAAGTATCAATCATCAAATTGAACATCATGCTCCATTAATCTTTAACACAATTCCTTGATACTTAATTAGTTATATAGATCATCCAATTACATAATCTAATGACTATCCAGGACTGGCATATTGATTCTGATACTTACTCTTAGAACCCTCACTGACATCTTACTCCTCTTTATATAATACCAATACTAATTATAATAACACATATCATAGAACTATTGCTACAAGGTACTATGCTATGGGTATCTCTAGATTAGTGCCTACTGTTCAGATGTCCAACTAAGAACACTTACAAACTCACAAGTCACACTTAGTCAAACTAATACAAGACACAACCAAAATTGTAAGTCACTAATTATCATACTAACAAGGAATCCTCAAAGAAAATAAGCTCAAAAAGGAACTGGATCAAGGACTGAAGGTATCTTTACTGCTAGTAAAGAAAATAAGCGATGGAACAAAGTCCTGGAATAACAGAAATAGATAAGTCTTGAGATGATACTTTAAGAACCAATTTAAGATACAACCTGATAATCATACACGTCTATCAGTAATCATGACACTCAGAATCCTCGCCACGCCAGTAAGCATAGATGCGATAAACGACAGGTTCCGTAACTAAGGTATGCCACTCTATAATCATGTCATCTAGAATCTTCGCCACGCCAACCGGTATGGCTGCGAGAAATTTTAAATTTCATAACTAAAGTATGTACATCCAAGTCAGGTTCCTACGTTCTCGTCATGACAGCTAATATGGCTGCGATAAACTCTAGGTTCCATAACCAAAGTAGACGTTTTACCTTTCTCACTGTCCTCATCAACATATGTCATCAGATGATACCGTAAATTTTAGCCCGTAAAACTTTATCTCGATATAAAAAAATAAAAATCAAACTCAACAACGACACCAAGAGTTAAATTTAACAACTGGGCAACAAGAATCAAACCCAACAATGGTACCATGATTTTAATTTTATTAATTGATCAACAATAATCAAATTCAATATCAATGAGTGAGGACAGACGGAAACAAGGCAAAGGATTTAAAATTAGAATTTATAATGAGATTCTCAAGGGTCATCCCAGGAATCTCTCAAGAAATTGTGATTGAGTATTCGCTCTCGTCCTAGTATCCTATATCCTAGATCCTATCACAGGCACGCAATAGTGTAACAAAGATGCCACACTACTACGACATCGCACAACTCGCGAAGTCTGACCTGCATGGGCCACCACTAAAATGTGTCACGACCCGCACCCGGTATAGGGGCACGAGTACGTGGGTACGTCTAGCCTACGCCGCAGCATCGACGGTAGAACACTGTCAAGGTCATGATACTATCTAGCCAATCTCACACAAGCATCTAATCTCCATAAGGAGGCACGGATGACACGAATAAAATGTACACATACTCAATCACAGGATTACAGCACGATAAGATATCAAACAAAAATTAAATACAACACAAGTCTGAAGTAATAATCTAACTCAACAAATATCCAAGTCTCAATAAAATGCCGGAGACAAATCCGGTACCAATAGTCTGCTAAAAGAACTAACAAAAATAGTAATTTCTGGCTAGACCTCCTGGAATCACAACTAATCTACCAAGTCTGCAGCTACTCACCATATGGTCCATAAAGTGTCGGACAGCGGTCCTCTAAGGCATAGTCTGGAAAAATGTTTCCAGTCAGGAAGGAGCAAAGTATAAATCTCAAATAACAGTTCCATTTAATTGATAAGGACTATAAGGCAATAAACATGTAATGCTAGCTACTGAGAAGACAGTGAAATAAATGCAATGGCAAGTAAAGAGAGACAGGCAATGTAAAGAGACGAGCAATAGGCAACATGGTACAGTCAGTGCATGTATGAAAATGGAAAGAACAAGGAACAGTATCATATACGGGTGATGTAGTATATGATTTAAATTGGGAACTATAATCTATTCTAAGTGTTTGAAATAGTAGTTTCAAAATATGATCGGCTTGGGAACATGTACGATAGCTACAGGGCCTGGCTAATCATGGGTGAAGAGCATGATTAACACTTATATTGTTGTACACTACAATAAGAGGTTATGATCATATTTCTTACTAACTACTTCCCCGCCCCCAACTAGTACTGTGGATCCAACCATGACACGTCACGATACACGAGCAAGTCCAATCTATCATGTACGATATCTAATATACATGTCGTGTACAATGTCAATACGATAATCATTGTAACATCTCATGACTGCAGATCCAAGCTATACTAGTCCGTGTAGCACAGTATCAAGGATTCAGTTGTAACATTTCAAGATTATTGAATTTATAGAAATTATCAAGAAATTGGAAATTATCAGAGAATGTACTTGCCTCGGGTCCTTAGCTGGTAATTATTGGTGTCCTGTTCCAGAGTATCCCCTAGGTGAAGCAACAGTCCTAAAAACATATAATAACAATACAATAATTGCAATCAGAAGCTATACTAACACACAACAATACTAACTCAGGGCTATGCCAGGTATGCTACTGGTCAACTAGGGTCATCTAGCAGACATACATCTAAAACACATTACATATTTTAACCAACATTAATACCTACATATATATATATATATCCTTTAATTTACATATTTGATTTATACTAGTTGAACATTATATATGTATACTCATACATATGCTAAAAATACATTTTAAAAATATATATATATATATATTGTCAAAGTTATTATTAAAATATATACTAATACTAGTACATCACATTAAATACATATACAATACATTAATTGTATGTACAAGATACATATATATACATTTATACTAATTATACATATTTGAAAATATATATTAAGTACATGTATATACAAAATATATATATACATATACCAAACATTATATATTTTATACCAAAATACATACATATATATATTAAGGGAAATACACATATACATATTCATTTAAATATGTATATATATATAAATCATATTAAATGTATATACATATACATATACACCAAAATACGTTTATATATATATGTATACTAATATATATATATATATATATATATATATATATATATACTATGCTTACACATGTTTAACATTTTATTAAAAATAACAATATACATGTACATATATTAAATTATACATTACCAATTTACATTTATATATAAACCAATACAAAATATAAATCTACATATATATATTTATACCAAATACTGTTATATATATACCAATTAAAATTAAACATACACATACACATAAATTCATACAAATATACGTATACGCATTTATATACATATATATATCTTCACATTAATTGAAGACATACAATACATATACCTGTATTAAACATTAATTAACTAAATGCTATACACATATATATATATATATATATATATTAATATATACTCATACGTATATACGTATGTATATATATATACATATATATTGAGAAAGGAAGAGGGAGAGGGAAAGGAGCTTACTGTGTGTTGGGTCGGCCGCCGGGCTTGCTGGCCGGAGGGAGCAAGGGGGTTGGCCGCCAGGAACTGAACAAGAAGTCGGGGGCTCTCGAGCAGCAGGGGGCCGGCTGCGGGGACAGTGGGTGCCGACGCCGGAGTGCAGAGGTGAGGGGAGTTAGTGAGTTGGGGGTCGCCGGGGTTTAGCCGGAGCGGGGTCGGGATGGTTGGCGGAGTGCAGGGAGGTGGCTGGTGGTGTAAGTGAAGATGGTGGTGGTGATAGATGGGGATGGCTGCCGGAGATGGACTTGGCCGGGTGCAGGGGGACTCGGCCGGCCGGAGTTCACAGGGAGTGAAGGGGGTTGGCCGCCGGGCTGGAGGGAGTACAGCCGGGCACGTCGAAGCAGCGCCGGCCGGGTCAGCTCAGTCGCCGGAGAGGGAGCTCGGGTTGAGCAGCGGCCGCCGGTGCACAGTACGTGCGGGGTGCAGTGGTTGAAGGGCTGCGGGGGAACTCAGCCTGGGAACAGTGTTCCCCCCCCCTCTTGAGTTTTAAATTCAAATGAATGAAGAAGAAAGAAAAAAACAATAAAGAAGAAGAAGGAAGGAAGAAGAAGAAGAAAATAGAAGAAGAAAGGAAAAAGTAGGAGGAAGGAAAGAGTTTTCCTACGGTTGAGGATGGAGGCTTAGTTGGGGAACCTAGGTTTCTAGGGATTAGGGTTAATGGTGACATGACATAAATAGGGAGAGAGGGTGTTGATGGAGGGTGGTGATTGAACCCCTAGAATGAGTGGCTAGGATTATTCATGAAGGAAATTGTTTTCATGTAAAGTAGAGTGGGGAAAAATGCAATTTGGTCCACAATAAATAACCTTTCCATTTGGTCTTGCACAATGGGGTGATGACACCTACAATTGAATAATTGCAACTTAGCCCCTTAAATTTGGGAAATTGCACAAACACATAAAATAACAAAAATTTGGCAGGCGATTCGGTGTCCGGTGTTTTGTAGGGTCAGGGGGCGCTGTAAGATTGGTATGGGCTCAATAGCAGGGCACTGGAATTAAATTGGGATTTTCAGAATTGGTTTAAATAGTATCCTCAATTTAATTAGGAATAAATGCAAGTTATGATCAAAAATTAATTAGGAGTACATGGGGCCAAAATCAGGTCAGGTCATCAATACCAATAATGAAGAAGACTCAGAACAGAATATTATCCTAATTTGGGCTGCACAAAAAATAGGTTAAGATTGCCTCCAATTTCAATTGGAACGCACAACGATACAAAATAAAGATTTATTAAATAACGTCCACGACGATTTTTTTGCGGCTAGAAACAATGCACAGAGAGCACAATTATGAGTTGCAAAAATAGCAGAATGGAAGGCGGGCATGTCTAGGGCAAGATTGTGAAATTTGTTGGAAGGCAGAAGTCAGGGTAGCGCTCCAAATATCGAAGCAAAGGCAATGCGCAATAATTAATTAAAATACGGTAATTAATTACAATCTCCAATAATTAAATTCTAGATAAAATAATAAAATCCAAAATTCTATAATTCGGACAGGTAGTCATCTATTGGGCTTCTAGGTCTAGTCTACCAGCTTAAAAATAAATAAACACTGCATATAATATTATATTTAAATTACACATCATACATTTATTTAAAAATCAAATATACTATCATGCAATTTATTAATTGTAACTAAAATAATATTAAATATTATAAAAAGTCAAAAATACCCCTGTTTTCGGAACGTGATAGTGATAATCACTATGTACGGTCTGTAATATCATCCACACTAATCACGGTCTATACATATAATCATGGAGGAATGATAAAGTGATCACGGGAAAGAATATCTCATGACGGGGATCCAAGGTATAATAATTCGTGTACCATCGTATCAAGAATCAAATATAATATCACTAAAACTCGTAACATAGAAGCTATCAAATATTGAAACTATCAAAGAATGTACTCGCCAGTGGTCCTAAGCATAAAATACGAAATGGTGTCCAAACTAGTGTTACACTGACCTATATATGAAATTTCTTGTCATTTGATGTATTTGAATCATAAATATATTTAATTAACTCAAAACTAGGTCAAAATAGTCAAAGTAGGTCAATTCTAGGTCAACTCCGTCAAACTAGGTCATCACTCCAATTTGGGTCCAAAACTAACTTCTAACTTGGTTTCTAGAACCAAACTAGCTAATAATAGGTGTTACTATAAGTCAACTCTAGGTTTCTAGGTTAATACCCTATAAACATAAGTATCTAGGTACCTAGTAACTATACATATCCATCTTTACATATATCTATAACATATACTATGGATACCATAATACCTTAACCAATATCTTAACCTCATACCTAAGTATCTTACACCAATACCTTAGCCTTACCCATTTGGTATACCCAATACTTAAACCTCAATACCCTTACACTTACCTATTTGTATCCCCAATATATATATATATATATATATATATATATATACCTTAACACAATACTAGGATACCTAACTAGTACCTTACTCTAACCAAATTGGTATCTTGATACCAACATATCCAATATTTGACACTTACTCATATACTCCATATACACACGAACCATAATTATACCCATATATGTTGCATGCTTACCTCGACTCATTGATACACTACCAAGATACCCTCGTATCACTGATATATCAATCCCCATTTCAGATTTCAGGCCACAATCTAGCCTCAAGTGCACACTTTCACCCAAAAACCTACTAGATACACTATATTACTTAGCTCATATCCTAACACTCATATTCCTTGCATAAACCCTCATACTAGTTCGGAGAACCACGTTGTACACGCAATGCGAACCACAATCCAAACAACACAACTTCGTTGATATACATGAATATTTATTGCAATATACTAACCCCTGTCAAATTCTAACTGTCAAGTTTACTCATAGCTATAAGTGGGTACATGCTTCCACCTATGAACCATGTGCATAAATCTTTATCACCTAGTTACAATGGTACACATCTGTACCATATATGCAAGGTCTGATACAGCCTCAATTGGAGGTACCTAACCTACTTACTGTTATGGACTGGAATTACAGTTGCTGCGATGCGTGCAGGATGAGATTGGGCCAGTATTTATTATGCGGATCAGGAGACCACCAGTTGAGGGCTTTTCCTAGAGCTCCATCTTGTCCAGCTCAGGGCGGAGCCCATGCACAGAGAGCACCCGCGAGACCACCAACGGGACAACAGAGAGGACCTTCGTTGCTGAGTCAGCAGCAGAGGTTCGTGCAGCACTAGCACCAGCAGAGAGGTGCTCAGCAGGGGAGAGCTTTCACCTTGACCGTTGAGGAGGAGGATCTAGTTGGAGATGTCATTTCAGGTTCAGTCTATCATAATTCTTTTCCAGCTCATGCTTTATTTGATTCTGGTGCTTCACATAGTTTTATATCTGTATCTTTTGCTTGGAGTATCATCTTGAGACTGAACAGTTTGCGAGGACTTGCAAGATCACGACCGGGGGTGGCATTATCCTGGTCAGTAATTTTTGCAAAGAGAGGAGAGTTTCTTTGAGAGACCGATAGTTGAGCGTGTGTCTACTCATAATGCCACTTCCGAGTTATGACATAGTACTCGGGATGGATTAGTTGAGTACGCACCATGATAGTATCGATTATCATGGAGGCAGAGTTTTATTTCAGGCGTCAGGAGAGCCAGAGTTTGAGTTCGTCAAAGGAACAGCAGAACATAGTAAAGAAGAATTCTGTGGAGCTATGGTGGAAGAGCAGGAGCCGCCACATCCATTGATTGCAGAGTATTGGACTTCTTTTTAGAGGAGTTGCCAGGGTTTCCACCAGACGGAGATGTGGAGTTCTCTATAAACTTAGTGCTAGGCACGAAGCCAATATCACAGCACGTCTATTGGGTGAATAACAGCGAACTGGCAGAGTTGAAGAAGCAGGTGGATGAGTTGCAGGACAAAGGCTTCATCCAGTCTAGTTCATCACCGTGGGGTGCTCCGGTATTATTCGTACCGAAGAAGGATGGGTTGGTACGTATGTGTATTGACTACAGGGCACTCAATAACCTCACTATCAAGAATAAATATCCATTGTCATGGATTAACGATTTGTTTGACCAGTTGAGCGGAGCAAAGGTATTCCCGAAGATAGACTTGAGGTCAGGGTACCACCAGGTGAAAGTGAAGAAGAAAGATATTCCGAAGACAGCTTTCAGAACTTGGTATGGGCAGTTGAGTTCTTGGTGATGTCGTTTGGGTTAACCAATGTCTCGGCGGTATTCATGAACCTGATGAATGAGGTGTTTCATCAGTACCTGGATTAATTTGTTGTAGTCTTCATTAATGATATATTGATATATTCGAAGACCCCGGAGGAGCATAAGAAATACTTGAGGATAGTTTTGTAGACCTTCAGGAAGGAGAAGCTGTATGGCAAGCTTTCAAAGTGTGAGTTCTTTCTTGATAAGGTTGAATTCCTCAGGAATGTGATTACAGAAGATGGGATCTCAGTAGACCCGAGAAAGATATTAGCAGTTGAGTCGTGGTCTACCCCGAGTTCAGTGGCAGAAATCATGAGCTTTCAGTGGCGGAAATCAGGAGCTTTCTTGGATTGGTAGGCTATTATCGAAGATTTGTTCAGGATTTTTCCAAGATTGCAGAGCCGATGACTAGGCTAACCAGAAATGACATGGAGTTCGTCTGGACTGAGGAGAGTCGGGATGCTTTTGCGAAGCTGAAGAAGCGGTTGACTACAGCTCCAGTATTAACGTTGCCATCAGGGACATGAGGATTTTCCATATATAGTGATGCTTCGGGTAATGGTTTGGGTTGTGTGTTTATCACGACCTAGTCCCAAAATACCGAGGGACTAGACACGTGACAATGGCCACCAGCACACTCTAATGGGCAAACCCAATGTAATCGACCCATCAAGGTGTACTTAAGCTGTAAAACAATAATAAAGGTCTACTAAACATGTCACATTCTAATCTCATCCATGGAACCAATATCAGCATAATGAAATATAAACCAACATCAAGTCTCAAATAGGTATCTCGGGGAACAACCCGATAAAGAGTCTGATACAGCAGTTCAATAAACAGGAAATAAGAGTCTAACAACAACAATGACTTAGTATAATAAAGCAGATACTCATGAGAAATCCTCGGCCATCACCTCGTCCTCTGGTATCAGTATCGGTACTGCTCCTGCTTCTGCTCCTGTCCCGTATACCTCGGGACAGATCTCCTCTGCTATACCTGGGGACATAATCCGGATCCAAGTCCCCAGGGGACATAGCAAGGTACAAGAATAACTCAAGCCAAATTAATGCAGTATATAAAATGTATCAATAGGGTAAACTATGTAACCAGCTATATGATATACAAGTGAGAGCATCACTAGTACTCAGGTTGAGACCACTACAAGCTCTGTGTCGGAGAGCCGGTAGTAGTAATATCACGTAATGTGCCTAGCTCTGATGTAAAGTCTACGGCCTCACAATAATATATATATATATATATATATATATATATATATATATATATATATATATATATATATATATATATATATATAATTAGCCTATAGCCTGTGTGTGTCGTCCCACCCAATGTAATCACACGTCTCATGTCCCCGATATCTCATGTCCATAACACGCAAGATCATATCTAATACAGCAAGTCATAATGATAGCTATGTAATATTTATGTCACAAATCCTGTAAGCCTATACAGAATCACCATGAATAACTCAGAAAAGATTCTGTCTCATAATTAGTGTCAAGTGTCCTATGGTAAGACATACTTGATAAAGCAAGCACGTAAATATATAGGGTCACAATATCAATCTTTAGGTGACGTTACACAACTCCGCGTATGGTGTTGACTTCCGAATATTATTCGGACGCTAAGCAATGTCACACGGTCCTTGATTGAACAGATATAACAGAAATAAATTAAGAAAACAATATGAGGCAGGTACTGCAAGATTGGCAAGGTACACTTGCCTGGGGTTTGGTTTCCAACAGTTGCTCTGGTATCAGCGGGATCTTCAAGTACTCCTCCGGATGCTGAAATAAACATTACCATTATTCTTAGAACATATGAAATAGCTAGGATTGCCTACCCATAAGTCCAATTTAGACACAGGGACAAATTAACAATTTTTGGTCAAAGCGGGGTCCACATGTGGCCCACTTCGCACCCAAAAATGTGCCAAAGATAAAGTTCTCCAAATTCATCAAACTTAGTGTCTACAAGTCCAGAACGACGATATAAACCCAATGAAATATCCAGAACTGGATTCTGATGAGCCGATCACAAAATCGTCCATCAAGTGGAGCCGTGGGGCCCACGATACGGGATTTTACAACGTTCTCAGAATAGCACCAAACTGGGGTCACAGGACCAGCGTAATGCTATGAGTCCGATGGCGCAAGTTTAGTTTCGAAATAATGAGCACACACAAAGTTACAATGAGTTTCAGAACAGGCCTGATACGGGACGATTTCGACGGATACGCGTTAATTCAGGTGTGAACGCACATCCAAATCAACTTCCGCAAAATTCCATACGTCAGTATTGACGGTGCGCACCTTTCGATGAAATTCGCACACGACCAAGTCGCCTCGTTTAGAGGAACGCACCCAGTTTCAAAAAAATTTGGGTATTAAAAACCAAGATTTTGGTTGATTTCACCCGCGAATAAAGTATAATCTACAGCATAATAAAATAAACTAATTACAGTATTTAAAACTCGGTTATATTATCTAATTTACTGTTTAAGTGAATTTCAGAATTATTAAACAGGTTGGGATTAAAACGACAGTGAACTTGTGAGTTTGGGTCAGGTTCAAAGATCCAGAATTAGGAATATATTCCTATTTTTGCGTCACAGTTTGAGATCGACACAGGACACGATACCCCAGTCTTATTGTACGGGTTTCGAGAGGGTTACACAGCGAACGTGTCACAATAGACCGTTAGAAAAATGACGCGATGAGGAGAGAGAAATACTCACCGGAACAGGACGTCGGAAACGACTAAACTTTGCGTACACGGGGCGGCACGGCGCACGTCGGCGGAGGGTGGCAGTGTTGTTGCAGCTGCTGTGCTCATCTGGGGTCGGCGTTGCCGTCGCAGCGAAGTCGTCAGAGGGGAGACGTGGTAGAGGCGGGGAGCTCGGCGGATGGCGGTAGCTGGCGTTGGATGTTGGGGGTGTCGGGTCGAGTATTTTTATAGGGGGAGCGGGGAGTTGAATGGTCGGCGGTTGGAGGCCGCCGGGAGGTGAAGTGATAGGGGCGGGCGGTGGGGGAGACATATGGGTGGGAAGGTGGTGAGACGCGGGAACGGCTGCGGGTAAACGGGCGAAGATGGGAGGCGGAGAGGCATCGGTTTTGTTCAGTAACAGTAAATTAGGATTCGGGTCGGGTTGATGGGTCGGGTTTGGGATCCAGATTCGACCCGCTAGAGTTGGTTCAGTTTAGGTTGGGTTGGTTCGGTTCGGTTCAGGTTGGTTTAAACCGGTTCAGTCTGGTTTATTTAAAAATATTATTTTTAGCTATTTTAAAATAGTTTTTGGTCCCAATAAATTCCAGAAAAATTACACTATGCCTAATTATTTATTTTACACTCAAAAATATTATTTCCATAATATTTTAATATTTAATAAAATCATAAAATTATTTAATTCTAGAAAAACATTTATTTAAATTATTTAAAAATCACAAAAAATCCTAATTTTTTTTAAAAAATTCGGGTGTTTACAGTCTACCCTCCTTAAAATAATTGCATCCTCGCAATTAAGAAAAATAAACCATAATCGGTCAGAAGAGATGAAGCGGTTGCAAGACATGTTTGTAGCACGACACAAGGGAATAAGAATCATAAATAAGCAGAATTGAGAGAAAGTGTGAGGGTTAAGCAGAATACGTAGGGAAGGAATAAAAATATTTCCCTAAGAAAATAAGAGATAGGTAATTCAAGAGTAAAGAAATCTGGATAGAGCAAAAAAATCTACAGCTTAGAAAAACTTGGGTATCAATTACTAACAAGTTCATAACAATAGGCTTAGGCTAGGGAATGGAATTAACAGGCACGTGCTATGGCATTACTAGGATTATATAGCTATGATAAAACTTAAAACTTACGCGTATTCGCTACTCCACGAGTCTGTGTGTCCTCCATTGTCATCACAAAAGATTGTCCGTATCCTTGTGGTGGTGTCCTCTGCTGTTATTGGGCCTCTTGATAAACCTGTTATTGGGCTTGCATCATTGTGTAGAACATTTGGAACATCTGTTGACCATCCATAAGCTGTCTTGGTAGAAAATTAGGCATTGGTGGAGTAAACTGCGGCGATGGTGGAATATCATCTCGCCGAAATCTTGAGGCGAGTTGATCTTCTTAATTGCTTTGTTGAGTTGATTGCCCTCCACCCACTGGTGTCACTTCATCGTCGTAGGTGATAACTGCAACTTGTGGTATTCCTGCGGGAGTCTCGTTGCTTGCTTGTGGATTGATTACTCTACATCCAAAATAAATTGAATCAAGGCAGGATGCATGTCAAGAAATTAATTTGAATCCGATATAGAGATCAAGAATGGTTTAATCAAGTGGATAAGATCCTATAACTTATCCTATCCTTGTCGCGGGCTTGCTCGATCCCTTAGTTGAAACCAAAAAAATTTTGTCATTGACCTGCATGGGCCACCAAAAAAAACTATGTCACGTCCAGTCCCAAAATACCGAGGGACTAGACACGTGGCAATGGCCAGCAGCACACACCAATGGGCAAACCTAATTTAATGGACCCATCATGATGTACTTAAGCTGTAAAACAATAATAAAGGTCTACTAAACATTTCATGTTCTAATCTCATCCATGGAACCAATATCAGCATAATGAAATATAAACCAACATCAAGTCTCAAATAAGTATCTCAGGGAACAACCCGATAAAAAATTTGATACAGCAGTTCAATAAATAAGAAATAAGAGTCTAACAACAGAAATGACTGAGTATAATAAAGCAGATACTCAGGAGAAATCCTCGGCCATCACATCGTCCTCTGGTATCGGTACTACTCCTGCTTCTGCTCTTGTCCTATATACCTCGGGATAGATCTCCTCTGCTATACCTGGGGACATAATCCGGATCCATGTCCTCAGGGGACATAGCAAGGTACAAGAATAACTCAAGCCAAATAAATACAGTATATAAAATATATCAATAGGGTAAACTATGTAACCAGGTATGTAATATGCAAGTGAGAGCATCACTAGTACTCAGGCTAAGACCAGTACAAGCTCTTTGTCGGAGAGCCAGTAACAGTAATATCACGTAATGTGCCTAGCTCTGATGTAGAGTCTACGGCCTCACAATAATAAATATATATAAAAAATCAGCATGTAGCCTGTGTGTCTCTCCCCACCTAATGTAATCACACGTCTCATGTCCATAACACGCAAGATCATATCTAATGCAGCAAGTCATAATGATTGCTATGTAATATTTATGTCACAAATCCTGTAAGCCTATACAGAATCACCATGAATAACTCAGGAAAGATTATGTCTCCTGATTAGTGTCAAGTGTCCTATGGTATGACGTACTTGATAAAGTAAGCACGCAAATATACAGGGTCACGATATCAATCTCTAGGTGACATTACACAACTCCGTGTACGACATTGACACCCGAATATTATTCGAATGCTAAGCAATGTCACACGGTCCTAGGTTGAACAGATATAACATAAATAAATTAAGAAAATAATATGAGGCAGGTATTGCAAGATTGGCAAGGTACACTTGCTTGGGGTTTGGTTTCCAACAGTTGCTCTGGTATCAGCGGGATCTTCAAGTACTCCTCTGGATGCTGAAATAGACATTACCATCATTCTTAGAAGATATAAAATAGCTAGGATTGCTGACCCATAAGTCCAATTTGGACACAGGGGCAAATTGACAGTTTTTGGTCAAAGCGGGGTCCACATGTGGCCCACTTCGCACCAAAGAATGTGCCAGAGACAAAGTTCTCCAAATTTGTCAAACTTAGTGTCTACAAGTCCAGAACGACGATACGAACCCAACGGAATATCTAGAACTAGATTTCGATGAGCCGATCAAAAATTGCCCGTCAAGTGGAGCCATAGGGCCCTCGATACGGGATTTTGTCAACGTTCTCAGAATCACACCAAACTTGGGTCACAGGACCAGCGTAATGCTACGAGTCCGATGGCATAAGTTTCATTTAGAAATGATGAGCACACACAAAGTTACAACGAGTTTCAGAACAGGCCCGATACGGGACAATTTTGACGGATATGTGTTGATTCCGTTATCCACGCACATCCAAATCAGCTTTCGCGAAATGCCACACGTCTGTATTGACGGTGCGCACCTTTCGGTAAAATTCACACATAACCAAGTTACCTCGTTTAGCGGGGCGCACCCAGTTTCAAAAAAAATTGTTTGTTGAAAACCAATATTTTGGTCAATTTTATCCGCGAATAAAATATAATCTATAGCACAATAAAATAAACTAATTACAGGGTTTAAAACTCGGTTATATTATCTAATTTACTATTCAAATGAATTTTAGAATTATTAAACAGGTTGGGATTAAAACGGCCGTGAACTTGTGAGTTTGGGTCAGGTTTCAAAGATCCAGAATTGGGAATATATTCTTGTTTTTGCGTCGCAGTTTACGATCGACACTGGACACGATACCCCAGTCTAATTATACAAGTTTTGAGAGGGTACACAGCGAACGTGTCACAATAGACCATTCAAAAAATGACAGGACGTCAAAAATGACTAAACTTCGCGTACACGGGGCGGTGTGGCGCACGTCGGCGGCGGGTGGCGGTGTTGCTGCGGCTGCTGTGCTCGTTTGGGTTAAGCATTGTCGTCGCAGTGGAGTCGTCGGAGGGGAGACGTGGTGGAGGCGGGGAGCTCCGCGGATGGCAGTGGCTGGCGTTGGATGTTGGGGGTGTCGGGTCGAGGGTTTTTATAGGGGGAGCAGGGAGTTGAATGGTCAGCGGTTGGAGGCGGCCGGGAGGTGAAGTGGTAGGGGCGGCCGGTGGAGGAGACGTGCGGGCGGGAGGCGGTGAGACGTGGGAACGGCTGCGGGTGAACGGGCGGAGAGGGGAGGCGGAGAGGCGTCGGTTTCGTTCAGTAACAGTAAATTAGGATTCGGGTCGGGTTGATGGGTCGGGTTTTGGATCCAGATCCGACTCGCTAGAGTTGGGTCGGTTCAGGTTGGGTTGGTTCGGTTCAGGTTAGTTTAAACCGGTTTAGTCTGGTTTATTTAAAAATATTATTTTTAGCTATTTAAAAATAGTTTTTTGGCCAATAAATTCCAGAAAAATTATACTATGTCTAATTATTTATTTTATACCCAAAAATATTATTTCTATAATATTTTAATATTTAATAAAATCATAAAATTATTTAATTCCAGAAAAACATGTATTTAATTATTTAAAAATCATAGAAAAATCCCAAAAAATTTTAATTTTTGAAAAATCCGGGTGTTTACAGTGTTACAGTAGAACGAAAAGGTGATTACTTATGCTTCCAGGAAATTATGTCCGCATGAAAAAAATTACCCTACCCATGACATGCAGTTGGCCGCGATTATTTTTGCTCTCAAGTTGTGGAAGCACTACTTGTATGGAGAGTGGGTAAAGATCTTCACAAACCATAAGAGCTTAAAATATGTGTTTATACAAAAATATCTCAATATGAGGCAGAGGCGGTGGTTGGAGTTGATGAAGGACTTCGACATTTCCTTGTAGTACCATCCAGGGAAGGCCAACGTAGTCCCTGATGCCTTGAGCAGGTATCCAGTGGCTATGTACTTAACGAGGGATAGACATTTATTGGTTGATTTTGATAGCTTGGGTATTAAAGTGTTAGTTCCTGGAGTTGATGCACAGATGTGGGGACTTCAAGTACAGTCAGAGTTGATAGACCGGATCAAAGCCGCACAGTTCGAGAATGAGTCTCTGAGGAGCATCAGAGCGCAGGCCTGGATGGGATTGGCAGAGGACTTCAGTATTGCAGAGGATGGATTATTGCAGCACGATACCAGATTGTGTGTGCCAAGTGAAGCATTACGCGAGAAGATTCTTCAGGAGATGCATCGATCTTAATACTCTATGCATCCAGGTGCCAACAAGATGTATAGAGACATAAGAGAGCATGTTTGGTGGTATGGTATGAAGCGGGAGGTGGCTAGCTTCATATCCAGATGCTTGGTATGCCAACAGGTAAATGAGGAGAGACAGAGGTCAGGGGGGACTACTTCAGACTTTACCCATTCCAGAGTGGAAATGGAAGCATGTGACGATGGACTTTATTTCGGGGCTTCCGTATTCTCCAGGAGACAAAGACGCGATTTGGGTCATCGTAGACAGGTTGACCAAATCGGCCCACTTTTTGCCATTTAAGGTGGGTACGTCTACGGAGAAGCTCGCGGAGATGTATGTATGGCAAATAGTCGGATTGCATGGAGTTCCTGTGAGCATAGTCTCAGATCGGGATAGTCATTTCATATCCCACTTCTGGAGGAGTTTGTAGGCTAGCTTGAGCACCCAGCTCAAGTTTAGTACCACATATCACTGTCACTGCCATATTTCTATGAAAGGGTATTTTAGTAATTTTATATTTAATTAAATATTGTGCATGATAAATAATTATTTATTGTATTGTTTAATTATTGTTAGATGTTAGTTATTTATTTTAGACTTGTGTTAGTGGACCTAGCTAGTTTAGTTTAGACTCATGGACCAACATGTATTAATTGTTAGATTTTAGCCCATTTAGAAAGCCCATTGTTTAGGAGGAGAATTAATTTAATTAAACCATTAGACTAGAAGCTTCCCTCCTTAATTATTTTTTCATGATAGGCCCCAAGGGGTATATTGGATATTAAATAGTGACTTGAGGAAGGAGAAAGGGGGCCGGCCTATTAAAGAGGGGAAATTTTGTTTCTCTCTCCTCTTTTTATTTGCAAACTAGATCTAGAATTTTCCTCAACCAAATTCCTTCATTTCCACTTCATTTCCCTACCAAATTCCATCCCAATTTCTTTCTAAATCACCATTGGAGACTAGTGGAGCAAGGATCTAGAAGGAGAAAGCAAGAATCTATAAAGAGAAGCAAGAATCTACAAGTTGGAGGCCAAATTCATCATATTTGGAGGTGGCATTGAGAATCTATCTCCCAATAGGTACAGTTCAGTTTTTTCCCTTAATTTAGATTCTAAATCTGAGATTTAACCATGAGAAATTAACCCATATGCATATGCTACCCATAGGTTTTGGTTTTGTGCTCATAGGAGGCCAATTGAGAAAGTTATGTTACTTTTTGTGTCAATTTTGGGAGAATTCCGAGATTGATATTTGTTGTGTGTATCAATTGGTCCTATAGATTAATTTGGCATATGCTTGTGTGTCTGGGGCTAGTGTCGTATCCAAAATTGGGTACGTGTAGGTCGTATCCCAACAATTTGGTGATACGTGTTGATTTGGGGGGTTTTTCCTCCGACACGGGACTTTGAGCATGTCACATTTTGACACGGAGACGTAGAATTATTTTTGACTCTTCGTATTGTTCATAAATGATATTTTAGACTTGCTCGTGTCCTTCGGGGTACGTATGGATGTGTGATGGACTCGTGTCACAAGTGTATCCTAGATCTAGTGGGATACGGGGTGATACGATCCATGTGTTTGTGCAATTTAATTATAGATCTATTTTCTCTTGTGTTCTTATTCATGGTGATATATATATATATATATATATATATATATATATATATATATATATATATATATATATATATATATTTATATTATTGTGTATATATATATTTATGTAATATTGTGTCTTAGATCTATGTATCTATGTATATATATATATATATATATATATATATATATATATATATATATATATATATATATATATATATATATATATATATATATATATATTATTGTGTATATATATATATTTATGTAATATTGTGTCTTAGATCTATGTATCTATGTATATACTATATGTGTATATATTGTTATGTAGCTATTCTTCTACATGTAAGGTATATTTATATATTGTAGTAGGTATAGATATGTACATGTTAAGTAGATATTTATATGTTGTTATATTTATATGTTATATGATACCTATTGTGTATGATTATATATACGTATACGTATGTGTGTTGTTATACATATGTACTATGTATGTGTATATTACTATGTAGTTATTATGTATATACATATGTATGTTGAGGAGTATATGTGTTTACATACTTAGTGGTATTATATATAGTGTGTTATATATACATAGTATATATTATGTATTATATATATATATATATATATATATATATATATTATATTGTGTTATATATATAATAGAGAGCAGGAGCTTTGGAGATGGTTCAGCGTCGCCAAATAGTACAGCAGCAGCAGCAAGATCAATAGCGACAGCAGCGTCGCCAAACAGCACAGCAGTAGCAGCGGTGGCAATAGCGACAGCAGCCGCAGCAACAATAGCAACAGCGTTGCCAAAGCAGCAGTAGCAGCAATAGCATACAGCAGTAGCGATAGCAGTTTAGCGACAGTAGCAGGAGTTCGTCGCAGAAATAGCAGAGTATCAGCAGTATCGGAAGTTTCAGCGACAGTGGACAGGGGCTTTTATGACAGTTTGGCAGTTTTTAATAGTTATTAGATATTTATATAAATAAATATATATGTGTATATATATAGTAATTAATATATATGTATATATGTTCTTAATTGATAATTTTATTTTAGTATACTATATGTATAATAATTAGTTGTAGCATATATTATTTATGGGTAGTTAGTATAAACAAGGTATTGGATATTACCTTGAGATACCAAGGTAGGTACCAAGGTATTGGGAAAATCTAAGGTATCGGGTTTGGGTATCAATATTATGGGTTAGTGTTGTGATACCCAGTTGGTTCAACACCAAGGCATCTATTTAATGTTTGTAATTAGGATTTTATATAATTAATAATTGTTTGATATTTATATGTGATAATTTACCTATTGATTTACGTATCCAGAGATACGGTATCCTAGTATCCTAAGATATAGTTTTTATGACATGAGGGTAGTATTTGAACCCAATATTTTAGACTTATACAACTTAGAAATAGGTAGTTGACCATAGTTTAACTATAGTTGACCATAGTTGACTTAGAGTTGACCTAGTTTGACTTTTGACTTAGAATTGACTTATTGACCTAGAAGTTGACTAGTTAACTTACTTTTTTTTCCGGAACCTTGTATTGATGTTGTATTCCATATCTAGGTCTTCGAGGCACCGTATCAAACATCTGTGAGACTATTCTTTGGACTTCAGGCGAGTATATTCTCTGATAGTTTCTTATTTATGATATCCTCTATGTTTATTGTATCTAGTGTAGATATCTATGTTCTCTTGACACGATGGTTACATGGATTGGTATATCCGGATCTCATCATAAGATGTTATTCCTTGGTATATGGTGTATCTTGTGCAAGTATTATTTTATTGATTATCGTGTACATGTACAGACACTGATTCTCAGAAAGACTAGCTATTTTCTTGGGGAATCTCGTGCCATAGCGTACCATGGTTGGATCTATTATACCAGTCGAGGGTGGGGAGTACTTTAGTATAGATGTGATCATACCCTCATTGTATCAAGTATTGTTTATTGAATAGTATTAATCATACACCGCACGTATTAAAGCTAGTACTCACACACTTAGTCATTAGTATTCTTGTTTATTGTCATATTTTTCATTATTGTATTTATTCCAGTATTTCCTTATTGTATATCTCTCGTACCTATTATGCATCTTATATATTCACATCTATTTAATGTTATATAGTTTTTATCATTGATTAGAACTGCTGTTAGAGATGTACTCTGCTCATTTCCTGACTGGATATTTTTTTCCCAGATGACACTGAGGAGTGGTACCCTACACATTATGGACCTCAGGATATTATGGGCTTAGAGTCAGAGACCCTGGCTCAGGAGAGACTTATCCCGACTGAGATAGATAACCGGGATTAGTACCTTCATAGTATTTCTTGTACTGGATTTGTCTCCAGCTTATTGTTAGCATTCTTTCAGACTCATTAATATATTATTTTAGACTCATGAGTTGTATGTGACTATTTTTATTCTTTATCTTATTCGTGCTCATTTTCATTTTAGATCTGTTATTGAGTATATTATTATTGTTGGTGGTTCATTATATTGCTAGATATATTAGCCAGACAGCGTTCTACTGCCGATTCTGCGGCGTAGGCTGGGCGTTATTTCCGACTAGCTTCCTTACATCGGGTGCGGATCGTGATACGTTTTTAGTGGTGGTCCATGCAGGTCAAGCTTCGCAAGTTATGCCTAGTCGTGGTAGTGCGACGATTTAGTTGTACTACTGTGAGCCTGCGATAGGATATAGGATGTAGGCTATAGGCTAAGAATACTCAATCACATCTAAAAAAAATCTTTTAATTCAACTATTCTCCTTTGATATTGATACTCGATCTCTTAAACTGTCCTTTCCTTGAGTGTCTTATATCATTTGCCATATTGATTCTATTTCAGCTTTAGCTTTGTTTGATAGTGGTACTTTCCATAGTTTTGTATCTGTTTCTTTTGCTCTAAAGCATGGTTTGGTAGCTGAGTCTTTGTTTAGGACTTGCAAGATCATGGCCAGGGGAGGCATTATACTGGTTAATGATATTTGCAATAATCGAAGAGTTACTCTAGGAGGCCAAAAGTTGAGTGCATGTCTACTTGTAATGCCACTTTCGAGCTACGATATTGTACTCGGGATGGATTGGTTGAGTAGGTACCGTGCTAGCATAGATTGCAGAGGAGGTAGAGTTTTGTTTGGTCCGCCGGGAGAGCCAGAGTTCGAGTTTGCTAGAGGAGCTGTAGAGCAGGGAGAAGGCATTATTTATGGAGCTATGGTGGAAGACAAGGAGTTATCGCATCCTTTGATAGCAGAGTTCTTAGATGTATTTCCTGAGGAATTGTCAGGATTGCCGCCAGATCGAGATATTGAATTCTCTATAATCTTGGTGCCAAGTGCAAAACTAATTTTGTAACATGTCTATAGAGTAAACAACAGCGAGCTGGTCGAGCTGAAGAAGAAGGTGGACGAATTACAGGATAAGGGGTTTATCAGATCGAGTTCTTCACCGTGGGGAGACCCGTTATTGTCTGTACCGAAGAAGGATGGATCGGTGCACATGTGCATTGATTACAGGGCATTGAATAATCTCACTATCAAGAATAAGTACCCTTTGCCACAGATTGATGATCTGTTCGATCAGTTGAGTGGTGCCAAGGTATTTTCTAAGATAGATTTAAGATCAGGTTACCACTAGGTGAAGGTGAAGCCGATGGACATACCGAAGACTGCTTTTAGAACTCGGTATGGTCAGTACGAGTTTATGGTAATGTCGTTTGGGTTGACAAATGCACCGGGTTATTTATGAACTTGATGAACAAGGTATTCCATCAGTACCTTGACAAGTTTATGGTGGTGTTCATCGATGACATACTCATTTACTCGAAGACACCGGAGGAGCATGAGGAGCATTTGAGGATTGTGTTGGATGTACTGAGGAAGGAGAAGCTGTATGGAAAGTTGTCCAAGTGTGAGTTCTTCTTGGACAAGGTAGAGTTTTTGGGGCATGTTGTGACTGGTGATGGTATTTCAGTAGATCCGAAGAAGATCGCAATAGTGGAATCTTGGAAGACCCCGAGTTTGATAGCAAAGATCAAGAGTTTCTTGGGATTGGCAGGCTACAACAGAAAGTTTGTGCAAGATTTTTTGAGGATTACCGAGCCGATGACCAGACTCACCAGGAAGGATGTAGAGTTTGTTTGGACGGAGGATTGCAAGGTTACTTTTAAGGAATTGAAGAAGAGGTTGGCGTCTGCTCATATTTTGATGTTGCCATCAGGGTCTGGAGGTTTCACTATTTATAGTGATGTATCGGAGAAATATTTGGGTTGTGTTCTTCAGTAGAATAGGAAAGTGATTGCCTATGCATCCAGGCAATTACATCCTCATGATGAAGAATTTTGATATATATTTACAATATCATCCTGGGAAAGTTAATGTAGTTGCTGATGCTTTGAGTAGGTATCTGGTAGCATTGTTCTTGACGCAGGATCGATATTTGCTGGAGGACTTGGAGAGCTTGGGCATCGAGGTGATAGTTCCTGGTTGTGCTATGCAGATATAAGGATTGCAGATACATTCAGATTTGATGGACAGGATCAAGGCAGCACAGTATGAGAATATATCTCTGAGGAGCATCAGAGCTCAGGTAAGAGTATGAATGGAGGATGATTTCACCATTACTGAGGATAGATCTTTGAGGCATGGAGTTAGATTGTATGTGCCTAGTAGGTAGATACGTGAGGAGGTATTACAGGAAGCGCATCGCTCTCAGTATTACATGCATCTAGGTGCCAACAAGATGTATCCGGATATGCGAGAGAGTGTGTGGTAGTATGGCATGAAGAAGGAAGTGGCACAGTTTGTATCCAGATGCTTAGTGTGCCAGCAGGTGAAAGCCAAGAGACAAAGGCCAGGAGGTTTACTTTATCCATTACCCATTTCAGAGTGGAAGTAGAAGTACATTACTATGGATTTGTGTCCGGACTTCCACGATCTCCAGGAGGGAAAGATGCAATTTGGGTCATCATTGATAGGTTGACCAAGTCGGCCCACTTTTTGCCTTTCAAGGTGGGTTTGTCTATATTGAAGCTTGCAGAGATTATGTGAGGCGGATCATTAGGATACATAGAGTTCCCGTCAGCATAGTCTCGGATCGGGATAGTTGTTTCACTTCTCACTTTTGGAGGAGTTTGCAGGATAGTTTGGGCACTCAGCTCAAGTTCAGTACTGCATATCATCCCCAGACAGATGGGCAGTCAGAGAGGACTATTCAGACTCTCAAGGATATATTATGCACTTGTGTACTAGATTTTGGGGGTTCTTGGGTGGACCATCTCTATTTGGTTGAGTTTGCTTACAACAACAGCTACCAGGCTAGTATAGAGATGTCACCTTTTGAAGCTCTGTACAGTCGGAGGTATCGTACTCCCTTGACATGGGACCATGTTGGAGAGAGAGTTTTGCTTGGGCCAGAGATGGTTGTAGATGCAGCAGAGAAGGTCCAGTTGATCAGAGACAAACTTCATGTGGCGTATGACAGACAGCGGCATTGAACCGATAGCCACCGGAGACCTTTGGAGTTCGAGGTATAGTTTTAGATTTTTATTTTGTGCTTGTTATTAGTTGTTTGTTATAGATTAAGTTCATAAGGTGGTATTTTGTTCTAGGTGGGTGGTTTGGTGTTTTTGAGGATTTTTTCGATACGAGGCACGATTGGCTTCGGTGGAGGAGGGAAGCTTAGTCCGCGATTCATTGGACCTTTCACTATTCGAGAGAGGGTCGTTGCAGTTGCTTATAGACTAGACTTGCCACCTGCATTGGAGGGAGTGCACAACGTGTTTCACGTATCGCAGTTGAGACGGTACGTGGCAGATCCTAGTCATGTATTGGATTACTCGTAGATAGAGGTAGGCCCTACTCTTAGCTATCCGGAACAGCCAGTTGAGATTCTGGATCGCAGAGAGAAGGTGCTGAGAAACCAGACTATTCCTTTGGTGTGCGTCGCATGGAGGCATCACTCTCCGGGGGAGTCTACCTAGGAAAGAAAGGATGAAATGCGAGAGCGTTATCCATATTTGTTTGTGCCTTGAGATATGTTCTTTCCTATTATGTTATGTTCTTTCATAGTTAGTTATGTTCTTTTGTTATGTTCTATTATTTTCTGGGGGTCGTTTTCGTCTTTAAAATTTTGAGGACGGAATTATTTTAAGGAGGGTAGACTTGTCACTACCACATTTCCAGGAAAGGGTATTTTAGTAATTTTATATTTAATTAAATATTGTGCATGATAAATAATTATTTGTTGTATTATTTAATTATTGTTAGATGTTAGTTATTTATTTTGGACTTGTGTTAGTGGACCTAACTAGTTTAGTTTAGACTCATGGACCAACATGTATTAATTCTTAGATTTTAGCCAATTTAGAAAGTCCATTGTTTAGGAGGAGGATTAATTTAATTAAACCATTGGACTAGAAGCTTCCCTCCTTAATTATTTCTTCATGAGAGGCCCCAAGGGGTATATTGAACATTACATAGTGACTTGAGGAAGGGGAAAAGGGGTTGGCCTATTAAAGAGGGAGGAATTTGTTTCTCTCTCCTCTTTTCATTTGCAAACTAGATCTAGAATTTCCCTCAACCAAATTCCTTCATTCCCACTTTATTTTCCTACCAAATTTTATCCTAATTTTTTTCCAAATTACCATTAGAGACTATTGGAGAAAGCAAGGATCTACAAAGAGGAGCAAGGATCTACAAGTTGGAGGCCAATTTCATCATATTTGGATGTTGCATTGGGAATCCATCTTCCAATAGGTACAATTTAGTTTTTCCCCTTAATTTAGGTTTTAAATTTGAGATTTAACCATGATAAATTAACCCATATATATAGGCTACACATAGGCTTTGATTTTGTGTTCATAGGAGGCCTATTGAGAAAATTATGGTACTTTTGTGTTAATTTTGGGGGAATTCCAAGATTGACATTTGTTGTGTGTGTCAATTGGTCCTATAGATCAATTTGGCATATGCTTGTGTGTTTGGGGCTAGTGTCGTATCCACAATTGGGTACGTGTAGGTCGTATCCCAATAATTTGGTGATACGTATTGATTTGAGGGTTTTCCCTCCGATACGGGACTTTGAGCATGTCACATTTTGACACGGACACGTAGAATTATTTTTGACTCTTCGTATTGTTCATAAATGATATTTTGGACTTGCTCATGTTCTTCGGGGTATGTTTGGATGTGTGGTGGACTCGTGTCACAAGCGTATCCTAGATCTAGTGGGATACGGGGTGATACGACCCATGTGTTTGTGCAATTTAATTATAGATCTATTTTCTCTTGCGTTCTTATTCATGGTGAGATGTAATTATATATATATGTATATATATATATATATATATATATATATATATATATATATATATATTATTGTGTATAAATATTTATGTAATATTGTGTCTTAGATCTATGTATCTATGTATATACTATATGTGTATATATTGTTATGTAGCTATTCTTCTACATGTAAGGTATATTTATATATTGTAGTAGGTATAGATATGTATATGTTAAGTAGATATTTATATGTTGTTATATTTATATTTATATGTTATATGATACCTATTGTGTATGATTATATATAGGTATATGTATGTGTGTTGTTATACATATGTACTATGTATGTATATATTACTATGTAATTATTATGTATATACATATGTATGTGGAGGAGTATATGTGTTTACATACTTAGTGGTATTATATATAGTGTGTTATATATACATAGTATATATTATGTATTATATATATATATATATATATATATATATATATATATATATATATATATATTGTGTTATATATATATAATAGAGGAGAGCAGAAGCTTTGGCGATGGTTCGGCGTTGCCAAACAGCACAACAACAATAGCAAGAGCAATAGCAACAACAGCGTCGCCTAATAGCACTGCAGCAGCAGCGGTGACAATAGCGACAGCAGCCGCAGCAGCAGTGTCGCCAAAGCAGCAGCAGCAATAGCATACAGCAGCAGCGACAACAGTTTAGCGCTAGCAGCAGGAGTTCATCGCGGAAATAGCAGAGTATCAGCAGTATCGAAAGTTTCAGCGACAGTGGGCAGGGGTTTTAATGACAGTTTGGCAGTTTTTAATAGTTATTAGATATTTAAATAAATAAATATATATGTGTATATATATAGTAATTAATATATATGTACATATGTTCCTAATTACTAATTTTATTTTAGTATACTATATGTATAATAATTAGTTGTAGCATATATTATTTATGGGTAGTTAGTATAAACAAGGTATTGGATATTACCTTGAGATACCAAGGTAGGTACCAAGGTATTGGTAATATCTAAGGTATCGAGTTTGGGTATCAATATTATGGGTTAGTGTTGTGATACCAAGTTGGTTCAACACCAAGGCCTCTATTTAATATTTGTAATTAGGATTTTATATAATTAATAATTGTTTGATATTATATGTGATGATTTACCTATTGATTTATGTATCCAGAGATACGGTATCCTAGTATCCTAAGATATAGTTTTTATGACCATGAGGGTAGTATTTGAACCCAATATTTTTGTGTTAGACTTATGCAACTTAGAAATAGGTAGTTGACCATAGTTTGACCATAGTTTGACTATAATTGACCATAGTTGACTTAGAGTTGACTTAGTTTGACTTTTGACTTAGAATTGACTTGTTGACCTAGAAGTTGACTAGTTAACTTACTTTTCTTTCCGGAACCTTGTATTGATGTTGTATTCCATATCTAGGTCTTCGACGCACCGTATCAGACATCTGTGAGACTATTCTTTGGACTTTATGCGAGTAGATTCTCTGATAGTTTCTCATTTATGATATCCTTTATGTTCATTGTATCTAGTATAGATATCCATGTTCTCTTGACACGATGGTTACATAGATTGGTACATCCGGATTTCGTCATGAGATATTATTCTTTGGTATATGGTGTATCTTGTGCAAGTATTATTTTATTGATTATTTTGTACATGTAAAGACACTCATTCTCGGGAAGACTAGCTATCTTCTTGGGGAATCTCATGCCATAGCGTACCGTGGTTGGATCTATTATACAAGTCGAGGGTGGGGAGTACTTTAGTGTAGATATGTGATCATACCCTCATTGTATCAAGTATTGTTCATTGAATAGTGTTAATCATACACCGCACGTATGATTAGCTAGGCCATATATATTGTATCATGTTTCCAAGTCGATCACATGTTAAAGCTAGTACTCACACACTTAGTCACTAGTATTCTTGTTCATTTTCATATTGTTCATTATTATATTCATTCCAGTATTTTCTTAATGTATACCTCTCGTACCTATTGTGCATCTTGTATATTCACATTTATTTAATATTACATAGTTTTTATCATTTATTAGAACTATTGTTAGAGATGTACTCTGCTCCTTTCCTGACTGGATATATTTTTCCCAGATGACACTGAGGAGTGGTACCCTACACATTATGGACCTCAGAATGTTGTGGGCTTAGAGTCAGAGACCCTAGCTCAGGAGGGATTTATCCCGACTGAGACAGATGACCCAGGATTAGTACCTTCTTAGTATTTCTTGTACTGGATTTGTCTCCAGCTTATTGTTAGTATTCTTTCAGACTCATTGATATATTTTAGACTCATGAGTTATATTTGACTATTTCTATTCTTTATCTTATTCGTGTTTGTTTCCATCTTAGATCTGTGATTGAGTATATTGTCATTGTTGGTGGTTCATTATATTGTTAGATAGATTATCCAGACAACATTCTACCATCGATTCTGTGGCGTAGGCTGGGCGTTATCTCTGACTTGCATCCTTACATCGGGTGCGGGTCGTAACAATCACCCTCAGACAGAAGGGCTGTCAGAGAGGGCTATCTATACTCTCGAGGATATGCTACGCACCTGTGTTTTGGATTTTGGAGGCTCTTGGGAGGATCACCTTTACTTGGTAGAGTTTGCTTATAACAATAGCTACCAGGTCAGTATCAAGATATCACCATTTGAGGCATTGTATGGACGGAGATGCCTCACTCCGTTATCATGGTACGATGTTGGCAGAGAGCCTTATTGGGACCAGTGATGGTCGTGGATGCAGCTGAGAAGGTGAAGATTATCAAGGATAGACTTTGAGTTGTGCAGGACAGACAGTGGCATTGGGTCGATTGTCGTCGAAGACCTTTGGAGTTTGAGGTATATATTTTGTTTTGTATTGCTTGTGTTTGCCTTGTTTTAGGTAGAGTGCTAAAGTTGTATTTTTTTTAGGTTGGTGATCTGGTATTCTTGAGGATTTTTTCGATACAAGACTCGATTCGCTTTGGTATAGGTGGAAAGCTTAGTCCACTGTACATCGGACCCTTCAGTGTTCTCGAGAGGGTCGGTGTAGTGGCTTACAGACTAGACTTGCCGCCTGCACTAGAGGGAGTTCACAATGTGTTCCATTTGTTGCAGCTAAGACGGTATGTGGCAGACCCTAGCCATGTATTGGATCACTCGGAGATAAAGGTTGGTCCGACTCTCAGCTACCCAGAGCAGCACGTAGAGATTCTGGATCGCAGGAAGAAGGTGATGCGAAACCAGATGATTCCTTTGGTACGCGTCACGTGGAGGCATCACTCGCCAAAAGAGAGTACTTGGGAGCGAGAGGCCGAGATGCATGAGCAATATCCTTATCTATTTGAGCCATGAGGTAAAATTCTTTCTTGCTTGTTGTGATTGCTTTTTGTAGATAGCTTTTTCCTTAAATTTCAAGGACAAATTTTTTTTCTAAGGTAGGTAGAATTGTCACACTCACTTTTCCAAATAGCGGTAATTTAGTCATTTTGCATAGTTATACTAATTTAGTGATTTGATAATTAATTAGTAAGCTATATTAATATTTGTGGTTGTGCTATTTTTTTAATTATATTTAGTGTGCTAGCAAATAGTTAGACTTGACCCATGTGAACCCAATTGGAATTTGTCATGACAACTAGTAAGCCTAACTTGGACCCAAGCCCATTAGACCATAATACATCATAGAGGGGTACATAGGACATTTATATGTGACTTCGAAAAGAGGAAGGGGGTCGGCCACTACTAGAGGGGGCTTTCCTTTCTCTCTCTCTCTCTCTCTCTCTCTCTCATCTCATGTGCATTCATTCTAGATCTATAAATTAGATCCTCAATTTTTCATCATTTTCTTCATTAAATTCTTACTCAATTCACTTCCATTCTCTCTCATTCCACAAGGATCTTGGATCTTGGAGAAGGAAGGAGCACAAGGAGGAGGATGAGTCTTAGCGGAGAGATCGTGTCCGGATCGTGTCCACTTTGATTTTTATTGGAAATCCATCTCTCAATTGGTAATTTTTTAAATTCCCTCTTATTCTAGATTCTAAAGCATGTATGAGACCTCTAGGAACCACCACATGGCATAGGGCTACCATTAGAAACAAATTCTAGTTGATTTAGTTGAGTATTGTGGTCTCTACATAGATTTTTATATTAATTTTGGAAGAATTACGAGGTGGACACACCAAGTGTGTGTGTCATAACACCAATTTAGTCATATTGGACTTAGATCGGGGTTATGAGATAAGGTACGTGTCCAATAATGGATACATATAGGCCGTATCATGATATTTTACAATACGGTGTGATACGGGACTCATTTTGGGTGTTTGTATGAATTCTTTTCAATACCTATTGTAATTAGTTGTAATAGATGTTATTATGTGTATTTGATATGTAGAAATATTTATTGTGGAGAATTGAGAGTTTTGACCCTTCTTTTGGGTTCGTATCATAGGTATCCTATTGATGCACTATAGGTATTTGTTGAATTGAGTAATAATTAGTGTGTATACTAATATAGATCTATTTATAGATATGTGAATCATATATATATATATATGGTGGGTGTATGTATGTATGTATGTATATATATCTTTGAGTGTGTGGCTATATTACCTGTGAAGTACACTGTGTCAGTGAGGCATATATACTAAAATTGCATTAGCAATATAGAAACAACAGTGGTATGGAGTTGGCATTTGTTACTGCTACTGTATTCTGTGTGAGGGATATATGTCTGATATATACAATTACAGCGATCAGTGGATGTGTGTGGGGGCATGGCACTGCAATGAGTAAGGGAGATAGGGGGTGTTATCTGATACAAACAATAGAGCATCAGCAACATGCCAGTGAATATGGAGAAAATTTAGGCACATACAGATGAGTGCACTATGCAGTGAACACAAGGAGAGGGGGGTTTAGTTGGTCTTTAGTAGAGGGTCAGTTAATTTTGTTGCAGGTATCAGAGATTGGAGGGGGGTAAGTTTAGTTGTTGTGCAACAAGTTGAGATATATGCACAAAGCTTGATGTTAGGATATTGGGTACCAGTTGTCTCAGGTAAGTTAGTTTGTCAAGTTATATTAGTTTCAGTCTTATTTATATTTATATGTTGGTTAGTTAAGTGTATTAAATCATGTATTATGGTGTCATTTAGTATCAAGTTATTGGAGATGAAGTCTGTGTTAAGAGTTGGATGTGGGGGGGGTGCTCGAGTATCAGTGGTGGGGATATTTAGGTTCGGGTATCTGAAGTAATAGATCTTTTGTTTAGATGAAAGAGGGGAAAGAACCGAGCTCGAGTTAGGAGTGCAAGGGAGCCTGTAAGTCGATTTCAAGTTTTTGGGATAATGATTTAAATTTCACAAACATGCATCAATTGGATTTAAATTAGAGGAGAAAGATCATTAATGAATTAGTGTTGAATTAAAATTTTGGGATAAGATTTTTAAATCTTATAAATATACATTGAATGGATTTAAAATTAGATGATTGAATATTAAGTTTGTATTTATTGATTAGCATAAAATTCTTGAGGAGATTTTGATAAGAATGAAATTTGATTTTTTAATTTTAAAGGTTTGCGGGAATATGATACTTATAGAATTTGGAAAGAAAGTTTGTAAAATAATAATATGGATTTGCTTCATAATTATATGGTTTGATGAATTAAAATTTTGATGGAGAAATAATATAAATGAATACATATAACTATTGAGGATTTTAAATTTCGAGAACGAAATTTCTTTAAGGTGGGTAGACTTGTAACCTCCGTATCCTGAAATTCGTGCTTAAATATTATTTTTAGGTTAATTTGGGGCTAGTGGAATTTTTTCCATAATTTTTTGTTAATTAAAAACTAGTAACCCTAATTTCCTAGGACTTTCAAGAATTTATTTTAGGGTCAAATATAAACTAAAAATAACCCATACTTTTATTTTAGGTTCTAAATAATAAAATATATTTTCTAAAATTTTTTTGGGAATTTTCTGATTATTTTTAGCATTTATTTTGAGTTAATTATAAAAAATTGTATTAAAAAACTATTTTCTGAAAAAAAAACCCAAAAAGTAATTAATTCTGCCCAGTCAGCAAACAGGGGGGCCCACCTGTCAGCCTCCCGCAGCAAACAGTGCCGGGCCCGCCTGTCAGTGATTGCGGGGCGGACAGCGTTGGATGGCTGCCACGTGTCAAGATCTGAGCCGCGACTGCTTTCTCTCTCCTCTATATATATATTAGTTTAAGTTTATTTCTAGGGTTTTCTTCAACCGAATTTTGGAGAATTGCCATCTAGGGTTTCTTCATCTTCCAGAAGCCATTGCGCATAGCTCCGGACTCCAAATGAGCCTAGTTTTTTGTGTTAGAAAGATATTGAGGTTAGCTTTCTGATTATATAATTTGTTTTACGAAATTATTATTATTAAATTCTGGAAAATTCGTAGAACACAGCATGTCTGAAAATAGACATGTTTTGATGTTTTCGTGATTTCGGGAGAACCAGGAATCAGAATCACGAATCGTTTAAAGTTTCGGAAAGCTAATGTCGAGATCATTGACATATATTTTTCCCAGAATTTATTTCGAAGTATTTTTATATTTTTAATTCTGTAGAACTTCTAGGGTAAAATTTAACTATCGATGCACGATACGAAACTTGTATGTGCCATAATTTCCAAACGAATTTGAATTCTGATGAGCCGTAAATTCCAGCATATTTTTGACGCTGAAATCTATAGGAATTCATGCATGAAAGTCAAGTTTGTGTCAGTTGACTTTTTGGTCAACAGATCGTCTCGATTTGCATGCCATGAGTCTCGAGTCGATAAAATTTAATTCCTTTGGAAAAAATTTAGGCATTAACCTAAAAATTAGAATAATAAGATTAAAATAGGATTTTAGAGTAATTATTGCAGAATTAAATAAATTAAAATAAATTATCTTTTGACATGGTAAATTTGTAATACATAGGCTATTTGGACCGTGACTTGGACTCTGATTCATACCAGCTAAGGACCCCAGGCGAGTACATTCTCTGACAGTTTCCATTATGTTGATTATCTCTATAATTCTTGTTGTATAGTGTACATGACTCTGACACTGTTCTTTACACGAGTTGGCATCATCGAGACCTGTCACGAGGAGTCGTGATTGGGATCCATCGTGCTAGCTGGGAGAAATAGGGAAGTATCAGTAGTTATGTGATCATACCCCTTACATGCAGCATTAGCTCACCCATATCTCACGTCGGTGCAGCCTTACCCTTACATGCCTCATCACTGTTACATTCCGGTTAGCCTGAACTGTTGGGGATGATCGCTAATCCATGTAATGAGTCATATAACCAAAGCCGATCACATGATATACTAATGTTTCACACACTTAGATGATTCTTGACATGCATCTTTAGTATATTGATCTAGCATCTCTACATGTTCTAATTATTGATCTTGTACACACTTATATACCAGTTCATTATTCTTGCGTGTACTTGGATTCCTATTTTATTGCTAGATGTACATTGATGATGACATGCTCCAGTACTTCATTATTCCAGTATTTCTCTATTCCAGTATTTATTATTGTCAGTATTTCCTATCTGTCTTGTATTTCTTTACACTGTGTTATAGTTTTTGTCAATATGCATGGAACTGCTGTTAGAGGTGTATTTCGTTCCAATCCTGACTGGATATTTTTTTCAGACTGTGACATAGAGAACTTATTTCCAGCATACCTGGAGATTGGATGTTATTGATTGCAGGTTAGACTATCTATTATGTTTAGACTTGTCTTGTATTTTATTTGGTTGCTTTGATATCTCATCGTGCTTTAGCTTATGTGATTGAGTATATTTCCATATTATTTTATGATATCTATGTCTCCTTATGGAGTTGGATATTCATGTGAGATTGATTAGATAGTTATATGACCTAGACAGCGTTCTACCGTCGATGCTGCTGTGTAGGCTGGACGTACCCACGCTCTCGTGCCCTATACCGGGTGCGGGTCATGACAGGGGGGGTGCTCGAGTATCAGTGGTGGGGATATTTAGGTTCGGGTATCTGAAGTAATAGATCTTTTGTTCAGATGAAAGAGGGGAAAGAACCGAGCTCGAGTTAGGAGTGCAAGGGAGCCTGTAAGTTGACTGTAAGGAGTGAGTTTCAGGTGGGGGATGAGATTGGGGATCCAAGTACAGGTGTGGGGAAAACAAGTATAGAGTATTAGGTTTGTACCTAACACCTGGATGTCCAGTTGTAATCAGTTGACAGTTAGTGTATTGATATTAATTATGTAGTATCAGTTATTTATGTGTGATATGTTAGTATCCCTCTAAGTTAGTGTATATATTAGAGTATCAGTTAGATGATAATATAGAGTTAGTTAGTGGTCAGTTGATGTCATTTAGAAAGAGAAGAAGTATCAGTTGATGTCATTTATTGTGACGGTAATTAGTATGTGTCTGTGATAACAATTAGATATTAGAATGTGTAAGGTAAGTTAATTGGTATGCTTGTATATAAGTATATATGTTAGTCTAAGTAGGTAAAGTTAGTATTAGTCATTGGTATCCTAGTATATTAGTGTAATAGTCAGTGTATGTTAAATTTAGTTAGTAATAGCTATGGTATTAGCTATACTCTAAGGTAATGACCTAGTATAACTAAGTTAAGCTAGTAGTTGCAAATTAATGACCATTATGGACCAAATATCTAGTATAAGCCTAGTATGACTTAGTTAGCTAGAAATGGACTTAGAAAAGCATATTTTAGTTTTGCCAGCATTTAATCGTCCATTACACCATTTAACTTGATATTTCTTAAATAAGATTGTGTGACACCAGCTTAGGCATCGAGAGACACATTTGCTCAGGACCTAAGGCGAGTACATCACTCTGTTAGTTTTTATTTTATGATGGTGTATATATCGCGTATTCTAGAACTGTATACTTAATTCTAATACAGTGGTTACACGGACTGGTACTATATGGATCCTGTCAGTAGATTTTATCCCTTACCGTATTCAGCGGGTACTCTTTTATATATATTTCATCATGTGTATCAGTTATTGATTATCGTGTACTTCGTGTTCACACACTGCTCATGTTCAATGTGCCCATATTCGTGTTCAACGTGTCTTGATTTAATCCATTAGTATTGGTTGGGGATGGGGGAGTAGGAGTTGGTTATGTGATCAAGCCCAAGTGTATTCGTGTACATGTTGATTATATATCACACGTGTAATCGAGTTACCATATTGTATTCGTGTTCAACCGAAACTAATCACATAATAAACTTGTACTCTATGGCACATTAGTTAGTTTTATATATTTTTATTTAAATTATAGTTATTTATATTGTATGTTCTTCATTCATGTACATTACCTGTTCACTCTAGTTCATTTCTTATGGCTAGTTATCCTATATTATTTTATATTATCTAGTATATATGCTCGATTATGTATTTGGAACTGCTTTTAGAGGTATGTAATTTGCTCCAATCCTGACTGGATATATTTTTCAGATGATTGGCTTGTGAACCAGTGTCCCACCTACTACGGGCCGCAGGATGACATACCGTTAGAGGATGCTCCCTTAGAGCAGGAGGACCTAGTGACAGATACTGAGGAGGCTTAGACTCATTGTTTAGACTTGTATTAGACTTTTATTGAGACTTTTTGGCATGTATATTATTTTGGATTTGTGGATATATTATGACTATTTTTCCTCTTTTATTCCATATCGTGATTTCATCATCCTTTAGCTTTATTTTATGAATGACTATTATTTACCATTATCATATACCATATTGTTCCTCCGTTGGGAGTTGAGATGACATTGACAAGTATTATATATATTGTATGAGATGTTTATATAGTATGGTTGACCCCGACAGCGTTCTACCGCCGATGTTGTGGCATAGGCTGGACGTTGTTCACTACTTATGCCCTTATTCAAGGTGTGGGTTGTGACACCTGGTACTCCTATCCTGGGTCACACCACCAGTCTTGCTCAACTGTCGGTTGTTCGGACCTTTGAGATGGCTTTAAGGGATTGGAATACGAGCCATGTCCCTGGTCGCTCCTCTGCTACTGCCTCCCCTTCTAGGTCATCGGGCGTTGTTGTACAACCTGATACGCCCGTGACTTCTTTCTCGTACCAGCTGCCTTTGACTCTGGCAACGCTGGAGGAAATTGATAAAAATGTCCAGATCGTCCTTCGGAGATTCTACATATTTCTGAGGCAGGGGGTCCAAACTGTGTTGGAGCGGAACAGGCCCTTCGATTGGGCGAAGCGCTTTGCCGAGATTCAGGCAAATTCTCTATGGAGTATCCCTGGCTTAGAAGAGACGGCGGACCTCCTGAACCAAAAGTTGGCAAAGGTAGAGAAATGCCTGATAGAGCTATGGCAGCATCAACAGGCCGATATAAGGATACTTATAGTCCGTGAATATGAGGAGTTCTCAGCTAGGTTGGATGCAGATAATGACCTATTTGCTTCCTCTAAGGAAGGCTTGCAACATGACCTCCAGAAGTTGTAGGTGGAGCGTGATCGACTAGGTACCCTCAAGGAGGAATGCCTCACCAGGCAAAAGGACTTGACTAAGAAAACCAGACATCTCCAAGCCAAGCTCGTTGTGCTGGAGAATAACCTCCAGGAGGCCCAGCAGAAAGAAGAGGCTATTCGAACCGAGGCGAGCCGGGTAGCGAAGAACATGACTATTGTTGTTGTTATGGTACAGAAGGTGGATGACTGATATGAGTCCTACGTTTGCTACAAGGATCTCGAGGTCATGGCAAAAGAGGTTAAGCGTCGAGTTAAAGTGAGCCTAGATAGTCACGTTGCCCGTCTCCGTGGGCGGATAGCAGAGTTGTGCTCCAATGATGAGCAACAGTAGTTTGTGTTTCATTTTCTGAGACCATCCCCCTTCTTCTTCTTTTTTTGAAGTTTCTTTTTTTTTGGGCGCTCGTAGCCCTTTAAGTGTAGTTTGCTCTTTTCACTTTAGTAAAATGAAATAAAAGCTTTCATTTTTGTTTTGATTGTTTGTTTGGCTTGATTTGTATCCTGGGAGAGAAATGGCCACTTCTTACGCTTTAAGTGTTGATGTGCGCCTGACGTATTCATACCACTATGTAAGTCCGAGTCTCTGAGAGGATTACCCCAAATCCCAAACCTTGGCAATCATATCTTGGGTTGTGCAGGAGCGAATCATCGCATCTTGTGGAGTAAATAGTTATGACTCAAGAAGTAAGCCATTGATTCTCCGCTTATAAGAGGTAGACGATCTCAAAACTCCTTACACAAATTCATATTTAGTGCGATGGCTTCTATAGATGCCCCAAAGAAAACCAACACGTATGTTTTTGCAACATCGATTACCCCTTATCCATGCTCCAGTGAGCCCGAGTTGCTTTATGTTGAGAGAACGGGAGAAACATCTACTGTTCGAGTGCGCAAGGTGAACATCTTCCAAGAACTCTTGGAAACCACTGCTGATTCAGGGGAGCAAGGTGTTGGAGACGCTCCACGTTAATTGCTCGCGTCCTCAGACGCTTGTATTTTTTTTATTTTCTTGCTATGTACATCAGTAATTCAAAAGATTCTTAATCCTCTTATTCTTGATGTTTGTAATCTCTCCTTCCTTCTTTTTATTTTAATTAAAAGAGAAATCACCTTTTTTGGACATCGTAATATTTGGGGTGCTTGTACTAGAGGTAATATGGACGTAGTACAGTAATTATAGTTAATAAGGACATCCCATTAGAGAAATTTGGTGGACCTATTACCCTTTTGCGCACCAGGGGTGCAAGTAATAGAGTCGAAACAAAGACTAACAGAGGTGATATGGACGTGATAGATTTTATGGACTTAACACCGCGGGCATACTCCGGATTGGGTACAGGAGGTAAGTTATGAGACAATCGATATCGAAGGTAACATGGACATGATGATCGATGGTCAAGATCGGGGAGTTTGCTCAGAGGTAATATGGATATGGCAAACTCTTGGGTCGTGGACTTGTTACCCATGGCGTACCTTAAGTACGGATAATAAGCTGAAGCGACTAGCACTATCAGGGGTTATGCGAACGTGATAGCAGAAAGTCGAAGAGCAAAACTTTACTCAGAGGTAATATGGACATAAAAAGTTCTAAAAATATCTTACTCAGAGGTAATATGAACGTGGTAAGATATGACTCTGTGGGGATAAAGAAAAATAGGATAGAGATAATATAGACGTGACCATTTTCTTGTAGTGATAGATTCAGTCTGCTAGGGAAAGTGGAGAGACATAGTTCAGGACATGAACTCATCGATACTCATACCGAGTGGTTAGGTATAATCCCGATATTTTTGGTGGAATAAAAAGAAAATGAGCCAGAGGTAATATGGACGTGGTTGTTTTCTTTGGATTGAGGACATCCTGCTGGAGGATCTTTGGTGGACTTATTATTTGTTGCGCACGTTGAGTGAAAAAATAAATTCAAAAAAATTCTTCCCTATCAGAGGTAATATGGACGTAATAGGTTTTGTTGACCCATTACTTTTTGTGCATGTTAGTGCAAGTAATATGTTTGAGACAAGCCCTGTCAGAGGTAATATGGATATGGCAGTTTTTATGGACTTAACACCGCTAGTGTACCTTGGTGAATACGAGTGATAAGTAGGGATGATAACCGATATAAGAGGTAATGTGAACGTGATAATAGATAGCCAAAACCTGAGAAGTTTGCTCAGAGGTAACATGGACATGACAAACTCAGCCGGAGAAAAATATTAGGATGATAGTTCAGAGGTAATATGGACATAAACCAATGTCCGAAATACTCACTGAGAAGTGGTTTAATGAGTGTAGTCTATCCAAAAATGAAGATAGACCTGATGATTGCTCCGCTGGAGAGATTGGTGGGGGCGATAGCTCAGAGGTAAATATGAACATCGCTAGCGTCCAACGAAATTGGTTTTTGAGTGGTCATTTCGGGAGTGTGCGAGTGGGCCTGAGAACTTCTCCGCTGGGAAGACTTTGGGGATCCATCATCCGTTGCGTATCCAGGACTGTTGGATACAGATTATGGCTTTTACAGGAATTTGCAAAGAAGAAGAAAAAGTTGCACATAGGCACTTGTTGGAGATGAAGAACTAAGAGTGTAGAGATATACATCTGGGTTGTCCCACTGGGGATAAGGGGAGCACTAGTCTAGTTTAGACGTAGTACTTTTTTAGGAACTTGTCATTGATAGGCATCATGAGCAAGTCGCTGTTGGATTTCGTGATCCGGTAGGTGACGTTGGAGAATACTGATTCTGCGATAAACAGATCCTCCCATTTAGGCTAAAATTTTTTGACCGTCTTATGGGAGTGATGTCGCGTACTAGCATCTCCATATCCTAGTCCTATATGAGTGTTTTCATAATAACTGTCGGATTGTAAAGGAATATGACATCCTTTACCAAAGTTCAGACCTTCAGCTTTTTGGAGGTCATAGCCCATCTTTTGCATGAGATAGAGTGATTGTTGGCTGTAATGATGGAACTGTGGTAGCTCATTATTTGTTGCGTTGAATAATATTGATAACTTAGCTTGTGCAGAATAAGAAGCTCTGCACACAGGAACAATGCCACGTATACACGAGAGAGTTGGCTGAGTTATGCGCGTAGGATCATTGTTGTGTGCGCACGATTGTCTACCATGTCGAGGAACACTGCTTGTTGCATATTTTTGTATATCGTGCAGGGGAACATTGTATGTTGCCCATAAAATTTGTTACGAAGAGAAGTATTATCGTGTGCACATAAAATATGATACGTCCTTGCGCTGAAGACTTGCTCGGATGTGTATAATGGAATGCCGCCTATCATGCGTCATTGCTGATGAGTCGTGCGAGACTTGGCTCTTATGCACAGGGTATTTTCTACGGAAAGGATCATGCGGCCCAGCCTGTATTGCTTTTCCTTTGACCTGGTCATTGAAGGCTCTTTGACGTCGGGCGCCTCAAAATCCTGCTGGTAGGCAAGGCCCGACCTAGTTTCCCCTACCTAGGCCTCCTCAGTGGTGGGAGAAACCATGTGGCAGAACTTGGCTTTTTATATTTTAGGCCTGACGGCGGAAGGCGCTGCTTGTTGCGTCATGTCTGGGATAAGATCCGGGTGGACCCACATAATTTTGCCCCGATGTGTAGTAAGAGGTGTCAGCCCGACTGCTTGGTCGCGAGCTGCGGGGAGATTGACTACCTCCATTGTTTCCCTTGGGATCAGTGTGACTCCGTCTTAGGCTTCCGTTGCGGGGAAGTTGTCGAAGTGTAGGGATACCATGTTGGCGGCAAATATTACGTCATCGAAATCCAGGGAGAGAGCCTTGGTATTGATCAGCCATTGGATGTATCGCTTAAAGGTGTAGCACTCCTGCGTCGGATGGTGAACTTACCAGTAGAAGTGACAGTACCTTGGGTTGTTCATCTCCTCCGCTTTACGCTGACGTTTAACATCGAGAAGGCAAATTTTACCTTCCTGCATCAGCATATCGAAGATGGTCTTGACATCACCATCTTCTAAAGAATAGGTCTCCTTTGATTTTGGAACCTATGCCAGCTTTTGCTTAGGTTTTTTGGTCAAATTAGCGACCATGACTTGCTTTCCTTTCGTATCGTCGTTGTTGTTACCGTTATTATTGTTGTTGCTGCTGCTGGGGTGCTTGCCCTTTTCCTCGGTAGTAGGGATTTGGATTTCCAACTGTCGGGTGTCTTTAATCTTCTTTTCAGCGTTGACAACACTTATAATGAACGTTGTCCAGTCTTTGAACTGGCTATCGTGCATCCAGAGGCTGACTGACGAAAGCAAATTTTTCTGGCACATCTCTATTAGTGTGGCATTGGGATTGCCAGGGGGCTGCTTTAGCGTTATTTGTCGGAACCTCTCGATGTAATTTTACGTCGGTTTCCTTTCTCCCTGGGCGACATCCATCAGAGAGGACATCGTCATATCATTTTCTGCCTCATAAAATCTGTTGAGAAAAAAATGCTTGAGGTTATCGAATGATGAGATACAATTATCTTTGAGACTACAGAACCAGTTGAAAGCTACCCCCGCTAATGCCCCGACGAAGAGTCTAGTAAGGATAGCATCGATGTGGAGTATGTGTCTCGTTGTAATCTCGAAGTAATTCATGAACCGGCGAGTGAAGGACTTGCCGTCAAATGTGTTTATATTGAAGGGCTTGTATTTGGACGGATACGGTACATCCCTCCATTCAATCGGGTATGGTTGTCACACCCCAAGATCGCAGAGTGAGTCCCGATTGCCCATGGAGTCTAGGCGAGCCCCGAGTTCCCAGACCTCATTCATTGCTTCCTTGGCATCATCTTCCGCAGAAGGTACAGATGAGCCAGGAAAGTGAGGGTTACAACCCTCTGGTGGGGCGTTTGTGTTTGAAATCCCGTTGGCCCCAGTGTCCAAGTTTGCTTGTCCAGGGGTCATTTCTGGTTGAGAAGCCATATTTGCTTTAATTTTCAGCATTGTCTGGGTTAAGACTTGCATTGATGCACCCATCGTCTGTATCATATCTTCAAGGGTCTCGAGGCACTGGCAGTCGTTAGGGCATTCATGGTCGTCCCCGACCATATATATCGTCCTTACATGGGGAGAGATGGATGGGGAAGTGGATGCCATACTTTCTGTCTCAGACCCCTGGCCAGAGTAGTCATTAGAGAAAGCTGGCAGCGCCATCTTCTCCTCGAACTCAGAAGGAATACTACCCCCAGTTTAGGAGGCTACATTAACCTGATGAGGGGAGCTACCCCTAGGGATCTCGGAGTCTGTTCCTTGGGAATCGATATCTTCTCGGAACGCCGGGTTATTGCGAAAGTTGTGGGAATTACTACCCTCAGCTTAGGCCAACCCCATGAGTTCTGAGGAAAAACTACCCCCAGCAGCTGACAGTTTCTTCCTTGAGCGGGTGGCATGGAAAATGCCTTCTGTAGGTCCCGTTGTTAGCCCTCCTGGTAGTCGCCTTTACAACGCACTGGTAGAGAGCGACGGACTGGAGGTACTTGACTTCTTTCCTCCCTTAGTGGAAGAAAGCTTCCGAGTTGAGTAGCATGAGGCGGAGGACAGCTACTCCTCCTCTAGTATTTGCACACGATCTTCGGGTTGTTGTCCGATGGGTGCTATCTGGTGCAGTCGCTAGAAGGCCGACTGCCTGCTTGTGGGTGTTGCCACTTTGTTGCAGTAGCAATTGATAATGATCTTGGCACAGTGATGCCCTGGAGAGAATATTTTATCGGCCACAGTTGTTTCCCTCATCTTGTACTTGTGATTAATCATATTACACAAGTCAAGCAAGGGTTGTTCCACCTTTGTACCCTTTTCTGGGCCCGGAAGGACCGAACACACAGGTGCGTAGGTGTTGTATTTGCTCCCTGATCCGGGGTTCGTATAAGAACTTCCCTCCGATCTTCAGCAAAATACTTTTGAGACCGACGCTATTCATTTGTCGTTGCTGGCTGAACGCACGAGGAAATCTTATATAGCTTCCCATCAGGGGCCCGTGTAACGGTTAACGGTGCCTGCTAACGGTCAGCTAACTGGACACTTGCTTGAGCCTAATAAGCTCGTACTGCCCTAGGCTTCTTTGACTTAGCACCCACAGGCGCGTAGTACAAAGGGTCCAGGTTTGGGTTTTCGCTATTCTTAGCGATCCACATAGGATCTGTGCCGTAGGAGATACGGTCGAAAATGGATATTCTGTTGCTGTCGGGTCTACATGCGGCCTTCTGCCTACGGCTGTCAATTGATGCCGCATGTCCAGTCTTATGCAGCCTCCTTCTTGGCCGCATAGAACCTGGCTCGGCACCAGAACATTTGGCATTGTAGTGCTTTCCTCTGCCAGAGTCTGGGTGCTGAGCAATTTCTATGTTAGACAGGGATGCCGCATGGATGTGGACATCCTGGGTGTTCGCCTGACGACCATCATCAGTAACAGAGTGAGAGGCAGGAAGCGTCTGCTCCGCAGTTGGGTGAGGCACAGCGGCCTTTGCTATCCACGTCATGCGGGTCTTCTTGGGCTTGGCTAGCCTTGGCGAAGGACTAGCACTTCCTTCCGATAGCATTTTTTCGAACGCTTGCTGGTCGAATCAAACTACCAACATCTTTTGCGTCGATTCGAGCTTGGCTGCATCGAACTGCGTCACCAACTTCTCATTAGAGGAGAAGGTTTTTTTCAGCAAAGTTGCCTTCTTATTTTCTATTAAATATGAAAGTTTGGAAAGAAATTTGATTTAATTAAACAAACTAAAGAGAGTACAGAGAGGAGTCCTAAACAGACAATCTAAGTACAAATTTTGTGTTCTAGGGGTGATGATGGAGGGTTATGAGTGTAGAACTCTCTTTACTACGTGGACGATCTGATGCAGAAGCTCTTCTCTTTTGCTCGAATGTAGATTCGTAGATATCTAGCCAACCTTTTGTTCGGGTATAGTACCCTACTATTTATAGCCATACTTGTGGCCGCATAGATTTCGGGCTGCATAAATGGTAGGCTCTTCCATGTGTCTCCTTTTAACAGAAGGGAGCTACAGCCACGCACGTGAATCTGAGCTCCGCTGCCAAGTGGACATTTGTTGAGATTTTATTGTTTGCTGAGTATCTGGGCTCTCAACTGCCATAGTCGACTTGGTCAAATGGACGCATGGTCGCTATTTGGTTTGTGAGAATCACTTCAGTTGTAACAGCACGATTTGGTCTGTGTGGCATTTGGGATGAAAGAAAAGCATGGACTCTGGGACACATACGACCAGAAATGCATGAGACGCATGAAATCTGGGACGCATGGACTGCACAGTGGCTAAAGGCGCATGGGATACATGAGATGCATTGAACGCATAGAGTTTGGGACGCATGCAGCCAAAAACACATGGAATGCATAGAATCTGGGATGTATACAGCCAAAAATACATGGGACGCATGGAATCTGGGACGCAAGGGCCAGAGCCACATGGAATCTTTTATCATGTTGTATACGTGGTGCTGCATACTCCTTGAGCCTTATGTCTTTTAGTGAGGTTTCGTCTTTCGAGGCGTTCAAAGAATCCTTTCTGTCAGGATTCTGTGTCAGACTTGATCTGGTCGTCAAGACATCATATCAGGTCCATCTGCGGCCAAGGTTTGCTTCGGCTGTTTGGACCGCATAAATATAGCTTTTCTGGGCCGTATGGTGACTATGCGATCTAATTTCTGCTGAGATTTATCGTGGGGTGCATGGTTGTTGGCCGCATGGATCCTTATTTTTTATGTATCTACACCCGTATCAGAGGTGGAGAAGTAACCTCTGTCACGACCCGCACCCGGGGTAAGGGTACTAGTCGGAAACAACGTCCAGCCTACGCCGCAGAATCGGCGGTAGAATGCTGTCTAGAAAGTCTATCTAATATAATGAACCACCAAAAGATAGTGTACTCAATCACAGAACTAAGATAGAATGAACACGAATCAGATAAGAATAGAATAGTCATCAACTCATGAGTTTAAAATAATACATCAATGAGTCTGAAAAGTAACAAAAATAAGCTGGAGACAAATCTAGTACAAAAGAATACTATCATACTACAAGCTACACTCCAGGGTCAACTGTCTCAGTTGGGATAAGTCCCTCTTGAGCCAGGGTCTCCGAATCTAAACCCACAACATCCTGGGGTCCATAATAGGTAGGGTACTCCTCAGTGTCATCTGGAAAAATATATCCAGTCAGGAAAGGAGCAGAGTACATCTCTAACAGCAGTTCTAATCCATGATAAAAACTATGTAACAGTAAATAGCTGTGGATAAACAATATGCACAAAATAGATACAAGAGATATATAGACAATAAGTAAATACTGGAAAGAAATACAATAATGAACAATATACCAATGAAACAATAATACTAATGACTAAGTGTGTGAGTACTAGCTTAACATGTAATCGGCTTGGGCAAGATACAATACGGCCTGGCTAATCATACGTGCGGTGCATGATCAACACTATTCGCTTACCAATACTTTATTCAATAGGGATTTGATCACATATCTATACTAATACTTCCCACCCCCAACTGGTATAATAGATCCAACCACGGTATGCTATGGCACTAGATTCCCCAAGAAGAGAGCAACTCCTCCCAAAAATCGGTGTTTGTACATGTACAAGATAACCAATGAAACAATACTTGTACCATATACACCATATACCAAGGAATAACATCTCATGACGAGATCCGGATATACCAATCCATGTAACCATAGTGTCAAGAGAAACATGTATATCTACACTAGATACAACGAACATAGAGGATATCATAAATGAGAAACTATCAGAGAATGTACTTGCCTGAAATCCAAAGAACAGTCTCACATATGTCTGACTCGGTGCCTCGAAGACCTAGATATGGAATACCACATTAAAACAAGGTCCCGGAAAGAGAACAAGTCAAACTAGTCAACTCCTAGGTCAATAAATAAATTCTAAGTCAAAAGTCAACTATGGTCAACTCTAAAGTCAACTAAAGTCAAACCAAGGTCAACCTCACAAGAAATCTATATAAATAATATAGAAATAAAATACAACAATTTAGGAATAAAAATTAGATCCCAAATCATACTCACAAAAAGTATACTACTAATACAAATAATATATACCCTAAAATAATATATACAAACCAATATGTATACAAATAACATAATATATTATTACAAATATTATACAAAACACATATATATACACATATATATATACAATAATAATATATAAAATATAATTTAAAACTGTCAAAGTGTCAGTGAAAACAGTGAACAAAACAAGATAAAATAAAAACAGGTTTAATAGTGACGGTCTTGACTGTCACTGAAAATTCGTCGCAGAAACTCCATATACAAAACCGCTGCTGTCACAGTTTGCTGACAGTTTCAAACTGTCACAAAAAAAACGTTGCTGAAAGGTTGCCGCTCAAAACTGCCGCAACATTAATGACAGATCTGTCATTAATGCTGACCACTGTACAGCGGCTGCTGTTCAGACCAAATAATGACAGTTTCACTGTCATAGAAACCACTGTCACCAAAACAAATATAAATATAAATATAAATATATATATATATATATATATATATATATATATATGCAATAATAATCACAATACATATATATAAATAAATAATTATATACTTATATATATATGCACATATAAACTTATAATTAAATACTAATAGTTACAACACATGCACATATTAATGTTCATATTTTACATGGCTAGAAGCACACCTAAAATATATACATTAATATACAAATAATTACATAATAATTATAAATAATATAATTACACAATTAAACACATAAATATATTTTATAAAACATTTATGTATAATTTATACTATTAACATAAGTACATATATAATTACATGCAAGAAAGCTACATATTATATTTGTACATCATATTAGCACACACAAAAATATATAGATCTATGCTACAATAATTACTATAATAAATACACAAAATAAATATATAATATCTATATATATTTACTAATTATAATTGAAGAATTTAAACCATACATAATTAGATCTATTCAAAAATCCACACAATTGGAGAGTATCACACCGTATCCCACTAGATCTAGGATACGCATGTGACACGAGTCCAACACACAACCAATTATACCCCGAAGGATACAAACAAATCACAAATAATATTTATGAATAAATCAAAGTGTCAAAAGTAGATCTATGTGTCCGTGTCAAAATACGACATGTTCAAAGTCCCGTGTCGGAGGGAAAACCCCCAAAATGATACGTATCACCAAATAGTTGAGATACGAACCACATGTACCAAATTATGGACACGACACTAGCCCCAAACACATAAGCTCATGTCCAATTGATCTATAGGATCAATTGATACACACAACAAAATATAAATTCGGAATTCCAACAAAATTAACACAAAAAGCACCATAACTTTCTCCATGGGTCTCCTATGAACACAAAACAAAGTCCTATGGGTAGTACATACATATAGGTTGATTTTACATGATTAAATCTCAGATTTAGAAGCTATTTAAATGGGAAAATCTGAATTATACCTATTGGGAGATGGATTCCCAATGAAACCTCCGATTGAGAAGAACTTGCTTCCAAATTGTAGATCCTTGCTCCTCTTTGTAGATCCTTGCTTCCTTCTTCTAGATCCTTGCTTTCTCCTTCTCTAATGGTGAATTGGGAAGAATTTGGAATGAATTTGGTAGGGAATTGGAATGGGAATGGAGGGAATTTGGGAGTGGGAAATTCTAGATCTAGATTTGGAATGAGAATGAGAGGAGAGAGAAATTTCCCCCCTCTTTTAATAGGCCGGCCTTGCCCCTCTCCCAAGCAATTGTAAAATGTCCAATGTACCCCTTGGGGCCTCTCATGAAGAAATAATTAAGGAAGGAAGCTTCTAGTCTAATCACTTAATTAATTTAATCCATCTCCTTAACCATGGGCTTTCTAAATGGGCCAAATCTAACTATTTAATTCATGTTGGTCCATGGGTCCAAACTACACTAGTTGGGTCCACTAAAATAAGTCCAAAATAATTAAATAAAATCCAACGACAATTAAATAATACAACAAAAATTATTTACCATGCACAATATTTATTTAAATAGGAAATTACTAAAATACCCTTTTTCCTAAAATGTGGTAGTGACAAGTCTACCCTCCTTAAAATAATTTCATCCTCGAAATTCAAAGATAAAAACTACCCCCAGAAAATCACAAAATAGAACTAAAGAATCACAACTAACTAATGAACAAAACATAACAATGAACAGAACATAACTAGAGAATAAACATACCTCAAGGTACAAACAAATATGGATAACGCTCTCGCATGTCATCCTCTCTCTCCCAGGTAGACTCCTCCGGAGAGTGATGCCTCCATGCAACGCGTACCAAAGGAATAGTCTGGTTCCTCAGCACCTTCTCTCTCCGATCCAGAATCTCAACTGGCTGCTCTGGATAGCTAAGAGTAGGGCCCATCTCTATCTCTGAGTGATCCAATATATGACTAGGATCTGCCACGTATCGTCTCAACTGCGACACATGAAACACGTTGTGCACTCCCTCCAATGCAGGTGGCAAGTCTAGTCTATAAGCAACTGCACCGACCCTCTCTAGAATAGTGAAAGGTCCGATGAATCGCGGACTAAGCTTTCCGCCTCCACCGAAGCGAATCGTGCCTCGTATCGGAGAAATCCTCAAAAATACCAAACCACACACCTAGAACAAAACACCATCTTAAGAACTTAATCTATAACAAACAAGAACAAGCACAAACAAAATCTAAACTATACCTCGAACTCCAAAGGTCTCCGATGGCTATCGGCCCAATGCCGCTGTCTGTCCTGCGCCACTCAAAGTCTGTCTCTGATCAATTGAACCTTCTCCGCTGCATCCACAACCGTCTCTGGCCCAAGCAAAATTCTCTCTCCAACATCGTCCCAAGACAAAGAAGCACGACACCTCCGACCATATAGAGCTTCAAAAGGTGACATCTCTATACTGGCCTGGTAACTGTTGTTGTAAGCAAACTCTACCAAATGGAGATGGTCCTCCCAAGAACCCTCGAAATCTAGTACACAAGTGCGCAATATATCCTCGAGAGTCTGGATAGTCCTCTCTGACTGCCCATCTGTCTGGGGATGATATGCAGTACTGAACTTGAGCTGAGTGCCCAAACTCTCCTGCAAACTCCTCCAGAAATGAGAAGTGAAACAACTATCTCGATCTGAGACTATGCTGACGGGAACTCCGTGTATCCTAACGATCTGCCTCATATACATCTCTGCCAGCTTCTCCGTAGACAAACCCACTTTGAAAGGCAAAAAGTGGGCCGACTTGGTCAATCTATCAACAATGACCCAAATCACGTCTTTCCCTCCTGGAGATCGTGGAAGTCCGGACACAAAATCTATAGTAATGTGTTCCCACTTCCACTCTGGAATGGGTAATGGCTGAAGTAACCCTCCTGGCCTCTACCTCTCGGCTTTCACCTGCTGGCACACTAAGCATCTGGATACAAACTGTGCCACTTCCCTCTTCATGCCATACTACCACACACTCTCTCGCATATCCCGATACATCTTGTTAGCACCTGGATATATGGAATACTGAGAGCGATGTGCTTCATGCAACACCTCCTCGCGCAACTCCCCACTAGGCACACACAATCTAACTCCATGCCTCAAGGATCCATCCTCTGCAATAGTGAAATCATCCTCCAATCCTGCTCTCACCTGAGCTCTGATACTCCTCAAAGATACATCATCATACTGTGCTGTCTTGATCCTGTCCATCAAATCTGAGTGTATCTGTAATCCCCACATCTGCATAGCACACCCAGGAACAATCACCTCAATGCCCAAGCTCTCCAAGTCCTCCAACAGATATCGATCCTGCGTCAAGAATATAGCTACCGGATACCTGCTCAAAGCATCGGCAACTACATTGGCTTTCCCAGGATGATATTGCAAAGAGATATCAAAATCCTTCATCAATTCCAACCACCGACGCTGCCTCATGTTCAACTCCTTCTGCGTGAAAACGTACTTCAAGCTTTTGTGGTCTGTGAAGATCTCCACACGCTCTCCGTACAAATAATGTTTCCACAACTTCAGGGCGAATATGACAGCTGCCAATTCCAAATTATGGGTAGGATAGTTCTTTTTATGAGGACGCAATTGCCTGGATGCATAGGCAATCACTTTCCCATGCTGCTGAAGAACACAATCTAAACCCTTCCCCGATGCATCACTATAAATAGTGAAACCTCCGGACCCTGATGGCAACGTCAAAATAAGAGCAGACGTCAACCTCTTCTTCAACTCCTCAAAAGCAACCTGGCAATCTTTCGTCCAAACAAACTCCACATCCTTCCTTGTGAGTCTGGTCATCGGCTCGGCAATCCTCGAAAAATCTTGTACAAACTTCCTGTAATAGCCTGCCAATCCCAAGAAACTCCTGATCTCTGCTACCGAACTCGGAGTCTTCCAAGATTCCACTGCTGAAATCTTCTTCGGATCCACTAAAATACCATCACCAGTCACAACATGCCCCAAGAATTCTACTTTGTCCAAGAAAAACTCACATTTGGACAACTTCCCATACAGCTTCTCCTTCCTCAGCACATCCAACACAATCCTCAAATGCTTCTCATGCTCCTCCGGTGTCCTCGAGTATATGAGTATGTCGTCGATGAATACCACCACGAACTTGTCAAGGTACTGGTGGAACACCTTGTTCATCAAGTTCATAAATACCGCCGGTGCATTAGTCAAACCAAACGGCATCACCATAAACTCGTACTGACCATACCGAGTTCTAAAAGCAGTCTTCGGTATGTCCTCCGGCTTCACCTTCACCTGATGGTAGCCTGATCTCAAATCTATCTTAGAAAATACCTTCGCACCACTCAACTGATCAAACAGATCATCAATCCGTGGCAAAGGATACTTATTCTTGATAGTGAGATTATTTAAAGCCCTGTAATCAATGCACATGTGCACCGATCCATCCTTCTTCGGTACAAACAATACCGGGGCTCCCCATGGTGAAGAACTCGATCTGATAAACCCCTTATCCTGCAATTCGTCCACCTGCTTCTTCAACTCGACCAGCTCGCTGTTGTTTACTCTATAGACATGTTGCTAAATTGGTTCTGCACCTGTCACCAAATCTATAGAAAATTCAACATCTCGATCTGGTGGCAATCCTGGCAATTCCTCAGGAAACACATCCAAGAATTCTTCTATCAACGGATGTGGCAACTCCTTGTCTTCTACCATAGCTCCACAAATAATGCCTTCTCCCTGCTCCGTAGCTCCTCTAGCAAACTCGAACTCTGTCTCTCCTGGAGGACCAAACAAAACTCTACCTCCTCTATAATCTATGCTAGCACGATGCCTACTCAACCAATCCATCCCAAGTAAAATGTCGTAGCTCAGAAGTGGCATTACAAGTAGACACGCACTCAACTCCCGGCCTCCCAGAGTAACTCTCCGATCCTTGCAAATATCATTAACCAGGATAATGCCTCCCCCGGTCATGATCTTGCAAGTCCTAAGCAAAGACTCAGCTACCAAACCATGCTTCAGAGCAAAAGAAACAGATACAAAACTATGGAAAGTACCACTATCAAACAAAGCTAAAGCTGAAATGGAATCAAGAAGAATAGAACCTGCGATGACATCTCCTGTGGGTTCCTCCTCTTCGACGGTCATAGCAAACGCTCGTCCCTGCCGAGCACCTCCCTGCTGTTGATGCTGGACAAAATGCTGCTGCTGTGTCGGAAGCGGTCCCCTCGGCTGTGCTGAAGGTGGTCTCGTCTATGTCCTCGGAGCTGGAGCTGCTCCTTGAACTGCACGACGAGGACACTCCCTTGATTGATGCCCTTCAGTACCACAATAAAAACAAACTCCTAGCCTCCTCCTGTAAACTTCCCAGATGTGGTCGGGCTTCTTACAAAAGTTGTATGGAGCTTGCTGTAACTGTCTCTGCTGCTGAGGTGCCTGGTGGAAAGGCGCTCTAGCTGGAGTCTGGTTCTGCTGTGGCTGCTGGAAAGGTCTGGACTGGAAATGAGGACGTTTGGCAGATACTGCACTGCCGTTGGCCCCCAAAAAAGAATCACGGTCTATCTTGGTCTTTAAACCCAGATCCCGCTCAACCTTGCGTGCCTCCGCAAGTATCTCCGAGTATGTCTCATAAAAAGACGGAATGAGGATCAATATGGCACAAGATGTAAGACATCAAGGAAAAGATAAGTTTTAAGGGATCAAGTATCAATATCAAAGGAGAATAGTTGAATCAAAAGAATTTTCCTAGATGTGATTGAGTATCTCAGCCTATATCCTATATCCTATCGCAGGCTCGCAGTAGTACAACTAAATTATTGCACTACCACGACATCACATACTTGGTGAAGCTAGACCTGCATGGGCCACCACCAAAAATGTGTCACGACCCGCACCCGGGGTAAGGGTACTAGTCGAAAACAACGCCCAGCCTACGCCGCAGAATCGGCGGTAGAACGCTGTCTAGAAAGTCTATCTAATATAATGAACCACCAAAAGATAGTGTACTCAATCACAGAACTAAGATAGAATGAACACGAATCAGATAAGAATAGAATAGTCATCAACTCATGAGTTTAAAATAATACATCAATGAGTCTGAAGAGTAACAAAAATAAGCTGGAGACAAATCTAGTACAAAAGAATACTATCATACTACAAGCTACACTCCAGGGTCAACTGTCTCAGTTGGGATAAGTCCCTCTTGAGCCAGGGTCTCCGAATCTAAACCCACAACATCCTGGGGTCCATAATAGGTAGGGTACTCCTCAGTGTCATCTGGAAAAATATATTCAGTCAGGAAAGGAGCAGAGTACATCTCTAACAGCAGTTCTAATCCATGATAAAAACTATGTAACAGTAAATAGCTGTGGATAAACAATATGCACAAAATAGATACAAGAGATATATAGACAATAAGTAAATACTGGAAAGAAATACAATAATGAACAATATACCAATGAAACAATAATACTAATGACTAAGTGTGTGAGTACTAGCTTAACATGTGATCGGCTTGGGCAAGATACAATGCGGCCTGGCTAATCATACGTGCGGTGCATGATCAACACTATTCGCTTACCAATACTTTATTCAATAGGGATTTGATCACATATCTATCCTAATACTCCCCACCCCCAACTGGTATAATAGATCCAACCACGGTATGCTATGGCACTAGATGCCCCAAGAAGAGAGCGACTCCTCCCGAAAATTGGTGTCTGTACATGTACAAGATAACCAATAAAACAATACTTGCACCATATACACCATATACCAAGGAATAACATCTCATGACGAGATCCGGATATACCAATCCGTGTAACCATAGTGTCAAGAGAAACATGTATATCTACACTAGATACAACGAACATAGAGGATATCATAAATGAGAAACTATCAGAGAATGTACTCGCCTGAAATCCAAAAAATAATCTCACAGATGTCTGACTCGGTGCCTCGAAGACCTAGATATGGAATACCACATTAAAACAAGGTCCCGAAAAGAGAACAAGTCAAACTAGTCAACTCCTAGGTCAATAAATAAATTCTAAGTCAAAAGTCAACTATGGTCAACTCTAAAGTCAACTAAAGTCAAACCAAGGTCAACCTCACAAGAAATCTATATAAATAATATAGAAATAAAATACAACAATTAAGGAATAAAAATTAGATCCCAAATCATACTCACACAAAGTATACTACTAATACAAATAATATATACCATAAAATAATATATATACAAACCAATATGTATACAAATAACATAATATATTATTACAAATATTATACAAAACACATATATATACACATATATATATATATACAATAATAATATATAAAATATAATTTAAAACTGTCAAAGCATCACTGAAAATAGTGAACAAAACAAGATAAAATAAAAATAGGTTTAATAGTGACAGTCTTGACTGTCACTGAAAATTCGTCGCAGAAACTCCATATACAAAACCGCTGCTGTCACAATTTGCTGACAGTTTCAAACTGTCACAAAAAAAACGTTGCTGAAAGGTTGCCGCTCAAAACTGCTGCAACATTAATGACAGATCTGTCATTAATGCTGACCACTGTACAGCGGCTGCTGTTCAGACCAAATAATGACAGTTTCACTGTCATAGAAACTACTGTCACCAAAACAAATATAAATATATATATATATATATATATATATATATATATATATATATATATATATATATAAATATATATATATGCAATAATAATCACAATACATATATATAATTATATACTTATATATATATGCACATATAAACTTATAATTAAATACTAATAGTTACAACACATGCACATATTAATATTCATATTTTACATGGCTAGAAGCACACCTAAAATATATACATTAATATACAAATAATTACATAATAATTATAAATAATATAATTACACAATTAAACACATAAATATATTTTATAAAACATTTATGTATAATTTATACTATTAACATAAGTACATATATAATTACATGCAAGAAAGCTACATATTATATTTGTACATCATATTAGCACACACAAAAATATATAGATCTATGCTACAATAATTACTATAATAAATACACAAAATAAATATATAATATCTATATATATTTACTAATTATAATTGAAGAATTTAAACCATACATAATTAGATCTATGCAAAAATCCACACAATTGGAGAGTATCACACCGTATCCCACTAGATCTAGGATACGCATGTGACACGAGTCCAACACACAACCAATTGTACCCCAAAGGATATAAACAAATCACAAATAATATTTATGAATAAATTAAAGTGTCAAAAGTAGATCTATGTGTCCGTGTCAAAATACGACATGTTCAAAGCCCCGTGTCGGAGGAAAAACCCCCAAAATGACACGTATCACCAAATAGTTGGGATACGAACCACATGTACCAAATTATGGATACGACACTAGCCCCAAACACATAAGCTCATGTCCAATTGATCTATAAGATCAATTGATACACACAACAAAATATAAATTCGGAATTCCAACAAAATTAACACAAAAAGCACCATAACTTTCTCCATGGGTCTCCTATGAACACAAAACAAAGTCCTATGGGTAGTACATACATATAGGTTAATTTTACATGATTAAATCTCAGATTTAGAAGCTATTTAAATGGGAAAATCTGAATTATACCTATTGGGAGATGGATTCCCCATGAAACCTCCAATTGAGAAGAACTTGCTTCCAAATTGTAGATCCTTGCTCCTCTTTGTAGATCCTTGCTTCCTTATTCTAGATCCTTGCTTCCTCCTTCTCTAATGGTAAATTAGGAAGAATTTGAAATGAATTTGGTAGGGAATTGGAATGGGAATGGAGGGAATTTGGGAGTGGGGAATTCTAGATCTAGATTTGGAATGAGAATGAGAGGAGAGAGAAATTTCCCCCCTCTTTTAATAGGCCGGCCTTGCCCCTCTCCCAAGCAATTGTAAAATGTCCAATGTACCCCTTGGGGCCTCTCATGAAGAAATAATTAAGGAAGGAAGCTTCTAGTCTAATCACTTAATTAATTTAATCCATCTCCTTAACCATGGGCTTTCTAAATGGGCCAAATCTAACTATTTAATTCATGTTGGTCCATGGGTCCAAACTACACTAGTTGGGTCCACTAAAATAAGTCTAAAATAATTAAATAACATCCAACAACGATTAAATAATACAACAAAAATTATTTACCATGCACAATATTTATTTAAATAGGAAATTACTAAAATACCCTTTTTCCTAAAATGTGGTAGTGACAACCTCCCTCACAGAAGATGCTACAAATGCTATGATCTAGTCTTCGGCGGCATCCTGAAGACAGATCAAAACAAAGAAATCAATAAGGCACAAGATACGATATATCAAAGAAGGACAGTAATATTCAAGAAAAGCAATATTTAGAATGAATAGCGATAGTAAAATCAATAGATTAGAAGTTTCCTAGTTGTGATTGAGTATTCTCTCTCTCATCCTAGTATCATATATCCTAGATCCTATTGTAGACTCACAGTAGTATAACTAAGTCGTTGCACTACTACGATATCGCACTAATTGTGAAGCCTGACCTGCATGAGCCACCACAAAAATATGTCATGATCCGCAACCGGTGAAGGGGCACGAGTACGTGGGTACGTCCAGCCTACGCTGCAGCATCAACGGTAGAACATTGTCTAGGTCATCACTAACTATATAGCATCTCACACAATATAAAACTCAACAGTCAATAATGTCTCAACTCCATAAGGAGTACAAGATAATTAAAGCAACACAATACTCAATCACATATCTAAAGCACAATAAGATATCAAAGAAGTCTAACATAGCTATAAAGTCTAAACATCAATAACATCCAATAACATCAACAATATCCAAGTCTCAAATATAAGCCGAAAATAAATCTGGCACCAAAAATGCTAATAAAAACTAACTAGGATAATTAGTGATTCCGGGTAGACCTTCCGGGAATCAGTCCTGAGTGTCAAGGCCCATGGTTGCCATCCCCCCTTGTCGTCCATAGTACGTAGGACACCAGTCCTCTAAGTCATCGTCTGAAAAATATATCTAGTCAGGATGGAGCAAAGTACAACCCAATAGCAGTTCCAATTAATTGACAAAGACTATAAAATAGTAAATAGAGGATGCTATATACAATGAGAAACAATAATTGATGCAATGGCAATAGTAAAAGGAGACAGACAATGTAAGCAATAGGGTATAGCCAGTGCATATATGAAATAAAAAAGAAGGAACTAGAATATTAGGTACAAGGCAATGTAATCTATGAAATGAATATGAAACTACAATATATAATGTGTTTTGATATACTAAATAGATATGATCGACTTGGGGGATTCAATAATTTATACTAAGAAAAAATTAGCTCAACCATACGTGAAGTGTATGATTAGCTAGTAGCCGATGCTTTACACTACTTGCCAATAGTTCTTGATCACATATCTAGCTAGTACTTCTCCCGTCCCGACTGATACGATGGATCCAACTATGACATGTTACTAACCAATGTATCCAATATTAACCAATATTATCCAATGTTATCCAATACCAAACGATGAGCAGTATTCGATATCATTGCGAGGAGTCAAGGTAACATCTCATGACTGAAGATCCAATGTCAATACCAATCCATTTACCATCGTGTCAAGAATTAGATGTAACATTTTTAAATACTTGAATTATAGTAATTATCAAATAATAGAAACAATCAGAGAATGTACTCGCCTGTGGTTCAGAGAAAATAATGTAAAGCGGTATCCGAACTGGTGTCACACTAACCTATATATGAAATTCTATGTCATTTGATGCAATGAAGAGATAAACATATTTAAATAAACTTAAATATGATTTCTAAGTCAAGACTAGGCAATACTAGTCAAACTAGGTTGGTACCTTGATTCTAGGTTCATACTAGTTATCCCTTGCTATTATCTAAGGTATATTATCTAATACTACTAGTACTAGTTAATATTAACTATAATAGATAATATTTTATACCAGTTATCATATTATATATATATACTATGTAACTAATATCTTAGCTAAATTACCTTAGTTAATGCCTATAACTTTATATCTAATTTCCATTGATATTTTGGTGTCACATTGATTCCTAGACCAAACCTTCACACTAACACTTCTATTTATTGGTATCAGTAGTTCCCTGATGCACACCTCGCCTTGATGTTGATACTTTGATACCAAGGTATGTCTACATTAGTATTCAATACTACTCTACCTGGTACTCATAAATTAATATATCATTCTTCAATACCACACTTGTTATTACCCAACACAACGTATACACTTCTCACTCCTTTGAACAAAGCACACTCGAGCACCTCATACCCTCAACTGATACTCACTTCTACCAGGTAACCATATCCTACCCATTGGTACCTATACCAATAATTTCCCCAACCTATATACTGAACTGAAACTGCCCCTTGGCAATACACTGCCTGACACTAACTTATAGACACGATACCCACACAATATCCGACACTAACTCTAACACTAGGCATGATACCAATATGTATCCTTATCTTAGGATCTAGGCCTATTCTAGTGTATTATGCTAATACTTAACTACTAACCGTATCCAGACACTTATCTTATCATCATACACACTTCTATCTTAACATCACATAATACTAGGACACCCCTATTACCAAACCATCCCCACATATATAACACCCTCACAAGTACTCAAGATACCAACTCTACAAGTATCACACTCACCTCACTTCAATGTTCAACCCTGCTTCAGAATCATCACAACTCTCCTTACTCGTTGGTAAGCCCTGCACCAAAGTGCAGCGAGTATACTGTAGTTTGATAGCTCCCCTTAGTTGGAACTGTTGGCTTTGCTTTAGCAAAAGCTCAAGCTCCTTCTTTTCTTTAGTCCCACATCGGATGGGCCAACCTCTTCTTGTGTACATATATTAGTTCCCCTTCTTTGCTTTCTTAAAGTTGTTGTACGGGGAACCCCTTGGGCTACACGCGCGCACCGCCGCCGTCGACCGGCCTGGCTCGGCTCGGTTCAGCGCACGTAACGGGTGCGGGTACGCGCCCACATCTGCGGGCGCCGAATGCCGATTCGATTTCCTCTTCGGGTTCGGGCTGGGACCCTAAAATTCTTTTTGCTCCTCTGCATTTTTTTATTTAATTTTTTGAACGTTGGAAAATTAATTTTGTCCATTACTAATTATTTTTGAACCGTTAATATACTTTGTGTCTAGGTTCATTCTCTCCTTCTCCTGTGTAACGGCTGAATTAATAGAAAAAATAATTCAGACCATTACATATTGGATGAGTATTATATATTTGACTGGTTTTCTTTGTAAACACAATCAGAAATTTTATCTCTAAACTGTTGCTGCCAACATTCTATTCTGTCCAATCTTCGTCGTTTTGCTAGTCTCCAAGCTCTGGGCATAGCTAAGTCCTGGTCGTTCTCTCCGAGTCGTGTGCGGCGACGAGATACCGGTAGTGCGGGGGTTTTACCACTAGGAGCTTCGGGAACGTCTGCACACAGATCCCGAATCAACTCTTAGGGCAGTGCGTGCACGACTTCCCCAGAGGCCGGTAACATCAGTCTAATTTTATTTTATTTTTATTCACAAATTTTTCAGTAAGAAAACGATAATTTTTCTAACAATCTAAGAGTTGAATCGTATGTTAAAATTGTTCATCTAAATCTTGCTAGAATACTTCTGATTATTTGTTTCAATTGCTAGAAGAAGAAAAAATCTGATTAATATTTCAATTGCTAGAAAACTTCTGATTATTTGTTTCAATTTGCTTAATATTTCAATTGCTAGGAAAAAAAATTCTGATTAATATTTCAATTGCTAAAGAAATATTGTTAATATACAATTGCTAGAAAACTTCTAGAAATTTCAATTTGCTTAATATTTACCATAGCAAATTTCTGATTATTTGTTTACTTATCAAGTTGCTTACTATACTGTCAAATTGTAAATTTGCTTAAAGTGTTTTAAAAATTGTTAGCACATTTGATAATTTTGTCAATTGTAATTTTTGATCACAAAATTCCTTTTAATTGTAACATACAATTTGCTTCATTTTTAATTACTTAGTATTTTGAAAGCAATCTACGACCAAAAAAAAATAGTTTAGTAAAAAGGAAATTGCAAATAAAATCTTCAAATCTAAAGTTTCAAAGTAGAGACAAACTCGGGCACAAGCCGAAAGGGTTATTCTGTCAACCGGGTGTAAATAGCCCTAAGCGACACGGTACTTAGGAGTCTTTGGACCGCCGCTAGCTGGGAACCGGCCCCTACAGCTAACCTGAGTTTATCAACACTTGAAAAACTAAAGATTTTAAGATTGATTAGCTAAGACCACCTAAACTATTATCTTAGACATTGTTATTAAATAAATTTATATTTTTCAGACTGCAATCATGACTAGTAAGTTGGAATCCTCTACTGAAACCTCTTAAGTTTGATGGCTCATACTTTAAAAGATGGCAGAGCCAAATAAAATTTTGGCTCATGATCTTAGGACTTATTTCTGCCATTGATGGGTCCACACCCATCACAAATGATTCTGATGATACTAAGTCTGACATAGGAGTGTCCACCTCCTCGAAACCAAAAACCCCTAAAGAGATAGACTTCCACTGCTTTCATAGAATTCTAAGCGTATTATCTGAATCCTTGTATGATATATTTTTTGAATACAAGAGCGCTAAAGAACTTTGAAAAGCCTTGGAAGATGAATACGGCTGTGATGATGCCGGAATAGAAAGGTTTAATTCTTCAACCTTTAATAGGTATTTCATGGTAGATAACAAGCCAATGAATGACCAACTCCATGAATTCCAAGAATACCTTAGGCATATTCAAGCCAAAGGCACATCTTTCTCCAATGAGCATAAAATAGCATGCCTAATAGACAAGCTACCTCCCTCTTGGTCTGATATTTCTAAGCAACTTATCCATACACAAGGAGATCTTACCTACAATCAAGTCCTAAAGAAAATTAGAACCGAAGAACAAATTAGATTGAGGTCTAAGCCTAAGACTGAATCTAAAGCTAAGATAAACCTTGTAGAAGGCCAAGGAAAATCCAAATCTAATTTTCCTTATAAATCCAAAAAGAATTTCTTCAAGAAGAAGAAAAACTTTCAGCCTAACCACCAAAACCATCATCACCAAAACCAAAAATCTAGAAACTTCAGTCAGACTCAGGATCAAAAGAGATTTTATTTTGTGTGTGGTAAAATAAACCATATGGCCACCAACTACTACCATAGGAAGAAGGAAGCTGTCCCGACCTCCTACAAAGGAAAGGGCTCAGTTAGACCAGAAGCGAGCATGCTTCACAAAGGTTCTTCGAGTTCCTTCAGGTCTGTAAGCTTTCAACCCCTTATTAATCTCTCTTACCATTCTGATGATTAGTGGTTGGATTCTGGAGCTATCATGTTTCGTTTGGTTGCTCATGTTTTTCAAACTATCAGGAATCAAGTGGAGGAGGTGTGACCCTAGGAGATGGCTCAACAGCACAAATTATTGGAAGAGGAAAAGTTGACCTGAAGATGACATCAAGAAAACTTTATGATGTTCTTCATGTGTCGTCTGTCAGGAGAAACCTAGTTAGTGGATCCCTTCTTGTAGCCTCAGGATACAAAATTGTAATTGAGGCAAATAAAGTAGTATTTTTTAAGCATGATTCCTTTATAGGAAAAGGCTTTATAAAATACTGTCTTTTTATTTTAAGCACAATGAATAAAATTTTTGATTGTTCTCTTATTGTCTCTAATATAGAATCTTCACATGTTTGGCATGGCAGACTAGGTCATGTGAACCTAGATTCTATTAAAAGAATGATGACTTTAGATCTTATTCCCAAGACTCCAATAGATGACAAACACAAATATGAGATTTGTGTTCAAGCCAAACACACTAAATTATCATTCAAATCTGTAGAAAGAAATTCTGACCTTCTAGAACTTATCCATAGTGATGTATGTGACTCAAATTAGATTTTAACCAGAGGCGGTAGAAAATACTTTATTACGTTTATAGATGATTATTCAAAGTATTGTTATATCTACCTTCTCAAAACCAAAGATGAAGTTCTAGATAAATTTAAGTTCTACAAATCTGAAGCTGAGAATCAATTAGAAAGAAAGATTAAGATCCTTAGATCTGATCGTGGTGGAGAATATATCTCAAATGAAATGATTAACTTCTGTGAAGAACATAGAATAATTCATGAGGTAACTGCTCCATATTCACCTCAGTCTAACGGAGTTGCTGAACGTAAGAACTGCACTTTGTTAGATATGGTGAATGCCATGCTTCTCAGCTCTGGTGCTCCTGATAACTTGTGAGGAGAAGCCCTTTTAACTGCCTGTTACATTCTTAATAGGATTCCTAGTAAGACAAAAGATAAGACTCCCTATGAGCTGTCGAAAGGTAGAGCTCCTAGGATTAATTACCTTAGAGTTTGGGGATGCCTTGATAAAGTCGGAATTCCCGAACCTAAAAAGAGAAAGATTGGTCCCAAGACTGTAGACGCTGTTTTCATAGGATATGCCTTAGACAGCTATGCCAATAGATTTCTAGTGCCTCACTCAGAAGTAAATAAAATCTCTAACAATACCATTATAGAAGCAAGAGATGCAGTTTACTTTGAAAACATATTTCCTTTTAAGGATAGAAGTTCAATCTCTTCCTCCATACCCTCTACTAGTTCTCATGTCCAAATACCTAGCTCACAATCTGAACAAGACTTAGAACCTAGACGGAGTAAAATGAATAGGATTGAAAAAAATTAGGAGAAGGATTCTTCACCTTTTTGATAGAGGGTGATCCCTCAACTTATGAAGAAGCAATGTCGTCTCCTGATGCTCCCTTCTGGAAAGAAGCCATCAACAGTGAATACAACTCCATCATGGAGAATAACACTTGGTTTCTAACAAATCTACCTTTAGGCAATAAACCAATAGGTTGTAAGTGGATTTTCAAGAAGAAACTCAGAGCCGATGGTACTATAGAGAAATACAAAGCTAGATTAGTTGCTAAGGGTTTTACCCAGAAGAAAGGGTTAGATTATTTTGATACCTACTCTCCTGTAGCTAGGATCACATCCATTAGAACTCTCTTGGCCTTAGTATTTATTCATGATATGCTAATCCATCAAATGGATATAAAGACAGCATTTTTGAATGGAGATATAGAGGAAGAACTTTATATGGACCAACCTGAAGGTTTCATTACTAAAGGTCAAGAAAAGAAAGTCTGTAGACTAGTAAAATTCCTCTATGGCTTGAAACAAGCTCCCAAACAATGGCACAATAAATTTGACAAAGTAATTTGTGAATATGGTTTCTTGTCAAATGAGTATGACAAATGTATATACTCAAAAGGTACATATAAAAGTTGTGTCATTTTATGCTTGTATGTAGATGACATCATTATCCTAGGTTCATCACTAAAATTGATAAATATTGCAAAGAACTATTTATCTAGCCAGTTTGATATGAAAGACCTAGGAGAAGACAACTTAATTTTAGGAATACAAGTGACCAGAGGCAAAGAGGGTGGTTATACTCTATCTTTAGCACATTCAATTAAAAAATGCTAAAAATGTTTGAGTTATTTGATAAGAAACCTGTCCATACTCCTTATAATAGTAGTATTGTACTAAAAAAGAATGAAGGATCACCTTTGGAACAACATAAATATTCACAGATGATAGGCTCCCTTATGTATATAACAAACAGGACAAGACCTGATATTGCATTTACTATTGGAAGACTAAGTAGATATACCAGTAACCCAAATCAGTCACATTGGACTGCCTTGGATAGGGTATTTAGATATCTCAAGGGCACCCTAGATTACAAACTTTATTTTACTAGGCACCCTGATATCATAGAAGGTTATTCAGATACAAACTGGGTAACCGACTCACATGATATAAAATCTACTACTGGATATGTATTTACTCTAGGAGGAGCTGCAATCTCCTGGGACTCTTGTAAGCAAACTATCATAGCTAGGAGTACAATGGACTCCAAAATAATAGCTTTAGATACAACTTGCACAGAAGCTGAATGGCTTAAAAATCTTATTATGCATATACCTGTTTCTCTTAGTCATGTTCCTGTAATTTCTATAAAATGTGATAATAAATCTGTTATTGAACTACTAAAGCATGATTCTGTGAATGCTAAGATGAACAGGCACCTGCAGCTGCGCTTCAAGTCAATAAAAAGCCTACTAGGAAAATATGTGGTTCTTGACTATATAAAGTCAGAAAAGAACCTTGCAGATCACTTGACGAAGGGTCTGTCTAGGACTTTGATCTTAGAATCATCGAGGGGGATGGGGTTAAGCCCATAAGTTAGTCACCAGTAGTGGCAACCCAACCGAGTCTGACTGAAGATCCCAAGAAGCCGGTTCAATAGGTAGAAACAAGATGAACTTAGGTGACTTTATGGAACACTGACTCGAGATTAAAGTCTCATTAAAATAAAGCCCAAGCGGCTGTACATGTGTACAATGACTCCCCATCCCTATGGTGACAGTGTTCCTGTGTGATATGGTTAGGATGAGGTTAAACTCTTAATAGGTCCAAGCTTTAATGCTGGGTTGATTCATATCACCAACCATTAAGGACTTATCTATATGAGAGGTCGTGAAGGCCGCGACTATGGGACAGGGCGATCCCAGACAACTCTCATGAATGTTGAAAAGTGCGCATGGCCATTTAAAAGCGCCACCCGATAGACCAAGGACCTCTAGCGTACTATATGTGCTATTTTTCTAAATCTGGTTCAAGAAGTCTGATTCAAGGCATAGTCCATCAAGCACTTCTTCAGATTAAGGCAATAGTCACTACGTGAGATTCAAGGCTGTAGGCCATCTCATCTATGCATAGTATTTTACTGCCCAGATGCTCTTTCTCTCTCTCTCTCTCTCTCTCTCTCTCTCTCTCTCTCTCTTTCTCTATTTACTTCACTCTTATCTCTGTTTCAGAACTTGACCTTTTGGGAGAGATTGTTGGCTTTGCTTTAGCAAAAGCTCAAGCTCCTTCTTTTCTTTAGTCCCACATCGGATCGGCCAACCCCTTCTTGTGTATATATATTAGTTCCCCTTCTTTGCTTTCTTAAAGTTGTTGTGTGGGGAACCCCTTGGGCCACACACACATGCCGCAACCGCCGCCCGGTCTGGATCGGCTCGGTTTGGTTCGGCGCGTAACGGGTGTGGGTACGTGCCCACATCTGCGGGCGACGAATGCCGATTCGATTTTCTCTTCGGGTTCGGGCTGGGACCCTAAAATTCTTTTTGCTCCTCTTCATTTTTTCATTTAATTTTCTGAACGTTGGAAAATTAATTTTATCCGTTACTAATTATTTTTGAACCGTTAATATACTTTGTGTCCAGGTTCATTCTCTCCTTCTCCTGTGTAATGGCTGAATTAATAAAAAAATTAATTCAGACCGTTACATATTGGATGAGTATTATATATTTGACTGGTTTTCTTTGTAAACATAATCAGAAATTTTATCTCAAAACTGTTGCTGCCAATATTCTATTCTATCCAATCTTCGTCGTTTCGCTCGTCTCCAAGCTCTGGGCATAGCTAAGTCCTGGTCGTTCTCTCTGAGTCGTGTGCGGCGACGAGATACCGGTAGTGTGGGGGTTTTACCACTAGGAGCTTCGGGAACGTCTGCACACAGATCCTGAATCAACTCTTAGGGCAGTGCTTCGTGCACGACTTCCCCAGAGGCCGGTAACATCAGTCTAATTTTATTTTATTTTTATTCACAAATTTTTCAATAAGAAAACGATAATTTTTCTAACAGGAACTGCCCATTAGACACCCTCACCAGTGTTATAGTTCAATACTCTCCACAGTAGGGAACTCAAATCTGCTGCACACTCCACTCACATCACCTCTGTACTAAACAGTCCATAACTTCCACTTTTCGAGCTTTCTTTTCACGGATTTATAAAGGTACAGGACCCTTAATGTATTGTATATTTAATCGCTTACATATTGTTGGTCATCACATAATTGGTGGTACATCTAAGTCCCTGGCATAGGTTCATATGATTCTATTGAAGGTACACAATCTTCGATACTCGATGATGCATCTTATACGACACCATTCACACTACAGACCTACCACTGAACTTGAACACCATCTCCACCAACTGCACTTTGCATCTTAAATGAACTGTGTTAGTCCCTTACACTTATCTGCCTACTGATACTCAGGAGAACCTCACCTATCTACTCTCAGTGCCTGAGTGACTCTGTGTAAATTTGTACAACACATTAGGGCCGACCCCACTGCTCTTCAATTACCTGGCACACTACACATCTATCACTCCCTCTCACTGTCCAGGTTTCAATTGGACTGATATCTACTGATACAAGCAGGTATCAGTTCACCTAAACTCTGATATTGTATATACCCAAGCTCCCTAACTCGCTGAACAACAATCTAACCAACTCTAACAACTGAAACATGCAACCCCCCTTCACTAACACCTACACCCGAGCTCCCCCTCAACTCTATACCTCTGGCAACACTCCTAATCTCTAATGGTGCTAGCTACTGCTACAGTTTTATTGAATACACACTAAAACCCGACACCCTCACATCAATGAACACTCCACAAATCGCTCTCATGCACACAAAATCATATATAAACAATAGTCAAATATATATATACACACACATACACTTAGATATCAATAGCAATATATATATATATATATAAATATATATATATATATATATATATATATATACACACACACACACACACACACACACACACACAATTGGCATTTCAACAAACACCCATGGTGCACTAATGTGAAACTCATGATACACCCCTAACTATGGTACCAACACTCCCAATATTCAACACACATCATTTCTACATATCAAATACATCCTCATATTACTAAAGTAATTAGTAAAAATGCAAATTAAGGATAATTACACTAATAGATCCAAAATCCCCAAATTTGAGGCACAAAATAATATTCCACAAGAAAAAAGCATAGATCTAGATAAATAGGGGCTTCTAGCACCTAGATCTAGCCATAAAAAGCAAATTCTACCTATATGAGGGTTCTTATAGGTCCAATGGGTCTTTTTAACCATAAATAGAGTAAAAAAATAGAGAATTACCTAGGTTTTGAGTGACCTCCTTGAAGAACCCCGAATTTAGACACGAGAAAGACGAAGCAGATACGATCCTCAACACTTGGACTCCTCTTCAAGCTTCTTCTAGCAGTGACAAGCTCCTTAGCCTCCTTAGAAAATGAAAATAAGATGAATGAGATTTGGGAATGGGTGGATTAGGATTTTCTTATCAATTTGGGGATGGCCTAATTAGTAAAGCAATGGAGGCTATAATGAATAATGAAAGCTTATATAAGCTCCTTCTTAGGGTTAGGGTTAGGTTTATGAATAGTTTGATATGACTCAAAATCTCCTCTCTATTTGTCATGAATGGAATCTAATTTAACTAAAGGAAAGAATCTCTACAACTAAAAATAATATTCCTTTCATGACACTAAACTTAATTAATTCTAATTGCTAAAGTCATGACTAACAATAATTAGCACTAACTAACACTTGCAAATTATAATTGGCTAGCCACTAACTATCACTAATATAATTCTAGACAATCACTAATATAAAATAATATATAAAAAATTTAACAACATGCAAAATTATCAAAATATTCCTATGGTAGAAAATGGTAATTACACCCATAGATAAATCAGATACACAGGAACTCAAGAATGATATATTTGTATAACTAGAGTATGACTATGAAATTAGAAGTTTGAAATAATATGTGGAAGCAATTTGGATCTTGAATGTTGGTGATTTACTTGATGGATATTGATTTTGAGCATGTAGTTCTAGATTGACCTTGTCAATTTTTGGGGTAAGTCTAGAATGAACCTTTGTTAGAGGTAGACCCTTAAGAAATTGTCTGTGGGTAGTTAGACCTAACCTAGACTGTTGTATGTCTCCTTGTTAGTGGGTTGGTCAGTGGTAATGTATTCTTGATTTGTGTTGGTAATAAGATTTGGGTAGAAGTCCCTTAGATTGGTCGGATTACAGTTGGCCCTAAGAATAGGAAGGAGCATGGTCCCAAGCATCTGTCTAGTGTAAGATGAGTTTTCTATGAATACTAGGCTTAGCTAGCAATATAGCTAACCACAGAGACTTGATCAAAGAGTTATGTTCGTTGTTGGAGACCCATAGGATGACCCAATTGATGTGGCATAAGTATTGTGGCATCGTGTGATACTCGAATATAGTATATTGTGTATGGCCTGTATATAGCCTGTGTTTGGATAGTTGGTTGCAGGATTTGGGAGTGGGTGTTTCAGAATAGCATGTCGTATTTTGTCATAGCCCGATCTCCCATAGGTAATTGGTCGTCCCCGCTGGGCACGAATTACCGCGATAGTGCTCCCGTGGGACGATCTTTTCCATCTGGGCATGATATCGCATGAGCGTAAGTCGCGCCCGTGCAAGACCATGATCCAAACAGGCAGTAAAATATCTAAGCCACAGATTCGAAAAGATAGTCCGAGTGCAGTGGAATAAAAAATGCACAGGCGATTGGTAACAAGTTCACAGAGTCCTCAATAGCGGAAGCATTGAATAACACAAGTATAGAATTAAAACAAGCTCTTTATTGATATTGAACAAGTGTTTTAAGCGGCGCTAGGCCAAGATTATAAATCGCTCAAGCCTCTCTATCTCGAAACAATAAAAATGTGCCAAGTGGCTACATTTATGGAATGATATATAGACGATGTTCCAATATTATATCTTGTATATGTGCTTCAGTTTCGGACGCAATGCTCCAAGGCTCCAGAGTGAACTCCACGCCTTAGCTCGCATGAAGGGGTCATCTACACAGAACGAGGTTCTCATGTACCCTACAAGCAATCTGATGGGTTATTAGTACATGAATGCACTTGTGGGGAGGCTTCTCGCCCGCTCGACAAATCCAAACACGTTATATAGGTTTCGTGCACCATCTATTAAGTTATCTTTCTATTCTTGCCTTAGAATCAGTTTTATGGAATAATAAAAAGCCTATCTCGTGTGGCAGTACATCGTACGATATAAAAGGAACACGGTAAGACTTACCAACTTATCATTCTTCCTTCCCTGTCCAAGGCAAACCAAGTTAAATCAAGCACGGGCATATATAATAAAATTCAGGAGCGATAGCATATGCAAACACAAGTGTAGTGAGCGGGATTCTATTTTAGGAGCACGAGTTACACAAATTATAAGACGTATTGCAGAAGATGTTCAAGTGATCAAATACGTATGAATGTGTTATATTCATATCCGTTCAGGTGATTTAGATTACTCGATACGATGCAATGACTCGCACGTAAATTGCTGCTAAGCGAGTATGACTTATCTATATGAACAGGAGTCACTGGCATAGTCATAAAGGATGATTTATAGTCTTGAACAAGGATGGTATGCAACGAAAGCACATGAGGCCCTGTAAGTCATCCTATCCAATATGTGAGATTATCGTCAAGTTCCATCTGGATCGTATCGACCCCGGTGCCCCGGAGACCGTCCGTGGAACGAGATCCAAAAATTTCCCTTGTTTCCAAGTTGTCCGCGACATGCAAGTCTTGGGTCTTCCAGATTCACAACTTGACATGATAATCGTTGATTCTTTTTCTGAACGAGTATTTCTCCACGAGCTGTGATTCTTGCTTTATTTGACATAATTCTCGTTCAGTGTTCAACTTAACCTGATGCATTCCCCTGGTTAAGGGATTGCCTTGGCTACCTAACGGTCCCATATACTTATAGGTTCATATTGCACTGAAGGACTATTTGATAGTCTTTTAGCTAACTAGATGCATGCACGATACGGATAGGGTTACTTGATTGTGGCATAAATTATGTGACAAGCATTAAAATGAGGCAACGAGTATAAGTTAGCATATAAGCAGGCAAGCATTTTATTTGTGTGAACGTAAGCATAAGGAAATATATAGTATAGCCTTTACGTTTAGCACGGGTCTAAGGGGTAGTGCGAAGAGTGCAACCGTACAGGGACATATTGAGCGACATAATCTTATGGGCATGCAAGATAAACAAGTAAATAGTGCACTACGAAGAGTATACAATGATCTACTTGAGGCATAATATGGTCTACTTGCACAAGGCAAAGGTAGCATGCGAGGGACCATTTATAAGCAAGTTTTATTTCCATGTTCTAACACAAGCAATACAAGTTGGTATTATTCTCTTAGCTAGGTGCGTTGTATTCTTTATTAGCATACAGGGGATGATTCACCTAGCAACTAGCATGTATCATCCATATTTTAAGTATGCTGGCTAAGCAAAGACAAGTTTATTATAGAGACCCACCTTAGCGATGATTCGCCTCGGTCGAGCGATACTCCGAGCGGGCCTTTGAAAGTCTAAGTCTGAACTCCTGAAGGGCCAATTCTAGAAATTATTTACCTCAAACAAGTCTTCTCGCTGAGCAAAGTGGGTCAAGTCATTGCACTTACGCTGTTTGAATCGGATGTCCGCTTGAACGGAATGGGTCGTTACATTATACACCACTCAGAAAAAGTCTCATCATTGAGACTTGCTGAGCGCAAGCCTTTCTATCGCATTATCGAATCTATCTCAAGCATAGCAATCAGTACCACTAGATTCGTTCGAACAGAATTTTCTACTTGTTCCTTATACCTTGTCGTGTGTATGATGGGTCGGTCTTATTGAATAACTCTATCATTTAATCCAAGCTCTGACTCGGTCTCTATTGCTCCTTAGCGCAAAACATATATCGCTTAACGCGGGGTATGTACAATCTATCTTGAATGACGATCTAAGGTTGAGGCAAACGTATATAAGTCATTATACTTGTCTATGCGAATCTAACATATTCACTTGCACTAGCATTCAAGATTAGCATATCCCGAGTATGGATCGTGCACATATTCAAAGCGTCCTTCAAACATATGTATGTCAACCAACATAGCGATAGCGAAGTCGTTGCACTCGAGTTCCACATATCATTGAGTCTTAGATCGTGCATACGTTCAAGGCATCCCTTAAACATATACATTCAACCAAACTTAGCGATAGTGAAATCGGACAAGCTACTTGCAAAAATCTCAAGGGTTCTCGTCTTATGAATCATGATGATACCTTCAAAAGGGTCAATAAAATTCTAAGTCATTAACATTCCAACCAAAGATTATGTATTGTACTACCGTTAAGCATGATCTATTCGATCTACTGACTAGCGTACATCCCTTCGGGTCAAACATAACATACGTTACCGTTCCAAGCCTAACTCTAAGTCTTATTGCCCCAGTTCTATGGCTTGCTCAGGCAATGTTCTAAAGTCGGTCACATAAGTTCTTTTACTTGGCACAGGGTCGTCTGCCTAATTACTAGGTCAGCTCATAAGTTCATAGGTATAAGTTCAAGCACGCGATTCATCGTGCTAATTCGTCGCACGATGCTCGCCCCAATTCATAAGGTCAAACTATTGTTCATTTTGCAAGGAATATTTTATCCAAGCTCGTTTTACTCAGATTTCTAAACATCGAGCACAGATTATCCTATGCACATTAACATATTCATTTGTACAGGGTCCGAGTCCGTTCAGTAAAATTCATGATATATCCAAGATGCATGACAAGCCTAGCAATTCGTAGAGTCTATCTCCTTAAGCATGTTTAATAGAACCCATTATTCTATTCTAAGTCTAGACCTCCAAGCCATGATTCAGTTCTAAACCGTTGAATATAACTCCAAGTCGTCCAACATGATTCATGTATCCGTTCACGAAACCATCAAGCGTCATTTACTCCAGGTTCTAGACTAACTTATTCTTGAAACACTTCCGAATCACTTGTATTTCCAAATTCGTCTTATCGTGTCAAACCTAAAGTCAAGACAATCCATCGGTTGTCACGCTCCGGTCTTCTGCAAGTTCGATTATCCTCGTTGGATGTGAGATCACCATGCCAATGCTCCCGCTGGATAATCATCCTAATCTGGACGTGACGTATGTACGAGCATAGAGTTACGCTCGCACAAGATAAGAAAGTCAAACATTATGGATATCATCAAAACGATCGAGACACCTTATCATTTTACTTTGCCCCTTTCAAGATATATATATATTTATCCACCAAGTCATGTTCGTTCATACCGTAATTATAATTTTCTAGCAAAATCATCCAACTTCAATGTTACCGCTTGATAAATCCATAGTCTTCTTCTGGCATTCCTCAAACAACTAAGTTCAAATATTAAAGCCAAAGTCTATCCACTTTTATACGTTCCATTCGTCGAGTTTGTTTAGAATAATCACCGAACATGTTCCCGTGAGTTCGATTATCCCCATCGTACATAAAATCACCACGCCGGCTCTCCCGTAGGATAATCGTTCTCGATCGGGACTGATTATCGAGAGTTATCATTCGAACTAAATTCAAGATCGTTCTTCCACACTCCAGGACAAATTCGTTATAGCTTACCTCTTTCATCGAACCACAATATTCATTCTCGAGCTAACTTCTATTCAAGCGATATTTTATTCAAGTTCAGTCCATTTGATCCAATCCGAAATCGCTCGTACGATCCTCCAAGTTTCTAACAAATTTCTTTTACCAAGATATTGATTTTATTTTCTTGAATCCCTATTCGATATAGCCTTATCACTTATTCAAGATATTCTTAAATTGTTCAATCCAACTATCGTACGAGACCTATGAATTCGTTTGAACATTTCTAAAATAAACCATATACCACTCAGAAATTGAGTCAACCAATTAAATCCTCAATCGGGTTCGCATCAATCGATAGCATATTCGTCAAGTGGTTCCTTAGAATTCCTGCACGATACCTAGTATCGCCTGATAAACCATATCTGATTTGTATCTGCCATCACGAAATACCGTTCAAGCTATTTCCCAAAATTCAAGTACGATTCTCTTTATTATTCTTAGCGATAAACTGATAAGGTTTCTATCGGTTGTCATTCTGAGTCAGACTTATCTTTATATGATCGATATCCAATTTTTGCTTGCAAACATGCTCGCACCAAAGGGTCTTGGTGCACGATACTCTACATAACTTAGCCGAAAGGTTGCGTGCATAGCTAATCGTTCGAACGATATCTATTCCGTACACTAACCAGTTGGGTAATCATGTATAGGTATTCGGGTTTGCACATAACTTGCCAATTTCTAGCACGAGTCTATTCCCACAAAGTCTAACACAGATCGGCACAAAGGCCTTCGTATTACTATTTTGTAAAAGCAATCATATTATTCATATGTACTTTTTGAAAGTATTTAGACTCATTGTATAGAATATTCCATCGAGTCAACGAGAGAGTGTGTATGCACATAACCCTCGAACGAACTTTCGAAACTAAGAAATCGATAAGAAGTCCAAAGGCGTAAAGGCATGCTCTGATACCAATATGTCACGGCCCAATCTTTTGCAGGTAATCGGTCATCCCCGCTGGGCGCAAATCACCACACCAGCGCTCCCACGGGACGATCTTTCTTATCTGGGATGTCGCATAACCGTAAGCCGCGCCCATGCAAGGCCATAATTCGAACAGGTGGTAAAATATCTAAGCCACAAAGTCGCACAGATAGTCCGGGTGTAGTAGAATAAGAAACGCACAAGCGATTGGCAATAAGTTCACAGAGTCGTCAATAGTGGAAGCATTGAATAACACAAGTATAGAATTAAAATAGGCTCTTTATTGATATTGAACAAGTGTTACAAGCGGCGCTAGGCCGAGATTACAAATCGCTCAAGCCTCTCTCTCTCGAAACAGTAAAAGCGTGCCAAGTGGCTACATTTATGGAATGATACATAGGCGATGTTCCAACATTATGTCTTGTATATGTGCTTTAGTTCCGGACACAACGCTCCAAGGCTCCAGAGTAAACTCCACGCCTTAGCTCGCGCGAAGGGGGCATCCACACCGAACTAGGTTCTTTCGCATCCTACAAGCAATCTGGTAGATTATTAGAACATGAATGCACTGGTGGGGAGGTTTCTCACCCGTTCGACAAATCTAAACATGTTATATAGGTTTCGTGCACCATCTATTAAGTTATCTTTCTCTTCTTGCCTTAGGATCAGTTTCGTGGCATAATGAAAAGCCTATTTCGTGTGGAAGTGCATCGTGCGATATAAAAGGAACATGGCGAGACTTACCAACTTATTATTCTTCATTCCCTGTCCAAGGAAAACTAAGTTAAATCAAGTACGAGTATATATAATGAAATCTATGGGCAATAGTATATACAAACACAAGTGTAATGAGCGAGATTCTATTCTAGGAGCACGAGTTACAAAGATTATAAGGTGTGTTACAGAAGATGTTCAAGTACTCAAATACGTACAAGTGTGTTATATTCATATCCGTTCAGGTGAGTCAGATTACTCAATGCGATGTAATGACTCACACGCGGATTGTCGCTAAGCGAGGATAATTTATCTATATGAACAGGAGTCGCTGGCATAGCCATAAAGGACGAGTTATAGTCTTGAACGAGGATGGTATATAACGAAAGCATATGAGGCCCTGCAAGCCATCCTGTCCAGCAAGTAAGAGTATCGTGAAGTTCTATCCGGATCGGATCGGCCCCGGTGCCCCGGAGATCGTCTGTGGAACAAGATCCAAAAATCCTCCTTGTTTCTAAGTTGTCCGCGATATGCAAGTCTTGGTTCTTCTAGATTCACAACTTGACATGATAATTCTTGATTCTATTTCTGAATGAGTATTATTCTACGAGTTATGATTCTTGCTTTACTTGACATAATTCTCGTTCAGTGTTCAACTTGACCTGATGCATTCTTCTGGTTCGGGGACTGCCTTGGCGACCTAACGGTCCCGTATACTTACAGGTTCATATTGCACTGAAGGACTATTTGATAGTCTTTTGGCTAACTAGATGCATGCACGATACGGATAGGGCTTCTTGATTGTGGCATAAATTATGTGACAAGCATTGAAACAAGGCAACGAGTAAAAGTTAGCATATAAGCGGGCAAGCATTTCATTTGTGTGAACATAAGCATAAGGAAACATATAGTATAGCATTTACGTTTAGCACGGGTCTAAGGGGCAGTGCGAAGAGTGCAACAGTACAGGAACATATTGAGCGACATAATCTTATGGGCGTGCAGTATAAACGAGTGAACAGTGCACTACTAAGAGTATACAACGATCTACTCGAGGCATAGCGGGGTCTACTTGCATAAGGCAAAGGTAGCATGCGAGGGTCCATTTACAAGCAAGTTTCATTTTTATGCTCTAACACAAACAATACAAGTTGGGATTATTCCCTTAGCTAGGTGCTTTGTATTCTTTATTAACATGCAGGGGTGATTCACCTAGTAACTAGCATGTATCGACCATATTTTAAGTGTGCTGGCTAAGCAAAAACAAGTTCATCGTAACCACCCACCATAGCGATGATTCACCTCGGTCGAGCGATACTCCGAGCGAGCCTTTGAAAGTCTAAGTCTGAACTCCTGAAGGGCCAAGTCTGGAAATCCTTAGCCTCAAACGAGTCTTCTCGCTGAGCAAAGCGGGTCGAGTCGTTAAACTTGCGTCTTTTGAATCGGTTGTCCGCTTGAACGGAATGGGTCATTACATATTTGAATGGTTAAAATATTGGATGAGTAAGTTTGGGAATCTATGGTTACTAGAGTTGGGTTTGATTGCCTCGACTGGAATAAAAAATTGCTAGTGGATTCGGTTGGTTGGATTATCTTGGAATAGTTTCTTTTGGAAATCAAGTTAAAATAAGAAATAAATTATAATAAAAGATAGTATTGTTGCTTGAGAATTTTGATAAGGAATATTATGGCATGGACCATGATCTTATCGAAAGTGAACTCTTGATTCATTAAAATTTAGAATTTATGAAGGTTGGAAACGTTACTAGAAGTTAAACGAAAGAAATTGGAATATCGAGGAAACTGTCAAAATAATTACAAATACACTCGGGTGATAATAAAGAGATGGTTGATGATATTCTTAATGTGATTAACAAAAAGTTGGATGGATTAAAACAATATGACGACATATCAAACTATTCATAAGACATCGGAATGACGGTACTAACAACGGAAGAATGAATACTATAAATTCGGATCAATGGAAATTACGTTATGGTCAGTTTTGCTCGGAATGATTAAAGTATCGTGTTTGGGTTAATAGCTCAACCTGGGCGGTTCCTGAGGATTATAATTGGTGGATTAAGGAAAACTACGACTGATATAAAAGATTGTACATATGCTGGACCGAATGGATGTTGGTGAATATTGAGGAGTGCTTAGACTGAAACTTGATTGCAATATGTTGGAAAGGTATTAATGGGATTAACCGAGAAAGTATCGTGAGAACCCACAGAGTTATGAGAAAGTGATGGTAAGGAACATCTTGGTTGAAAGTATTAAGTGACCAGTATTGTGGAATAAAGTTACACCTGTAGCCTTTTGATTTCTCTAACCATTAGCATTCGCTGAATGCACTATATGTCGGGGACGCCTGAAATATGTGTACAATCCAAGCGAACTGGTGAATAAAATTCAAATAGAGCTGTAGGAGAATATTGGTGAACTGAGGAACATGAACAATTTATTTGGGAAAAAAAGATATGGTGGGATTGAACGCATAAGTATACAAAATTCATGAATGAGCAATATTGACAAGGAATTGAAATGGGATATTGAACTATAGCTGGCTTAACATATTTTATTTGGTAATTTAAGTGAAATGGTGGATTGAGTTATTTCTTTTAAGCTTTGAGGACAAAACTTTTTCTGATTGGTATATAATATAATTCCCCCTCTGCATAGAGGCATTATGCTGGAATTCTAGACGGATCAGACAGATGGGATACAAGTTATACTGGAAATCGAATGCTTGGGGTGATGGTACAGTCTTGCTTAACTTTGCTTAGTAGAATATTTTATGGAGCATGATTCGAGGGTATGATTAAGCCAAGTTAGAAGATTGTGCATCACGTCACATCATTCTTAAGGGATCGTAGGCGTATGTGGGATCGAGGCATGTAGCTATATTTATATAAGTGAGTGAATCTGTCCATTCTCCTCTACTCCTTCATGCCCTAATAAAATGATGTTAGTAGTACTTTACTATGTTTCTTACTAAACGATTCTCTAGTCCACATAGTGATACCTTATGTTCAATGTTGTTGGAATCAAAGAAAATACGTGAATGCTAACTGCTTGTACTATCGACACAAGAATACGGTAATGTAAGTCTTACATGAGAAAAGAAGTAATAGTGTGCAAACAACTTTACATGCTTGTAAACTGAGAATATAATATTAAACATCTGTACAACGGTAAGTGCATCAGGACACAGTACCTATGAAGGAAACGCTTTATATGCGAGTATAATTATGGTTTGGTACTACCGGGCCATGAGAAGGTCTATAAGTTGGGACCTACTGGTCACCAACCGATATGAGAATTAGTAAAACAAGAAGGATCGATAATGCGAGACTTTACTTACATTTCTTTATCGGGCAATTTATTATTAAGATTTTATTTGCATAGACGTTGCATGATCATGGACAACATTTGCACAAGGTTTGGTAAGTTTTCTCGAACGAGATGAACCGGGGTACTAGGATTGTTCGGCCTAGGAGAAAATATAGTGCTTTGGTAGCACTGCGTATAAATGAGACATTCATTGGGGATCGCAACCTCATGAATGTCGCTTCGTACGCCCACCAAAATCCTATATGATATGTCCCTCGTAGTGCGTGAATCATATCACCAATGCCCTCATATAATTAGGTTGCATGTTGACGAGAACAATTGTGCATGCTTAATCGATTATTTGTTGGAACTCTATATAATGCTTATTGTATCACTAATTCTTGTTTTTAGGGATACGACAAGTGTGTTGCTAGTAAGAATCGCTAATGAGCGATATGTGATATTTTTTACATATTCTATCTTTACAGTTGATTACATAACATGCTTTCTGTCATGCCCCAGTCCCAAAATACCGAGGGACCGGACGCGTGGCAATGGCCAGCAGCACACACCGATGGACAAACCCAATTTAATAGATCCATCGGGGCATGCTTAAGCTATAATATAAGAATAAGTAGGTCCAATGATACAAGTCACAGTCTAAACTAATCTCATCCACAACAGATAATCACAGATTAAATGCCAGAATAATTCAAATAGAAATAACTAACAATCTCAATAACAGTGTCTCGGAGAACAATCCGAGAACAAGTCTGATACAGCAATGCAATAGACTGGAAATAAAGGAACTGGAAATAAAAATAAATTAGTATCACCAGACAATACTCAGGAGAAGTCCTCTGGAACAATCTCGTCCTCGAAGGTCGGTACAGCTCCTGTATCAGCTCCTGTATCTGCTCCTGCTGCGGTCCCGTATACCTCGGGATAGATCTCGTCTGTAAATCCTGGGGACATAATCCGGATCCAGGTCCTCAGGGGACATAGCAAGGTACAAGAAAGCTCATGCCAAAATAAATGCAGTGCAACAGATAATGAGATAAATAAGGTAAGTATGTAACCATCTGTGTGAAATGCAAGAGAAAACATCAATAGTACTCAGGTTGAAACAACTACAAGCTCTGTGTAGGGGAGCCGGTAGCAGTGGTATCATGAGATGGTCTAGCTCAGCGGGAGACTGAGTAGCCGACATAATATAGTCAACCTGTAGCCTGCGGGTCTCTCCAGCAATAGATGGAACAATAAGGGAATACTAAATAACCAGCTAAGTGATTTGCAAGCTGAGAGCAGCACTAGAACTCAGGCTGACGCCACTACAAGCTCTGTGTCGGGGAGCCGGTAGCAGCAGTAATAATGAGTAATGGGCCAAGCTCGGGCTTCAGAGTCTTGTGCCTCACAATAATAGGGGTGTATATATATGGTCAGCCTGTAGCCTGTGTGTCTCTCCCCACCCAATATAATCACACGTCTCATATCCATGATGCATCATGTCCATGTCACGCACAATCATATCTAATGCACAAGTCATATAATGTCTAGGGATATAATTTCAATGTCAAGTCCTGTATCCTATACAGAATTACCATGAATATCTCAGGAAGATCCTGTCTCATGAATAGTGTCAAGTGTCATGGGTTATAGTGTACTTGATAAGACAAGCACGAGAATGTAAGGGGTCACGAATATCCATCTCAAGATGACATACACAACATCGCGTACGGTGTTGGCACCCGACTAATAATCGGACGCTAAGTAAGTCACTCGGTCCTAGGTTAAGCAGGCAGAACAATATAAATAAAGCAAGGTGCAACAAGAACTATAAAGTTGAAAAGGTATACTTGTCCACTGATATATAAACAAGTCAAGGGAATAAATAGCAAAGCTGCAGGGTTTGGCAAGGTACACTTGCCTGGGGTCCTGGCTCCAACTATAGCTCTGGTCTCAGTGTGATCTGCAGGTACTATTCCGGTTGCTGAAATAAACATTACCATTAGATTCAAAAAATATTAAATAGCTAGAAATGCCTGTCCTTGAGTCCAATTTGGACACAAGGGCGAAAATTACAGTTTCTAGTCAAAGCGGGGTCCACATGTGGGCCACTTTGCACCGAAAAGCGTGTCAGGATCAAAGGTCTCCAAATTTGCCAAACTTAGTGTCAAAAAGTCAGGAACGATGATGTGAACCCAACGGAACTTCCAGAATTAGATTCCGATGAGCCGATCACAAAATCGCCCGTCAAGTGGAGCCTGTGGGGCCCACGATACGCGATTTCGTCAACGTTCTCAGAATCGAACCAAACTTGGGTCACAGGACCAGCGTATTGCTATGAGTCCGACGGCACAAGTTTTGTCTCGATCCGACGTGTGTACACAAAGTTACAGTGCGTTCCAGAACTGACGGATACGGGACGGTGTCCGCGGATATGCGTTGATTCCGGTGATCACGCACATCCGAATCGACTTCCGCAAAATCCCACACGTCCGTATCAACGTCGCGCACGTATCTGTGAAGACCGCACGCGACCAAGTCATCCCATTTAGCGGGGCGCACTCGATTCCAGGGTGAAACAGGGCATTATTTTTCCTGTTTTTGGATCGCGGTGTGCGATCACCACATGACACGATGCACCGAGCGGGTTGTACGGGCACCGAGAGGGTTATACAGTCTACGCGTAGCAACTGACGGAATTGAAAATGGAGTTATGAGGTGAAAGAAATCGGTACCTGAACAGGGCTCCGTGAATGCTGAATTCCAGGTGTCCGTGAGTATTGTTCGTGTCCTGGTTGAACTCTTGTGTTCTCGCGTCCTGTGTCCGGTGTCTGCTGTGGAGTCCTGCTGCTCGCGTCCAGGTCGAGGGCTCCGTGTCCACGGTATAGGGTTAGGTTTCAAGCGGGTTGCTCGGGGCTTCGACGGCCGGAGGGAGGCGGAGGACTGCGGAGGCGGCGAGGAGTTGGGGAGATGGCTCGGGGTCGAGTGCTGGGGTTCAGGCGGAGGGTCGGGTGGTCGATGGCTGGGCGGAGTGGAGAAGGAGAGAAACGGGCGGTAGTGCAGTGTTCTCCGGCGAGTGGGGCTGCGGCGCAGTGAGGCGGCCTGGCTTCTCGTGGCGAGGGCAGAGGTGGCTGCAGGCTGGGGAGGAGGAGAGGAGTTGGGGACGGGTTTCATCGGCGGGGTCGTGGCCGGAGAAGGAAGGGGAGGTTTAGGGTAGCTAGGGTTTCTGTTCAGGGACTGCGGCGGGTCTCCGGCGAGATCGACGGAGCTGAGGAGGGCGCTGCGGGAAGAGAGGGAGAGGGAGGAGTCGTCGGGCACGGCGGAGGAGGAGGAAGAGGTATCGGGCTCGGGCGACGAGAGGGCTGGGCTATGGCGGAGCGGCCGGAGTCGTGGACCAAGGGGCGCGGATGGGGAGGAGCGGGCTGCCGGCGACGTGGCCGGAGGGAACGGCGGGGGACGCGGGCACAGACAGAACGTGGGGGAGAGGGGGCTGAGCTAGGGTTCAGGGGAGGAGCACTGCGGGGCTAGGGGGCTGAGGAGGGGAACAGCCAGGGTTAGGTTTAGGGATTAGGGATTTGGGGATTAGGAATTTGGGGATTAGGGATTTGGGATCTTTTTCTTTTTATTTTTCTTTATGGAGAAAAACTTAGAGAATTATGTATTTATACATACAGAAATTGGACTAGGGTTTGACCTAGGATTTGGGCTGGGTCAACGCTCCTTGGGCTTGGCTTCGGCTCTCGTGGGGATGTCGGACGTTGGCACGGGTTAAATTCGGTTTAAATATACTTCGGGTTTCAGGGCTTTAAACGGGTTTCCGGAGTCCAATAAATCCGCAAAAAATTACCCCATGTCCGGTTTTCCATTTTACACCATAAAATATTATTTTCATAATATTTTAATAGTAATTAACAGCAAATAAAAATCATTTAACTACCAAGAGTCTAGGTTTTAATCACAGAAAAATCCCAAAAAATTCCAGAAAATTGTGAAAAGTCCAAATTAATAATTCCTAAAAATCAGGGGGCTTACAATCTACCCAACTTATAAAAATTTCGTCCTCGAAATTAAAATATGGTAGGATTCTCTCTATCCAATCTCACTTGATTACAGTCTGAAGGATTCCTCTCAAGTGAACATTGCGGTCTCTACCCAACTTAGAATTTACCCATCTATCATCTAAAGCTATATATCTAATAAAGCTATGCCCCAACTTATTTAATCATGTCATTGCATCCTCAAGTCTTTAACACCAAACATATCACTTATGATATTCCCTTAATCATATATAAAAGGGTCATCAACAATGCGACCGGCCTGTGGGGTATATCTAGTACTGTCTATATATCAAACTTATACCAAGCACGAGATTTCGTCTTTCTGAAATAAGGGAAGACGAAGATCAATAATAAAGAGTTTAAGGGTGAGGTAATAAAATAGAAGTATCAGGATCAAGGCTTTTAATGAATTCCAATGGGATTTGTCAAGACAATTGTGGATTGAAATCCTATTCTGGTAATCATTTGTTCGCATGCTCGTATTAGTACAGTTATATAACTGATATGATATGCTCAGACATATCTAGAGGGCAAGTATACTAGTCAACTATATATCTCAATCCACGTGAAGTAGTCGTGTGAAGAGCGAACCAAAATGCACTAAGGTTGATCAGACCGTAATGCACTGAGTCTGAATAGACAATTGTATTAGTGGGGTTGATCAGGGCCCAATAACACATATGTCCTGAACAAGCTTGATAAAGAATAGGCTTGCAAAAACTAGGCTATAATATAGCAGCATAAGTCAAGGTAGTATATGAAATATAAGTACGCTAGATGCGGATGGAAGGAGGTACAACTTAATTCAAGTTCTCAAAACAACCCAAAATAAGCACAATAACAAAAGACTCTATAATCTCTATAGTTATCAATTATAAAACATTCTAGGTTATAAATTATTAGCAGTTCAACACTACATAGATTAAGGCTGAGGTCACGAACCAATAGGCACGAGATAAAATAAATCGATAAACAAATAACTACGACAAATTACGCGCCTTAGCTATTCCATGGGTCTGTGCGTCTTCCAAAGTCATCGATGGAGCTTGTTTACGTTCTTGCAGTTGATTCCTCTGCTGCTGTTGAGCCTGCTAGAAGAGTGTTATTTGTGGTGCCAAGGGTGGCCTCGGCTGATTCCCTCCTGGGGCTGGTGGTCTGACTCCTTCAACTCTCGTTTGCGGTGCTTCCAATGCTGGAGAGGATGGCGTTGGTGCTGGTGACATTAGCGCTCTTTCTCGACGTTCGGGGCATTCTTTTAATAAATGCTGGCTGGATCCGTAAGCTAAACATAATTTCATTTTGCGTCTGCACTCGTTCTTTATATGGCCTCGCCTGCGACAATATGGACAGACAGGTATTTCTTGAGGAGGTGCTTCTGGTGGCTGGTGCATGTGAGACTTCCTTGCAATTTCTTCCTGCGGTGCTCCGGCTGGTGCTGATGTGGCTGGTTGATGAGTCATCAATGCTTTCTCTTGATGCTGAGGACAATCCTTGGCTAAGTGTTGATTGGTTCCGCAAATCAAGCATAATCCTAACTTGCGTCTGCACTCCTTCTCAATATGGCCTTTCTTGCCACAATAGTAACAAGTAGGAAGGAATGAGGCTCTGGGTGCTGCTCTTGGTGGTAGATTAATCTGTGGTCGCTTTGTAACTCTTTCTTGTTGTGCTTGGTCTGGTGCTGATGCATACGGCCGCTTCTGGTTGGACCCTATCCTTGTGTCGCACTCTATGGGTCTTGTTGTAGTAAGAATATTCTCGTCTAAGGTAGTTGCAGCGGGGCTGATTAACTTCCGTAACTCTGAGCTGAATCTATCGATAAAATTCTCCGCTTGGATCTGCTGAGCTTCTTCCTGAACCTTCTGATGGGCTTGCATCATCGCGTAGAATATTCGAAATATTCGTTGTTCGTCCATAGCCTGCCCTTGTGGAACGGTAGGCATCGGTGGAGCCAACTGCGTCAATGGTGGAACGTCATCTTCCTGGATTCTTGAGGCATGCTAACTTGCTTGCTGTGATGATGGACCTTCACTAACTGGTGTCATTTCATCTCCGTTGGTTATCACGGCACCTTGTGGTGTTTCTGGATGAGTCTCGTCGCATGCTTGTGAATCCATTACTCTGCATCAAAATAAACTATAAGAGACGCTCAGGAACCAAGGCAGGATGCAAGTCAAGAATTTAATTCGAATTTGATATAGATATCAAGAACGTTTCAAGCAAGTGGATGAGATCCTAGAGACTTATCATATTCTTATTGCAGGCTTGTTCGGTCCCTAAGTTGAAATTGAATAATTTATTCGTTGACCTGCATGGGCCACCACAAAAACTATGTCACGCCCCAGTCCCAAAATACCGAGGGACCGGACGCGTGGCAATGGCCAGCAGCACACACCGATGGACAAACCCAATTTAATGGATCCATCGGGGCATGCTTAAGCTGTAATATAAGAATAAGTAGGTCCAATGATACAAGTTACAGTCTAAACTAATCTCATCCACAACAGATAATCACAGATTAAATGCCAGAATAATGCAAATAGAAATAACTAGCAATCTCAATAACAGTGTCTCGGAGAACAATCCGAGAACAAGTCTGATACAGCAATGCAATAGACTGGAAATAAAGGAACTGGAAATAGAAATAAATGAGTATCACCAGACAATACTCAGGAGAAGTCCTCTGGCACAATCTCGTCCTCGAAGGTCGGTACAGCTCCTGTATCAGCTCTTGTATCTACTCCTGCTGCGGTCCCGTATACCTTGGGATAGATCTCGTCTGTAAATCCTGGGGACATAATCCGGATCCAGGTCCTCAGGGGACATAGCAAGGTACAAGAAAGCTCATGCCAAAATAAATGCAAAGCAACAGATAATGAGATAAATAAGGTAAGTATGTAACCATCTGTGTGAAATGCAAGAGAAAACAACAATAGTACTCAGGTTGAAACAACTACAAGCTCTGTGTAGGGGAGCCGGTAGCAGTGGTATCATGAGATGGTCTAGCTCAGCGGGAGACTGAGTAGCCGACATAATATAGTCAACCTGTAGCCTGCGGGTCTCTCCAGCAATAGATGGAACAATAAGGGAATATTAAATAATCAGCTAAGTGATATGCAAGCTGAGAGCAGCACTAGAACTCAGACTGACGCCGCTACAAGCTCTGTGTCGGGGAGCCGGTAGCAGCAGTAATAATGAGTAATAGGCCAAGCTCGGGCTTCAGAGTTTTGTGCCTCACAATAATAGGGGTGTATATATATGGTCAGCCTGTAGCCTGTGTGTCTCTCCCCACCCAATATAATCATACGTCTCATGTCCATGATGCATCATGTCCATGTCACGCACAATCATATCTAATGCACAAGTCATATAATGTCTAGGGATATAATTTAAATGTCAAGTCCTGTATCCTATACAGAATCACCATGAATATCTCAGGAAGATCCTGTCTCATGAATAGTGTCAAGTGTCCTGGGTTATAGTGTACTTGATAAGACAAGCACGATAATGCAAGGGGTCACGAATATCCATCTCTAGATGACATACACAACATCGCGTACGGTGTTGGCACCCGACTAATAATCGGACGCTAAGTAAGTCACTCGGTCCTAGGTTAAGCAGGCAGAACAATATAAATATAGGAAGGAAATATGCAACAAGAACTGTAAAGTTGGCAAGGTATACTTGTCCACTGATATATAAACAAGTCAAGGGAATAAGTAACAAAGCTGCAGGGTTTGGCAAGGTACACTTGCCTGGGGTCCTGGCTCCAACTGTAGCTCTGGTCTCAGTATGATCTGCAGGTACTACTCCGGTTGCTGAAATAAACATCACCATTAGATTCAGAAAATATCAAATAGCTAGAAACGTCTGTCCTTGAGTACAATTTGGATACAAGGGCAAAAATCACAGTTTCTGGTCAAAGCGGGGTCCACATGTGGGCCACTTTGCACCGAAAAGTGTGTCAGGGTCAAAGGTCTCCAAATTTGCCAAACTTAGTGTCAACAAGTCAGGAACGATGATGTGAACCCAACGGAACTTCCAGAATTGGATTCCGATGAGCCGATCACAAAATCGCCCATCAAGTGGAGCCTGTGGGGCCCACGATACGCAATTTCGTCAACGTTCTCAGAATCAAACCAAACTTGGGTCACAGGACCAGCGTATTACTACGAGTCCGATGGCGTAAGTTTCGTCTCGATCCGACGTGTGTACACAAAGTTACAGTACATTCTAGAACTGACGGATACGGGAAGGTGTCCGCGGATACGCGTTGATTCCAGTGCGCACGCACATCCGAATCGACTTCCGTAAAATCTTACACGTCCGTATCAATGTCGCGCACGTATCGGTGAAGACCGCACGCGACCAAGTCGTCCCGTTTGGCGGGGCGCACTCGGTTCCGGGGTGAAACAGGGCGTTGTTTTTTCTATTTTTGGATCCCGGTGTGCGATCACCACAGGACGCGATGCACCGAGCGGGTTGCACGGGCACCGAGAAAGTTATACAGTATACGCGTAGCAACTGACGGAATTGAAAACGGAGTTGCAAGGTGAAAGAAATCGGTACCTGAACAGGGCTCCGTGAATGCTGAATTCCACGTGTCCGTGAGTACTGTTCGTGTCCAGGTTGAACTCTTATGTTCTCGCGTCCTGTGTCCGGTGTCTGCTGTGGAGTCCTGCTGCTCGCGTCCAGGTCGAGGGCTCCGTGTCCACGGTATAGGGTTAGGTTTCAGGCGGGTTGCTCGGGGCTTCGACGGTCGGAGGTAGGCGGAGGACTGCGGAGGCGGCGAGGAGTTGGGGAGATGGCTCGGGGTCGAGTGCAGGGGTTCAGGCGGAGGGTCGGGTGGTCGACGGCTGGGCAGAGCGGAGAAGGAGAGAAACAGGCGGTGGTGCAGTGTTCTCCGGCGAGTGGGGCTGCGGCGCAATGAGGCGGCCTGGCTTCTCGTGGCGAGGGCAGAGGTGGCTGCAGGCTGGGGAGGAGGAGAGGAGTTGGGGACGGGTTTCGTCGGCTGGGTCATGGCCGGAGAAGCAATGGGAGGTTTAGGGTAGCTAGGGTTTCTGTTCAGGGACTGCGGCGGGTCTCCGGCGAGATCGGCGGAACTGAGGAGGGCGCTGCGGGAAGAGAGGGAGAGGGCGGAGTCGTCGGGCACGGCGGAGGAGAAGGAAGAGGTGTCGGGCTCGGGCGACGAGAGGGATGGGCTAGGGCGGAGCGGCCGGAGTCGTGGACCGAGGGGCGCAGACGGGGAGAAGCGGGCTGCCGATGACGTGGCCGGAGGGAACGGCGGGGGACGCGGGCACAGGCAGAACGTGGGGGAGAGGGGGCTGAGCTAGGGTTCAGGGGAGGAGCACGGCGGGGCTAGGGGGCTGAGGAGGGGAGCGGCCAGGGTTAGGTTTAGGGATTAGGGATTTGGGGATTAGGAATTTGGGGATTAGGGATTTGGGATCTTTTTCTTTTTATTTTTCTTTATGGAGAAAAACTTAGGGAATTATGTATTTATACATACAGAAATTGGACTAGGGTTTGACCTAGAATTTGGGCTGGGTCAACGCTCCTTGGGCTTGGCTTCGGCTCTCGTGGGGATGTCGGGCGTTGCCACGGGTTAAATTCGGTTTAAATGTACTTCGGATTTCAGGGCTTTAAACGGGTTTTCGGAGTCCAATAAATCCGCAGAAAATTATCCCATGTCCGATTTTCTATTTTACACCATAAAATATTATTTCCATAATATTTTAATAGTAATTAACAGCAAATAAAAATCATTTAATTACCAAGAGCCTAGGTTTTAATAATAGAAAATTTTCGAAAAATTCCAGAAAATTGTGAAAAGTCCAAATTAATAATTCCTGAAAATCAGGGGGCTTACACTTTCAATATCTGGCTAAATACCATGAATACTATAAATTGACTATAGTCCCTAATAGCCAGATTACATTCTAATGATTGCATGCTTAACTACATGATTACTTAGTGTTGGTTTTGGGGAGTTGGTTAGTTCTGCTCACCAGTACGCGATATGTACTAACCCACGTTTGTAGGCACCCCCATGTACTCAGCTTGGAGAGTGGCTGGAACTGTCACGAGACATTGAAGCATTATTGGGGGGCGCAGAAGCTATTCTTCAAAATGATGTGCCTTCTATTATAAAGGACATAATGTATGAAATATTATAATTTAGTTGTATCAGTGAGATTGTAAGCCAAGACAGCAAGCATCAATGTAAGCCAAAATGGCCAAACATTAGTCATAACCAAAGAGCCTTGAAATATGTTGTAAGCCCTGTACTCAAATATCATTATCAATAAAGAGATATTTTTTAATTTGTTCTATTGGGACTTTAATTTAATTGCATAATTCCGCTGTTATGTCGATATTTCTTAGATATACCAGTACTTGTCTATCTTTTACCAAAATACGTAGGACTAGGAATACGTAAGCATGTCAGCCGTATGTATATGGCAACTCCAATATATGGAAACCATAACACATACGTACGCTGTATTATGAATAATAATTCACAAGTGGTATATATTTGTCACAGGTCACAGGACATAACTAAATCTCATCCACATAATCAAATATAAATGAATAACCAATCAACTATATAACTGAATCAAGTATAAGATGCTTGATAAGAACAAGTAGTTTGGTGGAGACAAATCCACTACCGAACAAGAATATAAGAGAAATAAAATAAGTACATCTAATGATCAATGAGGCTCAAAAAGAAGACCTCCTCGAAAGAGAACGAAGTAGCAAGTCCTGATCCATGCTCCTGCGAATAGTCATGATCGTCTATACCTGGAAGGGACCAGGTCCTCAGAGGGACGTAACAAGATACAAAAATATATGCCATAATGTAAATACTGAGTAAAGTAGATCAGGGTGAACTATCCTCCTAAGTGAATGCAATTTGAGGACAACTTAGTGCGTATGGAAAGTGTAGGCTAGACATATGCTGACGTAATTTACCAATCATCATGACTGGCTAGTATATGCCAAATATGCCCCTATAACAAGGGCACTCTACAATATAATAACATCCAGCTCCGAGGAGTGTGGTATTTGTATAAGTAATAACGTCCAATATTCTCTAGAGTGTGGTATCTGTAAAACGTCCAAGACCCCGAAGAGTGTGGTATCTGCACAAGTAACGTCCAACACTCTAAAGAATGCGGTATCTGCATAAATATATACGTCCGTATCGCTCCGAAGAACGTAAAATCTGAATAAGGAGGTGGGTGTCCCATACGCCTACTAGTCGTCCTCCCTGCCCAATGCCAATGTATAAATCTCACGTGAGACATGGACATCTCGTACTATGATGCAAGTCACTAAAGAAATATACAACTAAGCTAAATACCGTCACACGTGCTACTCACACCGATGGCCAGTCAAGCATGAAGCATGTGTCCCGACATAAATTTGCTCGGTGACGTGTAATGATACGTGTCAAGGCCTGGGGAGTCATATTGATAACTCCATAACTTTAGATGCATCCTCTAGACACTAGGTCAGACACAAGTCCTAACATCAACGCCTTCATTGACTGCACCCGAGTCTTTCTCGGACGCGCACAGTTATATAATATTAAAATAATAAAATATGCAACTAAATAATATCTGAATTTAAACAGTACAAAAGGCAAGGTATACTTTCCTGACAAGCAAGCTGCATAGTATAAGCGTCCAGGTGTCAAGTACAAAGGATCAAAAACTATGTTCTCTGAATGAACGTCTCCGGATGCTGAAATAAATATCACCAACGTTCCCAAAATAAGCGAGATAGCTAGAAAATACTAACCCTTTGTCCAATTTGGACATAGGGAAAAAACGGTAAATTCGGGTCAAATAGGGTCCACTTGACCTTGCACCGAAATACGTGCCAGAGATAAAGGTCTCTAAATGGGACAAATTATAGGTCAAACAAATTCTAAACATCGATACGAACTCAACGGTATGTCCAATTTTGGATTCCGGTGAGCCGGTCACAAATTTGCCCTTAAAGTCAAACCGCAAGGCCCGCAAATATGCGGCTTGGTCAACTGTCTCAGAATCGCGTGAAACTTGGGACACAGGACCAGCGTGATACTAGAAATCCAATGGTGCAAGTTTCATCACATTCAGACGAGCGTACACAAAATAGGATGGTACTTTGCAAAAGTTATGATACGAGGACTTTTTACGGATACGGGTTGATTCCGGCGCGCACACAAGTCTGAATCAACTTCCGCGAAAGCCCACACGTCAGGAAATACTATACGCGCCTTTTGGTGCAGTTGGTACGCGATGAGGTGGTCCCGTTTGGCGGGGCGCACTTCGAATCACAAAATTTTAGTTTTAAAGTATCAAATTTTTGGTCGTTTTAGAGGCCGGATAATTTAACACATAAAACGAATTAATAAAAACTAAAAGAACAGAAAAAGTTTTGGTTATATTGAGAAGAAAACCCTTTAATTAGATTTTAAAAATATAAAACAGGTTGATGGCAAATTGGTTGTGAACATGGGGGTTCGGGTTGAAATTCTGGACTATTTTTAGTCAACTTTTTGGCCATTTTTCGGTCAAATTTTCGAACAATCCGGGACACGAAAACTCGTCCCGCTTGAATGAAAATCCTAGAGGGTTAGGTTTTGAACGTACACGGACAAACCGCTCACAAAAATGAAATATGAGGGAGATGCATCACCTTGAAGTATGGGCGTCGGAGCGGTGCTGCTGCACGTGTGCGCGTGCGCTGGGCGGACGGAAGGCAGTGCGGCGGCGGCCCACGGCTACGGCGGCGGGGCACGGCTGATGCAGCAGTCGTCCGGAGGTCGTCGGGGGCGGGCTAGGGTAGGTTTAGGGTTTAGGTTGGTTGTAATATATATATATATATATATATATATATATATATATATATATATATATATTAGGGGTAGGGAGAGGGGGATCGGGTTCCAGCGGGGGGGGGGGGGTTCGGTGGATTATGGGTTTTAAGTAGTTTAGGTTAGAGTTATTAGGAATAGGTTTTAGTTACTTAAGGTTTTAAGTAGTTTGGGTTTTCTTTCTTTTCTTTTCTTTTTTTTTTCTTTTTCTTTTTCTTTTCTTTTTTTCTTTTTTATTATTATTATTATTATTATTATTATTATTATTATTATTATTATTATTATTATTATTATTAACTATATATATTAACATATATATATTTACATATATAGATTATGCTAAAAAGTCCACAAATAATATTTGCACACAAAATAAATTCTAAAAAATTACTTTGTAAAGTTTTAATAAAATACTACACCCAAAATATTTTATAATTAATGATTAGATATTTATATAGTTATATAAATCAAGTAATTATATTATCTAATTAAATAAGTAATTAATTAAATGATTATCCACAAAATAGGATAATAGTAAATAATATAAAATCTTACAAAAAGAGAATTTGCCTAATTTGGCATGAAGAATTATGGGATGCTAATTATATAAAAGTTAAAATTAGAAAATAACCATAATTAAATTATATATATAATATCTAAATATTTAATAATTAATCTATGGTCGTTACACTAATGTCATACTAACACCAAGGGATCGAATTTCTATGCCACGAAAAGATCCTACAGATAGTGTCTCCTGTGTAGGCTACTTCCTATGAAGAGGGATACAGATTTTGGGGCCATCCTATATTATTAATATCCAAACCACTGTGAAGTATTCTAATAAAATCATTTTGTTTTAATTTGTTTTAAAAAATAATCTACTGCAAATACAAGAAATATAAAATACACACAAAATACCTATTTTGGGTGAGGGGGTTTACAATCTACCCAACTTAAAAAAATTTGTCCTCGAAATTAAAAATAAGGCATAATTTGCTAAATCCTTCATATTCGTATACAAGGCAAGTCAATCGCAATATCTTCCAAAAATTTAAATAACAATATTCAAATCTCATTCAAATCTATATGACATCCTACATCAAAATTTACATCATAATTTCTAACTATCATAATCTCCTCTAGACTTTGAAAAATAAACAATTCTAATCAAATCTTATTCATATTCTCAACTTAAGAATTTAGTACTCTTCAAATTTTAAACTCAATTTCCATCCTCAATATTTCAAATAGATGATCCAACAATCAACATTCAACTTTTAATTCAAATCATCAAATTATAATATTTTGAACTCAATCCATCAATGTTCATATTTAGAGTTCTATCATTTATTTATTTATTTATTTATTTATTTATTTTCTCAAAATTTAAATTGTTGATTCAATCTCCAATATTCAAAATTTAAATCATGTGCTCAAAGTATAAATATTTGGTCCACAATATCAAGATATCAAAATTTATTAAATCCTCATCATCTTAATCATGCTTCTAAAATTTCTCAAAATTAAAATAACTTAAATCTCTTAATCTAATCTTACTTGATCACAATCTAAAAATAAATTACCTCAAGTTGATAATGCAACTTCTATCTAACTTAGAATTTACCCATCTAACACATAAGGCTATACTTTTAAGAAAAATATTCCTCAAATTATTTAATTGTGTTATTCAATCCTCAAAAGTTTTAACACCAAATATATCACATATGATATGCCCTTAATTACAGAAGATAGTCACAAAGTAATGTAATTGGCATATGGGGTATATCTAGTACTCTCCGTGTATCAAACTTCTACCAAGCACAAGATTTTGTCTTTCCAAAATAAGGGAAGACGAAAAACAATAATAAAGAATTCAAGGAGGAGGTGATAGAATACAAGTACGGGGTTCAAGGCGATTAAAGAATTCAAAAGGGAGTTGTCAAGGCAGTTGTGGATTAAAATCATATTTTGGTAAATTCTTATTCGCATGTTCATATCAAAACAGTTATGTACCTGATATGATATGCTCTGACATGTCTAGAGGGCAAGTATATTCGTCTAACATGCTGAGTCAACTATATCTCAATCCACGTAAAGTAGTTATACGAAGAGCGAACCAAGCGCACTAAGGTTGATCAGACCTAATACACTGATTCTAAATAGACAATTGTATTAGTTTATGCACCCAATAATACATATGTCATGAACAAGCTTGGTAAAAGAATAAGCTTACAAAACTAGGCTATAAAAGCAGCATAAGTTGAGGTAGTCCAGAAAATATAAGTACGTAAGATTATGATGAGAGAAGGTACAAAATAATTAAAGTTCATCAAGAAGATAAGACTCGTCTGGTGTTGTGCCTCTACAGTTGCCATACTAACTCCTTGTATAAATCTCTAGTCAACCAAATGGGGGTATGGGCCTCTAAGTTCTACAGTCTGGATAAATACAATCGTCTTAGCAAGTACTCTATAGTTGGTGTCATTCAATTACACTTTATTAATCGGTCAAAAGAACTTTGTGATACTAGGTTGTGAGGCATCTACCCAACTTACAAGAATCAACTAATACTGTAATTGCCTTAAGAGAATTCTACAAAATAACCTTGTCCTCGTAAATAAAGTAGAAACTCTTGTTAGGGTATACGAGAAAAAGATCTTGGTACTTATTAGGGTATCCTATTGTATTATAAAATCCCATAGGTAATGGTCATCTTAAGTCTTAATCATAGTTCTTATAGAACAAAAGTGTTAATATTAAGAATGGAGAAGTTACTGGCTCTCAAGTGAAAGAGGATATAATATGTATTGAGATATTGGTACAAATTACGTGATTTGAAACTAAAGGATAATCATAAAATCATAATCTAAATGAACAACTCAAACTATCAAGTTCTAACTACTAAGCACATAATTTCAAAATTCAAGATTAACAACTACAATCCTAGCAAACTATATATCCTAAAATAAAATGAATCACTTGGCCTATAATCAGAAGGGTTATGTGGCACGAATTGAAAGATGAAGGAAAAGTTTTAGTCGTCGCACAAATAGCGAGCATTAAGGTTTCAAAGGAACAAGATATGAAATTAAATAGAGAGACTCTTGATAATATCATGGTTTCCTAAGAAAATATGGTATGCTAATCTCTGTGTTCGAGGTATGATCAAGGAAATTTTTTTATTTATTTCTCTTGGCTTCCTAAGGTACTGTTCTGCTAATATCAAGACAATAAGCTAAATTTATAGTTCTCTAATACTATCTTACTATGAAAGTTAAGTTTAGTCCTAATATTCAACCTTGGATTTCTATTGGTTCCTCAATGCTAGGGTCAGATGATATGGTCAAATTTTTAACTAACCCTAGTAGTGTCTACACTACTCTCAAGTCCTTCATAAATATATCAAGGGATAATGGTCAATTAATCTACAGGTAAGGGATGCTAGGGTTCATTAGGTACTCTAAACTTAGTGATGTACAAATATTCTAGTTGTATTCTTAGTAGGAATGTTACCCTAATAATCATCCTAACAACAAGGATTCTTATATTCTAGCAGAAGTCTATACTCAAAAAACTATTAGGAAAGTACATGAATCAAGAATGATGCAATTATTTAAATAGAACGGACTGGAAAGAAGGTGAGTCATAGTCAAATGTGGATGAGACCTAAAACTCTAATCCTAGGTGCAGACCTGCTCGGTACAGTTACGTAACCGAAACGGCTAACTCGACCTGCATGGGCCACCACAAAAATATGTTACGCCCCAGTCCCAAAATACGTAGGACTAGGAATACGTAAGCATGCCAGCAGTATGTATATAAAAACTCCAATATATGGAAACCATAACACATATGTATGATGTATTATGAACAATAATTTACAAGTGGTATATATTTGTCACAAGTCACAAGGCATAACTAAATCTCATCCACAGAATCAAATATAAATGAATAACCAATCAACTATATAACTGAATCAAGTATAAGATGCATGATAAGAACAATTAGTTGGGTGGAGACAAATCCACTACCGAACTAGAATATAAGAGAAATAAAATAAGTACATCTAATGATCAATGAGGTTCGAAGAGAAGACCTCCTCGAAAGAGAACGAAGTAGCAAGTCCTGATCCATGCTCCTGCGAATAGTCATGATCGTCTACACCTGGAAGGGACCAGGTCCTCAGAGGGACGTAACAAGATACAAAAATATATGCCATAATGTAAATACTGAGTAAAGTAGACCAGGGTGAACTATCCTTCTAAGTGAATACAATTTGAGGACAACTTAGTGCGTATGGAAAGTGTAGGCTAGACATATAAAGACGTAATTCACCAATCACGGTGACTGGCTAGTATATGCCACATATGTCCCCATAACAAGGACACTCTACAATATAATAACGTCCAGCTCCGAGGAGCGTGGTATCTATATAAGTGATAACGTCCAACATTCTCTAGAGTGTGGTATCTGTAAAATGTCCAACACCCCAAAGAGCGTGGTATCTGTACAAGTAACGTCCAATACTCTAAAGAACGCGGTATCTGCATAAATATATACGTCTGTATCGCTGTGGGTGTCCCATACGCCTACTAGTCGTCCTCCCCGTCCAATGCCAATATACAAATCTTACGTGAGACATGGACATCTCGTACTATGATGCAAATCACTAAAGAAATATACAACTAAGCTAAATATCGTCACACTTGCTGCTCATACCGATGGCCAGTCAAGCATGAATCACGTGTCCCTACATAAATTTGCTCGGTGACGTGTAATGTTACGTGTCAAGGCCTGGGGAGTCATATTGATAACTCTATAACTTTAGGTGCATCATCTAGACACTTGATCAGACACAAGTCCGAACGTCAACGCCTTCGTTGACTGCACCCGAGTCTTTCTCGTACGCGCACAGTTATATAATATTAAAACAATAAAATATACAACTAAATAATATCTGAATTTAAATAGTACAACAAGGCAAGGTATACTTATCTGACAAGAAAGCTGTATAGTATAAGCGTCCAGGTATCAAGTACAGAGGATCAGAAACTATGGTCTCCGAATGAACATCTCCGGATGCTGAAATAAATATCACCAATATTCCCAGAATAAGCAAGATAGCTAGAAAATACTACCCTTTCGTCCAATTTGGACACAGGGGCAAAACGGTAATTTTAGGTCAAAATGGGTCCACATGTGGGCTACCTTGTGTAATGCCCCGTTCCCCCTATTCGAAGAGTGCGGCCAAGAAATACTTACGACCGTCCGGACGGGACAGATTGAATCAAGATCCTTTCCTCGTTATGGATTGGTTTCTTCAGAATCAGGTCCCATATTCAACGGATCGTGCCTCAAGGAAGGACTCGGCGGCAGAGTCGAGAGGGGCCTTTCCGTTGCGCTGGTTTCCTTGCCTGTTTTCGTGCCGCTTGGTTGCTTTCTTGTTGGTTTTATGACTTACGTTTTCTTGAACGGTTTCGATGGATTTCATTGTTTTCGTTCTTAGGATCTCGCAATTTCATATCGAACCTCGGAGACCGAAGCAGGAGATATTGATCATCTGTTGGTGCGTGCAGGTGATCGGGTAGACGACGCACGCGCAGAGTCTTAAAGTTCTCCCTTTTCTCTCCTAGTTCTCTAACTTATGAGTGACTTTATTTCGATTAGCACCCTTCTGCCAAGTCTTCACTCTAATAATAATTGACTCATTATGCATCCCGCTCCAACGATATCATAATAAGAATAAAACTGAGTCAAAAAGGAAGATGAGTTAGACTTGAAACACTTGGAATGCTTGTCACTTAAAATTCTCAAACGATCTCATTTATGCGTACTTGTCCGCTATGCATTTATATATTCATATTTCAGTTGTAGCTAGAACTTATTCTATATAACTGTACGGATGTATTGTGCAAACTATATCGAAATGCAATCACTTGGACAGGAAGACTATGCCAATGCACTATGCTAAAGTAGATGTATACATTCTTATGGTTTGAATGCTTTATCTATTGATTTAGTATAATTGCATTTTTCGATCGGACAACTTGTGCACAAGGTTTAGTTCCTGCGAATGGCGCCCAGGGCACTGGGGCCGATTCGTTCCGGGCGGAACTCGAATAGCTACGCTAGCGAGACTAGCACGGGTAAGGCGGGGGAGGCCTTATAGCGGGGCTTGCTACCCGAGCTGCAAGGGTCACCGCTTACTGTAGCTATTGTCCATGGTGGCAATGATATGCCATGACCCAAATGTATATATATTTTTATATTGCTTGCTCAAACTATTGGTGTCTTCGTGGCAGGGAAGAATATGGTAAGTATTATGCAGGCAGTTCATACAGGAAGGTAAAAGTTACCTAACGGTAGCACGTTTGTTCTGTAAATTGAATATATTCAATGCTTGCATGTAAATTAAACTAAGGCAAGATAGAAAGACCACAATAATATTGCATGCTTCATATGAACAAACTTGGATTTAGTTAGTTGGCTTAGCTCGCCCTCACCAGTACTTTCATAGTACTGACCCTCATTGCAGCAGGTTTCCTGAGCCCGAGCGACGCGGCGAGGAGCTGAAGCTTCTTCCTTCTCCAACCAGTCTAGAATCCGACGCATTCCGTTCGTGACTTTTGAAGCTTGTACAAAGCACTTGGAGCAAGTGCAACCCTTATATGCGGCTCCGTGGCAAGGCGATAGCTTCGCCAGCAGGTATCTATAATGTCTTTTGAAGTTTTAGTAAAAGAATGTGATGTATGGGAACGGCTATCTCATTTTGTATCCAAGTTGTAAGCCCGTGTGGCATCCTTCTCGTTTTGAGTCAAGAGTCTGTAAACAGATGTTCATTATCAATAAAAAGGAACTTTTCTATGCCTCAATGTGTGTTATCTTATTTGCGTACTCTATTGCATATGTTCTAAAGATCATCATTATGCCTAGGTCTTGTGCACGTGCGCCCTACGCGTGCACGGCATCACGCCCGGGGGACGATTATCGATTGGGCAAAATCGGGGCGTGACATAGTGGTATTAGAGCAAAGCTTCAGATCCTTTGATCTCGAGTCGAAAAGTTTTCCTAAGATGACCCTGTCCCGTCCAAGTAAACTCTTGAAATAAATTGGTGCAAAATGAGATGCATTCCATACAGTAAGTCTGTAATACTCTATGAGACTGATATAAGTTACTTGTTTCAGCAGGAATGGCTCGAACCCAAGCAACAAGCCAAGTTGATGCAAGTACCTCAAGCACTTCGGCTAGTTCTGAGAGCCAGCAACCTGCGCTTTCTGTCGACGGTCGAACGAATGATGCAAATGCTGGAAGCGCAACAGAGGAGGGACGAGGCCCGACAGGACAAGTTCGAGAAAAATCTAGAGGCTCGATTTGAGATCCAGCAGAAGCAGGTGGATGCTCTGCAACAAATTGTTCAGACCTTAGCTTCTAACCAATCCGCAACAATAATAGCGGAACGGTGGAGCCAGCATCAGACAAAATCATAGTGCCCCAAAATGCGAAGAAGAAGGATGTGACTACCTTCGACTTTGCTGACTTCAAGAAGGTCTGCAACACGTCCTTCCGAGGGACAAAGGATCCGGTCGTAGCGCTAGATTGGTTGGCTGAGTTGGAAGACCACTTTAAGCTTTTGGAAGTACCTGACGACAAACGAGCCGCATGCGCCCAACTCCAGCTTCGTATGAACGCGCACGATTGGTGGGATATACACCGAAGATCGCTCTCTACTGATGATGATGGTGAGACGATCCCTTAGTCAACCTTCCGTGGCGCATTCAAAGAAGAATTTATCCCCCCACCTATTCGTCGTCAGAAAGAGAACGATTTCGTGCGACTTCAACAAGGAACGATGACGGTGAAGCAGTATGCCGCAGAATTCAACCGGTTGGCAAAGTTTGCTAGTTCTTACCTACCCAATGCAGCAAGCCGAGCCAGGCGATTTGAAGGCGGCCTACGACCTTCCATTCACGCGCATGTAGTCACTCCGTAATACTAGACGATGAGAGAAGTCCTTAACCATGCCCTTGTCCTGGAGCCACAATATCCTTCCACTACCGCGGGCGCTGTGCAATATTCTCATCACAAGCGCCAAGGTAATACAGGAGAAAATAACGCTAACAAGCGTCCAAATCATGGCGGCAACCAGGACAACAATCAGGGGGGAAACCAAAGGCAGCGCTGTGCAAAATACAACCGTACAGGGCACCAGGCTAGCGAATATCGAAATCAGGGATGCTTCAACTATGGTCGGATGGGCCATTATGCTCGTGACTGTCTTGATCGCCACAACCGAGTCCCTCAGCGCCGTGCAGAACAACAAAATTCAGTTCAGGGACCCCAAGCGAATCGGGCCGCGCAGCAACAAGAGCGTCGCCCGAACACTGGGGGCCTGGTCTATGCATTGACGGGAAATGAGACGCTTGCCTCGAACACCGTAGTATCAGGTATATTGCTATTCAATAATGTGCCTGCACGAGTGTTATTTGATTCAGGTGCTACCCACAGTTTTGTGTCAATAAACTTTGCTAGGGAACATAGATTCATTCAAACCCTGTTAGGCCTAAGGCTTAGCGTCAGTACTCCGTCAGGCACGAGCTTGCCTGCCGATTCAGTTTGCCGAGATGGCTTCATTTGCATCGGAGGGAGGAAATTGTCACTTGATGCGATAGTTCTAGACATAGGGGACTACGACATCATTCTAGGAATGGATTGGCTTAGCGCTTGCTCAGCTACTATCGATTTGTATGGAGAAGAAAGTCGTGTTTTATCTTCCTGGCGAGACCGAATTTTGCTATTCGTGCAGTCCACAGTCGAAAGCGTCATATGCCTGCATGGTGATATCATCAATGTCTGCTCGACGGATGATTCACTCTGGCTGCGTAGGGTACTTGGCTTCCGTTCGAGACACTCGGCAAGATTACACAAACGTTGAGTCCATTCCTGTTGTGGCGAATTTTCCTGATGTGTTCCCCAACGAGTTGCCCAGTATGTCGCCCGATCGAGAGACAGAGTTCACTATCGACACATTTTCAGGAACCCAACCCATTTTCAAACCTTTGTATCGAATTGTACCGGCAGAACTAAAAGAGTTGAAAATTCAATTACAAGAACTGCTGGATCGTGGGTATATCAGGCCTAGTGTGTCTCCGTGGGGTGCTCCGGTGCTGTTCGTTAAGAAGAAGGATGGCTCGATGCGACTCTGCATCGACTATCGAGAATTAAACAAAGCAACTGTCCGAAACAAATATCCCCTCCCCAGTATAGACGATCTTTTTGATCAGTTGCAAGCTGCCACAGTATTCTCAAAAATCGATCTCCGTTCAGGTTACCATCAGCTCAAAATTAAGCCGGACGACGTGCCGAAGTCAGCCTTTCGCACTCGTTATGGCCACTATGAGTTTTTGGTAATGCCGTTCGGTTTGACTAATGCCCCTACCGTCTTTATGGGTTTGATGAACCAAGTGTTTCGGCCGTACCTCGATCGATTTATAGTAGTGTTCATTGATGATATCTTGGTGTATTCGAAGAATAGGACGGAGCATGCAGAGCACTTGCGGACCGTGCTACAAACCCTTCGAGACAACAAGTTGTATGCGAAACTGAGTAAGTGCAAATTTTGGCTGAGCAGTGTATCTTTCCTAGGGCACATCATTTCTGCGGGAGGTATTTCAGTCGATCCGAAGAAAGTGGAGGCCATTGTCGAGTAGAAACGACCTACATCTGTTAGTGAAATTCAAAGCTTTCTCGGGTTAGCGGGCTACTGTCACGCCCCAGTCCCAAAATAAGTAGGACCAGGAATACGTGACACGTCAGCTACGCATTCGACCAGACTCTGGTTTGACTCGAATACGTATAAGCTGTATAATATAAAAGGAACTATCTAGATATCCCATAAATATAAACCTCTATGTCTCAATCCACAATGTACAGAAGTATACAAGAAAGAGCTATATGTGCTAAAGTCGGCCGCCCAATAACACACTAACTCGAATAGACTCGAAAAAAAGTATGAGTCTATAAATCTAAACTACAACAGTAGATGAATAATCAATGTAAAATAACCATAATGCCGGTAGATATGATATGAGTACCTGGTACCATGCCCGCAAGACATACAACTCCAACAGCAACTCCAAATGCTCCGTAATCATCTATGCTGCAAAACTGGCAGGGAACCAGGTCCTCAGAGGGACGTAACAAGCTACAAAAATACAGCATGCCAAGTAAACAGAAAGTACAAGTGCAACGACAGGGTACTCTATCATAACCAAACAAGTGTGACACAGTTTAAAGACAATGTTCGACGCGTGGGCTGTCCAAAATAAAATCGTAGCTCCGGACAAAGAAACACACGGGACGTACCGCAGCTCCAGGCAAGGAGTCACACGGGTGATACCACTACACTAGATACAGGATCACTACAGATACAGTATATATACATATATATAAGCGCGTGTAGAGGAGCCCAAACGTCTAGTAACTGTCTTCCCCTTCCCAAGCGGTCAACGATGGTGCGCTGAACCTGAACCTCTATCTACAGTCTCGACACACAGAAATAACTCAACAGACGCGACCCTAAGGTCGTCCCAGTCTCTGGTCATGATGTCAGTATTAGGATGAAGGAATCTGGCATGATCATAGTATATGAGTGTGTCCTGGGGTGTCGATATACTCAGGTACGTATATCGAGGTACTACGAAGCATCTATCGATTATTCTAAGACGTTACGACGAATGTCAGCACCCGGTTGTGATTCGGGCACGAAGTATCGAACTTCAACATAAGTACGTGCATAATGTACATAAAGAGCAACAAATATCTGTAATCTAAAATACAGGGTGGTAAGGTACACTTGCCTGCGCGCGGCTGCTGATGACGGGGTCCCGGTACCGCATCTAAGCCCTCAGGTCCCGAAGTACCTAGAGATGAGATACAAACCAATAATCAATAATCTATTCCACGACAGATAGGGATGTGGCACGCATCTACCCCTAAACTCAATCTCAGCTACGACTCACAGGGATAAGACACTAGGGGGGTTGACCACAGTTGACTATCGGTACGATAGTCAAAACATCTAGTCATCTGTACCATATCATCAAACCATCCTCAAAAATATAATTAATGATTATTAACCTTTCGTTTCATAACATTGTTACCAAATCACAAAAGTACTACTCTAATTTAATCCATCATTAATTTTCAGTCCCCACATTACCGATCAATGGTTTTATACTACACACTAGTTCACAATCCAACACGTACTCCTCAGTATTCATCAGTGTTCAAAATATCATCATCTTATTTCTCATTAAATTAATCTTCATTAATTGATTTAGCATTCTTTCCACCATGTATAGTATTCATAACATCTCGTCAAAATCAAATTCCAAACCTCCATGCAAATTATTTAAATTCATTTTAATTTATGTAAACATAAACCCTAACCTACATTAAACCCTATTCTCAAGTCATTATAATCAACATTAACCTTAATCATCATTAGCCTTAAACAATATTAACCTTAATCATCATTAACCTTAATCACATAGTTCAAGTACTATACTACACTAACCATATATATACCAACACTATTAAACCCAAACCCTAGCTATGTACACAAGCCATATATAACAATAACCCTAGCTAACACAAAACAATATATAACAATATAGGGAGAGGGGGAAATATACCTAGGCGGCCGTAGCGAGGTGGTGGTAGTGATCTCGTGGTGGTGGTGGTGGTGGTGATGATGTAACCGGACAGGAAGGAGATGATATGGAAAATTGCACAATTGGCCGGACGGGGGGGAGTCTCGGCCGGGGGCTGCAGGGACAGCCGCTCGGGGAGAAGCCGCCGGGGGATGGTTGCACAGCTGGAGACTGCACAGTGGAGAAGCTGCTGTCAGGGTGCTGCAGACCGGACTGGAATCGTCGGAGCCACCGTGGGGGTGGCTCGAGGCTGGAGTCGAGGGGACCAGCGCCGTGGAGTCGAGGGTTGCACTGGCCGGAGTCGGTTGCTGTGTTGGCAGCAGGCGGGGTCAGGGTCAGCCGCGGAGTCGGGCACAGCCGAGCAGTGCCGGAGCAGCTTGGCCGGCGCTCGACCGGAGCTGGGCTCGCCGGCGCACTAGAGGGCGGAGCAGGGTCAGCCGTTGGAGTTGGGTCAGTCGCCGGGTGGAGACTTCCCAGGAAGAAGAAAGGTTGAAGAAGAATGGATGAAGAAGAAAGAAAAAAAATATGGAGAGGGGTGGCTCGATTTCCAATGTAGAGGAGAGAGAAGAGAGGGATGGGGTTTCCTTGGTTTTTGGGGATTAGGGCCGGCTTGGGAGTTGTGATGGTGATGGTGATGTTTTATAGGGAGGAGTGTGGTGAATAGAGGGTGGAGATGCTCTCATTTAAATTGGAGGGCTAGGATTGATCATGAAGGGTTGGTTTTTTCATGCAAAGTAAGGGGGGGAGGATGTTGTGTAAACCCCTTTATTTTTCAAAATTTTCAAATCTGGATTTTTCACAATTTTCTGGAATTTTCTGGGATTTTTCTGTAATTTAAAAACAGGGTTTTAATTATTAAATGATTTTTAATTGATATTAAACAGTAATAAAATATTATAAAAATAATATTTTTGGATGTAAAATGAAAAACTGGACTTAGGACAATTTTTCTGGAATTTATCGGACCCCGGACCTATTTTTAAATGCCTAAAAAGTATTTACTTATTTAATTAATTATTTATTAATTAATTATTAATTTTATTTTTTTTTTTTTTTTTTTTTATTACCCAGTCCGTTGGACCGGCCCAGCCCAGCCCAACCCGAGCCCAGCCCCTAGCGGGTCGGGTCGGATCCGCCGCCGCCCTCTCTCCCACGACCCCCTCTTCCCCGACTCTTCCCCGACTCTTCCGCCGCCTCCCACGACCCCCTCTTCCACGACCCCCTCTTCCCCGACTCTTCCGCCGCCTCCGTCGCTGGCGCAGCGTCGCCCGGCCAGCCACCCACGTCCCCGCCATCTCCTCCCCTCTCCCCGCCTTCTCCGGACACGACCACCGCCCTGCCGCCTTTAAAACCCCCCCTCGCCGTCTCCAGCTCCCACGACCTCCGCCCTCCGCCGCTGCTCAGCCACCCTGCCGCCGCCGACCACCACATCGCCTCCGCCGGACCCGCAGCACCCCTTCGCCTCGACGCCGCCGCCCGCATCTCCTCGATCCTCCCCTCCTCCTCCGCCGCAGCCAGCAGCAGCAGCCCGCAGCGCCGTCTCCGGCCGCCGGCGAGTCCCCAGCCACCGCGCCGCCCGCCGCCGCGCTGCCCCGGTCCCCTCTGCCGCAGCTCAGCCGCCCACGCCGCCGCCTCCGACCATAGCGGCTCCACAAAACCCTAACCCTAACCCTAATTCGATCCGCGTGTCCTACACGAGTCGGACACGATTCGACCCTGTTTTTGGGTCCCTTTCAGGTGCGTGTAACTTTTGCCTTGTAACTCTGTTTTCGATTCCGCAAATTGCGTTGCGAAGCCTGTATGACCCTCTCGGTGTCCGGACAAACTGTTCGGGGCATCGCGTCCTGTAGTGATCGCACACCGCGATCCAAAAACAGGAAAAACTAGACCCTGTTTCAACCCGGAACTGAGTACGCCCCGCCAAACGGGACGACTTGGTCGTGCGCGGTCTTCACAGATACGTGTGCCTCGTCGATACGGACGTATGGGATTTTGCGAAAGCTGATTCGGGTGTGTGTGCACACCGGAATCAACGCGTATCCGCGGACATCGTCCAGTATCCGCCTTTTCTGAATTGTGCCCTAACTTTGTGTACACACGTCGGATCGAAACAAAACTTGCGCCATCGGACTCGTAGCGATATGCTGGTCCTGTGACCCAAGTTTGGTTCGATTTTGAGAACGTTGACGAAATCGCGTGTCGTGGGCCCCACAGGCCCCGCTCGACGGGCGATTTTGTGATCGGCTCATCGGAATCCAATTTTGGAAGTTCCGTTGGGTTCGTATCATCGTTCCTGACCTGTTGACACTAAGTTTGGTGAATTTGGAGACCGTTGACCCGGACGCATTTTTCGGTGTAAAGCGGGCCCACCGGTGGACCCCGTTTTGACCCGAAACTGTCGTTTCTGCCCTTGTCTCCAAATTGGACTCAAAGACAGGCGTTTCTAGCTGATTAATATTTTTTGGATCTGATGGTGATGTTTGTTTCAGCAACCGGAGTACCGCCTGCAATTACCGCTGAAGTCAGAACTACAAACCGAGCCGGAACCACAGGCAAGTGTACCTTGCCAAAACTTACAGCTTTGCTACCTATTTCCTGGACTTAGTTATACATCAGTGGGCAATTAAAGCTTGCCAATTCTCAGATATTTTTGGTTATAGTATTTTACTTGATTTCTGGTAGATTCTTATGCAACATGTTTAATTGCTTAACCCAGGACACCTGACACTCTTCATGTGACGGAATTGCCTGAGATATACTTGGTGATTCCGTATAGGCTACATTTTCATGTCATTCCAGTTACATGCTTAGATTCTATCCTGATTCATTGCATTAGTTTAATCTTGCGTGACTTGTACCTGTGATATTCTGGAACTGTGACGTGAGATTTCATGGGGTGGGAAGAGTATTATCATATCAAGGCTGAATATAATATAATATAAATACTTTTATCTGGCGGTGCCTTAGACTCTGATACAGAGCTTTGGTTCCATACTGGCTCTTCGAGAAAATACTGCTATGGTTTCTTCGACACTGATCCTGTAGTAGTCTCAGCCTGAGTATGACTAAAACTCTCACTTGCATATCACTAGCTGGTTTACATATTTACCCTGCTATTTCATTATTGCTGCACTGCATATGTTTTGGCTTGTATTTTTTGTACCTTGTTATGTCCCCTGAGGACCTGGAATGGACTATGTCCCCAGGTATAGCCGCAGAGAACTACCCCGAGGTGTACGGTACAGGAGCACTCCTTGGAGCAGAACCCGGAACCGAGGACGAGATAGTTGCAGAAGACTTCTCCTGAGCACCGGCTTCATATTCACAGTATTTCCATTTCAGTATTTTATTTCCTGTCTTTCTTCTTAAATGTAACAGAATAATTCTCGGATTTATTTTTCGAGATAACCTTATTTAATATTGCTTATTTATTTCCATTGCAATATTTCTGGCATTAATCTGTATTATTCTGTGGATGAGATTAGAAATACCTGAGACTTGTAACTTATTACTGTTAGACTGCAGCTTAAGCATGCCCTGATGGATCCATTAAATTGGGTTATCCATCGGTGCGTGCTGCTGGCCATTGCTCACGTGCTCAGTCCCTCGTCATTTTGGGACTGGGACGTGACATGGTTTTTGTGGTGGCCCATGTAGGTCCACGACTAAATTGTTCGGTTTCAACTTAGGGACCGAACAGGCCTGCAATAAGATAGGATAAATTTTAGGATCTCATGCACTTGCTTGAATTGTTTTTGATATCTGTATCGTATTCGAACTAACTTGAACTTGCATCTTGCCTTGATTCCTGTGCGCCTCTTATTGGTTATTTTGGATACAGGGAAATGGACCCACAAGAGTGCAACGAGACTCCCGTCGGAACACCACAAGCTGCAGGTGTCACCTACGACGACGAAGTGACACCAGTCGGAGGAATTCCTACAACTCAACAGAGCCAGCAGGCAGGTCAATCTACCTCCCGATTCCGGCGCGATGACATCCCACCTCCGCCGCAGTTCGTCCCACCAATGCCCGTGTTCCCACCAGGACAGCCAATCGACGGGCAGCAAATATTTCAAATGATCTACGCGATGATGCAAGCACAGCAACAAGTCCAACATGAGGCTCAGCGTCGTGAAGCTAATTTCTTGAGGGACAGCATCGTAACTGCACTAGGGCAGGCCAACCTACCCGCTCGACGGCCAACTACAGGCTCAATCACTGGGGAAAACAGGGGTATTTTTGACTTTTTACAATATTTAATATTATGGTAGTTACAATTAATTAATTGCCTGATAGTATAATTGATTTAAATAAATATGTGTGATGTGTAATTAAATATAGTATTAGATGCAGTGTTCATTTATTTTTAGCTAGCAGACTTGACCTAGAAGCCAGTAGATGAACACCTGTCCGAATTGTGGGATTCGGTATTTAAATTGTTATTTTAGAATTAAATTCTTGGAGGTAATAATTATTTACCGTAATTATAATTAATTATTGCGCCCTGTCTTTGCTTCGATATTTGGAGCGCTACCCTAACTTTTGTCTTCCAACAAATTTCACAATCTTGCCCTAGACATGCCCGTCTTCCATTCTGCTATTTTTGCAACTCATAATTATGCTCTCTGTGCATTATTTCTAGCCGCACAAAAATCGTCGCGGACGTTTATTTAATAAATTCCTATTTTGCATCGTTGTGCGTTCCAATTTAAAATTGGAGACAATCTTGACCTATTTTTCATGCGACCCAAATTAGGGTAATATCCTGTTCTGAGTCTTCTCCAATATTGGTATTGATGACCTGACCTGATTTTGGTCCCATGTACTCCTAATTAATTGTTGAACACAACTTGCATTTATTTCTATTTAATTTGAGGATACCATTTTATCTGATTCCATAAATTCCAATTTAATTCCAGTGCCCTGCAAATTGAGCCCATACCGATCATACAGCGCCCCTGACCCTACAAAACACCGGACCCCGAATCGCCTGCCAAATTTTCATCATTTTATGTGTTTGTGCAAATACCCAAATTTAAGGGGGCTAATTTGCAAATTGGCATTTTGTGTCAACACCCCATTGTTTAAAACAATGAGGGAGCCTAATAATAATTTAATTAAATCTCTCACCCTCACCCACATGAAAAAATTCTCCATGTCCAATCTGGACCCCTCATTTAAAAGGGGGTCAATCACAACCCTTGATTTAACACCCTCTTACTATTTAATGTACTATCAAGCCCTAATCCCAAAAATTCAACCTAGGGAATCCCCACAAGCTCCCCAAACCGTAGCCTCCTCCCTCCATTCTTCTTCTTCTTCTACTTCTAACCCACTGCTCTAACCAACCCACTGCTATTATGATAGAGTGATACTCGGTTTGGAGGGGAGAAACCCATTCCCAGCCCTAACCGTTTTCCCGTGTGACACAAGAAGCGCTCTTCTGCTTGTAACCGTCGAGCTCGGCCATGGCGGAGAGTTCCCTTCGTCAGTGATGTACTTCCGGTGACTAGCGGCGGTGCTTCACCGGGAATCAGCCACGAACCACCGCGGCATCAGCTCTCATTCGAGTTCGTCGGCGGTGACGAGCGGTAGATTGACGACGACTCCGATCGACGATCGTGATTTCGAAGTCGACGAGCCGACGACCGCTGGGCGTCAACGCCAGCACAGCTCGAGCCACGGAACAACTTCGTCTTCGCTTGGTCGGTTCCAATCGAATGTCCGCTCGCAGTCCGCCGAGCGCCGTCGAGGGAGTTCATCTTCTCCAACGCCGGTTAAAGGAAATTCAAAATCCTTGAGTTTCTGTGATTTGATTCTTCTCTTCTTCTTCTTCCTTCTTTTTTTTGAAATCCAAACATAGGTGTGCACACGGACATGGTCCCTAGCCAAGCATCAGCTGCGGTGAGTCCGGGACTGCGACGACAACCGCTCTTGTGCCCGGCGCTGCTCTCTGCAGCAGATCGGGGGTGCTCGAGTGCTGCACCCGACGAGACTGGAGTCCAGCGCTTACTGCGAACCCCTAAGCAACCAGCACCACTTCTCTTGACAACTGCTGGCCATCGATGGGAGATGTGCTGTGGAATTTGGAGTACGCATTGCAACTCCAACAAGCAAAGGGTGATGCTTCTGAGGTGAATAGCATCAATGGCATCCCTGGCTTCTCTTTGCAGATCCAGGACATGGCTACCATCGAGAGTCCTGCTAATCTTGGCCATGGGGGTGTCGCTGACCACGACGATCTTTTGGAGGTTTCAATGAGCAATGTTTTCTTGCAACTGATCAAGTCTGAGGGGAGGCTCCAGTGACAAGAAAGCATTCTGATCAGTTAGTACTTGTATTGAGAACTACCATCACACCCCGGTGAGTCCCTCTCCTCTTTCACAGTGTATATAATTTATATAATAAACAGTGTATATAATTTATATAATAAACAGTGTATATAATTTATATAATAAACAGTGTATATAATTTATATAATAAATAGTGTATATAATTAATATAATGTATAGTGTATATAAATTAGTATAATGTATAGTATACGTATAATTGATACATGTATATACATGTATTTTGTATAATACTTAGTATATTTTAATACATATAATTGGTATATGTATGTATATGTCTATATATTTAATATGATTTATATATATACGTATTTAAATGAATATGTATATGTGTATTTCATTTAATATATATATGTATGTATTTTGGTATAAAAATATATAATGTTTGGTATATGTATATATATTCTGTATATATATACTTAATATATTTTCAAATATGTATAATTAGTATATATATATATATATTTTTAAAATGTATTTTTATATGTATGAGTATACATATATGTTGTTCAACTAGTATAAATTAGATATGTATATAAATTGGTGCATGTATATATATTGTAAGTACTGATGTAGTTAAAAATAGATATAATGTGTCTTATATACGTATCCCTACTAGATGACCCTAGTTGACTAGTGCCCTGCCTGACATGGCCCTGAGGCCAGCATTTTAGACTGTGTTAGTGTAGCATCTGATGCAAATGTGGTTTGCTTGTGATATGTTTATAGGACTGTTGGTTTACCCAGGGGATACTCTGGAACAGGACATTGGATTTACCAGCTAAGGACCCAAGGCGAGTACATTCTCTGATTAGTTTCTAATTTATGATATCTCCTATGTTCACTGTATCTAGTGTAAATACCCATGCTCTTGACACGCTGGTTACACGGATTGGTATACACGGATCTCGTCATGAGATGTTATTCCTTATTCATGGTGTAGTTTGTACAAGACTTGTTTTCCTTGTTATCTTGTGCATGTACAGACACTGATTCCCGGGGAGATTTGCTACCTCCCTAGGGAATCCCGTGCCATAGCGTACCATGATTGGATCTACTACACCAGTCGGGGGTGGGGAGTATTTTAGTGTAGATATGTGATCATACCCAACTTTTCATGCATCATAGCTCACCCCACGTCTCACGTCGGGTGCGGCCTGACCATCTCCGTGCCTCATAGCTGTTACGTGTGATTAGCCTGACCTCTACATGCATCATAGCTAACCAACGGTTAGCCTGACCTTCGTGAATCATAGCTAATCACATGTAACCAGCCTGATCAAGTTCCCAAGCCGATCACATGTTAAAGCTAGTACTCACACACTTAGTCATAGGATTTTTGCTCATTGACATATTGTTCCTTTCCTGCATTTGCTTACAGTATTTCCAGTATTTCTTTCGTGTACATTTCTCGTACCTATACATGCATCTGGTATGTTTCCATCTAGAACTGCTACATAGTTTATGTCATTTATATAGAACTGCTATTTAGAGATGTACTTTGCTCCTTCCTGACTGGAAAATATTTTTTCCAGACTGTGACCTTAGTGGACTTGTTTCTGACACTTGGAGATTGGTTGTTACTGATTACAGGTATGATTGTTTTATCATTAGTCTTGTGTTGTATTCTTTTATTTCTTCAAATTCTTATCGTGCTGTAATTGTGATTGAGTATGTTGTTCCTCTTTATAGTGTTATTCGTGTCTCCTTATGGAGTTGGATACTAGGGTGAGATTATTTAGATAGTACTTGACCTAGACAGCGTTCTACCGCCGATGCTGCGGCGTAGGCTGGACGTACCCACGCACTCGTGCCCCTAAACCGGGTGCGGGTCGTGACACCGCCAACTGAAGCCCCGCACTTTTTCTAGAAAAGAGGAGCCCACAGAAGTTCACGAGTGGCTCACCAACATACGGCATCAACTTGAAGCAGCCGAGCTTCCACGAGAACGCTGGATGACTGCCGTCCGAATGCAATTAACGGACAATGCCCATCACTGGTGGCTATCCGAGGAGACGCGACTCGGACCAGACCGAGTCACTTGGGAGGAGTTCTCCAGACTCTTCCAGGAGATGTACATTCCTGCCATCGCTCGATCAGAACTGCGGGACAAATTCAATCGCCTCACTCAGGACTCCATGACGGTGGAAGAGTACAACGCAGAATTCATTCGTCTGAGCCGCTTCGCCCCTACCCTGATCCCGACTGAGGAAGAGAAGGCCGAGAAATTCTTCGACGGACTGAACATTGAGCTGCAGAAACTAATTGGGTCCGTCGCACCAACATCATACTCGGACGTTCTTGCTGCGGCTCGACGCATAGAGCGCATCACCAAGAGAGAGACCAGACTGAAGCGGCCCTCCACATCCGCACCAAGGAGTCACACGGGTGATACCACTACACTAGATACAGGATCACTACAGATACAGTATATATACATATATATAAGCGCGTGTAGAGGAGCCCAAACGTCTAGTAACTGTCTTCCCCTTCCCAAGCGGTCAACGATGGTGCGCTGAACCTGAACCTCTATCTACAGTCTCGACACACAGAAATAACTCAACAGACGCGACCCTAAGGTCGTTCCAGTCTCTGGTCATGATGTCAGTATTAGGATAAAGGAATCTGGCATGATCATAGTATATGAGTGTGTCCTGGGGTGTCGATATACTCAGATACGTATATCGAGGTACTACGAAGCATCTATCAATTATTCTAAGACGTTACGACGAATGTCAGCACCCGGTTGTGATTCGGACGCGAAGTATCAAACTTCAACATAAGTACGTGCACAATGTACATAAAGAGCAACAAATATCTGTAATCTAAAATACAGGGTGGCAAGGTATACTTGCCTGCGCGCGGCTGCTGATGACGGGGTCCCGGTACCGCATCTAAGCCCTCAGGTCCCGAAGTACCTAGAGATGAGATACAAACCAATAATCAATAATCTATTCCACGACAGATAGGGATGTGGCACGCATCTACCCCTAAACTCAATATCAGCTACGACTCACAGGGACAAGACACTAGGGGGGTTGACCATAGTTGACTATCGGTACGATAGTCAAAACATCTAGTCATCTGTACCATATCATCAAACCATCCTCAAAAATATAATTAATGATTATTAACCTTTCGTTTCATAACATTGTTACCAAATCATAAAAGTACTACTCTAATTTAACCCATCAATAATTTTCAGTCCCCACATTACCGATCAATGGTTTTATACTACACACTAGTTCACAATCCAACACGTGCTCCTCAGTATTCATCAGTGTTCAAAATATCATCATCTTATTTCTCATTAAATTAATCTTCATTAATTGATTTAGCATTCTTTCCACCATTTATAGTATTCATAACATCTCGTCAAAATCAAATTCCAAACCTCCATGCAAATTATTTAAATTCATTTTAATTTATGTAAACATAAACCCTAACCTACATTAAACCCTAATCTCAAGTCATTATAATCAACATTAACCTTAATCATCATTAGCCTTAAACAATATTAACCTTAATCATCATTAACCTTAATCACATAGTTCAAGTACTACACTACACTAACCATATATATACCAACACTATTAAACCCAAACCCTAGCTATGTACACAAGCCATATATAACAATAACCCTAGCTAACACAAAATAATATATAACAATATAGGGAGAGGGGGGAAATATACCTAGGCGGCCGTAGCGAGGTGGTGGTAGTGATCTCGTGGTGGTGGTGGTGGTGGTGATGATGTAACCGGACAGGAAGGAGATGATATGGAAAATTGCACAATTGGCCGGACGGGGGGGAGTCTCGGTCGGGGGCTGCAGGGACAGCCGCTCGGGGAGAAGCTGTCGGGGGATGGTTGCACAGCTGGAGACTGCACAGTGGAGAAGCTGCTGTCGGGGTGCTGCAGACCGGACTGGAATCGCCGGAGCCGCCGTGGGGGTGGCTCGAGGCTGGAGTCGAGGGGACCAGCGCCGTGGAGTCGAGGGTTGCACTGGCCGGAGTCGGTTGCTGTGTTGGCAGCAGGCGGGGTCAGGGTCAGCCGCGGAGTCGGGCACAGCCGAGCAGTGCCGGAGCAGCTTGGCCGGCGCTCGACCGGAGCTGGGCTCACCGGCGCACTAGAGGGCGGAGCAGGGTCAACCGTCGGAGTTGGGTCAGTCGCCGGGTGGAGACTTCCCAGGAAGAAGAAAGGTTGAAGAAGAATGGATGAAGAAGAAAGAAAAAAAATATGGAGAGGGGTGGCTCGATTTCCAATGTAGAGGAGAGAGAAGAGAGGGATGGGGTTTCCTTGGTTTTTGGGGATTAGGGCCGGCTTGGGAGTTGTGATGGTGATGGTGATGTTTTATAGGGAGGAGTGTGTTGAATAGAGGGTGGAGATGCTCTCATTTAAATTGGAGGGCTAGGATTGATCATGAAGGGTTGGTTTCTTCATGCAAAGTAAGGGGGGGAGGATGTTGTGTAAACCCCCTGATTTTTCAAAAGTTTTAAATCTGGATTTTTCACAATTTTCTAAAATTTTCTGGGATTTTTCTGTAATTATTAAATGATTTTTAATTGATATTAAACAGTAATAAAATATTATGAAAATAATATTTTTGGATGTAAAATGAAAAACTGGACTTAGGACAATTTTTCTGGAATTTATCGGACCCCGGACCTATTTTTAAATGCCTAAAACGTATTTACTTATTTAATTAATTATTTATTAATTAATTATTAATTTTATTTTTTTATTTTTTTTTTTTTTTTTATTACCCAGTCCGTTGGGCCGGCCCAGCCCAGCCCAACCCGAGCCCAGCCCCTAGCGGGTCGGGTCGGATCCGCCGCCGCCCGACCCGGCCCCCACCCTCTCTCCCACGACCCCCTCTTCCCCGACTCTTCCGCCGCCTCCGTCGCCGGTGCAGCGCCGCCCGGCCAGCCACCCACGTCCCCGCCATCTCCTCCCCTCTCCCCGCCTTCTCCGGACACGACCACCGCCCTGCCGCCTTTAAAACCCCCCCTCGCCGTCTCCTGCTCCCACGACCTCCGCCCTCCGCCGCCGACCACCACATCGCCTTCGCCGGACCCGCAGCACCCCTTCGCCTCGACGCCGCCGCCCGCATCTCCTCGATCCTCCCCTCCTCCTCCGCCGCAGCCAGCAGCAGCAGCCCGCAGCGCCGTCTTCGGCCGCCGGCGAATCCCCAGCCACCGCGCCGCCCGCTGCCGCGCTGCCCCGGTCCCCTCCGTCGTAGCTCAGCCGCCCACGCCGCCGCCTCCGACCGTCGCGGTTCCACAAAACCCTAACCCTAACCGTAATTCGATCCGCGTGTCCGACACGAGTCGGACATAATTCGACCCTGTTTTTGGGTCCCCTTCAGGTGCGTGTAACTTTCGCCTTGTAACTCTGTTTTTGATTCTGCAAATTGCGTTGCGAAGCCTGTATGACCCTCTCGGTGTCCGGACAAACTGTTCGGGGCATCGCGTCCTGTAGTGATCGCACACCGCGATCCAAAAACAGGAAAAACTAGACCATGTTTCAACCCGGAACTGAGTACGCCCCGCCAAACGGGACGACTTGGTCGTGCGCGGTCTTCACAGATACGTGTGCCTCGTCGATACGGACATATGGGATTTCGCGGAAGCTGATTCGGGTGTGCGTGCACACCGGAATCAACGCGTATCCGCGGACATCGTCCCGTATCCGTCTTTTCTGAATTGCGCCCTAACTTTGTGTACACACGTCGGATCGAAACAAAACTTGCGCCATCGGACTCGTAGCGATACGCTGGTCCTGTGACCCAAGTTTGGTTCGATTTTGAGAACGTTGACGAAATCGCGTGTCGTGGGCCCCACAGGCCCCGCTCGACGGGCGATTTTGTGATCGGCTCATCGGAATCCAATTTTGGAAGTTCCGTTGGGTTCGTACCATCGTTCCTGACCTGTTGACACTAAGTTTGGTGAATTTGGAGAACGTTGACCCGGACGAGTTTTTCGGTGCAAAGCGGGCCCACCGGTGGACCCCGTTTTGACCCGAAACTGCCATTTCTGTCCTTGTCTCCAAATTGGACTCAAGGACAGGCGTTTCTAGCTGATTGATATTTTTTGGATCTGATGGTGATGTTTGTTTCAGCAACCGGAGTTCCGCCTGCAATTCCCGCCGAAGTCAGAACTGCAAACCGAGCCGGAACCACAGGCAAGTGTACCTTGCCAAAACTTGCAGCTTTGCTACCTATTTCCTGGACTTAGTTATACATCAGTGGGCAAGTAAAGCTTGCCAATTCTCAGATATTTCTGGTTATAGTATTTTACTTGATTTCTGGTAGATTCTTATGCAACATGTTTAATTGCTTAACCCAGGACACCTGACACTCTTCATGTGACGGAATTGCCTGAGATATACTTGGTGATTCCGTATAGGCTACATTTTCATGTCATTCCAGTTACATGCTTAGATTCTATCCTGATTCATTGCATTAGTTTAATCTTGCGTGACTTGTACCTGTGATATTCTGGAACTGTGACGTGAGATTTCATGGGGTGGGGAGAGTATTATCATATCAAGGCTGAATATAATATAATATAAATACTTTTATCTGGCGGTGCCTTAGACTCTGATACAGAGCTTTGGTTCCTTACTGGCTCTTCGAGAAAATACTGCTATGGTTTCTTCGACACTGATCCTGTAGTAGTCTCAGCCTGAGTATGACTAAAACTCTCACTTGCATATCACTAGCTGGTTTACATATTTACCCTGCTGTTTCATTATTGCTGCACTGCATATGTTTTGGCTTGTATTTTCTGTACCTTGTTATGTCCCCTGAGGACCTGGAATGGACTATGTCCCCAGGTATAGCCGCAGAGAACTACCCCGAGGTGTATGGTACAGGAGCACTCCTTGGAGCAGAACCCGGAACTGAGGACGAGATAGTTGCAGAAGACTTCTCCTGAGCACCGGCTTCATATTCACAGTATTTCTATTTCAGTATTTTATTTTCTGTCTTTCTTCTTAAATGTAACAGAATAATTCTCGGATTTGTTTCCCGAGATAACCTTATTTAATATTGCTTATTTATTTTCATTGCAATATTTCTGGCATTAATCTGTATTGTTCTGTGGATGAGATTAGAAATACCTGAGACTTGTAAATTATTACTGTTAGACTGCAGCTTAAGCATGCCCTGATGGATCCATTAAATTGGGTTGTCCATCGGTGCGTGCTGCTGGCCATTGCTCACGTGCTCAGTCCCTCGTTATTTTGGGACTGGGGCGTGACATGTTGACTACGATCAACAAATGGTAACCTCTCCATTTGGCCTTGGCCAATGAGGTGAGGACATCTAAAATTACTATATTGCAACTAAGCCCCTTAAATTCAGGAAATTGCACGAACACATAAAATGATGCAAAAAATTGTGATAAAAATTGTGTTTGGTGATTTGCATGGTGAGGGGGAATTAGGTGTTTGGCATGGGTTTAATTAAATGGACATTGGAATTAATTTGGGGATTAAAATAGGATTAGACAAGATTGGTATCCCCGATTTAATTAGAATTAAAGTGTCCCACGCTTTTAAATTAAATGGGGGCACTTGGGGTCAAAATTCGGAAATGACACAAAGGTCAAAATTGGTGGAGGCTTGGAGTCAGTCTTGGACCCTTTAGTTGGTCCGGTTCAACGGGTTAAGTTGGTATCTCAAAATAGAAGGTAACGACACAGGTGTCCGACACGGAATTTAATTATGGAATTTCGGTTACAGAAAATTGTGCAATTAATTTAGAGCACAAGGAAATATGATTTTGAGTGACGGAAAAGTCCAACGCCTAAATTGGCGTGTCAAGTCAGAAGTACAATAGTCCAATAGAATTTATGGGCTGATATTGGGCTCCGAATAATTTAGCAATGATAGGGCGCGCCAAGGGTTTAATTAAATAAAATAAAATAACAGACAAACTCAACTCTACTCTAAACCTCAACATCTGCTGCTAATCCAAAATTTTCCCAATCCAAACCTGACTATCTATAGAATTAATCGAGGGGGTATACATTCTTCCCAACTTAGAAAAATTTCGCCCCCAAAATTAAAAGTAAAGCACGATAATAGCTATGAGAGTTTAAGAACAACTAGTAATCAAATGTCGTACATAAATACGTACCTTGCTCCTCAAATAAGTATGGGAACCGCTGCCGAATAGAATCCTTGCGCTCCCATGTAGACTCGCCTGGTGAATGGTGCTTCCATGCCACTCTGACCAGTCGAATAATCTGCCCTCTCAAAGTCTTCTCGCTGCGATCGAGGATCTCAACTGGCTGCTCTACGTAAGACAGACTGGGCCCGACTGTAATCTCCGAATGATCAAGCACGTGGCTAGGGTCCGCGACATATCTCCTCAGCTGTGATACGTAAAATACGTCATGCACTCCCTCTAATGATGGAGGCAATGCAAGACGGTAAGCCACTTTGCCAACTCGTTCCAAGATATCAAAAGGCCCGATGTACCTCGGACTCAGCTTGCCTCTGCCTCCGAATCTGATGGTACCTCGAGTAGGTGATATCCTCAAAAATACATGGTCACCCTTCTTGAACTCCAATGGTCTGCGGTGTGCATCTGTCCAATGTTTCTGTCTGTCCTGTGCTGCACGCAGGTGGCTCTGAATCTGCTTGACCTTCTCCACTGTCTGTGTCACCAACTTTGGACCAAGTATCTGACGCTCTCCCACGTCACTCCAGCAAACTGGCGACCTATATTTCCTGCCGTACAGTGCCTCATAAGGTGCCATTTGTATGCTAGCCTGGTAACTGTTATTGTAGGAGAATTCCACCAAGTGTAGGTGGTCCTCCTAAGATCCTCCAAAATTAATTATGCACGCTCTCAACATATCCTCTAATATCTGTATCGTGCGGTCTGACTGGCCATCAGTCTGTGGATGATATACAGTGCTGAACTTGAGACGAGTTCCTAGGCTCTCCTGCATACTCCACCAAAAATAAGACGTGAATCTGGAATCATGATCCGATATGATGCTGACAGGAACTCCATGTAGTCGTACTATCTGCCTCATATACATGTCAGCTAAAGTCTCCGTGGATTGCCCAACTCTGAAGGGCATGAAATGTGCAGACTTGGTGAGTCTGTCTACGACAACCCAAACTGTATCCTTCCCGCTAGGGCTCCACGGAAATCCTGTGACGAAGTCCATGGTAATGTGTTCCCACTTCCACTCTGGAATGGAAAGCGGCTGCAGTAATCCTGCAGTCCTCTGATGTTCAGCCTTGACTTGCTGACAAACTAAATATTTCGCCACAAATCTTGCAATTTCTCTCTTTATCCCATGCCACCAGAAATGCTGCCTCAAGTCTCGGTACATCTTCGTACCCCCGGGATGAATAGAATAAATCGAGTCATGTGCCTCGGTTATCAACTCTTGGCGTAGCTCGCCACTCGAAACATATAGGCGATCTCCATACCTCAATATTTCGTCTTCATGAATCCTGAGTTCCGTCTGCATACCGGCCTCTGTCCTCTCTCGTAGACGTCGAAACCTCGCATCTGTAGGCAATGCTGCCTTGATCCTCTCAATCAAAGTAGACTGAACCTCAAGACTGGCCATCTTTCCATCCATGCCTGGCATTACAATCTCTATCCCAAGCTCCTGGAGATCCTCTAGCAATTGCCGCTGAGTTATCAAAAAGTATGCCATGGGCTTCCTGCTTAAGGCATCTACTACAACATTCGTCTTGCCAGAGTGGTACTGTAACTCAATGTCATAATCTGTCATCAACTCTAGCCAGCGTCTCTACCTCATGTTGAGCTTTTTCTTCGTGTAGACATACTTCAGGCTCTTATGATCTGTGTAAATCTCAACACGCTCACCATAAAGGTAATGTCTCCATAGCTTTAGTGCAAATATCACTGCAGCTAGCTCCAAATTGTGCGTCAGATAGTTCTTCTCATGAACTCTCAGCTGTCTCGATGCGTAGGCTATTACCTTGTCGTGTTGCATCAGTACACAACCTAATCCGCTCCTAGACGCATCATTGTATACTACAAATCCTTCTGATCCTGAAGGTAGTGTCAAAATCGGTGCTGATGTCAGACGCTTCTTCAGCTCATCGAAAGTCGCCTGACACTCGTCGGTCCAGATAAACTCCTCGCCTTTACGCGTCAGTCGCATCATAGGCGCAGCTATCCTCGAGAAGTTTTTCACGAACCTCTGATAATATTCGGCAAGTTCGAGGAAACTCCTAACCTCTGTAACTGACGTAGGGGTAGGCCATGTCTCAACTGCAGCTATCTTCTCCGGGTCAACTGATAGTCCATCTCCGGTGATTATGTGTCCCAGAAATGGTACTTTATCCAAGCAAAACTCACATTTGCTGAGCTTGGCGTACAGCCTCTCATGTCTCAGCATCTCCAACACGATCCTGAGATGCCTCTCATGCTCCTCCTGGCTCTTGGAATATACCAAGATATCGTCGATGAATACCACCACGAACTTATCTAAGTACTGGTGGAAGACATTGTTCATCAAACACATAAATACTGCTAGCGCGTTGGTTAAACCAAACGGCATGACTAAAAACTTATAGTGGCCATACTTCGTCCGAAAGGCTGTCTTCGGGATGTCCTCTCTCCGTACCTTGATCTGATGATAACCGGATCGGAGATTGATCTTCGAGAATACATATGCGCCGCAAAACTAATCAAATAAATCATTGATGCGCGACATAGGGTACTTGTTCTTTATCGTTACAGTCCTTAACGCCCTGTAATCATTATGCAACATACCGTCCCGTCCTTCTTCGGTACACTAAGATGGGTACTCCCCATGGAGAAATACTATCCCGACTAAAACCCTCATCTAAGAGATCCTCTACTATGGACCTTCAACTCAACCAACTATATCGGTGTTGTTGTGAAGACGGGAACATAACCGGCTCAACTCTTGGAGTCAACTCTATAGCAAATTCTATCTCTCGGTCAGGTGGCAGGCCAGAAAGATTCTCTAGAACCATATCCCCAAACTCTGATATAATGCGGGGGTACACTGGTTCACCTTTTGCAATGTGTGCCTCTAAGGTAGATGGGCCTCATGCTTCCGGGCTCTTTGAAGAACTCAAACTCAGGGTAATCTGGTGGTCATAAATAATGTAACTACGTCGACAATCTAGTGTCGCGTGGTATTGGCTCATTCAACTCATGCTAGGACAATGTCATCGTCCAGACTTAATCCTCAAAATAAATTCTCCTGTTCTATTTACCACACCAATCCTCCAAAAGAAGATTTCTTTCTTGTCTAAAGTATAATTTCTCTTCTCCTCAAAGTTTTTCCTAAAATTTTATTCCTCAAATTTCTTTTTTTCGTTATCCATCTCTCCAAGTCACATAGTACCATAATGGTATCACCCAAGCACATACTAGAATTCCTGGAATCAGATCATTATCTTCCAAGTGAGAGCCTAAAATTTTATCTTCTCTAGTCCATAATATCATTCCAGATATCGCTATCATTTACAATAATTAAATTCCTAGCATCGAGCTATGCACTTCCATAAATTATTCTAGGTCATGATCAACAATCCCTCCAGCTCTCCGTACTTCCAAGATCACTGCTATCTCAAGTACGAATAGGGTACTACTGGTTCCAATTCTTCTGCTACCTTTCCATACTAGTTCTAGAATCCAAAGGAACCTATCATTCTATACTACTCAGGGTAACAATCTTTTCAGAGAAAGGTATACAAATTCTGTCTTCTGTCGTCTGGTCTTCGATCTTCTTCTGGAGGGAAATCATCAGGCACAAGCATCCTTCTTCGCGAATAATAGGGGATAAGAACAATGATAACGATATTGACAGAAATTAAATAAATACAAATTGGAAGTCCAAGGGCGATAATCATATACAAAGTGAGTTTTTAAAATCGATTATGGATTGAGATCCTATTCAAAAATCATAATATCTATTCCTAATTTGCAGGCTCGCTTGGCACAGTCAGGTGACCAAGACGATTTAAATCTGACCTACATGGGCCACCACAAAAATATGTCATGCCCTAGTCCCAAAATACGTAGGACCAGGAATACGTGACACGCCAGCTACGCATTCGACCAGACTCTAGTCTGACTCGAATACGTATAAGCTGTATAATATAAAAGGCACTATCTAGATATCCCATAAATGTAAACCTCTATGTCTCAATCCAAAATGTACAGAAGTATACAAGAAAGAGCTATATGTGCTAAAGTCGGCCGCCCAATAACATACTAACTCGAATAGACTCGAGAAGAAGTATGAGTCTATAAAAATTAGGCTACAACAGCAGATGAATAATCAATATAAATTAACCATAATGCCGGTAAATATGATGTGAGTACCTGGTACCATGCCCGCAAGACATGCAACTCCAACAGCAACTCCAAATGCTCCGTAATCATCTATGCTACAAAACTGGCAGGGAACCAGGTCCCCAGAGGGACGTAACAAGGTACAAAAATACATCATGCCAAGTAAACAGAAAGTACAAGTGCAACGACAGGGTACTCTATCATAACCAAACAAGTGTGACACAGTTTAAAGACAATGTTCGACACGTGGGCTGTCCAAAATAAAACCGTAGCTCCGGACACGGAAACACACGGGACATACCGCAGCTCCGGGCAAGGAGTCACACGGGTGATACCACTACACTAGATACAGGATCACTACAGATACAGTACATATACATATATATCAGCGCGTGCAGAGGAGCCCAAACGTCTAGTAACTGTATTCCCCTTCCCAAGCAGTCAACGATGGTGCGCTGAACCTGAACCTCTATCTACAGTCTTGACACACAGAAATAACTCAACAGACGCGACCCTAAGGTCGTCCCAGTCTCTGGTCATGATGTCAGTATCAGGATGCAGGAATCTGGCACGATCACAGTGTATAAGTGTGTCCTGGGGTGTCGATATACTCAGGTACGTATATCGAGGTACTACGAAGCATCTATCGATTATTTTAAGACGTTACGACGAATGTCAGCACCCGGTTGTGATCCGGACGTGAAGTATCGAACGTCAACATAAGTACGTGCATAATGTATATAAAGAGCAATAAATATCTGTAATCTAAAATACAGGATGGCAAGGTACACTTGCCTGCGTGCGGCTGCTGATGACGGGGTCCCGGTACCGCGTCTAAGCCCTCAGGTCCCGCAGTACCTAGAGATGAGATACAAACCAATAATCAATAATCTATTCCACGATAGACAGCGATGCGGCACGCATCTACACCGAAACTCAATCTCAGCTTCGACTCACAGGGACAAGACACTAGGGGGGTTGACCACAGTTGACTATCAGTACGATAGTCAAAACATCTAGTCATCTGTACCATATCATCAAACCATCCTCAAAAATACAATTAATGATTATTAACCTTTCGTTTCATAACATTGTTACCAAATCACAAAAGTACTACTCTAATTTAACCCATCATTAATTTCCAGTACCCACATTACCGATCAATGATTTTATACTACACACTAGTTCACAATCCAACACGTGCTCCTCAGTGTTCATCAGTGTTCAAAATATCACCATCTTATTTCTCATTAAATTAATCTTCATTAATTGATTTAGCATTCTTTCCACCATGTATAGTATTCATAACATCTCGTCAAAATCAAATTCCAAACCTCCATGTAAATTATTTTAATTCATTTTAATTTATGTAAACATAAACCCTAACCTACATTAAACCCTATTCTCAAGTCATTATAATCAATATTAACCTTAATCATTATTAGCCTTAAACAACATTAACCTTAATCATCATTAACCTTAATTACATAGTTCAAGTACTACACTACACTAACCATATATATACCAATACTATTAAACCCAAACCCTAGCTATGTACACAAGCCATATATAACAATAATCCTAGCTAACACAACACAATATATAACAATATAGGGAGAGGGAGGAAATATACCTAGGCGGACGGAGCGAGGTGGTGGTAGTGATCTCGCGGTGGTGGTGGTGGTGATGATGTAACCGGACAGGGAGGAGATGATATAGGAAACTGCACAGTTGGCTGGACGGGGGGGGAGTCTCGGCTGGGGGCTGCAGGGACAGCCGCTCGGGGAGAAGCCGCCGGAGGATGGCTGTACAGCCGGAGACTGCACAGTGGAGAAGCTGTTGTCGGGGTGCTGCAGACCGGACTGGAATTGTCGGAGCCGCCGTGGGGGTGGCTCGAGGCTGGAGTCGAGGGGACCAGCGCCATGGAGTAGAGGGTTGCACTGGCCGGAGTTGGCTGCTGTGTTGGTAGCAGCCGGGGTCGGGGTCAGCCGCGGAGTCGGGCACAGCCGAGCACTGCCGGAGCAGCTTGGTCGGCGCTCGGCCGGAGCTGGGCTCGCCGACGCGGTAGAGGGCGGAGCGGGGTCAGCCGCCGGAGTTGGGTCAGTCGCCGGGTGGAGACTTCCCAGGAATAAGAAAGGTTGAAGAAGAATGGATGAAGAAGAAAGAAAAAAATATGGAAAGGGGTGGCTCGGTTTCCAATATAGAGGAGAGAGGAGAGAGAGGGATGGGGTTTCCTAGGTTTTTGGGGATTAGGGACGGCTTGGGAGTTGTGAGGGTGATGGTGATATTTTATAGGGAGGAGTGTGTTGAATGGAGGGTGGAGATGCTCTCATTTAAATTGGAGGGCTAGGATTGATCATGAAGGCTTGGTTTCTTCATGCAAAGTAAGGGGGAAAGATGTTGACTACGGTCAACAAATGGTAACCTCTCCATTTGGCCTTGGCCAATGAGGTGAGGACATCTAAAATCACTATATTTCAACTAAGCCCCTTAAATTCAGGAAATTACACGAACACATAAAATGATGCAAAAAATTGTGGAGAAAATTGTGTTTGGTGATTTGCATGGTGAGGGGGTGTTGGGTGTTGGGTGTTTGGCATGGGTTTAATTAAATGGACATTGGAATTAATTTGGGGATTAAAATAGGATTAGACAAGATTGGTATCCCCGATTTAATTAGAATTAAAGTGTCCCACGCTTTTAAATTAAATGGGGGCACTTGGGGTCAAAATTCGGAAATAACACAAATATCAAAAATGGTGGGGGCTTGGAGTCAGTCTTGGACCCTTTAGTTGGTCCGGCTCAACGGGTTAAGTTGGTATCTCAAAATAGAGGGTAACGACACAGGTGTCCGACACAGAATTTAATTATGGGATTTCAGTTACGAAAAATTGTGCAATTAATTTAGAGCACAAGAAAATATGAATTTGAGTGACGGAAAAGTCCAACGCCTAAATTGGCGAGTCAAGTCAGAAGTATAATAGTCCGATAGAATTTATGAGCTGATATTGGGCTCTGAATAATTTAGCAATGATAGGGCGCGCCAAGGGTTTAATTAAATAAAATAAAATAACAGACAAACTCAACTCTACTCTAAACCTCAACATCTGCTGCTAATCCAAAATTTTTCCAATCCAAACCTGACTATCTATAGAATTAATCGAGGGGGTTTACAGCTACTACAGACGGTTCGTAAAGGATTTTTCCAAGCTTGCCTCACCTCTGACTCGCCTCAGACAGAAGGGAGTCGCGTTTGAGTGGTCCGCCGACTGCGAAGCATCGTTTGCTGAGTTAAAGCAGCGCCTCACTTCTGCCCCGTTACTTGCACTACCGGACGAGACTTCGGGATTTCAAATCTTTAGTGACGCTTCAGGGTAGGGCTTAGGGTGTGTACTTATGCAGCAAGACAGAGTGATAGCCTATGCATCCAGACAGCTGAAAAAGCATGAAAAGAATTATCCCACGCATGATCTGGAACTGGCAGCAATTGTGTTCGGGTTAAAATTATGGCGACACTACCTTTATGGGATGCCTTGCCGAATTTACACCGATCACAAGAGTTTAAAGTACTTATTCACCCAAGTAGATTTGAACCTACGACAGCGGGGTTGGCTAGAATTTATAAAGGATTACGACTTGACGATAGACTATACGCCTGGCAAGGGAAATGTGGTAGCGGATGCATTGAGTCGGGTCTTTACGGGATCTCTGTCCGTCGATCGCAGGTTACAAAGGGAGTTAGAAGACATGGACATCGAACTCAGAATTCGTTATCGCGGCGCGCAGGTTGCTCAGATACGATTTGTACCCAATCTGATAGAGAGAGTCACATCTACTCAAAGAGACGATCCATTCCTCCAGAAAATGCGAGAGCAGGTCCAAGCGGGGAAGGCGAAAGACTTTGTAGTAGATGAGAATGGGGTGTTGCGAGTGAAGGGAAGGCTATGCGTCCCCAATGATTCAGAACTCAGAAAGGAAATCCTTACAGAAGCACATTATGCAGCCTATACAATCCATCCCGAAAGCACAAAAATGTGTAAGAACCTTCATACTATCTTCTGGTGGCACGACATAAAGAAAGATGTGGCGCTCTTTGTGTCGCAATGCATAACCTGTCAGAGGGTGAAAGCAGAGCATCAGAGGCCGGGTGGAGAAATACAAAATCTTGCTATCCCGGAATGGAAGTGGGAGCACATCAGCATGGACTTTATTGTTGGTCTGCCAAGGACGCAACGGGGGAACGACGCAATCTGGGTCATCGTCGACCGGTTAACCAAGTCTGCACACTTTATTGCTATTAAAAGTACTTGGGGCGCCGATCGCCTTGCCCAGACCTACCTTGACGAGATAGTCCGGCTGCACGGAGTGCCAGTTTCTATAGTATCAGATCGGGACGGACGGTTAATCTCACGTTTCTGGACAAGCCTTCAGTCGTCGATGGGGACCAAGTTGAAATTCAGCTCAGCCTACCATCCTCAAACAGATGGCCAGACAGAACGGGTGAATCAGGTACTAGAAGATATGTTGTGCCTCTGCGTAATCGATTCCAAGACAAGTTGGGATGTCAACCTGCCGTTAGCCGAATTTGTTTACAACAACAGTTATCAGTCTAGCATCCAGATGGCTCCGTATGAGGCACAGTATGGGCGGAAGTGTAGGTCACCGATCTGCTGGGATGAAGTTAGGGAAAGGCAAATCCTTGGGCCGGAACTGGTTGAACAAACAGTGCAGAAGGTTCGGCTGATTCGAGAACGGTTAAAAGTAGCACAAAGTCGGCAAAAGAGCTATGCCGATGTTCGTTGTCGCCCTCTTGAATTCCAAGAAGGGGACCATGTGTTCCTAAAAGTCTCGCCCATGCGTGGTGTGACGAGATTCAGGATAAAAGGGAAGTTAAGTCCGAGATTTGTTGGCGCGTTTGAAATTCTCAGACGAGTGACTTCAGTTGCTTACCAAATAGCCTTGCCGCCAGTACTATCAGATATGCACGATATTTTTCATGTGTCTCAGCTAAGAAAGTATGTGCACGACCCGAACCATGTGGTAGACTTTGGTCAGTTAGATCTGCAGGCGGACTTATCGTACGCCGAAGAACCCGTACAGATCTTGGAACATAAGGAAAAGCAGTTACGGAATCGGGCAGTATCGTTAGTGCGCGTTCTGTGGTGGAACCACGCGGTCAAAGAATCGACGTGGGAACTCGAATCTGATATGAGGGAAATGTTTCCTTTATTATTCCTTAGTGGTAGGTTCTATTCTAAGTTTCGGAACGAAACTTTCTTTTGGATGGTTATGATGTAATGCCCCGTTCCCCCTATTCGGGGAGCGCGGCCAAGAAATACTTACGACCGTCCGGACGTGACAGATTGAATCAAGATCCTTTCCTCGTTATGGATTGATTTCTTCAGAATCAGGTCCCATATTCAATGGATCGTGCCTCAAGGAAGGACTCGGCGGCAGAGTCGAGAGGGGCCTTTCCGTTGTGCTGGTTTCCTTGTCCGTTTTCGTGCCGCTTGGTTGCTTTCTTGTTGGTTTTATGACTTGCATTTTCTTGAACGGTTTCGATGGATTTTATTGTTTTCGTTCTTAGGATCTCGCAATTTTATATCGAACCTCGGAGACCGAAGCAGGAGATATTGATCATCTGTTGGTGCGTATAGGTGATCGGGTAGACGATGCATGCGCAGAGTCTTAAAGTTCTCCCTTTTCTCTCCTAGTTCTCCAACTTGTGAGTGGCTTTATTTCGATTAGCACCCTTCTGCCAAGTCTTCACTCTAATAATAATTGACTCATTATGCATCCCGCTCCAACGATATCATGATAAGAATAAAACTGAGTCAAAAAGTAAGATGAGTTAGACTTGAAACACTTGGAATGCTTGTCACTTAGAATGCTCAAACGATCTCATTGATGCGTGCTTGTCCGCTATGCATTTATATATCCATGTTTCAGTTGTAGCTAGAACTTATTCTATATAACTGTACGGATGTATTGTGCAAACTATATCAAAATGCAATCACTTGGATAGGAAGACTATGCCAATGCACTATGCTAAAGTAGTTGTATACATTCTTGTGGTTTGAATGCTTTATCTATTGATTTAGTATAATTGCGTAGTTCGGTCGGACAACTTGTGCACAAGGTTTAGTTCCTGCGAACGGCGCCCGGGGCACTGGGGATTCTTTCCGGGCGGAACTCGGATAGCTACGCTAGCGAGACTAGCACGGGTAAGGCGGGGGCAGGCCTTGTAGCGGGGCTTGCTACCCGAGATGCAAGGGTCACCGCTTACTGTAGCTATTGTCCATGGTGGCAATGATATGCCATGACCCAAATGTACATATATTTCTACATTGCTTGCTCAAACTAATGGTGTCTTCGTGGCAGGGAAGAATATGGTAAGTATTATGCAGGCAGTTCAGACGGGAAGGTAAATGTTACCTAACGGTAGCACGTTTGTTCTGTAAATCGAATATATTCAATGCTTGCATGAAATTGAACTAAAGCAAGATAGAAAGACCACAATAATATTGCATACTTCATATGAACAAACTTGGATTTGGTTAGTTGGGTTAGCTCGCCCTCACCAGTACTTTCATAGTACTGACCCTTGTTGCAGCAGGTTCCCCGAGCCCGAGCGACGCGGCGAGGAGCTGAAGCTTCTTCTTTCTCCAACCAGTCCAGAATCCGACGCATTCCGTTCGTGACTTTTGAAGCTTGTACAAAGCACTTGGAGCAAGCGCAACCCTTATATGAGGCTCCGTGGCAAGGCGATAGCTTCGCCAGCAGGTGTCTATAATGTCTTTTGAAGTTTTAGTAAAATGATGTGATGTATGAGAACGGCTATCTCATTTTGTATCCAAGTTGTAAGCCCGTGTGGCATCCTTCTCGTTTTGGGTCAAGAGTCTGTAAACAGATGTTCATTATCAATAAAAAGGAACTTTTCTATGCCTCAATGTGTGTTATCTTATTTGCGTACTCTGTTGCATATGTTCTAAAGATCATCATTATGCCTAGGCCTTGTGCACGTACGCCCTACGCGTGCACGGCATCACGCCCGGAGAACGATTATCTATTGGGCGAAATCGGGACGTCACACCTTGCACCAAAATACGTGCCAGAGGTAAAAGTCTCTAAATGGGACAAATTATAGGTCAAACAAATTCTAAACGTCGCTCCCAAATAGAATCAAAGATGAGGGAGATACATCACATTGAAGTATGGGCGTCGGAGCGGTGCTGCTGCACGCGTGCGCGCGCGGGACGGACGGACGGCAGTACGGCGGTGGCCCGCGGCTGCGGCGGCACGACACGGCGGATGCGGCGGTCGTCCGGAAGTCGTCGGGGGCGGTCGCCGGGCTGGGGTAGGGTTAGGGTTTAGGTTGGTTGTAATATATATATATATATATATATATATATATATATATATATATATATATATATATATATATATATATATATATATATTAGGGATAGGGAGAGGGGGATCATGTTCCAGCGGGGGGGGTGGTTCTGTGGGTTAGGGGTTTTAAGTAGTTTAGGTTAGAGTTATTAGGAGTAGGTTTTAGTTAGTTAAGGTTTTAAGTTGTTTGGGTTTTATTTTTTATTTTTTATTTTTTTATTTTTCTTTTCTTTTTTCTTTTTTATTTTATTAACAACATTATTATTATTATTATTATTATTATTATTATTATTATTATTATATATATATATATATATATATATTAACATATATATGTTTACACATATAGATGATGTTCAAAATTCCAAAAATAATATTTGCAAACAAAATAAATTCTAGAAAATTACTTTGTAAAGTTTTAATAAAATACTACACCCAAAATATTTTATAAAAATATTTTATAATTAATGATTAGATATTTATCTAGTTATATAAATCAAGTAATTGTATTATCTAATTAACTAAGTAATTAATTAAATGATTATCCACAAAATAGGATAATAATAAATAATATAAAATATTACAAAAAGAGAATTTGCCTTATTTGGCATGAAGAATTATGGGATGCTAATTATATAAAAGTTAGAATTAGAAAATAACCATAATTAAATTATATATATAATATCTAAATATTTAACAATTAATCTATGGTCGTTACACTAATGTCATACTAACACCAAGGGGTCGAATTTCTGTGCCACAAAAAGATTCTACAGGTAGTGTCTCCTGTATAGGCTACTTCCTATGAAGGGGGATACAAATTTTGGGGCCATTCTATATTATTAATGTCCAAACCACGGTGAAGTGTTCTAATAAAATTATTGGATTTTAATTTATTTTGAAAAATAAGCTAAAACAAATACAAGAAATACAAAATACACACAAAATACCTATTTTTGGGTGAGAGAATTTACACTTGTAAAAGCGCAATCTAGGCTTGTACGACATCACGTCCGTGTCTACTTTCGATTCTTCAGAATCAGGGCGTGACTTTGTGTCTTGGAGTATTTGGTGACTACGAGTCGCCACGGAACAACAATCGGAGGACAGAAGAGATGATGGGATTTAGTGGGACGAGTAGACTTGTTCCTCGATCGTACTTACAAACGAAGAGGCGTTGGAGTATAGTAGGGCGAGAAGACTCGTGCATCACCGTACTTACATTCGAAATGTTGCATGGTCATGGACTGCCCATGAACGGGCTTGGTATTATTCCTCGAACGAGATCGCCTGGGCAACAGGACCGTTCGACCTAGGAGGAATCGAAAGTGCTAATTGAGCACGGTATAGCAAGACATTTCACTGAGGTATTGCAACCTTCTGGTGGATGGACGTCGCTTGCCAGGATCGTATTTTAAAACGATTATTTGTTGGACCTACAGGTGAGGAGTTACAACCAAATACCCTAAAAGTGTCACCACATGTGTTGTGTAATAGTCCATTTTGTCACTCATGTCGCTAGTGACCTTCATATAGATAAGTTGCGGTGGGCTATCGAATGTTTCAGCCAGGAGAATGAATGTTACCTTGTCTCGATGCAAGAGTGTGCACATCGGCTATATTTTAGAGTCGTTATTGAGCAAGGCGACTCAACTTGTTTCATACGTTACGGACGCGATTCGAATATAACATGTTTAGTCATCGAGACGACCGAATATAATAAGTTTACTTACCGATGCGATCGAGTATAACATGCTTGTCTGCTTAAGTGAATTCAATGTTATATATGCGAATATGCTTTCATAACTTAAGGTTTACATGCAAAATTGATTTACTGCTTTTGATGCATGCCTCGAACATGAATTGTAATTCATTTAAGTTCTAATAGAAAGATCACTATATAATGTGTATGCTTCACATGATTACTTAGTGTCGATTTAAGCGAGTGGGTCATCCTGCTCACTAGTATAATATGCGTACTGATCCCCCAATCCCCTAGGTACAAAAGATCGCTCAGACATACCCAAGGCGTTGGAAGCTCGGATTAACAACATGCAGGGGTTCGACCGGGATGCGTGTTGTCACGACCCGCACCCGGACGATCGGGGCACGAGTACGTGGTACATCCAGCCTACGCCATAGCATTGGCAGTAGAACGCTGTCTAGTCCTCAATGTGATTCATACTAATACACTAGTTCTATCATGTACTCAATTACAATATTCTAAGAAAGAATGAATAAGGATGATAATCCAACAACAATCTAAAAGAAATAAAACTAAGACATGACACTGAGATAAAGGAATGTTAGCCTAGATCTCACCAGAGGTCACCACTATGTCTACAGTGCAAAAGTAGTCTCAATCATAGCATCACTCTAAACTTAGAAACATGGAGCACAATAATGCCTAAAAATATTATTCAGTCATGATGGAACGAGCACAACTCCAATAACAGTTCCAATAAAATGATAAAAACTATAAAACAGTATAGTTATGTAATACATAATAAAAAAGTATGAGCAAGAATATGGTACAGTAATAATGAAGGTAAGTAAAGCATGAGAAATATGACATAAATCATGAATATGAACCGAACATGAAATAACCATACTAACTAAGTACTTGAAATACTAGCTTCGATATGTGATCGGTTTGGGAACTTGCACAGGGATTTATGGCCTGATTAATCATACGTGAGGTATATGATTAACACTCACATGGTTTACTTACACATGGAAGGGTATGATGACACATCTAACTAACATTTCTCCACCCCCGACTAGTACAATGGATCCAAACAATGACATGTTACACAAGAATAATTTGCACATGGATAACAAGCACATGAATAACAAGCACATGAATAACATGCAAAGGAATAACATGAAAGCAATATCTCATGACAGGGATCCATGATATACCAATCTGTGTACCATCGTGTCAGGAATCAAGTACAATACTACTAAAACATATATCATGGTAATCATCAAGTAAAGGAAACTATCAGATAATGTACTCGCTTGAGGTCCTGTGCTGAAATATCAAACAGTGTCTGAATCGGAACCTCGAAGACCTATATATGAATTTGTATGCCAAATAGATGCTTCAGAAACATAAAAATGCTCAACTAACTACAATCTAAGTTTCTAGGTCAAAACTAGGTCATTCGAGTTAAACTAGGTCAATTACCTAATTTGGGTTCCAAATTATCTCCTTGGTTGCATATATAGCTATACTAGTTAGATCTAGGTAATATCAAGTATTTATAGGTTTTCTAGGTCAATGTCTTGCTAATACTAAATTTCTAAGTCATACTAGCTAGTTATAAGTATAATAATATCATAATATACTATATAGACTCATAGATACTACTAACTTATGATATCCTAACACATAACCCATTACCTTAGTTTAACTCAAAATCTTGCCTAATATCCTAATTTACCTTGAACTCAACCTAATATCACTACACCAAATAAGGGTTTTTACGGCCCGCAAATTGCGCCATAAATCTAATTTAACGTCTCACATGGTCGTGCCGTAAAAGCTCCAGCCGTAAAAGGATTCTAGTAGTTACGACATGCAATAATAAGTCGTAACTTAGGTAAATGCAAGTCGTAAATGAAACTGCTAGAAAACTTTGGATCTTATTTACGACCCAAAATGCAGGTTATAAATACTAAACTTTTATGGCTCGAAGTGAGGGCCATTAAAGTATTCAATTGCTTTAGTTTATGGCACACATAGCAAGCCGTGAATACTTAAAATGAAAACATTTTTAAGACTTGCATTTGTGGGACGTTAAAGGGTTGACAAGTTTTATTTTGCGGCTCGTAAGGCGTGTCATGATTATGGTTTTTTAAATTAAATCCACATTTGAATAGATACAGATACAAATTAATCAACCAGAATCAAATATGACTATAATTTTGGTTTTCACATTATTTCCAACAGAAATCAAACTAAGTGTACATGAATTGAGAGTATTTTCTTCCAAAAAGTAGAAAATAAGATGATAAAACATGATAGAATATTTAACAGAAAGCAAAAGTCTTTAAACAAGATTTCCAAGAGAAAAATCATTTTCTCACTTAAGACTCAAAGAAAAAGTTACTTTCTCACTACAAAAACAAAAGCCACTTTCTCACTAGACACTTCAAAAGCTTCAAATGATTCTGTGCTTCCTAGGTGTGTAGTGAGAATCTTAATACAAGAGATTGTCTCTACACCAATAATTCCTCTAATTCAAATACCAAAAAGAATTCAGCTGTACTTTGTGTATTGCCAGAAAATGGTATAGAGGTTGAACTATTGGACCATGTCAGTGTCTATCGCGAACTATACATAAGCTTCATGTGAGTCTCCTTGTGTAAGGAACATAGTCAGCACATTCTTCTTCAGCAAGTAAGATCCCCAGCTCGCAAGCTCGCAACCTGCATATATTTACTACTAGTAAGATGAACAATAGTATCTAAAAAGTGGAGGTTATAACAACAGCGAAGAAAAGTGTAAACAAAACAAACATGCATGTATAGATAAAAATAATTTAACCCCAATCTTCAACTTTGCAAATCGATCAAATATGATCTAAAACCAGTCAAATCTGAATAGCATCAACATGCAACAAGTTCCCTTCCGATTTGATTGATCATATTGGTCGGTCCACCATGATTCCTCCATTTTCTAATGCACTTCCACGACATTATGAACCCATTCATCACTTAGTCTCAATGCCATGTGAGGTTGCACTTATAAACCTACAGAACCTATTTGGTGTTTTAAAGTTAGATAACGGATGCCAAAAACTGTACTGATTCACATGATTACTGGTGGAAATAAAAAAATGTGGAAATATGGAAAGGCATGCAGAAAAATATAAGACAGGTAGAAGAGGTAGCAGATCAAACCGTTTCGTAACAAGAATTTACTAGGACATTGTACATCAAAGAAACTGTTGACTTAAATATCTCTAATAACAGTCGAAGATCTTGATAACTCCTCTAAAACATACAGTTTTCTTCTACTTGAAACTAGATTAAAATATAGTGTGTTGTTGGTGGATGTAAATATAGTATCAGACTATGATGATTTTGGACTGGTTAACTACTGTTCTTGGACTGGATGTAAATATAGCATCAACAACAAGTAAGAAATTGTTAGTGAGGGAAATTTTGATCATGGTTCACATCAATTAAAACAAAATCATCAGCATTTGAGGTACAGAACAGAAGCATATAGGAAGTATGAACAAGGGCTTACACAAGGCGCCTCGGCACTTTAATCACCTGTAATTCATAAAGGATTACCATTCAAAAGATGTCCAAGGATTGAGAAACATAAAGACAATAAATTAATTGCATTAGTTTTTTGCTGGCAAAGAAACTAACCAACAAATTAGACATGCCAAAGATGATAAAATATCAACCAAATCACAACTTTACAAAAGATTTCATTAAACATAAGTGATCATTTACTTGTCAAAAAGGTCTGTACACAGAGACAAATGAAAGGAACTATTCAGTACTACATCTAGTAGCAAAATAGAATTAAAATTTACATGCCAAAGATCTTGGTGGTGTATCTGACCAGTATCAGGTGATGTGTCTGAGTATCCAACATGTAATATATGACACCCATGTTGAAGTTAACACAGAAATAAGATCTAGGAATGGCCGAGAAAAGGAGAGGTAGAAGAGGACGTTTGTGTGCTGTTGTCAATACATGGTATAGGTAGAGCTACACTTACATAAGTAATCATTTACTAATACAGTTTTTGCACTATATAAGTGATACAGTTTGTTGCCAGTATTTGTACTAAATTAAGTGATACATTTTCAGTGCGATTGGCAAGGCATATGGGAAGAGAACGTAAGTCTCTTTCTTAAAACAATATAATTGTAGATAAATAATCATTTACTGATACAAAAGATAAATATAATTGTATATAAGTGACCATTTACTAGTCAAAAAGGTTTCTACACAGAAAATTAAAGGAACTGTGCTTCATTATTTACCTCGTGTGGCATGATACAGAAAACTAAAGCAGAATTCTCGCTGTGACAATTATGATCTTACTATACTGACTTTATAAGAATTAAGATTAGCAGTCATAGGCAGCTTATTTAAAATGGAAGAAGGGAAAATTAGCAAATAAAGAGCAAGTGCAATCATATCATGTGATGTCTTCCCCCAAAGCCAACCACAAAATTTTATAAGGATGAAGATTTCTCACCTTTGCAGATACTTTTCCCGTGTCGATCTGCATGAAAAAAAAATCATAAACCAGAGGTCCGAGATAGTGATACACCAGAAGAGTTATCATTATTAAAAGAGTACACCAGAAGAGTTATCATTATTAAAAGAGTTATCATCATCATTTGATGTTGTTTCTAATCAAGCATTTACGTATAGAAAATGACAAGCATTTTATCACTGATTCTAATGGGAAACAATGCGTAGAGATCTACCATTTGTATCTAAGTTTGGAACACAGTAACCTTTTGTAGTACTTCTTTCAATTAACATCCGGTTTGAAAATGTAGACAACCACATAGGTAACAAGCGTCGCAGTTCGTCTGACCAGAGCCGGTGGTTCCTTTGAGGAATTGGATTGAACACCTACCGGTCAAGTTAGAATCAATAAAGTTCATGAATATTTTCGATCCGAACCAGCGCTTCAGACGATTGAACCAGAACTCGCTGATCAGCAATACGGAGTTACAAGAAATCTAGGAGATTAAAACAGGGAACTCGCCTTACCGGAGAAGGATCGACGATCGAACCAGAGCTCGCTGATCAGCAAAACAGAGTTACAAGGACCGCCAAGAAAAGGTTCGGAACTGTCGTCAGCGATCGTCTACCACCGAGCCAACCGCGCGCTTCTCTTTAAAGCAATCAACAATATACCTCTACAAAAAAGCAATTAAACATAGACAACAAGGTTCCTTACTCAGAAGAGGCAAAATTAATCACAATAAATAAATTTCTACAATATAGGCATTTATAATGGTTCTCTTAAACACCCAAAGTTTCCTCCTTTTCTCGAACATGTTTCAAATTGGGCTTTATACTAAACTATTTCCATCAGTACAAAGTAATCCATTACATGAACAAAGGGAAGCTAAGAGCATACCTACAGTTATCAAGACTCATCTTTCTCTTAGCTAGCAAATCCTTAAGCTTCCCTGGCGTCGTGACCAAAATATGCACTCCTCTCTATACCACCTCGAGCTGTGACCTCATATCCCCCCATGCACAGCAACGACCTAATCTCCGAGTACCCGCACTGCCTCAGCGGCACCAAGAACTCCACCACCACATCGAACGTCTGCCATGCTTCTTTAGAGAGGTTTTTTTGGGTTTGGACGTTGTTCTCAGCCCTTTTGTTTTTGTTTTTGTTGTGTTTGGTGAATAGAAGAAACTCGGAGAAATTTTTCTTCCTTCGCAGTTTTGTGTTAAAACTGGTGGTAAAATTAATTTTTTGTAACGCGAGATGTGATTTATGGCGTAAATTTGATAGGCAAAAAAAGTCCTTTTATTTTACGGCCTACCAGTGCAGGTTGTGAAATGTTATAAATTTTTTATATATTACGACTTGCATTAATACATAATATTTAACGGCTCTAAAAATGTACGTCATCACAAAGAGGAAAAAAATAAAGAAAATTTATGTCTCGCATTTTAAGCATGTCGTAATTTTATATCATTTACGGCCAATATCCAATGCACGTCGTAAATGAGAGGCCGTAAAAGTCCTGATTTTGTGTAGTGTATCTTAACAAAATATCCATTCCTAATATCAATACATTGGTATCTTTTCATGGTACCAAGGTATCATCAATACCCCAAACTAGACTCTAATACTAGCACTATCACCCATAACTCACTACCCTTGCTCATCTCCACACCTATCCTAAAAATCCCAATTGATACACTCTAGTATCAGACATTTACACACACAAAGTACCCACTGATGCCACATACCTTACTAGCATAATACCCACACTACACTACACTCTCTAACCCATCATTCACATGCACCCACCTGGCACAGTTGCACCAAGTCTCACTAACACACTTACCCATACACCCTCATTATGCCCTCACATACCTAGCAACTACAGCACGTGCAACTACCAGCACCTATCCAATGGCAGGGAACAAGACTCCCCACATGCCCAACTAACCATGCACTGTTCTGTGCAACCAGATCTACTGTGCAAGCACTGCTTTGCAGTTGACACTGCACAGTAGCCTGAACTCAGGTTTAGTGTAGTGTACCCTGTAGTGCCCTGCTCCGCGTCGGCACATGTACAAGAGATATCGATTTGTTGACTCAAAAATGATATCTTACTTAAGAGCTCCTTGTTGAAGCATGAGATGATTGATCAAGGTGAGTGGGCAGAACTTCGTTCTCTGATTCTTGCACGCCTTAGTAATGAATCTGAGTTTTTGAATGCTTGTTTGCTTAAGAAGATAGTTTCATAAGAAGAATGATAGAACCTGCCTTGCATGCTTAATAAGAGAACTCATATAGCTTGTCATTGAAACGAACATGTCTGCTTAACTAAGAGAACCTGAAACGCTTGTCTAAGAGTAAGAGATTGCTTAAACATGTTTCACTATCGCTTGTGGTTCGAGAGAACCATATCGTGCTTGAACTTGTTCAGAGAGGGCGGCTAGTCCGCACAGAGATAGATGGTCTGCCGGTTCATCTCGTCTGCATCCTAGAGTTTATCTGATAGTATTTTATGCATTCGCATCGGTCGGACAATGGCTATTGGTGAAGAGTTGAAACTTGGTCACGGCTGCTACAGAGATAGTAGAAAGCAACCATGAGTCACAGCTGCTAATAGCATCAGATAAAAGAGTCATTAGTTAGCTGGATTACCGCTACCGATCCTAAGTTTCTCGGGGACCGAAAAGCATATAGATAGTTCATCGTGTTGGCTTGATAGAGGATAGTTCCTAGATGGTGCATTGTCCCTAGAGTCTTTGAGTATAGCTCACGAGACACGCTGCACACACCCTGATAATAGAACAATCAATTTGCCTTGTATGCTTGAATGAATCAAACATGAACTCTGTTTTCAAAGATGTTTCCAAAAGAAAGTAATATGACTCTGTTCTTGTGCTGCATGTAACAAACATAGGTAAAACTAGAAAGATCACTAGTAATGTAATATTTTATAACATGATTACTTAGTATTGGTTTTAGTAAATGTTGCTTCTGTTCAGTTGTTTATACACACCAATACTTATAAAAGTGCTGACCACCAACAGTTTGCTTGCTTGCAGGTACTGGATCGCCCGAGGAAGCGATAGGCGTGCCTCATCCCCAAGACCCGAAAATCTGGTTTTGATTGCTTTGAGCTGCTTTCGTATAGAGGGGCATAATGTATGGAACGATGCCATTGTATTCAGAGAACCTTGTGTCTCGATTTGCCCCGTATACTCAGATGGATAAATGTTTGCAACAATGTCCCTCCGTTGCTTACTCGATAGATGCGATGATAGCCAAACTTTAACGATGTTGCCTTCTGCGGGCGCAATCCCAGGCTCGTACGGCATTATGTCTCGGTAGCAAACGACTCTATGCCCCACGGGAGCGCCGAAGCACGGTGATTCGCTTCCGGTGGGGGCGTTGGTCGGGAGACCTTCGGGATCGGGGCGTGACATAATGGTATCAGAGAGATTCGATTCTTTGCCTATTCCGTTGCTACGACTCTGAGAAGTGCTCGATATTGTATTACAATAGAGCGTTCCATACAATAAGTCCATAAATATTCTCAAAGTTGTGCAAAATTTTCTGGATTTGATTTGTTGCTTGAGAGTTGTGCTTGTGCTTGTATTGTGCTAGAGTTTTCGATTGAGGATGGCGAGGGATGAGGACTATCGCTGCTCGGAATATCGAAAAGTTTCTCTTTGAAGTTTCGAGGACAAAACTTTTTGTTTGTGGATAAGTATGTAGTGTCCCGCTCCGCATCGGCACTATGTACAAGAGATATCGATTTTCTGACTCAAAAAGGATATCTTCCTTAAGAGCACCTTGTTGAAGCAGGAGATGACTGATCAAGGTGAGTGGGCAGAACTTCGTTCTCTGATTCTTGCACGCCTTAATAATGAATCTGAGTTTTTGAATGCTTGTTTGCTTAAGAAGATAGTTTCATAAGAAGAATGATAGAACCTGCCTTATATGCTTAATAAGAGAACTCATATAGCTTGTCATTGAAACGAACCTGTCTGCTTAACTAAGAGAACCTAAAATACTTGCCTAAGAGTAAGAGATTGCTTGAACATGTTTCACTATCGCTTGTGTTTCGAGAGAACCATATCGTGCTTGAACTTGTTCAGAGAGGGCGGCTAGTCCGCACAGAGATAGATGGTCTACTGGTTCATCTCGTTTGTATCCTAGAGTTTATCTAATATTGTTTTTATGCATTCACATCGGTCGGACAATGGCTATTGGTGAAGAGATGAACCTTGGTCACGACTGCTACAGAGATAGTAGAAAGCAACCATGAGTCACAACTGCTAATAGCATCAAATAAAAGAGTCATTGGTTAGCTGGATTACCGCTACCGATCCTGAGTTTCTCGGGGACCAAAAAGCATATAGATAGTTTATCGTATTGGCTTGATAGAGGATAGTTCCTAGATAGTGTATTGTACCTAGAGTCTTTGAGTATAGCTCACGAGACACACTGCGCACACCCTGATAATAAAATAATCGGTTTGCCTTGTATGCTTGAATGAATCAAACATGAACTCTGTTTTCAAAGATGTTTCCAAAAAAAAGTAATATGACTCCGTTCTTGTGCTGCATGTAACGAACATAGGTAAAACTAGAAAGATCACTAGTAATGTAATATTTTATAACATGATTACTTAGTGTTGGTTTTAGTGAATGTTGCTTCTGTTCAGTTGTTTATACTCACCAATACTTATAAAAGTGCTGACCCACCAATAGTTTGCTTGCTTGCAGGTACTGGATCGTCCGAGGAAGCGATAGGCGTGCCTCATCCCCAAGACCCAAAAATTTGGTTTCGATTGCTTTGAGCTACTTTCGTATAAAGGGACATAATGTATGGAATGATGACATTGTATTCAGAGAACCTTGTGCCTCGATTTGCCCCGTATACTCAGATGGATAAATGCTTGCAACAATGTCCCTCCACTGCTTACTCGATAGATGGGATGATAGCCAAACTTTAATGATTTTGCCTTGTGCGGGCGCAGTCCCAGGCTCGTACGGTATTACGTCCCGGTAGCAAACGACTCTACGTCCCGCGGGAGCTCCAAGCCGCGGTGATTCACGTCCGGCAGGAGCGTTGGTCGGGAGACCTTCGGGATCGGGGTGTGACATAATGGTATCAGAGTGATTCGATTATTTGCCTATTCCGTTGCTACGACTCTGAGAAGTGCTCGATATTGTGTTGCAATAGAGCGTTCCATACAATAAGTCCATAAATATTCTCAAAGTTGTGCAAAAGTTTTCTAGATTTGATTTGTTGCTTGAAAGTTGTGCTTGTGTTGTGCTAGAGTTTTAGATTGAGGATGGCGAGGGATGAGGACTATCGTTGCTCGAAATATCAAAATATTTCTCTTTGAAGTTTTAAGGATGAAACTTTTTATTGGTGGGTACGTATGTAGTGCCTCACTCCGCGTCGGCACTATTTACAAGAGATATCGATTTGCTGAATCAAAAAGGATATCTTTCTTAAGAGCTCCTTGTTGAAGTAGGAGATGATTGATCAAGGTGAGTGGGCAGAACTTCATTCTCTGATTCTTCCACGCCTTAATAATGAATCTGAGTTTTTGAATGCTTGTTTGCTTAAGAAGATAGTTTCATAAGAAGAATGATAGAACCTGCCTTGCATGCTTAATAAGAGAACTCACATAGCTTGTCATTGAAACAAATATGTTTGCTTAACTAAGAGAACCTGAAAGGCTTGTCTAAGAGTAAGAGATTGTTTGAACATGTTTCACTATCGCTTGTGTTTTGAGGAGAACCATATCGTGTTTGAACTTGTTCGGAGAGGGCGGCTAGTCCGCACAGAGATAGATGGTCTGCTGGTTCATCTCGTCTGCATCCTAGAGTTTATCTGATAGTGTTTCATGCATTTGCATCGGTCAGACAATAGCTATTGGTGAAGAGCTGAACCTTGGTCACGGCTGCTACAGAGATAGTGGAAAGCAACCATAAGTCGCAGTTGCTAATAGCATTAGATAAAAGAGTCATTGGTTAGCTGGATTACTGCTACAGATCCTGAGTTTCTCGGGGGCCGAAAAGCATATTGATAGTTTATCGTGTTGGCTTGATAGAGGATAGTTCATAGATGGTGCATTGTCCCTAGAGTCATTGAGTATAGCTCATGAGTCACGCTGCGCACACCCTGATAATAGAACAATCGATTTGCCTTGTATGCTTGAATGAATCAAACATGAACTCTATTTTCAAAGATGTTTCCAAAAGAAAGTAATATGACTCCGTTCTTGTGCTGCATGTAACGAACATAGGTAAAACTAGAAATATCACTAGTAATGTAATATTTTATAACATGATTACTTAGTGTTGGTTTTTGTAAACACCCTAATTTTTCAGAATAATTTTAATACTATTTTCCACAATTTTTCGGTATTTTTCTGGATGAGGAACCAAGGTAATTATGATCAAAGGATTTTTAAACGCAGTTAATTGATATTAAAATATTATGGAAATAATATATTATGGTGTAAAATGGAAAACCGGACATAGGGTAATTTTTTGCGGATTTATTGGACTCCGAAATTATTTTTAAAGCCCTGAAAATCCATGTAGAATTAAACCAAAATAAACCCGTGCCAAACACCCAGCATCCCCATGAGGGCTGAAGCCTAGCCCAAGGAGCATTGACCCAGCCCAAATCCTAGGCCCAACCCAAGAGGGGTTGACCAGTCAAACCTATTCTAGGTCAACCCCAATACCATACTCATATATATATATTATTCCTCTTCCCTATATTTTTCTATTCCTAAAACCCAAAGAGAACCCACAGCTGACATTACCATCGCCGGCTCCCTTCCTAATACCCACGCCCTCATCCTTCTTCCGCTCCGACAGTACAGCGGCCACCCCCGACCGGCGTCGTACACCCGCGGCTGACCCCGCACCCCGGCGGCCTGTGCAGCGATCCCCGCGCTGCTCCGGTCCGCACACCCTTCGACCGATCTGCGGCACCACCCCTGACCCGCCCCGGCTGCTGTGCACCCCGACCGCCTACTGACCGAGCCCCGCTCCGGCCAGTGCGAGCTCCGACCGGTCTGTGCATCCCGGTCCCCGACCCTAGGTGCAGCGACCCAAGTGCATTCGGCTGTGCACCCTCCTCCAGGCCGACCCCGCACCCCAACCGGCCGGCTTCCCCGCTCCTCCCCGTCCGACTTCAGCGTCACCACCACTCGACAACACCTGAACGCCACCGCTGCCCTAACCCCGGACACGGCCAACACGGACCCAGCAACATCCCGGATACGGCAGATTCGGACCAGGACACAAAACAATATCTCGGACGCGTGAAACTCAGATTCACGGAGCCCTGTTCAGGTACCGTTTTCTCCCTCATCATATTTCTATTTTTGATTCTGTCAGTTACAACGTGTAGACTGTATAACCCTCTCGGTGCCCGTGCAACCCGCTCGGTGCATCGCGTCCTGTGGTGATCGCAAACCGCGATCCAAAAACAGGAAAACCAACGCCCTATTTTACCTCGAAACTGAGTGCGCCCCCGCAAACGGGACGACTTGGTCACACGAGGTCTTTACCAAAACGTGCGCATCGTTGATACGGATATGTGGGATTTCGCAGAAGTCGATTCGGATGTGCGTGCACACCGGAATCAACGCGTATCCGCCGACAACGCCCTGTATCCGTCCATTCTGGAATACGCTATAACTTTGTGTACACAAGTCGGATCGAGACAAAACTTGCGCCATCGGACTCGTAGCAATACGCTGGTCCTGTGACCCAAGTTTGGTCCGATTCTGAGAACGTTGACAAAATTGCGTATCGTGGGCCCCACAGACTTTACTTGACGGGCGATTTTGTGATCGGCTCATCGGAATCCAATTCTGGAAGTTTCGTTGGGTTCGTATCATCGTTCCTGACTTGTAGACACTGAGTTTGAGGAATTTGGAGACCTTTGACCCTGACACACTTTTCGGTGCAAAGTGGCCCACATGTGGACTCCGCTTTGGTCCAAAAATGTTATTTTTGCCCTTGTGTCCAAATTGGACTTAAGGACAGGCGTTTCTAGCTATTTGATATCTTCTGAGACTGTTGGTGATGTTTATTACAGCTTTTGGAGGAGTACCTACAGGATCCACTGATACCGGGACGACAGTTGGTATCCAAACCCCAAGCAAGTGTACCTTGCCAAACTCTACAGTATTGTTAGATATTTTTCTTGCTTTATTATATTGTTGTGCATGCTTAACCTAGGACTGTGTGACATACTTAGCGTTCGATTATTAGTCGGGTGCCAACACTGTACGCGGTGTTGGGTACTGTCATCTAGAGATAGACATTCGTGACACTTTACCTTCTCGTACTTGTCTTACCAAGTACACTTTGACCCAGGACACTTGACACTACTCATGAGACAGGATCTTCCTGAGATATTCGTGGTGATTCTGTATAGGATACAGGACTTGACAGAGATACTATATTCTTAGATATTGTATGACTTGTTGCATTAGCTATGATCCCGCTTGACATGGACATGAGACGTTATGGTCATAATATGCGTGGTTACATTGGGTGGGGAGAGACACACAGGCTACAGGCTGTTTTATATATATCTACTATTATTGCGAGGTTGTAGACTCTCGGAGCAGAGCTAAACCCACTACCGGTTATTATCGCTGCTGGCTCCCCGACACAGAGCTTGTAGTGGCTCAGCCTGAGTACTCGTGTTGCTCTCATCTTGCATTTCACATAGATGGTTACTTACTTGCCCTATTTATTTCATTATGCTCTGCACTGCTTATATTTTGGCTTGTATTATTATCTGTACCTTGCTATGTCCCCTGAGGACCTGGATATGGATTATGTCCCCAGGATTTAAGGACGAGATCTATCCCGAGGTATACGGGACCGCAGCAGGAGATGATCCAGGAGCTGTACCGCCATCCGAGAACAAGGTGTTAGCCGAAGACTTTTCCTGAGTATCCATGTTTCATGCTCAGTATTTATTTATTTCAGTCATTTATATTCTGGTCTGTTGAACCATTGTATCAGATATTTATCGGGTTGTTCCCCGAAGCACTTTGTTGAGACTAGATGATGATTTACATTCCTTATTTATTTTGTGGATCATATTTTATATCTTGTGTGGATGAGATTAGTTGTGCCATGTTGTCGTAGACTTGATTTTACAGCTTAAGTATGCCCTGATGGATCCATTAAATTGGGTTTGTCCATCGGTGCGTACTGCTGGCCATTGCCACGTGTCTAGTCCCTCGGCATTTTGGGACAGGGGCGTGACATGGTTTTTGTGGTGGCCCATGCAGGTCTACGACAAAATTGTTCGGTTTTAACTTAGGGACTGAACAAGCCTGCCCTAAGGATAGGATAAGTAATAGGATCTCATCCATTATTTGAACCATTATTGAACTCTATATCGAACTCGAATTTGTTACTTGATTTGCATCCTGTGTTGATTCCTCTGGGCGTTCTTACACATTATCTTTTGGTTGCAGAGTAATGGATCCCAGGAACGGAGACGAGATTCCTTTGGATACACCACACGACGCTGTGGTTACTTATGTAGACGAAGTGACCCCAGGGAATGGAGGACAAACATCGCAGAGCGATCAAACCGGCCAGCCTAATCCAAGGTTCCGGAGAGATGACATCCCACCTCCACCACAGTTTACTCCACAGATGCCAGTTTTTCTGCCAGGATAAGCCATGGACGGGCAGCAGATGTTCCAGATGATGTATGCCATGATGCAAGCCCAGCAACAGATTCAGCAAGAGGCACATCAACAGGAGGCAGAGTATCTGAAAACCAACCTGGTATCCGCATTGGAACAGGCAAATCTACCAGCGAGGCGATCAGCGACGGGATCTATCATCGATTTTCGTCATCTCAAGCCTCGTACATTTTCTGGTAAAGAGGTGCCAACAGAAGTTCATGAATGGCTCACGAACGTTCAGCACCAGTTGGAAGCAGCTGAACTTCCGAGATAGAAATGGATGACTGCAGTCAGAATGCAGTTAACTGAAAATGCACATCACTGGTGGTTAGCAGAAGAGAGGAGGCTCGGACAGGACCGAGTCATATGGGAAGAGTTCTCCAGACTCTTCCAAGAGATGTACATTCCAGCAGTTGCACGGTCAGAGCTTAGAGACAAGTTCAACCGCCTTATCCAAGGCAATATGACAGTAGAAGAATACAACGCAGAATTTATTCGCCTAAGTCACTTTGCCCCAACCTTGATCTCGACAGAGAAAGAGAAAGCTGAGAAGTTCTTTGACGGACTGAAGTTCGAGCTCCAGAGATTAATTGCATCGGTCGCACCTACATCATATACCAACGTCCTTGCAGCAGCACGACGCATGGAGCGCGTCACTAGAAAGGAGTCAAATCTGAAGAGGCCAATCACCTCAGCACCATCCAGGACAGCATATAGGGATTCAGCAAAACGATCCTAGAGGAGTATGCCAGAGAGAGTAGCATATAGGGATATGCCTCTTCCTACTTGTCACTACTGCGGCAAGATAGGATACATTGAGAAAGAATGCAGGCGTAAGTTGGGACTATGTCTGAGCTGCGGATCCAACCAGCATTTTTCCAGGGACTGTTCTGAACGCAGAGATGGAGCACCGAGACTAGCTTTACCTACACCACGACCAGCTTATCCAGCAGTAGGAGCACTGCAGACAGGAGCTGGAGGAGTTAGACCACCAGCTACAGGAGGCTACCAGCAGAGACCACCACTGGCACCACAGGCAGCCCTATTCCAGCAGACTCAGCAGCAGCAGAGAGGTCCAGCTCAGGGACGAGGACAGGCATTCACATTAGCTGTTGAGCAGGAAGCTATTGCGGGCGAGGTTATCGCAGGTACTATTTTAGTAGCTTCATTACCAGTTGTAGCTTTATTTGATTCTGGAGCATCGCATTCATTTATAGCAGCTAGCTTTGTAGCCACCCATAGAGTAGCTACCGCACCCCTTCCGAAGATGAAGAGAATTCTTACGGGAGGTAGAATTATTCTAGTTAGTGACGTCTGTAGATCATGTTCTGTAGTAGTTTGTGGAAGAGAGATGTGAGCTCAATTTCTGATCTTTTCCATGCCGGATTATAATGTTGTACTTGGTTTGGACTGGTTAAGTCAGTACCATGCGACTCTTGATTGCCGACTTGGACGGATTATATTTAGACCGCCTGGTCATCCAGAATTTGAGTTTCTTCGAGGAGCAGTAGAGCAAGGGGTTCAGCCTACTCTTAGGGTACTATCTGTAGAAGGGGAGACAGGTTACCCAAGAGTCATATCAGAGTTCGTGAATGTATTTCCTGATGATCTTCCAGGTTTACCGCCTGATCGGGAAATAGAATTCACAATAGACTTAACTCTAGGAGCTGAGCCTATCACTTCATCAGTATATCGGCTAGCACCTAAGGAGTTAGTGGAGTTGAAGGAACAAGTTGATGATCTTTTGGAGAAGGGTTTCATTCGGCCCAGTATTTTACCTTGGGGAGCACCCATATTATTTGTGCCGAAGAAGGATGGAACAGTACGGTTGTGCATTGACTACAGGGCACTAAATGCTGTGACCATCAAGAATAGATATCCCTTACCACGCATTGATGATCTATTCGATCAATTGAGTGTAGCTAGGGTATTCTCAAAGATTGACCTTAGATCCGGCTACCATCAGATCAAAGTAAGGAAGGAAGACATACCAAAGACAGCTTTCAGGACCAAGTATGGACATTATGAGTTCTTGGTAATGCCGTTTGGTTTAACCAACGCGCCAGCAGTGTTTATGAGTTTAATGAACAGAGTCTTTCATTAATTCTTGGATAAATTTGTGGTTGTGTTCATTGATGACATCCTCATATATTCCAAGAACCACGAAGAGCACGAGGAGCATCTCAGAATCGTGTTGGAGACCTTGAGGCAGGAGAAGTTATATGCCAAACTCAGTAAGTGTGAGTTTTGTATGGACAAAGTACCTTTCTTGGGACATATCATCTCAGGAGAAGGACTTTCAGTTGATCCAGAGAAAGTTGCGGCAATAGAGACTTGGCCTACACCCACATCAGTTGTAGAGGTGAGAAGTTTTCTCGGACTTGCGGGATATTACCGAAGGTTTGTGGAAAATTTCTCAAGGATTTTAGAACCGATGACGAAGCTGACACGTAAAGACCAGGAGTTTATATGGACAGAAGACTGCCAGAAGGCCTTCGAAGAATTGAAGAGAAGATTAACAACAGCACCTGTCTTGACTCTTCCTTCAGGGTCAGGAGATTTTGTTGTTTACAGTGATGCATCAAGTAGTGGACTAGGATGTGTTTTGATGCAACATGGTAAAGTCATTGCTTATGCATCGAGACAGTTGAAGGTCCACGAGAAGAACTACCCAACACACGATCTGGAGTTAGCAGCAGTTATATTTGCATTGAAGATATGGAGGCACTACCTTTATGGGGAGAAGGTAGACATCTTTACAGATCACAAGAGTCTGAAGTATGTATATACTCAGAAGGAGCTTAACATGAGACAGAGACGTTGGCTTGAACTGATGGTAGATTTTGACATAGATCTGCAGTATCATCCGGGAAAGGCGAATGTCGTAGCAGACGCACTCAGCAGGAAGCCTACGGCTTATTTTTTGACGATGCAGTCCGAGTTATTGAGAGATCTACAAGGAGCTTCAGATAGAGGTTATTTTACCAGGACATAATGGCTTGCTGTCTAATCTTGAAGTTAAGTCATCACTCGTGGAGAAGATTAAAGAGGCATTGCCCACCGATGCTAGATTTCAAAGACTGAAAGAGAGGACAGAAGCAGACATGCAGACAGGACTTCGTATACACGAAGACGGGACATTGAGGTTTGGAAATCGCCTGTATGTTCCAAATGGAGAATTGAGACAGGAGTTAATGACTGAAGCACATAGCTCTATGTACTTTGTTCACCCAGGAGGAACCAAGATGTACCGAGACTTGAGACAGTATTATTGGTGGCATGGAATAAAAAAGAAGATTGCAAGATTTGTGGCCAAATGCTTAGTCTGCCAGCAAGTAAAGGCCGAGCATCAGAGGACTACAGGTATGTTACAGCCGCTTCCTATACCAGAATAGAAGTGGGAACATATCACGATGGATTTTGTCACAGGATTTCCAAGGAGCCCCAGCGGAAGAGATGCAATATGGGTTATTGTGGATTGACTCACTAAATCGGCACACTTCTTGCCATTTAGAGTTGTATAGTCCACAGAGGTACTAGCCGACATATATATGCGACAAATCGTCAGATTATATGGAGTGCTGGTTAGTATTGTATCGGATCGAGATTCGAGATTTATATCTCATTTCTGGTGAAGCATGTAAGAGAGTCTGGGCACCAGACTCAAATTCAGCACAGCTTACCACCCACAGACAGATGGCCATTCGGAGCGCACCATTCAGATCTTGGAGGATATGTTACGATCTTGTATGCTAGACTTTGGAGAATCTTGAGAAGATCATTTGCACTTGGTGGAGTTCTCCTACAATAACAGTTATCAGGCCAGCATTCAGATGGCACCATTCGAGGCATTATATGGAAGGAAGTACAGATCGCCTATATGTTGGAGTGACATTGGTGAACGTCAAATACTGGGTCCAGAATTGGTAACGCAGACAGTGGAAAAGGTAAAACAGATTCAGAATCATCTACGAGCAGCTCAGGACAGACAGAAGTATTAGGCTGATACGCACAGGCGCCCCCTAGAGTTCAAAGAAGGAGAGCACGTATTCTTGAGGATTTTGCCCACTCGAGGTACTATTAGATTCGGGAGCAGAGGCAAGTTGAGCCCAAGGTATATTGGGCCATTTGATATTCTAGAGCGCATTGGTGAGGTGGCTTATCGTCTTGCATTACCACCATCCTTAGAGGGAGTGCATGACGTATTCCACGTCTCACAGCTGAGAAGGTACGTGACCGACCTAAGTCACGTAGTCGATCATTTAGAGATCGCAGTGGGCCCTAGCTTGAGATATGAAGAACAACCAGTTGGCATCCTCGACGTCAGTGAGAAGACATTACGAGGACAGACAATCAGACTGGTTCGTGTAGCTTGGAAACATCATTCTCCTGGCGAATCGACTTGGGAACGAGAGGATAGTATGCGCCAGCGTTATCCTCACTTATTCGCGGAGGCAGTTATCACCTAAGCAATCTTAAAATTTCCATAGTTCTTTATTTAGTAGCTTATTCTTTGATTGCAAGGACGCAATCCTCTTAAGGGGGGTAGATTGTAAATACCCTAATTTTTTAGAATAATTTTAATACAATTTTCCCCAATTTTTTGGTATTTTTCTGGATGAGGAACCAAGGTAATTATGATCAAAGGATTTTTAAACGCAGTTAATTGATGTTAAAATATTATGAAAATAATATATTATGGTGTAAAATGGAAAACCGGACATAGGATAATTTTCTGTGGATTTATTGGACTCCAGAATTATTTTTAAAGCCCTGAAAACCCATGTAGAATTAAACCGAAGTAAACCCGTGCCAAACACCCAGCATCCCCATAAGGGCTGAAGCCTAGCCCAAGGAGCATTGACCCAGCCCGAATCCTAGGCCCAACCCAAGAGGGGTTGACCAGTCAAACCTATTCTAGGTCAACCCCAACACCATACTCATATATATATATATATATATATATATATATATATATATATATATATATATATTATTCCTCTTCCCTATATTTTTCTATTCCTAAAACCCAAAGAGAACCCACAGCCGACATTACCATCGCCGACTCCCTTCCTAAAACCCACGCCCTCATCCTTCTTCTGCTCCGGCAGTACAGCGGCCACCCCCGACCGGCGCCGTACACCCGCGGCTGACCCTGCACCCCGGCGACCTGTGCAGCGATCCCCGCGCTGCTCCGGTCCGCACAGCCTTCGACCGGTCTGCGGCACTACCCCTGACCCGCCCCGACTGCTGTGCACCCCGACCGCCGACTGACCGAGCCTCGCTCAGGCCAGTGCGAGCTCTGACCGGTCTGTGCAGCCCGGTCCCCGACCCTCGGTGCAGCGACCCAAGTGCATTCGACTGTGCACCCTCCTCCAGGCCGACCCCGCACCCCGACCGGCCGGCTTCCCCGCTCCTCCCCGTCCGACTTTAGCGTCACCACCACTCGGCAACACCTGAACGTCACCGCTGCCCTAACCCCAGACACGGCCAACGCGGACCCAGCAACATCCCGGACACAGCAGATTCGGACCAGGACACAAAACAACATCTCGAACGCGTGAAACTCAGATTCACGGAGCCCTGTTCAGGTACCGTTTTCTCCCTCATCATATTTCTATTTTCGATTTCGTCAGTTTCAATGCGTAGACTGTATAACCCTCTCGGTGCCCGTGCAACCCGCTCGGTGCATCGCGTCCTGTGGTGATCGCAAACCGCGATCCAAAAACAGGAAAACCAACGCCCTATTTCACCCCGGAACTGAGTACATCCCTCCAAACGGGAGGACTTGGTCGTACGAGGTCTTTACAGAAACGTGCGCATCGTTGATACGGACGTGTGGGATTTTGCAGAAGTCGATTCGGATGTGCGTGCACACCGGAATCAACGCGTATCTGCCGACAACGCCCTGTATCCATCCATTCTGGAATACGCTGTAACTTTGTGTACACATGTCAGATCGAGACAAAACTTGTGCCATCGGACTCGTAGCAATACGTTGGTCCTGTAACCCAAGTTTGGTCTGATTCTGAGAACATTGACAAAATCGCGTATCGTGGGCCCCACAAGCTTCACTTGACGGGCGATTTTGTGATCGGCTCATCGGAATCGAATTCTGGAAGTTCCGTTGGGTTCATATCATCGTTCCTGACTTTTAGACACTGAGTTTGAGGAATTTGGAGACCTTTGACCTTGACACGCTTTTTGGTGCAAAGTGGCTCACATGTGGACCCCGCTTTGGCCCGAAAATATTATTTTTGCCCTTGTGTCCAAATTGGACTTAAGGACAGGCGTTTTTAGCTATTTTATATCTTATGACACCATTGGTGATGTTTATTACAGCTTTTGGAGGAGTACCTACAGGATCCACTAATACTGGGACGACTGTTGGTATCCAAACCCCAGGCAAGTGTACCTTGCCAAACTCTGCAGTATTGTTACATATTTTTCTTGCTTCATTATATTGCTGTGCATGCTTAACCTAGGACCGTGTGACGTACTTAGCGTCCGATTATTAGTCGGGTGCCAACACTGTACGCGGTGTTGGGTACTGTCATCTAGAGATGGACATTCGTGACAATTTACCTTCTCGTACTTGTCTTACCAAGTACACTTTGACCCAGGACACTTGACACTACTCATGAGACAGGATCTTCCCGAGATATTCTTGGTGATTCTGTATAGGATACAGGACTTGACAGAGATACTAAATTCTTAGATATTGTAAGACTTGTTGCATTAGCTATGATCCCGCTTGACATGGACATGAGACGTTATGGTCATGATATGCGTGGTTACATTAGGTGGGGAGAGACACATAGGCTATAGGCTATTTTATATATATCTACTATTATTGCGAGGTTGTAGACTCTCGGAGCAGAGCTAGACCCACTACCGGTTATTACCACTACCGGCTCCCCGACACAGAGCTTGTAGTGGCTCAGCCTGAGTACTCGTGTTGCTCTCATCTTGTATTTCACATAGATGGTTACTTACTTGCCCTATTTATTTCATTATGCTCTGCACTGCTTATATTTTGGCTTGTATTATTATCTGTACCTTGCTAGGTCCCCTGAGGACCTGGATATGGATTATGTCCCAGGATTTGAGGACGAGATCTATCCCGAGGTATACGGGACCGCAGCAGGAGCTGATCCAGGAGCTGTACCACCATCCGAGGACGAGGTATTAGCCGAAGACTTTTCCTGAGCATCCATGTTTCATGCTCAGTATTTATTTATTTCAGTCATTTATATTCTGGTCTGTTGAACCATTGTATCAGATATTTATCGGGTTGTTCCCCGAAGCACTTTGTTGAGACTAGCTGATGATTTATATTCCTTATTTATTCTGTGGATCATATTTTATATCTTGTGTGGATAAGATTAGTTGTGCCATGTTGTCGTAGACTTGATTTTATAGCTTAAGTATGCCCTGATGGATCCATTAAATTGGGTTTGTCCATCGGTGCGTACTGCTGGCCATTGCCACGTGTCTAGTCCCTCGGCATTTTGGGACTGGGGCGTGACAGTTTTAGTGAATGTTGCTTCTTTTCAGTTGTTTATACACACCAGTACTTATAAAAGTGCTAACCCACCAACAGTTTTGCTTGCTTGTAGGTACTAGATCGTCCGAGGAAGCGATAGGCGTGCCTCATCCCCAAGACCGAAAAATTTGGTTTCGATTGCTTTGAGCTACTTTCGTATAGAGGGGCATAATATATGGAATGATGCCATTGTATTCAGAGAACCCTGTGCCTCGATTTGTCCTGTATACTTAGATAGATAAATGCTTGCAACAATATTCCTCCGCTGCTTACTCGATAGATGTGATGATAGCCAAACTTTAACGATGTTGCCTTGTTTGGGCGCAATTCTAGGCTCGTACGATATCACGTCCCAATAGCAAACGACTCTACACCTCGCGGGAGCGCCGAGGCGCGATGATTCGCGTCCGGCGGGGGCGTTGGTCGGGAGACCTTCGGGATCGGGGCGTGACATACCCTACCTGGATACTGCAACCCAGGCTAACTTCCCCTCTCGACTGCACAGATATGCCTGCTCTCAGGCTTGCAACACTGCTGCTATAGATGCACAAAACTCCTCATACTTGCTATTACCTGCTTGTAGTAAGCTACAAAGTAGCTGCTGCTGTTATGTACACATCTTCAGCAGCAACATGTTGTTAGTTGCAGCATATCTTGAAGTCAGGAACAACTACAACTTGAGCCTTCATAACACTGAATACACTGAGTACCATGTATACTGCAGGGACTGAACCAACTCTCCCACACTCATTCTTAACCCACACCACAATCCCTCATGCATCACCAACACTAACACACTCCACCAATAAACACACACACGCACACACACACACACACACACACACACACACACACACACTCACATACTAACAAACACTAGCAAAACCAATACAAACATTAAACACTTGGTGTGCACACTCTATGATACACACCAATACACATAATACACATGATACACCCCTCCAAACTATAATGATATGCACCAAGAGTACACCAATTATTAAATATATCATGAATATGAATATAAGAAGTTATTCTAATACAATTAGATAAAAATTGATACAATAAATCCAAAAATACCAATTACTCCATGATACAAAGCACCAATACCAAAAGCTCTGTGAAATTGATACCAAGATTATATGGAACACAATCAATCTATGAAATATAGTTAGAAACTAGTTAGATTAAGTAATTTAGATACAAAATAGAGATTGGACACAAAAAGGACACAAGAATACTAATATTACCAATCTCGCATGCCCGTATCATGGTGTATCATGATACGGTCTCTACGTATCCAATTGTGGAAATAAGGACACCAACATACAACCAAATGGACACTAATAGTCCCAATGAGGACATAAATCAAATCCTTGGTGGACACAATTCAGAATTCCTCCAAATTGAGCTCAAAAATCAATATTCTACATGATAAAAGTTTAGATCTACCAAATTGAAGGCTTTTAACACCTAGATATATAGTTGGAGAGTTAATTCCAACCATAGAAAGGTTCCTATAGGTCCAATGGGTGTTCATAACCATGAAATTGACAAAAATGAGAGAATTTCCTAGTGTTTGTGTAGCTCTTTTGAAGAACTTCGAATTTAGACACGAGAAAGTTGAATCGGACACGATCCCCAATGCTTGGACTCCTCTTCAAGCTTTCTCAAGTGCTCCAAACTCCCTGCTCTCCAATAGAAGAATAATGAATAGTTTTGGTGGGAAATTGGGTTTGAAATTTAAATTCTAGATCTAGAAATTGGTCAAAAATGAAATAACTTATATGTGAAGTGTCTTGGAGAAGAAGTAGGTGTTTTGGAGAGAAAATTGAATTCAAATCTTTCATGACAAGGACGACCTAGTCATTGGCCTTGGATGTTGGTCAAATTACTAAACATGCTACTCCACTCACTAATTTAAATTCAAATTTAAGAGGAAAAGGAATCTAAATGTTATGGAAGGAATCTAATCTAACTAAAATGGAATAATCTATCTATGACAAATAACTTAATTAAAAATTAATTAGCTAGTTCTAATACTAACACTAATTAATTCTAGAAAACAATAATAAATTCTAGACTAACCTTTTTTAAAATATAATATAATAATATTAGCAACATGCTAAATTGCCAAAATATCCCTAAGGTGAAAAGTTGTGGTTACAATCCTACCCCCTTTAAAAAACTTTCGTCCTCGAAATTTAAGGAATAACTAGGCTAGAAAGATTGATTAGTCTTGCAAGAGATGACAACCTATACTATTGAAAACTTCAATAAGAACCCTTACTACCCCTGGAAGAAAATATAAAGAAGAAAGGGATATATATATATATATATATATATATATATATATATATATATATATATATATATATATATATATGTTCTTATGGAGTCATGGCTTGGAGTCTCTACCAATGGTCTTCTAGAGGATTCTAGGCCAACTATGGTAGTTCAAAAAAGTTTCTTATACCCCTCTCGGGATATGAACAATAAGTCTATTACCATCCCTATCTTAGGTACTAGGAGAAAGGAACAAGAAATACAGAGGGGCCTCCTAGAGATATGAGAATTACCTATTGATATTGCATAGATAGTTATCTAGTCTATCCCATTATATATCTTTGCACTCATCTATAAGAATACCTTATATATAACTATTGGTATCATAATACCCAAAGACTAGTACTAGTACTTCAACTCTAATACCTTGGTACCTTAACTTCACCTGAATACCTTAATATTTTATCCTTATCTTATTTTAGTCTTATTTAAATACCCTAACACAACACATTCTCACCAGATAATAGGATACTTATCTATTACTTGGTACTCACTTGGATACCCATATTCATATCTATATATCATGATACATAATTTAACACTTACCTCAATGAACATTATATAATTGGTACCCTCATATATAAGCCCCCTCATTTTGGAATAGGGGTAATTTGGTACTTTTTAATTTATTTTATTTTATTTTATTTTATATCTTAAAGTATTAATTATAATAAAATAAATTATATATGATAATTTGTCATGGTTTGGATATTTGGAGCAATGCACAATATTTTTCCTTCCAAAAAAATTTATATTACTAATCTGGATTGTACCTAATATATTTGGGACATGAATGTTCAATTTGTTTGATCTCCCCCATGCTCCAAAAATATTGACAAACATCTTGAACCACGGTTACCGTAAAACAGCTTCCTTTTGACTAGAACTTGACACAAACCAAACCCACACACACCCACACACACACACACATACACACACACACACACACACACACACACATATATATATATATATATATATATATTATATTTAAATTAATTTATTTCTATTTATAGAATTTTTATTTATAGAAAGTATCATAGGTGTCATCATAGTTGGCCAAACTACCTAACTACCCAAGATCCTAACCAACCAAATCTCGATCCTAACAAAAAAATCCCACACCTTTTTCCTATTCCACAAAATATCCCACGTATAAAATATATCCAAAAATCTGAACAAATCAAATAAAGATTTAAATCCCACATTTCAAAATTAGGAAACCCCTAGTTTGTTGGATATTCCTATATTTCAATCAAACAAAATCCTAAGTAAATATTTTTGTAAAAATACCCTAATTTAAATTTCATCCCCTTACCATATTAAGACTCCACAAAATCCTATCCACATATTTTTAAATATTAAATCAAATACTAACCACCCACCTATTTAAACTACATATATTTATCAACTCTCCAACACTTAAACACAATTATTATGTTCGGCCCCCTTTTTATCTCCTTCATGAAAAAAAACTCTTTTCTCATGTTCTCTCCTTCTTTCCCTCTCCCTCTCTCCTTCCCCACAGGCCACAACTCCATAAAAACCCCAATTGAACCCTTTTTGGCCAAATATTTGCTGATAGGATCCCTCCAAAGAAGAAAAAAAATATAAAATCCTATATTTACATCATAATTTAATTACCCGAAAGCCTCGTCAAGTTTTGTGAGGTTTGTAGTTCGTTTGGTACTCCGTTTGGCCGTAGTCACGAAAAATGTCCCCGCCGTAATCGCAATCACGTAAGTTTTCCAACTTTGTTTATTTTCCTATTTTTTTAATGAATAAAACCTTGTGTAAATTTATATTAATGATATATGATGTTTATAATTAGTTTCATATATTAGATTTATATTTTTACGTACAAAAACTACCCCAAACTAATGAATAATCTTTACACGGACACATCGCATCAAGAATAGTTATAGTTCTTTGATAGTTGTTATATTTTACTAAAGTAAATAAATTCCAAAAATTAATGTATATTAATTTCAGAATATTTAATATATTAATTTATTATTTAATCATATTTGGATGCCAACATGGAGGTTGTATGTCAAGGCTACGTGTCAAAGTTGCTTAGAATGACTAGTTGCCGTCCGAAGCAAATAATGGGATGCAATGCCGATGTTTGCTTATTTTTTATTATTTAGAAATAATTTTAGAATATTAATTATGATTAATTCAGTCATAAATGATGTTAAAATACATAGTTAAGAGATTCTATGCATGTTAATTGGATAGGATAGCAATGGTGCAAGTTTTGCGACATCGATACGTTCCTACGTACATATAGGACTACGTGTAACCAAACACATGTAAGTTCCTATAAGTACGTGTGGTATATCGATGTAAGACACCCTCACAATATATTTTTAGAGTGAAATGGCATGTGTATCTTGGCACGTTGTTCAATGCTACGCATTTATTGGATTGTTGGACAAGAACGTCAACTGAAAGTTGAGGTTGTGCAACGATCTTTCGTGTTATCCTAGAGTAGTTAGCGTGTATGGTTATTGATTATAATATATTTAATAGGATATCTTGGATCTTTTACTCTTCCAGCAGAGGATGTCGGACAGACAACATCACAGCCATAAACAGCAGGCAAGTGTACCTTGCCATGATGTATCATAATTTCTTTCCTTAATTATCTTATTTAGTTATTATAGTTATTTGATATGGTTGATATGTGTGTTTATCCTAGGGCCGTGAGACGTTATTTAGTATTCGAACAAGATTCGGGTGTCAATGCCGTACATGAAGTCGAGTAACGTCACTTAGAGAGTTAATACCACAATTCTATTTCACGTGCTTGTATCCTTGCACGTCAGACCGTATAACACTTGACACTATTTTATGTGACAGAATCCTTCTTGAGGTATTCATGGTGATTCTGTATAGGATTACAGGACTCGTGACATGAGACTTGCATATTATATACATATATTATTATGACTCATTGTACTAGCTAGAGGTCCAGATCTTGCGTGTTATGGACATGAGACGTCGTGGACATGAGACATGAGGTTACATTGGGTGGGAGGAGAGACACATCATACTACAGGTTGATTATATATATATATATATATATATATATATATATATATATATATATATATACTATGTTACTGGAGGTCCCTTAGACTCTGTCTCAGATCTTTGGCATATTTACTGGTCCTACGAGATATTACTTGCTGCTATAGGCTCCCCGACACAGAGCCTGTAGTGGTTTCAGCCTGAGTATAAGTGATGTTCTTATGTGCACATCACTTAGATAGTTACAGTAGTTTACCCTTGAGTATGTGGCATTATACTGTTTTACTTTGGCATGTTATTTCTTGTACCTTGTTACGTCCCTCTGATGACCTGGTCCCTTGTCAGTTTTGCAGCATAGACCGTTGTGGAGCCTACCTGGAGTTGCTGATTTGGGTTGCTTTGCCATGTGGGCATTGGTAACCGGTACTTATATCATTTCTATCTTAGTTATGTTATTCATTTATATTATTGATTCATTTGCTGATGTAGCTTAGTTTTTATAGACTCATATTTCTTTCTCGAGTCTATTCGAGCTTGTGTGTTATTGGGCGGCCGACTTTATCACATGTAGCTCATTCTTATTGTATTATATTTATTGTGGATTGAGGCATAGATATTTATATTTACTGGATTATCTAGATAAGACCATTATAATACAGCTTATACGTAATCGAGTCAGACCAGAGTTTGGTCGAATATGTAGCTGGTATGTTACATATTACTAGTCCTACGTATTTTGGGTTTGGGGCATGACATATTTTTATGGTGGCCCATGCAGGTCCTGATTAAATCATTTTGGTTGTGTTACTGTACCGAGCGATCCTGCGTTAGGATAAGTTTGTTAGGATCTCAATCCACAATTGCTATTGGAACTTCTTTTGAATTCTAATTTCGTTCTTGAACCTCAAAATTATATTTATTCATACTTCCTTTGAACTCTTATTCATTGATTCTCGTCTTTTCCTATCTCGGAGAGATGAACACTCGTGCGCGATAATTTTTTCAGAAGATTCTCGTCAAGAGGAAGAAGACATATTTGGTAGAATATTTGTAAGAAGGGAGGTACTTGAGTAGGAAAGATTATAGTAGACGATTTCTAGATATTAGAGTTATAATAGATTAAAGACATGAGAATTAACATTAGCAATATGAACCTAAAATAAGAAGGACTCTATCAATTGCCATATATTAGAAGTGATGTGTTACTATTAGATAAACATTTTGGACGAATGTGAGTTATTTTATGTAAGGATATAATATTGTGTTTTGATAATATAGTTTGATCTAAGGTGGCTAGGCTTCTCGACTAGCAAATTTGGTTTAGAGGTGATACAATTGATGAAGATGAGAATTGTCAAATTTTGGTACTTTAAGGCTTAAACTTCTATGTGATTCAAAAAAAAAAATTGAATGAATATCGGACTATGATAATGTTGAATTTGTTGAGGATAATTAATTTATCAATATTAGAGAAATTTAACTAGATGTGAATATAAATTTTTAAATTTTTTGAAGATTGAATTCAAATTTTTAGATTTTGAGGTTAAATGAAAGATAGATTTGTTGGATTGAAGATGGCTAGCAGCCCTCAGAAGATTTTTGTTAGTTGCAAATAAGAGAATTGATTATTGTGTTAATTAAAATATAAAATTTTGAAAAAGGATGAGGAGATTATGATAAGACATTTTGGGACATGATAGTTGATGAATTCAAATTTGATAATTTTATAAAGTTAATTATTATCGTCTTAGTAATTAGAAAAAAAATGGAGGAGTAAGTTTGATAGAACAAATTTTGGAATTCAAATTTTAAATGAAAATATTTTAAAGTCTGTAATTGGATTCAAAATTTAAGAATACATGAAATTAAATTAAATTTTGAGATTTTGAGGAGATAAAGATGTATTAAAGATTATAAATTTTGAAGATTTGATTTGATCTTAAGAGGTTGACTAGGATTAGATATGTCATATACCAATTCTTGTTGAATAGATTTATGATTGCTAGGTTTAATGATAGAGGGTAAATTGATTAAGTATGGATATTATGGATTCGAAAGAAAAAAAATTCAATAATTGGAGGGATTAAGAAGAAGACTATCTTAAAATTTTAATTTAAAATTTTAAAGTTTGACAACTTTGAGAATAAAATTTAAAAGATATTATGTGGTAATAGTAAAATATTAATTTTTGGAAAGATCATGATATTCTAAATTTAAATTTTCTTTGGATTTGAAGGGTCTAACTCTAGAAGAGTAAATCTTTGGAATTTAAATTTGGAAGATAGAATTTTGAGGATTGGATTTAACATTTTGAGTATTAGGTTATTAATTTATAATTTTGAGAAATTTAAGAAGATTTATATTATAGTCCTTGGACTACAAGATGTCGATATAAAATATATTTAAAAGAAATTATTTTTAAGATTGAATTAAACTCAAGCTTTGAAAATGTTGAGGACTTGGAATCTCATGGATTAATTGTTGAAGAGATAAAAAAATTTGATCGAGTAGAAGAATGATAATTTTAAAAGTGAGAATTTAATTTAATTTAAATTTGAGGAGTTTAATTCCTGAAGGAGTTTAATTTCGAAGACTTAAAATTTTATTTTAAGTATGAAAAATGAAGTTAATATTGAGGACTTTGCAAAATCACAATAAACTATTTGACCCCACTGGAAAAAAGTATATTATTAAAAATCTTAAATTGGGAGGACGCAATTCTTTTAAGGTGGTTAGATTGTAAGCCCCCTAATTTTGGAATAGGGGTAATTTGATACTTTTTAATTTATTTTATTTTATATTTTAAAGTATTAATTTATAAAATTCTTTTTTTATATATGACACTTTGTCATGGATTGGATATTTGGCGCAATGCACAATGTTTTTTCTTCCAAAAAAATTCATATTACTAATCTTGATTGTACTAATATATTTGGACATGTATGTTACATTTGTTTGATCTCCCCCATGCTCCAAAAATATTGACAAACATCTAGAACCACGGTTACCATAAAACTGCTTCGGTTTGACTAGAACTTGACCCAAACCAAACCCAAACACATTTAGGCATGTAGTGCACCCAAATACCCATATATATATATATATATATATATATTATAATATATATTCGAAGTCATGGGCCTAGGAACCCATAGTTGCTTTCCTTTATTTCTTTGGCTCATTGTCCTGCAAAAATTCACGAGTCAAGAAATCAGGAAGTGAATTGTCAGTTCCTTTATTCAATGTCAAAATCAAATATAGCTAATTCAGCTTGCCATCGGGCAAATATCTGTTTAGATGCTAAATTTTTAACATCTTTTTCGAGAACAGTTTTAGCCGAGCTACAATCAATTCTTAATAAGAATTTTTTATTAACTAAATCATCTTGAAATTTATGAATGCATTGAATAATAGAAATAATTTCTTTCTTAATAGTTGAGTATTTAATTTGAGTATCATTCTATTTTCCTGAATGATATCTCACCAATACTTCTTTATTGGTGTTTGGGTTTAATTGTTTCAGTATTCCCCCATAACCAATATCACTAGCATCAGTTTCAACTATTTTAAACCATTCAGCATTAGCTAAATGTAAGCAAGGTAGATTTTTAACCTTTTGTTTTATCAATTTTACTGCTTCAGTATGACTATTAGTCCAAGGAGCAGGATTTTTCTTTAATCTTTGATACAAAAATTTTGTATCAGTAGCGATATTCCTATAAAATTCAGAAACATAATTTAATGCTCCAAGGAATCGTTGTAACTGCTTATTATCAATTATTTCATCAAAGAATTTAGAAGCAAATTCAATACTTCTGTTAATTGGAATGATGGTGTTATTCATAATATTATGTCCCAAAAACCTTATTTCTTGCTGGAAGAGTTTCATTTTTGGGCCTGAAATTACTAAGCCATTTTTTATGACTAAATGTTTAAACACATTAAGGTGTTTAAAATGTTCTTCTATTGTATTAGAGAAAATTAATATATCATCAATGTATGATAACTAAAATATTGAATGAATATTTCATTCATTATGTTCTGAAATTCTGAAGGTGCATTCTTCAGACCAAATGGCATAACATTCTATTCATAATGGCCAAAAGAAACAGTAAAAGCAGTCTTATACCGATCCTTTTCATTTATTTGTATTTGCCAATACCCTGATTTCAGGTCAAATTTCAAAAAAATTCTTGCTTTACATACTCTATTAAGTAAGTCCCTTTTATTAAAAATTGGATATCTAATCCATTTCAAAACCTTATTTAAAGGTTTATACTTGATAACAAGTCTAGGTACTCCTCTCTCTCTCTCTCAGCATTATTATTAACATAAAATGCTGTGCAACTCCATGGGGAGTAAGACTTGCGAATTAATTTTTTATCCAATAATTCTTGAATTTCTTTTTTACATAATTCAAGGTATTCGTGATTCATTTGACAAGGCCTTGCCTTGGTCGGAATATCCTTTTCATTAAAGGATTCTTCATAAGGAAGAGAAACAATATGTTGTTTTCTATCCCAAAAGGCATTTGGGATATTACTACAAGTGTGTAGTTTAAAATCTTCTTCAATTTGTTGTATACTTTTCTGGATTTCCAATTGTTTTAGTTGCTGGGTTATAGTAACCTGAGCAAGTTCTTCTTTTAAGAAATTAATTTGATTTTCTTTCAATTTAACTTCATTAAGAATTTTAACGATTGGGTTTGTTATAAATTCAAAAGTTATTCTTTTGCCTTTATAACAAATAGTAATTCCTTCTTTAGTTATCTCATTTATAGACATGAGTTTTTCTAGGAAAGGAGTTCCTAGGATAACATACTGAGATATTTCCTTTACAACTATTAGATGTACAGGAATACAAACATCATCTTTACAAATATTTATATCGGTAATTTTGTAAGGAGTAGTTAGTACTTTATTGTTTGCAGCACTAAGTGTCTGAGTAGTTTGTTCACACTATTTAATTGGAATGACTCCTTCCTTAACACAATTAAGGTCTGCACCAATATCAACAAGTGCAATTAAATTGGTTATATAATACTCATTATTAACGAGATATTAATTTCAATATACCATTTATGGGTAATAAATAAATCTATTTTTTGTAGAAAATTATTTTTCCCTTCTCCTGAATCTATCTGTCCTGATTGAACAGACTGATTCTCCCCCTCTTGTTCTTGTGAGCAAGAAGAACCAACAGAAGATTCACAATTTAATTTGGTAGTTTTTCTAGATAAATTATCTAGTTCAAGTTTATCCAGTCTTTTCTGGATATACTGATCTTGAGATTTTAGATTTTTAATCTCAATTTTTTAAGTTTTTATTTCAGACTGAAGTTCCTGCATAGTAACAGGTTTAACTTATCTACTTCTATAGCGAGATATTACCTCGGCCATATTGTAAGCTTCAGGAGGAATAGTCTGAATAAAAACATTATCCTTATTTAATTCTTCTCCAATTGCTTCTATAATATTATTTTTTATTTCTGTACTGATATTATCAGTCAACAGGGCTTCAATTATATCCTTTTTCTCATTGAGAGTTAAAGTATTTATAGATAGCCCATTCATTTCTACTATAAACTTATAGTAGTTAATATCCTTATTTGTAACACATTCGTTACATTGGCAATTCTCATTGCATTCATTATCTGATGGACTATTAGTCTCATCATTAGATTCATCATTGGATGAACTTTCTTCATAGTCAGAATTAATCATTAATTTATAAAGAGTTTTTCTTAACCCTTCATCTTCGATTTCTTCTAACTTCTTTTTTGTATAACATTTATTTGCATAGTGGCCTAATTTACCACATTTGTAACATTTAATGATATTTTTCTTAGAAAATTTCTTCTTTTTACTGTCCTTATTAGCAGTAATATTTTACTTTTTTGACGGATATTTCTTTCTTTTATAAGGTCTCTTGTAGTCCTTATAATCTTTTACTTTCTTCTTCCCCTTTGTTGGAAGAGATTTGAAAGTATCCATAGCGAACTGGTCACAAAATTCTCCCAGTTGTCTTTTCTCAGAAATTCTCTGAGATTTTAATTGATGTCGTAGCTTTAAGTTATTACATAAAGCTAGACCTTCTTCAATGCACTTATTAATTAAATTTTCATAAGTGTAATTAGAATAAGGTATAACACCATTATTTTGGTTTCTTAATCCCTGCCTTATTCTTTCTGCAAAGAGATTAGAAAGTCCATCAATGAATTTTAACTTCCAGTGAGCATTATTAGCATCACCAAGTAACATTACTCTACTTAAGAAAGTATCCTTGTACCATCTAAAGTGAGTAAGTGTTGGAGATCTAAGATTTTGAAGAAGAGTTCTTACTCTTTATCCATGATCAGATATTCCTCCTATGAAGTATTCCAGGATGGTAATAATTAGAGTGTAAACCGCATCAGGTTTGGTTATCTGAGTACTATTCTCAGAACTAGTTTCGATTTTTACAGCACTTAGAATTTCTTGCCTTTGTAAGTCGGTTAAACAATTGTTCCACCAACCCCTTAGAGTGCTAGTAAATCCACAAGTTATAAACTGTGCAATTTCCTTATCATTGTTTCCAACAGTTCTAGCCACGTTGGAATACATCATCATTCGATGTAATTGATCATGAATTTGTTTATCCGTTAGACCATATATATTCCATCCATAGATCTCTCCCCCACTATAATGATTTTGAATAATAGTGTCATTTTCTTCAAATAACACATCTGTGGGAGTGGGTCTTTGGTAGTAATATTTCATTAAATTTGGTTTTCCATATTTAACCGCTTGTATTGTAGAATCATTTTTAGATTCAATAAAGGATTTCTGAAGATCTTCAATTTCTTGTGGATGAATCTCATCCTCAGTTAAATCCTCAGCTTGTTGATCTTCTTCTGATATTTCAGAAGATTGACCATTAATTACTTGAATACTTTTATCAAGATTATTAATGGTTACCTGATTTCGAGTAATAGTAAATTTTTGCTTTGCTTGAGCTATTAGCTCTTGTAATTCTCTTTCCTCAGTATTAATGGTCTGAAGATTACTCTTTTTAAACTGAGCTATTAGCTCCTTAATATCTTCTTTGGTAACTTCTGGGGTTTTGGACATTTTAAACCTTTAACCTCAGGAGGAGGTTTCAAAGAGATATTAGAAGTTTCTTTAAAAGAGTTTTTCCCAGAATAATCTATTTGTTTCATTTTATCAAGTTTATGCGATAATTTTTCTAAGGCAGTTTCAATCCTGGTCAATTGTTGACCCATGACTTGAATAAACACATTGGTGTAATTATTCTGCCTTAACGCTTTTTGCAATTCTATGATAACTGCTTCTTTGCTATCAATTATTTTGACAAAGAAAATAGCATCAATCTTATCTGTCATATTCTTGATAGTAAGTTTGATTAATTTATTTAGTGGGTACATTGATCTATTTGTACCACTACTTGATCCTGTATCTGTATTCCAAATTTTATAATGTTCTTCTAACACATTGATTTGTGTTAATTCTGTGTCCACATATTTTTGGACAAACCAATGAACGAAAGGTATTATCTTTCTTTTCTTTTCTAGATGATTATAATATTTATCTTTAAATTTATATCTCTGTTTAGTAGGGTAGGTTTTTTCAAACCATGCCACAAATTCGTTGTTCTCATAGTACATTCTATTGAGAATGTTCCAAATTTCTTGATGGACTTTAAATCCCATTAAATAGAAGTGAATTCCATTTTCGACATTGTCGGAGAGCTTATCTTGCTCTTTTCCTTATACAAAGGATGTGCTATTGCATCATCAATAATTTTAATTTTACTGACTTCTTCTTTATCAGAAGAAGTTGATCCTATAGTAGAAGGTAGAGATTTTCTTCCTGATATTGATAGTCGAGATATATCATTATGTCACGCCCCAGTCCCAAAATACGTCGGACTAGGATACGTAACCATGCCAGCCGCCCGTATATATGGCAACTCCAATATATGGAAACCATATATACGTGCGTACGCTGTATAATGAACAATAATTCATAAGTGGTAAAACTGATCACAAGTCACAGGGTAATATCTAAATCTCATCCACAGATATCAAATATGAATAACCATGTAACTAGATCTCAATAAATAGTATCTAAAGAATGACAGTCGGATGGAAACAAATCTACTGCCGAAAATAGAATATAAAAAGGAACCAGATACACACCATATAAGAACAGCATCTGACAATCACGAGGCTCGAAGAAAAGACCTCCTCGAAATATACGTAACATGTCCGGATCTGCGCTCCTGCGAATACTCATGAACATCTACGCCTGGAAAGGGACCAGGTCCTCAGAGGGACATAACAAGATACAGAAAAACAATATGCCATGTATGTAAATACTGAATAAATAAATGGGTATGCTAACCATCTAAGTGAATGCAATTTGAAGACCTGGTAGTACGCATGGGAAAGTGTAGGCTAGACATATGCTGACATAATTCACCAATCGTCATGACTGGCTAGTATATGTGTCATATTCCCCTAGACGCATGGGCACTCTGCAATCAACCATCTCCGAGGAGCATGGTACGAAGGATAAAAACTCAAGGAGGGGGGTATCCCACACGCCTACTAGATGTCTTCCCCGCCCAACATAGATGTACAAGTCGTGAAAACGACGTGGACACCTCATACTATGATGCAAGTCTCAATAAAATAACCAACTAAGCTAAATACCGTTACACGTGTTGCTCACACTGATGGCCAGTCGTGCATGAGGCATGCGTCCCTATATGAACTCACTCTGTGACGTGTAATGATACGTGTCAAGGCCTGGGAAGTTATATCAATAACTTCACAACTTTTAGGTGGGTCTACTAGACACTAGGTCAGACACAAGTCCTAACGTCAACGCCTTCGTTGACTGCACCCGAGTTTTCTCGGACGCGCACATTTATATAAAAATGGATAAACATGTAACTATCAATAACTGAATTTAAACAGTACAACAAAGTAAGGTATACTTGCCTGGCAAGAGAGCTGCAAAATATAACGTCCAGGTGTCAAATGCCAAAAGCCAGAAACTATGGCCTCAGAATAAATGTCTCCGGATGCTGAAATAAACATTACTAACAGTCTCAGAAAATATCAAATAGCTAGAAACGCTTGTCCTTACGTCCAATTTGGACACAGGGGCAAAAATGACAGTTTTCGGTCAAAGCGGGGTCCACATGTAGGCCACTTTGCACCAAAAAATGTGTCAGGGTCAAAGGTCTCCAAATTTGCCCAACTTAGTGTCAACAAGTCCAGAACGTCGATACAAACCCAACGAAATGTCCGAAACTGGATTCTGATGTGCCGATCGTAAAATCGCCCGTCAAGTGGAGCCTGTGGGGCCCACGATACGGGATTTTGTCAACGTTCTCAGAATCGAACCAAACTTGGATCACAAGACCAGCGTATTGCTACGAGTCCGATGGCGTAAGTTTTATCTCGATCTGACATGTGTAGAAAAAGTTGCAGCGTATTCCAGAACAGGCGGATACGGGACGTTGTCGGCGGATACGTGTTGATTTCGGTGTGCACGCACATCCAAATCAACTTCTGCGAAATCTCGCACGTCCGTATCAACGGCGCACATATTTCGGTAAAGACCGCGTGCAACCAAGTCGTCCCGTTTGGTGGGGCGTACTCAGTTCCGGGGTGAATCGGGTCGTTGTTTTTCCTGTTTTTGGATCGCTTGTCGCGATCGCCACAGGACGCGATGCACCGAGCGGGTTGCACGGGCACCGAGAGGGTTACATAGCCTACGTATCACAACTGACGGAATTAAAAATGGAACTACGAGGAGATAGAATGGGTTACCTGAACAGGGCTCCGTGGAAACTGAATTTCCCATGTCCGGTCATTGTGTTGTGTCCTGGTTGCTGTGTCCGGGCTGTGTCCAGCTGCTGTGTCCGGTCTGAGTCCAGTGGAGACTCGTTGGGGCTTCGTCGGAGGCGCTCAGGCGGAGCTCGTTGGTCAGCGGGGCGTCCGGGCAGGGCACGGTGCTTCGGGTGTTGCTTGGTTGTCGAGGCAGAGGAGGAGGAGGGGGTGATTGGTCTCGGCCATAGGGGGTTCACGGTGAGGAAGAGGAAGAGCTGCTGCTCCGGCGGGGGAGAAGTCAGGCCGGAGCTCGGGGACAGCGTCGAGCTCGAGGGAGAAGTGGCACTGGAGATGGTGGTGTTGGCGGTGGTGGGGAAATCGACGGGGGGAGAGGAAGGAAGGTTGGGAGGGGGAGAGGGAAGCTGGTGGTGGCGTTGGTGTTGGTGGTGGAGGATGGTGGTGGCGGCGGGCTGTGATGGGGGCGGCGGTGGAGATGGGGGCCGGAGGAGAAGGAGGCTGAGGAGAGAGGAGGAAGTCGAGGTGGTGATGATGATGGTGGTGGTGGTGGTGACCGATGATGGTGGTGGTGGTGGAGGGAAGAGGGCGGCGGAGTTGGCTGGACGAGGCCAGCGGGGGTCGGGGAAGAGGGAGCTCGGGGGAGAAAGGAGAAGAGGAGGAGGAGGAGGAGATCTCGGCCATGGGGGCGGCTCGAAGCTGGAGTCGAGGAAGACGAAGTCGGGGAAGGAGAAGAGGGGGGTGATTGTGCACAGGGGGTCGGGCCGGAGCGGGGTGGGGAACAGCCGCGGGGGCGGGGATCCTGGCGAGAAGGAGGACGAGAGAAGGTCGGGGCCAGCGGGGGGGGAGGCTCGCCGCTCCGGCGGGGGGGGGGGGGGGGCGGCTGCGGGCTGGGTAGGGATTAGGTTTTTAATTTCTTTTATTTTCTTTTATAGGAATTAAATTAATATTTTAAGTAAAATATCTAAAGATATTTTACAGGATATTTTCGAAATATTTTCGGGTGGGTCCCGCCTCCAAATGGACGGTGCAGGTTCACCGGCCAATGAGGGGGTGACACCTCGCACTAAAATTTGCAGAAAAGTCCCTGTAATTTCATAAATTGTATAAAAGTCCTATTTTGGGAATTTGTGCAATTTACGAAATTGTCTGGGAAAAACACCTGATTCCTAAAAATACTAAAATTTACAGAATTGGAGGAAAAAGCTATGTGAGGGTCCTAAGGGGGTGGGGTGAGTCTGGGCAGGGACTGGGACTGGTTTTCTTGGGTGATACGGGCCATCATATTAATTAATTAATAAATACTGTGCACGGTGTTCACTAATTATTTAGAGGCAGGTAGGGCCATAATTTTATTACGGTACCAATACACTAAATGTAGTATACTCAGTGTAGAAAAATAACGTATTTTTGTCTGGGAAAAACAGGTGCATGTTGGGCCTCAAATCTCTATTGGAACAGGGATGGGTACAGATCTGGGAATTTAAATACGTACGTTTGTAACGATATTTGTGCGTCTCATACGAGGCTCAAAACAGAGTATCTGGGAGTTGCACAAAGTGCAGAATAATAGACTGACATGTCTAGGAGAGGTATGTCAACTTTGTTCGGGGATAACAGTCAAGGTAAAGCTCCAAATAATTCGGTGATGGACAGGTGCACAAGTCAATAGGATATGTAAGCAAAATAAATTAAATTATTGCCATAAATCCTAAATTATTAAAATAATCCTAGAAATGCTGGAATCTGGTCGAGGGGGTTTACACATTAGGAGTAAATCTCACTTCCACTTCTCCATCATTAGTTTGAATTATTTGGTCAATATCTGTGTTCACTATTGGTTGTGGTAACACAGCTTGACTTAAGATCCATTCTTTAGGGAAGTTTATTTCATCCCATCGAATTATCCTATTTGTTGCTACTTTGGATGTTAACAAATTTGTTTCTATCAAAGTAGTTTTACCAGGTGTAGTAATATGCCTAGCATTCGGGGCAATGGTATTCATTATCTTGCAGTGAATTCTATAGATTATTGCTATAGTTTTAGATCCCGGTAAAAAATTGTAGCCATAAGTTTTCAGATTTAGGGTTACAGATTCATATAAATGATTATCTGTCATTGACAGAGTTAAATTTGGGTAAACATTAAAATAAACTGGACCATTACAGAGACTAGTCTACATGACTCCCATTAGAGATTGGCTCCAATCTAAGCATCTCGCATCTCTAAGAGATGTCATTATTGATGCATTTAACCCTGGTAAAGTCAAGGGTTTAAACGCAACTTGTATTAGTCCAATATGGACATAGTTATAGGCATCACGAATATGCCCAATATCTTCTTCGCTTATTAGCTGAAAAGAATGCTCTGTGTTATTCACAGAAACAGTTCTTTCCATTGTTTTAATAGAGATAGATGATTTAAAGTCAAAAGTACCAATTTGATAAATTTCGTTTGGCTTTACTTTTGGAATTGTCCATTTATTTAATTCTTCTAATTCAGAGGGATACTCAACATTTTGAGCATTCTTGGTAGTTTTACCCCTATTAAAGGTTTTCTTATTAAAGCCAATTGCTAACTCTTTACTCATTGAAGTTATGAGGTTCTACTTCCTTCACTTACATGTACCTATAACTAGTTATTATACTCAGGTTACCAATCTGTTGAGGGAAATTATTATGAAAATTCTATTGTTCTAGTTAACTACTTTCAAGTCTTAGACCTATCTAATGATAGTAAAGACCTAGCACGGCTGTCAACAATTTACGCCATCAACTGCCCTCTAGGCATAACACAGGCTATGCGACTTTGATGTCGTCCCACTAGGTAGAAGACACATCGTATCGATAAATCCTAGCTCTATCGCAGTTAACCAGAGCAACAACTTTAACGATAATAATAACCATAACAGAAAGATAACTTAAACATAACTAAGTCATATATCTACATGTTTGTGAGAAAGTAGAATTATCTCAGCCTTGAGCCAACATGGCTCTGATACCAAACTGAGAAAGGATCGTGCGATGGATGAGAAGTAGAGCGCTTAAACAGAATTTTATTAATAGAGAAGAAAGTAGAACAAACACTCTTACAACAAACTGAGACATAAAACAGAAGTGCAAAAAATTAAAACATACATTATAGAGAGGGTTCTGCCTCTATTTATAATACATGAATGTCCTCATCGAAAGACTGAGTAACCGGCAGCTGCAAGTAATATTGACTGACAGTAACCGGTGTCTGAAGATTCCTTCTTATCGTCGTTGAGGTGAGTGCACGTCAACGTCACTTTTACTTTTTCTCTTTACATTTTCTTCGTACACGTAGCAGTATTTATGCCAAAAAATAAAGTAAGTGGGGTCCACCATTGTCGGCCATCATTTAAAGAGATTCTCTTTGTGTAAAGTAAAGTAGATGGTAGTTGCCACCTGTATTCTGGCAACTGTGCTCCCTTAGTGCATGCTGGCATCACTGCTTTCGTCATCTGATGGAGTAGTGAATATTTTGTGCATTCTTTTGAAGAAGGTTTCTGAGTCTTCTTGTTCATGTTTCGATTTAGTGGAACTAACAGACATGTTATTTGTCTCAAATATTGAATCAAATTGGGTTTGCATATATTTTAAACATTTTTTCTTTAATTCTTCCTCGGTAATTCGAGGATTCTGTCTTCTTAGAGACTCCTTCAGCTTTTTCAAAGGACTATCATCTATTATTTTCTTTTTGAGTTTAGCTTCAACAAGGATCTCATTTTCCTTGATGGATTTTTGTACAATTTGTGTTTTATCCTTTTCATCTAGTCTGTTCCACCATTTAATCATAAATTTTCTGACTAGAACGGGAAAGTTAAGGTGATTAAATTCACATTTAGTTATCCATTTGAAAATATATGGGATTTTAAAATGGATAAAAAAAGTATATAGTACTCTCCCCCTCCAAAAGTTGATCAGCATTCTGACAGAGAGGGTAGGAGTGAGTCCAGGTTGCGAATAATTCTTGCAAGGATGGTGGAAGAATTTTCAGTGTGGCTCCAAATTGTAACCACCATCGAATAAACCAAGTTGGAATATCCTGTTTACGAATGAACCAAGAGTGTTTCTGTTTGCTATTATCAAAGTAAAACACTTTGGTGAATGCCTCAATGTAATCCCAGTAGGAATAAGGCATGCTGATATTCTTGTCTTTATGAACTAGTAATTTAGTTCGATTTGGATGCAGTCCCCATGATTGAGGAGTGATTATGTGACGTATAATTATTTTGCTGTAATTTACGTCACTTCTGACATCATTTGCCTTCTGATAGAAGTGTTCTATTTTAACATATTTTGTTGTGAGCAGAATTCCTTCGTAGATATTTCTGTCTTTTTTCTGTACTGGAAACATATTATTTTCCAGATATTTTTCTTTTATTCTCCAGGGATCATCCATCATTGGGATATCAGATTTCTCCAATTGAAATATTTTCTCTGTATAGTTATTCTGGGTGAAAATTATTTCAACCTCAACTGCCTGCTTGTAAGAAGAGACATTGGTTTCTTCAAAGTCTTTAACTTCTTTATTAGAAGATTTTCCTTTTCCAAGAACAATTTTCTTGGATGTTTGATACTTTGATTCATTGGAATTCGAAGTCATGGGCCTAGGAACCCATGGTTGCTTTCCTTTATTTCTTTGGCTCATTGTCCTGCAAAAATTCATGAGTCAAGAAATCAGGAAGTGAATTGTCAGTTCCTTTATTCAATGTCAAAATCAAATATAGCTAATTCAGCTTGCCATCGGAGAAATATCTGTTTAGATGCTAAATTTTTAACATCTTTTTCGAGAACAGTTTTAGCCGAGCTACAATCAATTCTTAATAAGATTTTTATTAAGTAAATCATCTTAAAATTTATGAATGCATTGAATAATATAAAAAATTTCTTTCTTAATAGTTGAGTATTTAATTTGAGTATCATTCCATTTTCCTGAATGATATCTCACCAATACTTCTTTATTGGTGTTTGGGTTTAATTGTTTCAGTATTTCACCATAACCAATATCACTAGCATCAGTTTCAACTATTTTAAACCATTCAGCATTAGCTAAATGTAAGCAAGGTAGATTTTTAACCTTTTGTTTTATCAATTTTACTGCTTCGGTATGACTATTAGTCCAAGAAGCAGGATTTTTCTTTAATCTTTGATACAAAATTTTTGTATCAGTAGCGATATTCCTATAAAATTTAGAAACATAATTTAATGCTCCAAGGAATCGTTGTAACTACTTATTGTCAGTTATTTCATCAGGGAATTTAAAAGCAAATTCAATACTTCTGTCAATTGGAATGATGGTGTTATTCATAATATTATGTCCCAAAATCTTATTTCTTGCTGGAAGAGTTTCATTTTTGGGACAAAAATCGAAGATGAAGGGTTAAAAAAAACTCTTTATAAATTAATGATTAATTCTGACTATGAAGAAAGTTCATCCAATGATGAATCTAATGATGAGACTAATAGTCCATCAGATAATGAATGCAATGAGAATTGCCAATGTAACGAATGTGTTACAAATAAGGATATTAACTATTATAAGTCTATAGTAGAAATGAATGGGCTATCTATAAATACTTTTAACTCTCAATGAGAAAAAGGATATAATTGAAGCCCTGTTGACTGATAATATCAATACAGAAATAAAAAATAAAATTATAGAAGAAATTGGAGAAGAATTAAATAAGGATAATGTTTTTATTCAGACTACTCCTCCTGAAGCTTACAATATGGCCGAGGTAATATCTCGCTATAGAAGTAGACAAGTTAAACCTGTTACTATGCAGAAACTTCAGTCTGAAATAGAGATTGGCTCCAGTCTAAGCATCTCGCATCTCTAAGAGATGTCATTATTGATGCATTTAACCCTGGTAAAGTCAAGGGTTTAAACGCAACTTGTATTAGTCCAATATGGACATAGTTATAGGCATCACGAATATGCCCAATATCTTCTTCGCTTATTAGTTGAAAATAATACTCTGTGTTATTCACAGAAATAGTTCTTTCTATTGTTTTAATAGAGATAGATGATTTAAAGTAAAAAGTACCAATTTGATAAAAAAAATTTGGCTTTACTTTTGGAATTGTCCATTTATTTAATTCTTCTAATTCAGAGGGATACTCAACATTTTGAGCATTTTTGATAGTTTTACCCCTATTAAGGGCTTTCTTATTAAAGCCAATTGCTAACTCTTTACTCATTGAAGTTATGAGGTTTTACTTTCTTCACTTACATGTACCTATAACTAGTTATTATACTCAGGTTACCAATCTGTTGAGGGAAATTATTATGAAAATTCTATTGTTCTAGTTAACTACTTTCAGGTCTTAGACCTATCTAACGATAGTAAAGACCTAGCACGGCTGTCAACGATTTACGCCATCAACTGCCCTCTCGGCATAACACAGGCTACGCGACTTTGATGCCATCCCACTAAGTAGAAGACACATCGTATCGATAAATCCTAGCTCTATCGCAGTTAACCAGAGCAATAGCTTTAACGATAATAATAACCATAACAGAAAGATAACTTAAACACAATAACTAAGTCATATATTATTCTTTTGCCTTTATAACAAGTAGTAATTCCTTCTTTAGTTATCTCATTTATAGGCATGAGTTTTTCTAGGAAAGGAGTTCCTAGGATAACATGCTGAGATATTTTTTTTACAACTATTAGATGTACAGGAATACAAACATCATCCTTACAAATATTTACATCGGTAATTTTGTAAGGAGTAGTTAGTGCTTTATTGTTTGCAGCACTAAGTGTCTGAGTAATTTGTTCATAGTATTTAATTGGAACGACTCCTTCCTTAACACAATTAAGGTCTGGCCCACTATCAACAAGTGCAATTAAATTGGTTATATAATACTCATTATTAACGAGCATATTAATTTTAATATACCATTTATGGGTAATAAATAAATCTATTTTTTGTAGGAAATTATTTTTCCCTTCTCCTGAATCTATCTGTCCTGGTTGAACAGACTGATTCTCCCCCTCTTGTTCTTGTGAGCAAGAAGAACCAACAGAAGATTCACCAATTAATTTGATAGTTTTTCTAGATAAATTATCTAGTTCAAGTTTATCCAGTCTTTTCTGGGTATACTGATCTTGAGATTTTAGATTTTTAATCTCAATTTTTAAAGTTTTTATTTCAGACTGAAGTTCATGCATAGTAACAGGTTTAACTTGTCTACTTCTATAGCGAGATATTACCTCGGCCATATTGTAAGCTTCAGGAGGAGTAGTCTGAATAAAAATATTATCCTTATTTAATTCTTCTCCAATTGCTTCAATAATTTTATTTTTTATTTCTGTACTGATATTATCAGTCAATAGGGCTTCAATTATATCCTTTTTCTCATTGAGAGTTAAAGTATTTATAGATAGCCCATTCATTTCAACTATAAACTTATAGTAGTTAATATCCTTATTTGTAACACATTCGTTACATTGGCAATTCTTATTGCATTCATTATCTGATGGACTATTAGTTTCATTATTAGATTCATCATTGGATGAACTTTCTTCATAGTCAGAATTAATCATTAATTTATAAAAAGTTTTTCTTAACCCTTCATCTTCGATTTCTTCTAACTTCTTTTTTGTATAACATTTATTTGCATAGTGGCCTAATTTACCATATTTGTAACATTTAATGATATTTTTCTTAGAAGATTTCTTCTTTTTACTGTCCTTATTAGCAGTAATATTTTACTTTTTTGACGGATATTTCTTTCTTTTATAAGGTCACTTATAGTCCTTATAATCTTTTACTTTCTTCTTCCCCTTTGTAGGAAGAGGTTTGAAAGTATCCATAGCAAACTGGTCACAAAATTCTCCCAGTTGTCTTTTCTCAGAAATTCTCTGAGATTTTAATTGATGTCGTAGCTTTAAGTCATTACATAAAGCTAGACCTTCTTCAATACACTTATTAATTAAATTTCCATAAGTGTAATTAAAATTATTTTCATGCATTAGATCTATATTTTTACGTATAAAAACTACCCTAAACCAATAAACAACCTTGACACGGATACGTCACATCAAGACTAGTTATAGTTCTTTGATAGTTGTTATATTTTACTGAAGTAAATAAATTCCAGAAATTAATGTATATTAATTCCAGAATATTTAATGTATTAATTATTTATTTAATCATATTTGGATGCCAATAATGGAGGTTGTATGTCAATGCTACGTGCCAAAGTTGGTTAGAATGACTAGTTGTCATTCGAAGCAAATAATGGCATGCAATGTCGATGTTTGGTTATTTTTGATTATTTAAAAATAATTTTAGAATATTAATTATGATTAATTAAATAATAAATGATATTAAAATACATGATTAAGAGGTTTCATGTATGTTAGTTGAATAGGATAGCAATGGTGCAAGATTTGTGACATCGATATGTTCCTACGTACATATAGGACAACGTGTAGCCAAACATATATAAGTTCCTATATGTACGTGTGATATGTCGATGTAAGACACCCTCATAACGTATTTTGAGTGTGGCATGGCAGGTGTATCTTAGCATGTTATTCAATGCTACACAACTATTGGATTGTTGGACAAAAACGTCAACTGAAAGTTGACGTTGTGCAACGATCTTTCGTGTTGTCCTAGAGTAGTTAGCGTGTATGGTTATTGATTAGAATATATTTAATATGACATCTTGGATCTGCTACTCTTTTAGCAGAGGACATCGGACAGACAATATCGCAGCCACAGACAGCAGGCAAGTGTACCTTGCCATGATGTATCACAGTTTATTGCCTTAATTATCTTATTTAGTTATTATAGTTATTTGATATGGTTGATGTGTGTGTCACGACCCGCACCCGGGTGTTTGGGTACGAGTGCGTGGGTACGTCCAGCCTATGCCGCAGTATCGATTGTAGAACGCTGTCTGAAACTAATACTATATAACCAACACCTCATAATATAAAGGGAACAAATATGATCCTCAATCACAAAACTAAGGTAGGTGAAAATGTTGATGTAGTATATATATGTATATAAAGGTTACAGTACAAAATCTTTGTATTTCATAAATCATACAACTATAGTAAGTCTGCAACTTTAACTATTGTTATAACTAGGTCTCCTGCTTACGGTCTTTCTCGATCCTCCAGGAGGTAAAATCAGGCTCGAAGCTATTTCCCAACAATCCATAATAGATGAGACACAGGTCCTTCTAAGTGTTACCTGAAATATTATCCAATCAGGATTGAACGAGTACAATTCTAATAGCAGTTTCAATACATGATAAGGACTATAAAACAATGATAAAAAGTAGTACATGATGGATAAATAAACTGACATCAAGGCATAGTAAGAAATGAACAGAGAAAATAAATAAACAAAGAATATGTCATATATCAACAAGGAATTCTATAGTCATTAAGTGTTTTAAAATACTAGTTTGATTATGTGATCGGCTTAGGATTGCACAATGGGAGCCGGTTAATCATACGTGAAGTGTATGATTAGCCTTTGCACAAAAATTATATTTGCACAATAGGGTATGATCACATATAAACTAGCATTTTCCCGTCCCGACTAGCATACAAGAATCATACGAATATCAGGTATTATACAAGATCAAAGTCTAAAAACACAAGATAAGCTAGTTCATGTTTCTTTGTGTCAGAAATCAAATACAACAATACTACATGTGTTATAGAAATTATCAGTAAGAAAACTATCAGATACTGTACTCGCCTGGGGTCCAAAGCGGGTGAAACAAGTTAGAGTATGACGGGGTCCAGATAACCTATATCATGAATAATTTACATTAATTTGTCACGTCCCAGTCCCAAAATATCGAGGGACCGGACGCGTGATAATGGCCAGCAGCACGCACCGATGGACAACCCAATTTAATGGCTCCACCAGGGCATACTTAAGCTGTAAAATAACAAGTCTACGACAATCATGGCACAACTAATCTCATCCACACAAGGTATAAAATATGATCCACAGAGTAAATAAAGAAATGTAAATCATCAGCTAATCTCAACAAAATGCTTCGGGGAACATGTAAACACCCTGAATTTTTGAGAATATTTTTTAAGATGAGTTATTACGAATTTTGGTATTTTCTGGAATTTAAGGCGAAGATGATTGTGATTTAAAGAATTTTTAGTGTGACCAAATGATGTCAAATTATTCTGGAAATAATAAATTATGATGCACCATAGAAAACCAGACCTACAGTATTTTTCGGTGAATTATTTGGACCCCGGAAACGAGTTTTAAGCTTAAAAGAGCTATTGGATTTCTAAGCCAAACCAAACACCTTCGAGAACCCGACCTGTTGGCTGAACCCTACCCGCATGTATACTGTAGCAGCTTTATAGGTTGACCTAGGGATCTGTGCCGTCACCCCTCTCATCCAACATCATCCGCCGACTCCCCTTGCCGATCATTGCCGCCGCCTTCCGCCGGGTTGCTCAGCCGACAGTACCCTCCCCCGAATCCAGCGTCCCCGACCGGCGGCTCTCCCCCGCAGTCGACTCAGCACCCCGCTCCGCCTGAGAACCCTCGCGCTGACCAACTTCGGTCTGCCGTAGCGCAGCCCTCGACCGGCCGCAGTGCACGCCGCTCCAGCAGCAGCGTCCCCGACCGATCGGAACAGCCCCACCCGCCGGCGGAACTGAGCCCGCCCGCTGTGCGAATTCCCAGACCGAGCGGAGCCCGCCACGCGGTGTCCCCGACCGGACGTGTCGCGGCGTCGAGTTCCCCGACTTCTCGTAGCCTTGGTGATTCACAGCAGCATCCCCGCAGAACCCGGACACGTCCAGGATACGAATCCTGGATCAAAGTGACTCACGGACACTTGAAGAACAGAACTCACGGGGCCCTGTACAGGTACTGATTTCTCTCACCTCGCAACTCCGAATTAGTTTTCGTCAGTTGCTATGTGTAGACTGTTTAACCCTCTCAGTGCCCGTGCAACTCGCTCGGTGCATCGCGTCTTGTGGTGATCGCACACCGCGATCCAAAAATAGGAAAAACAACACCCTGTTTCACCCCGGAACTGAGTACGCCCTGCCAATCGGGACGACTTGGTCGCACGCGGTCTTTACCGAACCGTGCGCGACGTTGATACGGTCGTGTAGGATTTCGCAGAAGTTAATTCGGAGGTGTGTGCACCCCGGAATCAACGCGTATCCGCCGACGACACCCAGTATCTGTCCTTTCTGGAACACGCTGTAACTTTGTGTACGCACATCGGATCGAGACGAAACTTGCGCCATCGAACTCGTAGCAATACGCTGGTCCTATGACCCAAGTTTGGTTCGATTCCGAGAACGTTGACAAAATCACGTATCGTGGGCCTACAGGCTCCACTTGACGGGTGATTTTGAGATCGGCTCATCGGAATCCAATTCTGGAAGTTCCGTTGGGTTCGTATCATCGTTCCTGACTTGTAGACACTGAGTTTGCGGAATTTGGAGACCTTTGACCCTGACACGCTTTTCGGTGCAAAGTGGCCCACATGTGGACCCCGCTTTAATCCGAAAATGACCTTTTTGCCCCTGTGTCCAAATTGGACGTAAGGACAGGCATTTCTAGCTATTTGACATCTTCTGAGACTAGTGGTGATGTTTATTACAGCTTTTGGAGTAGTACCTACCGGATCCACCGATACAGGGACAGTTGTTGGTATTCGGACATCAGGCAAGTGTACCTTGCCCAAACTCTGCAGCTTAGTTATCTATTTTCCTTGCTTTATATATATTACTGTACATGCTTAACCTAGGACCATGTGACGTACTTAGCGTCCGATTATCAGTCGGGTGCCGACACTGTACGCAGTGTTGGGTACGGTCATCTAGAGATGGACATCCGTGACACTTTATATGCTCGTACTTGTCTTGTCAAGTACCCTATGACCCAGGACACTTGACACTATTCATGAGACAGGATTTTCTCGAGATATTCGTGGTGATTCTGTATAGGATACAGGACATGGCCATTATATTCTTAGATACTTTATGACTTGTTGCATTTAGCTATGATCACGCTTGACATGGGCATGAGACGTTATGGTCATGATATGCGTGGTTACATTGGGTGGGGAGAGACACACAGGCTACAGGCTGTATTTATATATATCTTCTATTATTGAGAGGTCGTAGACTCTCGTAGCAGAGCTAGACCCACTACTGGTTATTACCGCTACCGGCTCCCCGACACAGAGCTTGTAGTGGCTCAGCCTGAGTTTTAGTGTTGCTCTCACTTGCATTTCACTTAGATTGGTTACATATTTACCTATTGCTTCATTTAGTTATTTATTTGCTGCACTGTTATTTATTTATTGGCATGAGCTTTCTTGTACCTTGCTATGTCCCCTGAGGACCTGGATCCGGATTTTGTCCCCAGGATTTGAGGACGAGATTTATCCCGAGGTATACGGGACTGGAGCAGGAGCTGATTCAGGAGCTGTACCACCATCCGTGGATGAGGTCTTAGCTGAAGACTTTGCCTGAGCATCCATGTTCCATGCTCAGCTTTTATTATTTATTTCAATCTTTTATTTCTGGTCTGTTGAACCATTGTACTAGATATTTATCGGGTTGTTCCCCGAAGTACTTTGTGAGACTAGATGATGATTTACATTCCTTATTTATCCTGTGGATCATACTTTATATTTTGTGTGGATGAGATTAGTTGTGCCATGATTGTCGTAGACTTGTTTTACAGCTTAAGTATGCCCTGATGGATCCATTAAATTGGGTTGTCCATCGGTGCGTACTGCTGGCCATTGACACGCGTCCAGTCCCTCGGTATTTTAGGACTGGGGCGTGACAGAACAACCCGATAAATATCTGATACAATGGTTCAACAGACCAGAAATAAATGACTGGAATAAATAAATAAATACTGAGCCAGAAAACATGGATGCTCAGGAGAAGTCCTCGGCTAACACCTCGTCCTCGGATGGCGGTACAGCTCCTGGATCAGCTCCTGCTGCGGTCCCGTATATCTCGGGATAGATCTCGTCCTCAAATCCTGGGGACATAATCCGGATCCAGGTCCTCAGGGGACATAGCAAGGTACAAGAAAGCTCATGCCAAAATAAATGCAGTGCAAAAAATAAATGGAGTAACAGGGCAAGTAAGTAACCATCTATGTGAAAATGCAAGTGAGAGCAGCACGAGTACTCAGGCTGTGCCACTACAAGCTCTGTGTCGGGGAGCCGGTAGTGGTAATAACAAGTAATGTGCCTAGCTCTGCTACGAGAGTCTACGGCCTCACAATAGTAGTAGTATATATATAAGAAACAGCCTGTAGCCTGTGTGTCTCTCCCCACCCCATGTAACCACGCATATCATGACCATAACGTCTCATGTCCATGTCAAGCGGGATCATCACTAATGCAACAATTTATATGTATCTAAGCATATAGTATCTCTGTCAAGTCCTGTATCCTATACAGAATCACCATAAATATCTCGAGAATATCCTGCCTCATGAACAGTGTTAAGTGTCCTGGGTTATATGGTACTTGATAAGACAAGTACGAGAATAACAAGTGTCACGAAAGTCCATATCTAAATGACAGTACCCAACACTGCGTATAGGGTTGGCACCCGACTGATAATCGGATGCTAAGTACGTCACACGGTCCTAGGTTGAGCATGCACAAAAATATAATAAAGCAAGAAAACATATATAAAGACTGCAAAGTTTGGCAAGGTACACTTGCCTGATGTCCGAATACCAACAACTGTCCCTGTATCTGTGGATCCGGTAGGTACTACTCCAAAAGCTGTAATAAATATCACCAATAACCTCAGAAGATGTCAAACTGCTAGAAATGCCTGTCCTTACGTCCAATTTGGACACAGGGGCAAAAAGGTCATTTCCGGGCTAAAGCGGTGTCCACATGTGGGCCACTTTGCACCGAAAAGCGTGTTAGGGTCAAAGGTCTCCAAATTTCTCAAACTCAGTGTCTACAAGTCAGGAATGATGATACAAACCCAACGGAACTTCCAAAATTAGATTCCGATGAGCCGATCACAAAATCGCCCGTCAAATGGAGCCTGTGGGCCCACGATACGCGATTTTATCAACGTTCTCAGAATCGGACCAAACTTGGGTCACAGGACCAGCGTATCGCTACGAGTCCGATGGCACAAGTTTCGTCTCGATCCGATATGTGTACCCAAAGTTACAGCATATTCTAGAAAGGTCGGATACGGGGTGTCGTCGGCGGATATGCGTTGATTTCGGGGTGCACGCACCTCCGAATTGACTTCTACAAAATCCCACACGACCGTATCAACGACGCACACGTGTCTGTAAAGACCGCACGTGACCAAGTCGTCCCGTTTGGTAGGGCGCACTCAATTCCGGGGTTAAATGGGGTATTGTTTTTCCTGTTTTTGGATCGCGGTGTGCGATCACCACAGGACGCGATGCACCGAGCGAGTTGCACGGACACCGAGAGGGTTATACAGTCTACGCATAGCAACTGACGAAAACTAAAATGGAGTTACGAGGTGGGAGAAAATGGTACCTGAACAGGGCTCCGTGAGTGCTGAATTTCACGTGTCCGAAGGTCACTTCGCGTCCTGGTCGTGTCCTGGTTCTGCTGCTTGTGTGCGATCGAGATCTCTCGTGTCCGCTGAGATACTGTGTCGAGTCTAGAGTTCTGACTCGGATCCGCGGGGCAACTCGAGAGCAGCGTTGGCTTCGGGTCAACGAGGGGAGGACGGGGCAGCGGGATCGTCGGTTCGGCTGGGTTGAGGGCAGTGAGTCGTCGAACTCGCTCGGGAGGGGAGACGCGACGGATGAGTCCGGCAGTGGCGGCGTCGACCAAAGTAAGGCACTGCGGAGAAAGTTGAACTGACTCAGTGGCGTGACTATTCGAGGCGTGCATCGAGGGTTGACGCGGGCGGGGGAAGCTGTTCGTATAGAGGGAGATTGGGGTTAGGCGCGGTTGTGTCGACGTTGGACACGGCGGATGGGAAGTCGCTGTGAAGATGACGGCTACGGCTAGGGCTTCGGTCTGGCACGAACGCCAAGGAGAAGAATTTATACTGCTACAGTACTCCCGGCGACCTAGGGCTTCATGCGGGTTTGGGTTGGGTTGGCCCGGGAGACCCGATCCAATAAGCTGAGTTTGGGTTTTAAAAGATCTAGTAGTCTTTAAGGCTTAAAACGCTACTCCGGAGTCCAAATAATTTACCGAAAAATACCACATGCACGGTTTTCCTTGCTACACCATAAAATCTTATTTCCATATTATTTTAACACCATTAACTGTATTTAAGATTACTTAACTCCTTATTACCTTGTTTCTTCCTCCAGAAAATACCAAAAACCCGGGAAAATTTTTATTAAAAATTTATTCTGAAAATTAGGGTGTTTACAATCTTCCCTCCTTAAAAGGATTGCGTCCTCGCAATCAAAGGATAAGGTATAAAGAAAGGATTGTTGAACTACTAGGTTGCTTAGTCTTCAACTGCCTCTTTGAACAAGTGGGGGTAACGATGGCGCATACTATCTTCTCGTTCCCAAGTCGATTCGCCAGGAGAATGATGTTTCCAAGCTACTCGGACCAGTCTGATGGTCTGTCCCCGCAATGTCTTCTCACTGTCGTTGAGGATGCCAACTGGTTGTTCTTCATATCTCAAGCTCGGGCCTACTGCGATCTCTGAATGATCGACTACGTGACTTGGGTCGGTCACGTACCTTCGCAGTTGTGAGACGTGGAATACGTCATTCACTCCCTCTAAGGATGGAGGTAATGCAAGCCGATAAGCCACCTCACCAACGCGCTCTAGAATGTCAAATGGCCCAATATACCTTGGGATCAACTTGCCTCTGCTTCCGAATTTGATAGTACCACGAGTGGGCGAAATTCTCAAGAATACGTGCTCTCCTTCTTTGAACTCTAGGGGACGTCTGTGCGTATCTGCCCAATGCTTCTGCCTGTCCTGGGCTGCCCGTAGATGATTCTGAATCTGTTTCACCTTTTCCACTGTCTGCGTTACCAATTCTGGACCCAGATTTGACGTTCACCAACGTCACTCCAACATATAGGCGATCTGCACTTCCTTCCGTATAAAGCTTCGAATGGTGCCATCTGGATGCTGGCCTGATAATTGTTATTGTAGGAGAACTCTATTAAGTGCAAATGATCTTCCCAAGATCCTCCGAAGTCTAGCATACATGATCGCAACATGTCCTCCAATATCTGAATTGTGCGTTCCGATTGGCCATCTGTCTGTGGGTGGTATGCCGTGCTGAATTTGAGTCTGGTGCCCAGACTCTCTTGCATGCTTCTCCAAAAATGAGAGGTAAATCTCGAATCTCGATCCGATACAATACTGACCGGCACTCCATGTAATTTGATAATTTGTCGCATATACATGTCGGCTAGTACCTCTGTGGACTGTCCAACTCTAAATGTTAAGAAGTGTGCCGATTTAGTGAGTCGATCCACTATAACCCATACTGCGTCTCTTTCGCTGGGGCTCTTCGAAAATCCTGTGACAAAATCCATCGTGATGTGCTCCCACTTCCATTCTGGTATAGGAAGCGGCTGTAACATACCTGCAGTTCTCTGATGTTCGGCCTTTACTTGCTGGCAGACTAACTATTTGGCCACAAATCTTACAATCTCTCTTTTTATTCCGTGCCACCAGTAATACTGCCTCAAGTCTCGGTACATCTTGGTTCCTCCTGGGTGAACAGAGTACATAGAGCTATGTACTTCAGTTATTAACTCCTGTCTCAATTCTCCATTTGGAACATACAGGCGATTTCCAAACCTCAATGTCCCGTCTTCGTGTATGCGAAGTCCTGTCTACATGCCTGCTTCTGTCCTTTCTTTGAGTCTTCTAAATCTAGCATCGGTGGGCAATGCCTCCTTAATCTTCTCCACGAGGGATGACTTAATTTCAAGATTAGCCATCAAGCCATTCTGTCCCGGTAAGACAACCTCAATCTGAAGCTCCTGTAGATCCTTCAACAACTCGGGCTGCATCGTCAGGAATTAAGTCGTAGGCTTCCTGCTGAGCGCATCTGTAACGACATTCGCCTTTTCCGGATGATACTGCAGATCAATGTCAAAATCTACCATCAATTCAAGCCAGCGTCTCTGCCTCATGTTAAGCTCCTTCTGGGTATACACATACTTCAGGCTTTTGTGATCTGTAAAGATGTCTACTTTCTCTCCGTAAAGGTAGTGCCTCCAAATCTTTAATGCAAATATAACTGCTGCTAACTCCAGATCATGTGTTGGGTAGTTCTTCTCGTGAACCTTCAACTGTCTCGATGCATAAGCAATGACTTTGCCATGTTGCATCAAAACACATCCCAATCCGCTACCTGATGCATCGATGTAAACAACAAAATCTCCTGACCCTGAAGGAAGAGTCAAGACAGGGGCTGTTGTTAATCTTCTCTTCAGTTCTTCGAAGGCCTTCTGGCAGTCTTCTGTCCATATAAACTCCTGGCCTTTGTGTGTCAGCTTCGTCATCGTTTCTGCAATCCTCGAAAAATTTTCTACAAACCTTCGGTAATATCCCGCAAGTCCGAGAAAACTTCTCACTTCTGCAACTGATATGGGTGTAGGCCAAGTCTCTATCGCCGCAACTTTCTCTGGATCCACTGAAAGTCCTTCTCCTGATATGATATGTCCCAAGAAAGGTACTTTGTCCATACAGAACTCATACTTACTGAGTTTGGCATATAACTTCTCCTGTCTCAAGGTCTCTAACACGATTCTGAGATGCTCCTCGTGCTCCTCATGGCTCTTGGAATATATGAGGATGTCATCTATGAACACCACCACGAATTTATCCAAGAACTGATGGAAGACTCTGTTCATCAAACTCATAAACACTGCTGACGCGTTGGTTAAACTAAACGGCATCACCAAAAACTCATAATGTCCATACTTGGTCCTGAAAGCTGTCTTCGGTATGTTTTCCTTTCTTACTTTGATCTGATGATAGCCGGATCGAAGGTCAATCTTCGAGAATACCCTTGCACCACTCAATTGATCAAATAGGTCATCAATGCATGGCAAGGGATACCTGTTCTTGATAGTCACAACATTCAGTGCCCTGTAGTCAATGCATAACCGTACTGTTCCATCCTTCTTTGGCACAAATAATATGGGTGCTCCCCAAGGTGAAACACTGGGCCGAATGAAACCCTTCTCCAAAAGATCGTCAACCTGTTCCTTCAACTCCACTAACTCCTTAGGTGCTAGCCGATATACTGATGAAGTGATAGGCTTGGCTCCTGGAGTTAAGTCTATTGTGAACTCTATTTCCCGATCAGGTGGTAAACCTGGAAGATCATCAGAAAATATATCCACAAATTCTGATATGACTCTTGGGTAACCTGTCTCCCCTTCTACCGATAGTACCCTAAGAGTAGGCTGAACTCCTTGCTCTATTGCTCCTCGAAGAAACTCGAATTCTGGATGTCCAGGCGGTCTAAATATAACCCGCCCAAGTCGGCAATCAAGAGTCGCATGGTACTGACTTAACCAGTCCATACCAAGTACGACATCATAATCCGGCATGGAAAAGATCAGAAATTGAGCTCGCATCTCTCGGCCATAAACTACTACTGAACATGATCTACAGACGTCACTAACCGGAATAATTCTACCTCCCGTAAGAATTCTCTTCATCTTCGGAAGGGGTGCGGTAGCTACTCTATGGGTGGCTACAAAGCTAGCTGCTATAAATAAATGCGATGCTCCAGAATCAAATAATGCTACAGTTGGTAATGAAGCTACTAAAATAGTACCTGCGATGACCTCGCCTGCTGTAGCCTCCTCCTCAACAGCTAATGTGAATGCCTGGCCTCTTCCCTGAGCTGGACCTCTCTGCTGCTGCTGCTGTTGCTGCTGAAATAGGGCTGCCTGTGGTGCCAGTGGTGGTCTCTGCTGATAGCCCCCTGTAGCTGGTGGTCTAACTCCTCCAGCTCCTGTCTGCTGTGCTCTTACTGCTGGATGAGCTGGTCGTGGTGCAGGCAAGGCCAGTCTTGGTGCTCCCTCTCTTGGTTTAGTACAGTCTCTAGAAAAGTGCTGGTCTGATCCGCAAAGCAGGCATAGTCTCAACTTACGCCTGCAATCTCTCTCAATGTGTCCTACCTTGCCGCAGTGGTGACAGGTAGGAAGAGATATGGCCTTATGTGCTGCTCTCTCCGGTATACTCCTCTGGAATCGTTTTGCCGAATCTCCAAATGCTGTCTTGGTTGGTGCGGATGTGTTTGGCCTCTTTAGATTCGATTCCCTTCTAGTGACGTGCTCCATGCGTCGTGCTGCTGCAAGGACCTCAGTATAAGATGTAGGTGCGACTGAGCCAATTAATCTCTGAAGCTCGAACTTCAGTCCATCAAAGAACTTTTCAGCTTTTTCTTTCTCTATCGAGATCAATGTCGGAGCGAAGCGACTTAGGCGTATAAACTCCGCGTTGTATTCCTCCACTGTCATACTGCCTTGGATGAGGCGGTTGAACTTGTCTCTGAGCTCTGATCGGGCAACTGTCGGAATGTATATCTCTTGGAAGAGTCTGGAGAACTCTTCCCAAGTGACTCGGTCCTGTCCGAGCCTCCTCTCTTTTGCTAGCCACCAGTGATGCGCATTATCGGTTAACTGCATTCTGACTGCAGTCATCCACTTCTCTCTCGGAAGTTCAGCGGCTTCCAACTGATGCTGGATGTTAATGAGCCATTCATGAACTTCTGTTGGCCCTTCTTTGCCAGAAAATGTACGAGGCTTGAGATGACGGAAATCGGTGATAGATCCCGTCGTCGTTCGCCTCGTTGGTGGATTTGCCTGCTCCAATACGGACACCAGGCTGGTCCTCAGATACTCTGCCTCCTGGCGATGGGCCTCTTGCTGAGTCTGCTGCTGGGCCTGCATCATGGCATACATCATCTGGAACATCTGTTGCCCGTCCATGGCTTGTCCTGGCGGGAAAACTGGCATCTGGGGAGTGAACTGTGGTGGAGGTGGGATGTCATCTCTCCGGAACCTTGGATTAGGTTGACCGGTCTGATCGCTCTGCGATGCTTGTCCTCCATCCCCTGGGGTCACTCCGTCTGTATATGTAACCACAGCATCGTGTGGCGTATCCAAAGGAATCTCGTCTCCGTTTCTGGAATCCATTACTCTGCAATCAAAAGATAAACTGTAAGAACACTCAGAGGAATCAAAACATGATACAATTCAAGTAACAACTTTTCGAGTTCGATATAGAGTTCAATAGTGGTTTAAGTAATGGATGAGATCCTACATCTATCCTATCCTTAGGGCAGGCTGGTTCAGTTCCTAAGTTGAAACCGAACAATTTTTAGTCGTAGACCTGCATGGGCCACCACAAAAACCATGTCACGCCCCAGTCCCAAAATACCGAGGGACCGGACGCGTGATAATGGCCAGCAGCACGCACCGATGGACAACCCAATTTAATGGCTCCACCAGGGCGTACTTAAGCTGTAAAATAACAAGTCTACGACAATCATGGCACAACTAATCTCATCCACACAAGGTATAAAATATGATCCACAGAGTAAATAAAGAAATGTAAATCATCAGCTAGTCTCAACAAAATGCTTCGGGGAACAACCCGATAAATATCTGATACAATGGTTCAACAGACCAGAAATAAATGACTGAAATAAATAAATAAATACTGAGCCAGAAAACATGGATGCTCAGGAGAAGTCCTCGGCTAACACCTCATCCTCGGATGGCGGTACAGCTCCTGGATCAGCTCCTGCTGCGGTCCCGTATATCTCGGGATAGATCTCGTCCTCAAATCCTGGGGACATAATCCGGATCCAGGTCCTCAGGGGACATAGCAAGGTACAAGAAAGCCCATGCCAAAATAAATGCAGTACAAAAAATAAATGGAGTAACAGGGCAAGTAAGTAACCATCTATGTGAAAATGCAAGTGAGAGCAGCACGAGTACTCAGGCTGTGCCACTACAAGCTCTGTGTCGGGAAGCCGGTAGTGGTAATAACAAGTAATGTGCCTAGCTCTGCTACGAGAGTCTACGGCCTCACAATAGTAGTAGTATATATATAAAATAGCCTGTAGCCTGTGTGTCTCTCCCCATCCCATGTAACCACGCATATCATGACCATAACGTCTCATGTCCATGTCAAGCGGGATCATCACTAATGCAACAAGTTATATGTATCTAAGCATATAGTATATCTGTCAAGTCCTGTATCCTATACAGAATCACCACGAATATCTCGGGAATATCCTGCCTCATGAACAGTGTCAAGTGTCCTGGGTTATATGGTACTTGATAAGACAAGTACGAGAATAACAAGTGTCACGAAAGTCCATCTCTAAATGACAGTACCCAATACTGCGTACAGGGTTGGCACCCGACTGATAATCGGACGCTAAGTACGTCACACGGTCCTAGGTTGAGCATGCACAGAAATATAATAAAGCAAGAAAACATATATAAAGACTGCAAAGTTTGGCAAGGTACACTTGCCTGATGTCCGAATACCAACAACTGTCCATGTATCTGTGGATCCGGTAGGTACTACTCCAAAAGCTGTAATAAATATCACCAATAGCCTCAGAAGATGTCAAACTGCTAGAAATGCCTGTCCTTACGTCCAATTTGGACACAGGGGCAAAAAGGTCATTTCTGGGCCAAAGCGGGGTCCACATGTGGGCCACTTTGCACCGAAAAGCATGTTGGTCAAAGGTCTCCAAATTCCTCAAACTCAGTGTCTATAAGTCAGGAATGATGATACGAACCCAACGGAACTTCCAGAATTGGATTTCGATGAGCCGATCACAAAATCGCCCGTCAAGTGGAGCCTGTGGGCCCACGATACGCGATTTTATCAACATTCTCAGAATCGGACCAAACTTGGGTCACAGGACCAGCGTATCGCTACGAGTCCAATGGCGCAAGTTTCGTCTCGATCCGATGTATGTACCCAAAGTTACAGCGTGTTCCAGAAAGATCGAATACGGGGTGTCGTCGGCGGATACGCGTTGATTCCGGGGTGCACGCACCTCCGAATCGACTTCTGCGAAATCCCACATGACCGTATCAACGACGCACACGTGTCTGTGAAGACCGCACGCGACTAAGTCGTCCCGTTTGGCGGGGCGCACTCAGTTCCGGGGTGAAACGGGGTATTATTTTTCCTGTTTTTGGATCGCGGTGTGCGATCACCACAGGACGCGATGCACCGAGCGAGTTGTACGGGCACTGAGAGGATTATACAGTCTACGCATAGCAACTGACGAAAACTAAAATGGAGTTACGAGGTGGGAGAAAACGGTACCTGAACAGGGCTCCGTGAGCGCTGAATTTCACGTGTCCGAAGGTCACTTCGCGTCCTGGTCGTGTCCTGGTTCTGCTGCTTGTGTCCGATCGAGATCTCTCGTGTCCGCTGAGACACTGTGTCGAGTCTAGAGTTCTGACTCGGATCCGCGGGGCAACTCGAGAGCAGCGTTGGCTTCGGGTCGACGAGGGAAGGACGGCGCAGCGGGATCGTCGGTTCGGCTGGGTTGAGGGCAGCGAGTCGTCGAACTCGCTCGGGAGGGGAGACGCGGCGGATGAGTCCGGCAGCGGCGGCGTCGACCAAAGTAACGTGCGGCGGAGGAAGTCGAACTGACTCGACGGCGTGACTGTTCGAGGCGTGCATCGAGGGTTGACGCGGGCGGGGGAAGCTGTTCGTATAGAGGGAGATCGGGGTTAGGCGCGGCTATGTTGACGCTGGACACGGCGGATGGGAAGTCGCTGTGAAGATGACGGCTACGGCTAGGGCTTCGGTTTGTCACGAATGTCAAGAAGAAAAATTTATACTGCTACAGTACTCCCGGCGACCTAGGGCTTCATGCGGGTTTGGGTTGGGTTGGCCCGGGAGACCCAATCCAATAAGCTGAGTTTGGGTTTTAAAAGATCTAGTAGTCTTTAAGGCTTAAAACGCTACTCCGGAGTCTAAATAATTCACCGAAAAATACCACATGCACGGTTTTCCTTGCTACACCATAAAATCTTATTTCCATATTATTTTAACACCATTAACTGTATTTAAGATTACTTAACTCCTTATTACCTTGTTTTCTTCTCCAGAAAACACCAAAAACCCGGGAAAATTTTTTTTAAAAATTTATTCTTAAAATTAGGGTGTTTACAAATTGATGAAATATAATTAAATAGGACTTAACCCACTAGATTTCTAGGTTAATTTTATGATATTTCTGGTTTATAGATGGGACAAATATTTATATAAAACTTAAATATAAAATAATGTATATATAAGATACATTTATAGATACTTATGTATGGATACATACATATATAGTATATATATATTGATAGATACACATATATGTAGATACATATATGTACATATATATAATATATAATATATATATTATATATATTATCTATATATATATAATATTATATATATATATATATATATATATATATATATATATATAATATGTATATAGATACATATATATGTATATGATATATATACATATATATAGATACATATGTAATACATAGATATAAGATAGATAGATAGATATATTTATATATAGATATATAGATATATAGTATGCATATATAGATAATATATAGTATACATATATACATAGATATATAGATATATAGATATGTATATAGATACATATATAGTATACATATATAGATAATATATATATATATATATATATATATATATATATATATATATATAATATATATATATATATATATATATATACATACAGTATACATAGATATATAGTATAACATATATAGTAATACATAGATATATATATAATATATATGTATATGATATATATATATACATATATATATATATAGATACAATATAGTAATATATATATATATATATATATATATATATATATATATATATATATAATATATATATACTATATATATATATATATATATAGATAGATAGATAGATAGATAGATAGATAGATAGTATATAGTATATTATATATATATATATATATATATATATATATATATATATATATATATATATATATTATATATATATATATATATATATATATATATATATATATATATATAGTATATATAATATATATAGATATATAATTATATATATATATTATACATAGATAATATATAGTTTACATATATACATGTATATATAGATATATACATATATATAATATATATAGCTGCTGCGGTGCCACTACTGTGCGCTGCTGCTGGGGGTGCGCGCTGCTGCTGCTACCGCTGCGTACCACTGCTGCTGCTTCGTACAGCTGCTGCTGCTACTGGCTGCTCCTGCAGCTGCTGCTCTGCGCTGCGCGTTGCTGCTTGCTGCGACTGCAGCTGCTGCTGCCGGCAGTTCCTTTACACACACACACACACACACACACACATATATATATATATATATATATATATATATATATATATATATATATATATATATATATATATAGTTAAAGTTATAAACAAAATTAAAGAGAAACAAGGGTTACCTTGCTAATATAGGGTTGAGAGGAGATGTGGGATGGTGAGTGAATGAGGGTGGGGTGGTTGTTTATATAGGGAATGAGGGGGTTAGATATTTGTTTATGTGCATTGACCAATGTGCCCTTGACTAATTTAATTTGGATTTCTTTTCTTATGAAGATGAATCCAAATTGGATTTGATTTCCTATTTTAAATTTAATTGAAGGTTACAAATCTACCCTCCTTAGAAAAATTTTGTCCTCGAAATTTTAAGTAGATCATACAGAAAGAAAGAAGAAATACCTCAAAATTCAAAGAGGTATGGGTATCGTTCACGCATCTCTTCCTCTCTCTCCCAAGTAGATTCTCCCGGGGAGTGATGACTCTAAGCGACACGAACAAATAAAATCGTTCGGTTACACAACACATTTTCTCTGTGATCTAGTATCTCCACAGGCTGCTCTTGGTAGCTGAGGCTCGGTCCTACTTCAATCTCTGAGTGATCTAAGACGTGGTTAGGATCAGCCACGTATCGTCTTAGCTGGGATACATGAAATACGTTATGTACTTCCTCTAATGTAGATGGCAAAGCTAGCCGGTAGGCTACGGCACCGACCCTTTCGGTAATACTGAAGGGCCTGATAAACCTTGGACTGAGTTTCCCGCTTCTCCCGAAATGAATCGTGCCACGTGTTGGAGAAATTCGTAAAAACACCAATTTGCCAACCTCGAACTCTAACGGTCTCCGGCGACTATCAGACCAGTGCTTCTGTCTGTCCTGAGCCACACGAAGTCTATCTCTAATCTGCTTTCCTTCTCTGCAGCATCTACTACCATTTTTGGTCCCAACAATGCTTGCTCGCCTACGTCATCCCAAGATAATGGGGTACGACATCTTCGGCCGTACAGAGCCTCGAAAGGAGACATCTCGATGCTTGCCTGGTAACTATTGTTGTATGCAAACTCCACCAGATAAAGATGATCCTTCCAAGATCCTCCGAAATCTAGTACATAAGTGCATAGCATATCCTTTGAGTTTGAATAGTCCTCTCTGACTGCCCATCTGTCTGGGGGTGATATGCAGTACTGAACTTGAGCTGAGTGCCCAAACTCACCTGCAAACTCCTTCAAAAATGAGAGGTGAAACAACTATCCCGATCTGAGACTATGCTGATGGTAACCCCATGTATCCTGACGATCTGTCTCACATATATCTCTGCCAGCTTCTCCGTAGACAAAGCCACCTTGAAAGGCAAAAAGTGGGCCGACTTGGTCAACCTATCAACGATGACCCAAATCGCGTCTTTCCCTCCTGGAGATCGTGAAAGTCCGGACACAAAATCCATAGTAATGTGCTCCCACTTCTACTCTGGAATAGGTAATGGCTGAAGTAAACCTCCTGGTCTCTGCCTCTCGGCTTTCACTTGCTGGCACACTAAGCATCTAGATACAAACTGTGCCACTTCCTTCTTCTTGCCATACCACCATATACTCTCTCGCATATCCCGATACATCTTGTTGGCACCTGGATGTATGGAATACTGAGAGCGATGCGCTTCCTGTAACACCTTCTCACGCAGCTCCCCACTAGGCACACACAATCTAACACCATGCCGCAAAGAACCATCCCCAGCAATGGTGAAATTATCTTCCAATCCTGCTCTCACCTGAGCTCTGATGCTCCTCAGAGATACATCTTCATACTGGGATGCCTTGATCCTGTCCATCAACTCTGAGTGTATTTGTAACCCCCATATCTGCATAGCAAAATCAGGAACTATCACCTCCATGCCCAAGCTTTCCAAGTCCTCCAACAAATACCGATCCTGTGTCAACAACATAGCTACCGGATACCTGCTCAAGGCATCGGCAACTATATTTGCTTTTCCAGGATGATACTGCAAAGATAAGTCAAAATCTTTCATCAGTTCCAACCATCGACGTTGTCTCATGTTCAACTCCTTCTAGGTAAAAACGTACTTCAATCTCTTGTGGTCTGTGAAGATCTCCACACACTCTCCGTACAAATAGTGTTTCCACAATTTCAAGGAAAAGATGACGGCTGCTAACTTTAAATCGTGGGTAGGATAGTTCTTCCCATGAGGACGTAATTGCCTGGATGCATAGGCAATTACTTTTCCATTCTGCTGAAGAACACAACCCAAACCTTTTTTCGATGCATCACTATAAATAGTGAAACCTCCAGACTCTGATAGCAATATTAAAATAGGAGCAGACGTCAACCTCTTCTTTAATTCTTCAAAAGCAACATGACACTCCTCTGTCCAAACAAACTCTACATCTTTCCGAGTGAGTTTAGTCAAAGGCTCTGCAACTCGAGAGAAATCTTTCACGAACTTTCTGTAATATCCAGCCAATCCTAAGAAGCTTCTAATTTCTGCAACAGAGCTTGGAGTGGCCCAAGATTCTACGGCAGCAATCTTTTTTGGATCAACTGATATTCCATCTCCAGTTACTACATGTCCGAGAAACTCCACTTTGTTTAAGAAAAATTCACATTTAGAAAGTTTTCCATAGAGCTTCTCCTTCCTGAGAGTTTCAAGCACTATTCTTAAATGCTTCTCGTGTTCTTCTAGCATATTTGAGTATACAAGGATATCATCTATAAATACTACCACGAACTTGTCCAGGTACTGATGGAATACCTTGTTCATCAAGTTCATGAAGACTGTCAGGGCATTAGTTAACCCAAACGGCATCACCAAGAACTCGTATTGGCCATATCGAGTCCTGAATGCAGTCTTTGGAATATATTCCTTTTTCACCTTACCTGATGATATCCGGATCTCAAGTCAATCTTTGAAAATATCTTCGGGCCACTCAACTGATCGAAGAGATCATCTATTCTCGGCAACGGATATTTGTTCTTGATTGTGAGGTTGTTCAGGGCTCTGTAATCGATACACATCCGCACCGATCCATCCTTCTTGGGCACAAAAAGTACCGGGGCTTCCCAGGGCGACGAACTTGATCTGATGAATCCCTTGTTGTCTAATTCATCGATTTGTTTCTTTAGCTCCACCAGCTCATTGTTGTTGATTCGATAGACATGCTGCGATATTGGTTCTGCTCCCGCTATTAGATTAATAGAGAATTCAATATCTCTATCTAGCGACAATCCTGGTAACTCCTCGGGAAACACATCTAAGAACTCAGCAATAATAGGATGTAGTACCTCTTTCTCCTCCATTATAGCTTCGTAAAGAATTCTACGATCTGGCTTCTTTGTCATTCTAGAAAACTCGAACTCCGGTTCTCCTGGAGGTCAAAACAGCACACGACCTCTGCGGCAGTCAACGCTAGCGAAATGCATACCCAACCAATCCATTCCAAGGACAATGTCAAAACTTGGAAGTGGCATTACGGGTAAGCTAGCAGACAAAACATGGTCTTCCAATGTAACGTGATACCCCTTGCAAACATCATTGACTAGGATGATGCCTCCCCCAGTCGTGATCTTACAGTTTCTACTCAAGGGTTCCACTACTAAATTATGTTTAAGTACAAAAGACACATATATGAAACTATGAGATGCACCAGAATCAAATAATGCTACAGTTGGAATAGAATTGAGAAGAATGGAACCTGCTATAACATCACCGGTGGGCTCAGTCTCCTCGACAGTAGTAGCAAAAGCTCTGCCCTGCTGAGGAGCTCCCCTCTGTTGGTGTTGGACAAATTGATGTTGTTGTGTTGGAAGTGGAGGTCCCCTCTGCTGTTGTGCTATAGGTGGCTTAGCTGGTCCCTTTTGATTTGTTGTACCTCGAATATGACAGTTGTTCATATGATGTCCCCCAGATCCACATTATAGACAGACTCTAAGTCTTTTTCTGCACATTTTCCAGGAATGTCCCAGTTTCTTGCAAAAATGGCAAAAATGGGTCTGCTGGATCTGTTTTTGAGGATGCGGCTGAGTCAAAAATCTAGTTGGAGGACAATGCTGCTGCTGATGCTGGAAAGTCCTTGGCTGAAAATGGGAACGTTTTGCTGGTCCCGTTCTGCTGTCGCCTTCGAACGTATTCCGGTCCTGCTTGGGTTTAAAGCCCATGTCCACCTCGATCCTTTGGGCTTCAGCAACAATCCCAGCAAAAGTTGTGATACTAGAGGGGATAATGACTCTAATTTTCTGAGCCAAGCCTTGCCGAAATCTACGGGTTCGGTCCACCGGATCTCTCATCATATATTCTGCGAATCGGCTCAGTCTGCCAAATTTTGCAGCATATTCATCTACCGAGAGACTACCCTGCTCCAAGTTCTGGAATTGTTTCTTCAGAACGCCCTGGACTACTGCAGGAAAGAACTTCTGTTTAAAAATGTGTTTAAACTGGTCCCAGGTTAGGTCTGGATCAGCAAGTCTGGGCTCATTTCTGAACCAAGTGCGGGCGATATCGTGAAGCTGCAAGCCTACAGCCTCTATCTTCAGATCTTCTGGTATCCGAGTAACCCATATAATTCGCTCGATATCCTCGCCATTAATCCGCGTATAAGATCCCTTCAGTTCCCTTGAACTTCCGATGAGCCATCTTTTTGAAGTCCAAGATATTGCCCATTTTTTGTTGAACAGGCTGTTATTGCTGAGATGCAAACTTCTCCATAGATGCCAAAGCCATATGATGGGAACTCTCAATGCTTTCTTGCATCATTTTTGTTTGTTCCCTCTGGGCCTCAGTCTGAGCCCTCTGCGTCTCCAGCATGCATTTTAAGAGCTCGTATAAATGTGTTCCTTCAGTGGGCATGCCACCAGTGTTCGATTGTACACCCCCTTGGGGTAGAAGTGAAGGAGGAGAAAGAAGATATTCAGAGACAACTGGAGCAACTTCTGCAGCTGCTCTTGAACAACCAGGTGCTCTGGTCTCCCGTGTCCTTCTGGAATATGTTATGGGTGTCATTCTGGAATATGATAAAATAATAAGGAGACATCATTAAGACACAAGATAAGATATTATTTGAGGACAAAAATTGGAGAAGATATCAAGTCATTCAGGATGATCAAGATTAGTAAATTTAATCCAAAGTTAAAATTCCTAGTTGTGATTGAGTATTTCATATTTTTAATATCATATATCTTATTGCAGGCTCGTAATAGTACTCTAATCCTAAGTACTACTACGATATCATACTTCTTGCGAAGTCTGACCTGCATGGGCCACCATAAAAACGTGTCACGACCCGCACCCGGGTGTTTGGGTACGAGTGCGTGGGTACGTCCAGCCTATGTCGCAGTGTCGGCGGTAGAACGCTGTCTGGAACTAATACTGTATAACTAACACCTCATAATATAAAGGGAACAAATATGATCCTCAATCACAAAACTAAGGTAGGTGAAAACGTTGCTGTAGTATATATATGTATATAAAGGTTACAGTACAAAATCTTTGTATTTCATAAATTATACAACTATAGTAAGTCTACAACTTTAACTATTGTTATAACTAGGTCTCCTGCTTACGGCCTTTCTCGATCCTCTAGGAGGTAAAATCAGGCTCGAAGCTATTTTCCAACAATCCATAATAGATGGAACACAGGTCCTTCTAAGTGTTACCTGAAATATTATCCAATCAGGATTGAACGAGTACAATTCTAATAGCAGTTTCAATACATGATAAGGACTATAAAACAATGATAAAAAAGTAGTACATGATGGATAAATAAACTGACATCAAGGCATGGTAAGAAATGAACAGAGAAAATAAATAAACAAAGAATATGTCATGTATCAACAAGGAATTCTATAGTCACTAAGTGTTTTAAAATACTAGTTTGATTATGTGATCGGCTTAGGATTGCACAATGGGAGCCGGTTAATCATACGTGAAGTGTATGATAAGCCTTTGCACAGGAATTATATTTGCACATTAGGGTATGATCACATATAAACTAGCACTTTCCCGCCCCGACTAGCATACAAAAATCATACAAATATCAGGTATTATACAAGATCAAAGTCTAAAAATACAAGATATGCTAGTCCGTGTTTCTTTGTGTCAGGAATCAAATACAATAATACTACATGTGTTATAGAAATTATCAGTAAGAAAACTATCAGATACTGTACTCGCCTGGGGTCCAAAGCGGGTGAAACAAGTCAGAGTATGACGGGGTCCAGATAACCTATATCATGAATAATTCACATTAATTGATGAAACATAATTAAATAGACTTAACCCACTAGATTTCTAGGTTAATTTTATGATATTTCTGGTTTATAGATGGGACAAATATTTATATAAAACTTAAATATAAAATAATGTATATATAAGATATATTTATAGATAGATACACATATATGTAGATACATAGTACATATATATAATATATATATATACGTATATAGATACATATATAGATACATATATAGTATATATATATATATATATATATATATATATATATATATATATATATATATATATATATATATATATATATATATATATAATATGTATATAGATACATATATATGTATATGATATATAGATAGATAGATATGTTTATATATAGATATATAGTATGCATATATAGATAATATATAGTATACATATATACATAGATATATAGATATATAGATATGTATATAAATATATATATATATATATATATATATATATATATATATATATATATATATATATATATATATATATATATATATATATATATATAGTATACATATATAGTAATACATAGATATATATATAATATATATGTATATGGTATATATATACATATATATATAGATACAATATAGTAATACATAGATATATATATATATATATATATATAATATACATAGATAGATAGTATATAGTATATATAGATATATATACATACATAGATATATAGATATATATACATACATATATATATATAGATATATATATATATATATATATATATATATATATATATATATATATATATATATACGTATACATAGATATATAGTATACATATATAGTAATACATAGATATATATATAATATATATGTATATGGTATATATATACATATATATATAGATACAATATAGTAATACATAGATATATATATATATATATATATATATAATATACATAGATATATAGTATATATATATATATATATATATATATATATATATATATATATATATATATATATATATATATATATAGAGAGAGAGAGAGAGAGAGAGAGAGAATAGTATAATATATATATATATATATATATATATATATATATATATATATATATATATATATATATATATATATATATATAATATATAGTTTACATATATACATGTATATATAGATATATAGATATATATATAAATACATATATACATATATATATAATATATATAGCTGCTGCGGTGCTACTGCTGCGCGCTGCTGCTGCATACAGCTGCGTACCCCTACTGCTGCTGCGTACAGCTGCTGCTACTACTGGCTGCTCCTGCAGCTGCTGCTTTGCACTGCTCGCTGCTGCTGCAGCTATTGCTCTTCTGCAGGCGCTGCTGCTTGTTACGACTGCAGCTGCTGCTGCCTGCAGTTCCTTTACACACACACACACACACACACACACACACACATATATATATATATATATATATATATATATATATATATATATATATATATATATATATATATATATATATATATATATAGTTAAAGTTATAAACAAAATTGAAGAGAAACAAGGGTTACCTTGCTAATATAGGGTTGAGAGGAGATGTGGGATGGTGAGTGAACGAGGGTGGGGTGGTTATTTATATAGGGAATGAGGGGGTTAGATATTTGTTTATGTGCATTGACCAATGTGCCCTTGACTAATTCAATTTGGATTTCTCCTTATGAAGAGGAATCCAAATTGGATTTGATTTCCTATTTTAAATTTAATTGAAGGTTACAGTGTGTGTTTACCCTAGGGCCGTGAGATATTCCTTAGCGTCTGAACAAGATTCGGGTGTCGACGCCATACGCGAAGTCGAGTAACGTCACTGAGAGAGTTAATACCACAATCATATTTCACGTGCTTGTATCCTTGCACGTCAGACCATATGACACTTGACACTATTTCATGTGACATAATCCTTCTTGAGATATTCATGGTGATTCTGTATATGATTACAGAATCATGATATAAGACTTGCATATTATATACATATATTATTATGACTCGTTGTACTAGCTAAAGGTCCCGATCTTGCGTGTTATGGACATGAGACGCCGTGGACATGAGACATGAGGTTACATTAGGTTGGGAGAGACACACCATACTATATGCTGATTATATTTATATATATATATATATATATATATTTATATATATATATATATATATATATATATATATATATATATATGTTACTGGAGGTGCCTTAGACTCTGTCCCATATCTTTGGCACATTTACTGGCCCTACGAGATATTACTTGCTGCTATGGGCTCCCTGACACAGAGCCTGTAGTGGTTTTAGCCTGAGTACGAGTAATATTCTCATGTGCATATCACTTAGATGGTTACAATAGTTTACCCTTGAGTATGTGGTATTATATTATTTTACTTTGGCATGATGTTTCTTGTAACTTGTTATGTTCCTCTGGGAACCTGGTCCCTTACCAGTTTTGCAGCATAGACCATTGTGGAGCCTGCCTGAAGTTGATGATTTGGGTTGCTTTGCCATATGGGCATTTGTACTAGGTACTTATATTATTTCTACCAGAGTTATGCTATTCATTTATATTATTGATTCATCTGCTGATTTGGCCTAGTTTTTATAGACTCATATTTCTTTCTTGAGTCTATTCGAGCTTCTGTGTTATTGGACGACCGACTTTAGCACATGTAGCTCATTTTTGTTGTATTCTGTTTATTGTGGATTGAGACATAGATATTTATATGTACTGGATTATCTAGATAGTGACTATTATAATACAACTTATACGTATTCGAGTCGGACCAGAGTCTGGTCGAATGTGTAGCTGGCATGTTACGTATTCCTAGTCCTACGTATTTTGGGTCTAGGGCGTGATATCTCATACTTATGGCACATAACCCTAGTACACACACTAGACACCTATGATATGCTTGTACATACTCATATGATACACCTATATGCATAATATCTAATTGGACACCCAATAATGCAATTGCATATAAGTAATTATCCTACCTTAACTTATCTCTCATATAGTCATTTATATACCTTTGTCAACAGATATCTATGTATTTTCTACTCTGATATCCTATGACACTTGACATGAATACTATATTGGCACTATCACTAATCATATACTCATGACATTCAAATACCACACACAATGTATCTTATTAATACCCCTACTATTCGTAGGTACTTATCCATCTGCTTGACTCTATTTACACAAGACACTAACTCATATAGATGATACTCCTATCATACCCTCATTCTAAGGTACTCAATCTTTTATCTCTATCTTCTATACAAGCCACTAGGATACTAGTATTCTAAATATCCAATATTTGAGATACTCCGTCTTTGGACACAAAATACCCTCCTATCTTGGTACCTGGATATAATCCATACTCTAACACCTAACAATAACTCTAGTATACTCACATGTATCTTGGTACCAATATAAACATATAAATACTTATTATCCACTATGGCACTAACACACTTAACACTACTATATCACACTATACAGTTTTATCCATCATACAGTTCACTGATACATAACTACTCCTAATACATTTGCAAATATACACACACCCACTAAAACATACTCCCACACAGGTTACTACTCTTTTTTCATTGTCTGGAACACTTATACTCCTTCTTCCCATGATACTCCCTTATATACCCTACATCTATATTACACTGTTACACCTAACTAATGCTATCACACACAATAATACTCACTGATACTAGACTGACACACTATAGATATCACATGTTACTCATCATAATCTCGATACACCCTGAATACTTGCACTCTCTAGGTACTATGGTACACAAATACTAACTTCATAACTATACTTAACACTCACAACAGTGCTCATCAACACACACTCTACCACTTTCACTCTTGACACTAGCTTACTCACTAAATCACCTCATTACACTCACTAGCACCCATGCATCCAATGTACTAGTTATTCATGACTTCTATGATACATATGTCTCACTTCCACACTCACGGGCAGACACATAATTCTATACCCTACTAATATATATATCTCCCCACACCTACTATACTTGAAACTACCAACTGATACACTAATCAGTGGTACACCAGAACATACCTTCCATGACTAATCTTGACACTTCTCAACCCATGGCATTAGTATTTCTAATACCTAGACCCCTCTTCATGATACTCATGAAACACCCACACTTGTACTTTACTTTACCACTCATGCACTCACTTACACATCACTCATTGTGCACTTGTGCACACAATTCTAGCCACTCTACTTCCTTCCTCTACATATCACTTACTAACACATTAACACCATCAACTACTAGGTGATATACCCTTACTAGACACATACATGTGTATACACCTCTATCCACACTAATACACAACACTCAACACATAACACAAGTCTTATTGCTTAGCACAGCACAACTCTAACACTAGCACACTCACCTACACACTTATGGGCACTACTCTAGTATGGCACACTCACTAGTATATCTCATGGATACATATTCTCCTCCTCCTAACATGACCAACTATCAAACACCAATAGAATATCAAAGCTCCATTGATACCCAACACAAATTTATGTTACCCCCTTGATATATGGATCTCTCAACTATATGAATCTCTATGCACCTAAAACATGCATGATGACATAGATACATACACCTACAATCATGAACTGATACCCTACTCTCCTTCCTAACTCTCTTATTTCTATCATTGGTACTAATGCTAACTATATTATGACACCTACCATAGAACTATTGTTACAATGATACCACACAATGGGTGGTTACATGCTTGTACACTGATACCTAATGCTCTTATATCCGACCAGGAACAACTCACAAGTTATACCTCTAACAATCACTACTGATACTCAAACTTAACATAATCTGACTGTAAGTTACCAAGCTACTGTACTATTCAAGGAATCTCAGGAACTAATGAAGGTGAAGCTCTATAAGAAACTGAACTAGAGACACTAAAGATATCTCTATCCTAGGCTAGCAGAGGTGATGGAAAATATTCAATGATAACAAAATTGAAATGATAGAGACGATATGTTAAGAACCAATTTAAGATACAATCTGATAATCATATACGTCTATCCGAAATTATATTACCCAGAATTCTCGCCACGCTAGTAAGCATAGCTGCGATAAACTATAGAGTCCATAACTAAGGTATATATCTCTATAATCATGTTATCTAGAATTTTCGTGTTGCCAGCTAGCATGGCTGCAAGAACTCTAAATTCCATAACTAAGATAATTATATCCAAAATCGGATCTCTAAGTTTTTGTCATGCCAGCTAGTATGGTTGCGATAAACTCTAGACTCCATAACTAAGGCAAAAGGTTGCCTTTCTCACTGTTCTCATCCAAATACGTTATCAGAATATACCTCACTTTAGTTCCTAAAATTTACCTTCATACAAGAATCAAATTCAATAACGAACATATGTAGGTGAACGAAAGCAAGTGGAAATAGATTCAAAATAGGGTTTATAGTAAGATTCTCAAGGGTCATTCCAGAAATCTCTCAAGAATTTTATAGTCTGTGATTGAGTATTATACTTGTTATAATCCATCAATCCTATTTTATTGCACGCTCGCAGTAGTATGTCTAAGCCGAAGTACTATCACAATATCACACTAGTTGCGAAGTCGAGACCTGCATGAGCTACCATAAAAATGTGTCACGACCAGCACCCGGATGATCGGGACATAAGTAAGTGGTACGTCCAACCTACGCCGCAACATCGACGGTAGAACGTTGTCTAGTCCTTAATGCGATTCATACTAATACACTAGTTCTATCATGTACTTAATCACAATATTCTAAGAAAAAAAGAATAAGAAAGATAATCCAACAATAATTTAAAAAAATAAAACTAAGACATGACACTGAGATAAAGAAATACTAGCCTAGATCTCACCAGAGGTCACCACTATGTCCATAGTACAAAAGTAGTCCTAATCATAACATCACTCTGAACTCAGAAACGTGGAGCACAACAATGCTTAAAAATGTTATCCAGTCAGGACAGAACGAGCACAACTCCAATAGCAGTTCCAATAAAATAATAAAAACTATAGAAAAATATAGTAATATAATACAAGATAAAAAAGTAAGAGCATGAATATGGCATAGTAATAATGAAGGTAAATAAAGCAGGAGAAATAGAACATATATAAATCATGAATATGAACCAGAAAGGAAATAACCATACTAAGTGCTTGAAATACTAGCTTCGATATGTGATCAGCTTTAAAACTTGCACATTAATTTATGACCTGGTTAATCATACGTGAGGTGTATGATTAACACTCATATGGTTTACTTGCCCATGGAAGGGTATGATCACACATCTAACTAACATTTTCCCACCCTGACTAGTACAATAGATCCAAACCATGACATGTTACACAGGAATAACTTTCACATGGATAACATGCACAGGAATAGCATGCACATAAATAACATGAAAGCAATATCTTATGACGGAGATCCATGATATACCAATCTATGTACCATTGTGTCAGGAATCAAGTAGAACACTACTAAAATATGTATCATAGTAATCATCAAGTAGAAAAAACTATCAGAGAATGTATTCGCCTGAGGTCATGTGCTGAAATATCAAACAATGTCTGAATCGGGGCCTCGAAGACCTATATGTGAATTTCTATGTCAAATAGATGATTCAGAAAAATAAACATGCTCAACTAAATACAGTCTAGGTTTTTAGGTTAAAACTAGATCATTCGAGTTAAACTAGGTCAATTACCTAATTTGGGTTCCAAATTATCTCATTGGTTGGCCTATATAGCTATACTAGTTAGTACTAGGTAATATCAAGTCATTCTAGATTTTCTAGGTCAATACCTTGCTAATACTAAATTTCTAAGTCATACTAGCTAGTTTATCATAATATACCATATAGACTCAGATACTACTAACTTATGATATCCTAACACATAACCCATTACCTTAGTTTAACTTAAAATCTTGCCTAATATCCCTATTTATCTTGAACTCAAGCTAATATCTTGACCAAATAGTCATTCCTAATATCAATACCTTGGTATTTTATCATGGTACCGAGGTATCATTAATACCCCAAACTAGACTCTAATACTAGCACTATCACACATAACTCACTACCTTTGCTCATCTCCACACCTATCCTAAAAACTAACCAATTGATAAACTATAGTATCAGACACTTACACACATATAGTACCCACTGATGCCACATACCTCACTAGCACAATACCAACACTACACTATACTCTCCAATCATGCACCCACCTGGCACACTTGCATCAAGTCTCACTACCTCACTTACCCATACACCCTAATTGTGCCCTCACATACCTAGCAACTACTACACTTGCAACTACCAACACCTACCCAATTGCAGGGAACAAGACTCCCCACATGTCCAACTAACCCTGCACTGTTCTGTGCAACCAGATCTGTTGTGTAAGCACTGCTTCGCAGTTGACACTGCACAGTGGCCTGAACTCAGGTTTAGTGTAGTGTACCCTATCTGGACACTGTAACCCAGGCTAACTTCCCCTATAGACTGCACAGATCTGTCTGCTCTCAGGCTTGCAACACTACTGCTGTGATTGCATAAAACTCCTCATACTTGTTGTTGCCTGCTTGTAGTAAGCTACAAAGTAGTTGCTGCTGTTATGTGCACATCTTCAGCAGCAACATGCTACCACTTGCAGCATACCTTGCAGTCAGGAATAGCTACAACTCAAGCCGTCATAACACTTAATACACTGAGTACCCTGTATACTGCAGGTACTGAACCAACTCTCCCACACTTATTCACAACCCATACCATAACCCCGCATGCATCACCAATACTAACACACTCCACCAACAAACACACACACACACACACACACACACACACATACTAGCACAACCAATACCAACATCAAACACTTGGTGTGCACCACTCTATGATACACACCAATACACATGATACATCCCTCCAAACTATAATGATATGCACGAAGAGATATCAAGATGAGTATTAGGGTTGGATATTAAGGTAAAGTATTAGTATAATATAGCAGTATTGGGTTAGATAATATAAGATAATGATTATATAGAGTCTATATAGTATATATATGATACTTGATCTCTATATTAGCTAGTTAGACCTTGAAACTTAGTGTAGCAAGATATTGACCATCATCTCTATTTATGGACTAGTTAAAATGTTATATTAAACCCAAAACTTAGATACTTGGCTAGTTTCCAACCCATGACCTATTTTTGACCTAGAGATCTAAGGCTTGACTTAATACCCATGTTTATGTTTCCAATTCACCAATTTGACATATAATTTTATATCTAGGTCACTTTTACTCCAGTTGGACATCAATTTGAGTTCTCTTTTTGAGACGACAAATGAGTACATTATCTGATAGTTTTTATTATTTGATAATTATTATAATACAAATATTTAGTAATGTTTTACTTTATTCTTGATACGATGGTACACGGATTAATATATTTTGGGTCATGAGATGTCATTTTCATATTCAGATTTTTTTTCTCTCATTATCGTATGATATTAGCCCACGTTGTATGGCATTAGCTAATTATTGCTATGCCTACATTAGACTTTCTTTGATAATTCATATGATGTGATATATCATGGTTGGATCCACCGTACTAGTCGGGGCGGAGAAGTGTTAGATAGATATGTGATCAAGAACCTTAAACAAATTTAAAGTAATGAATAATGTAGTCAACAGCCAATTATACACTTCACATATGATTGTGTTACTCCGTAGTCAACAGCCAATCATACACTACACCTATGATTGTGTTACTTCATAAAAGTAGATAACTATTAACCCAAGCCGATCACATATCTAACTAGTATTTCAAAATACTTAGTGTAGTTGTCATACTTCTATCCCAATTCATTGTGTACTGATTATATCATATTGCTCTAGATTACCTGTCTCTCTTTACTGCCATACTATGATATATGTTCACTGTTTTTCTTATCTTATTTTATATTCACTATTATTGTTTATAGTCATTATTAATTAATTTGGAACTGCTATTGGGTTGTACTCGTTCCATCCTGACTGGATAATATTTTTTAGTAGATCTGGAGGATTGGTATCCAACCTATTACGAACCCCAGGGTGAGGTTGCTGAGATTGCTCATGTGGCTCAAGAGTAGAGACTTGTTGCATGATAATCATATCAGAGACTTTTAGCTAGTTAAATAATATTGCTACATTTGGTACCAGATTTATTTCCAGCAAATTTAAGACTTGTTATTGTTTGAAGTTTAGATTTGTGTTGTTGTTAGACTTTGTAGTTGTGATTTAGATTCTTCCTTTGATATCTTATCGTGCTTTTAGATTTATGATTGAGTATGTTATTATTAAATATCATTGTCCTCCTTATGGAGTTGGATATTGTGTAAGATTGTTATTTATAGATAGATGACCTAGACAGCGTTCTACTATGTTGTTGAGGCGTAGGCTGGACGTTGCCACATACTCGTGACCCGAACATCTGGGTGCGGGTTGTGACACTGTGTTTGAATTTATTATCATAATTGACATAGATATAATAGTTTAACCTTTGATTCAACAGAGCTAGAATGCTGACTTTGTGTTCTTACAGCCAGTTCTCATCAATCAGTGCTGAATTTTTTTGATGAGTGCTACATCGCTGAAGCTCGTGCCCAAGTTGACCACAAAATAAGCAAATTTTAGTGAGTCTCTCATATTTGAGGTCCACATTGCAGGTGTCACAAAGAGAGTTGTAGGTGCCAGTGTTGATTCCTAACATATATACTTCATAATTTAATTATGTTCATCTTTATCATTTCTTTTCTATATTTCCCATATACATTATATAAAGACTCAAAACATCTATCATCATTCACAAGATCCTTCGCCGATTAACCATTAATTTATTCTAATACATAATAGTTTCCATGGTTTCAATTGAAGCATGAAATTTTATTACTTATGCACCATAGATCACAGTTTTCATGCACAGTTTGATATCATGTGTAACTATGCAATATAACAAGAAATCATCACGAGACATACCTTTCTTCTTGTGTCGTCGTTATTTTTCTTCTTGGCGTCGTTAAACCGATGATCTCTCTCCTCGAGCAATCGTGCTGATAACGTGCTATAAAATAAGAGAAAAAGAGAATAATTGTAGTCGAATCTAATACTCTAGAACTTTTCTCATTAATAATATATACGGAGATGGGATATGATATAGGTGAATGTAGATAGGGATAATGGCATCCATATTGGGGTTTATCCCAAATGACTAACAAATTATAAATAAAAAATGTTATATTTTGTCATATGAACTGTATATTTCTGAAAATATTTATATATTCACCAAATATTGAAAATATAATATTTAAAAAATATAATTTGAGAAAATCTAGGGTCTGTTTTGTTGTCCATTATTTCTCTACGTTTGAAGTTTAAACTTAAAATCCCACTTTAGTTACGTTTGGTAGCCCAAACTCCCAAAACTGCTTCCAATTTTTTTCTTCTTCTGGAAACGTACGTTTAAATGTTGTTTTGAGAAAAAGAAAAAAAACTATTTTTTCCAAAAGTCTGACGGCCCCCAGGGGCTCGGTTCTCAATCGAGCATCTCTCTCTCTCTCTCTCTCCGCATTCCTCTCTTCTTTTCCTCTTCCTTTTTCGGTCTCCAGCTCCAAGTCCGGCGATCTCCGCCCTCCACCAAACTCCACCGCCCTCCTCCCCGCCGACGTCATCATCGACCAGCTCTTCGCCAATGCACCCACCCCCCACCACTTCCTCAAGGGCGGCGCCAATGCCGATGGAGGTTCTATAGTGCCTCCTAAGCCCTCGTTCATGCCCTTCATTCCTATTGCGGTGCTACATCACTATTAGCAGATGGTGGTCGTCGTCGCTGCGACGGTGCAGTGGCAGTACCACCAGAGGCAGATGGAGCATTTTGGATCGTCAGCAGTTGGGTTTGATCAGGACGAGTTCCTTGCTATGGAACAACCCCCGCAACCGCTATCTCGCTACCGCAAGAATCCTAGACTTGATCGGATTTGTCTTCCGGACTTGATCGAATTTCGGCAAAAATCCTACTTTTTAATTTTTTTCACACAACTAAAAATATTTTATAAAATTTTATTATGAGAATTAATTTTTGAATTTTTTTACCATACAGAACTTTTTAACTTTGTTCTGAAAATCATTTTTTGATGAAAGTACTAGAACGCAAAATCAGAATATGTATAACTATATAACCAGAAAATAAGTTCAGAACTTCTTCTTACAAAATTGTTTTCAATAATTTTTTCTTCTTCAAGTAAATCTATCCTTAATTTGCGGGAATACAAGGGCCCGTTTGGTTACATTTTTAAAAGTAGCTTTCGGAGTTTAAACGTCAGTTCCATCCAAAAGTGCATTTGGCAGGCAGTACTGTCAAATTGCTTCCAATTTTTTTCTTGAAAACATGCATTTAAACGCAGTTTTCAAAACGCATCCAAAACATATTTTCTGAGTGCATTTATCACGCTTCTCTCTCATTTCTCCTTGCCTGTTTATCATTGTTCAGGACGTCCTCAGCAGGATGCTAGCTCACCTTAGTTTGCATAAACAGATCAAGCCTTTCAGTGGCCAAAAGGATACTCTGAGGGTCTCTCATCTGTTTTACGCTGATGACAGTCTTATTTTTCTTAATGGAGGCAACGAAGCATTGATTGCTTTATGAAGACTTTGGCGGATTTTGCAGCGGTCTCGGGCCAGGTGATTAATTTCTCCAAGTCTTTATTCATTATCTCCAACAAATATCATTGAGTGGATCTTGCTCAAAGCGTCAGTCAATGGACCGGGATCACCCAAGCCTATCTACCGACCACCTATCTTGGCGTTCCACTCTTCAAAGGCCGAGTCAAAATGGAATATTTGTCAGACTTGGAGACCAACTTCAAGAGAAAAATTGCTAGTTGGCATGGGAGACTACTCTCTTTTGGAGGTAAAATTACTCTTATTAAAAGTGCTTTAAACACTCTACCTATTCATGCACTTTCAGTAATTAAAGTTCCAAATAAATTTATTAAAAAGTTGGAAAGTATCATGGCCAACTTTCTTTGAAATACTTCAGAGGAACACCGTCGCAAATGGGTTTCCTGGAAGAAGATTTGTCGCCCGTTAGATGAGGGAGGACTTGGTATCAGACCGCTATATCAGGTGATGAGGAGTCTTCACGCTAAGAGATGTTGGAGTTTTATCAAAGGCGAATCTCTATGGGCTCAGTATATGTACATGAAGTATGGAGATCCTTTGGAGATTGGCTACAAAAAACTGCATGCTGCGTCCTCTCTTTGGACTTCCATGCTGAAAAAATTCCCAAGTGTGCAATCTCATTGTCGGTGGATATCGGCCGATCATTTATTTCTCACAAGTGACTTGGCTATAGCGGTATGGTCCCACTTTGCTCCGAAATTCCATTTAAATAATGCATGCATTAATCTTGAGCAATTGGCAGAGACTTGGCTTCTTAATATTTCCATAACTAATGTGGTGGGGCTTAATAGAAATATTATTTTTACTACAAGTTTATGGGAAATATGGAAACATATAAATAGTATTATTTTTGAAAATAGTGGGCTTAATAATCACGATGTCATTTGTCGGATTACTACTAATCTTCAGTGTACTTTGAGGGCTTTCAACTATGTGGAGCCACTCACGATGGAGGATGGAGGCATTATGGCTTCTTTTAATCTCAATCAACAGATTCCCCCTACTGTCAGAGGCACTTGGGTTCATTGGCAGCCACCATATGTTGGGAATAAACTGAATATTGCAACAAAGAATAATGGGACGGATACTGGCTGTGGTGGAGTGGTCAGAAGCATAGATGGTCAAATGATTTTAGCCTTCCAAAAAATTATAAGGGGTGGCCAAAGTCTTAATGCAGATATGGATGCTTTATTAGCAGGCTTATATATTTGTAAGGACAATAATATGGAGCTTAATTATATTGAATTAAGCTCTAAGTGCCTGTCTGATGCTATTGCTGGTAAAAGTAGTACTCATTGGTCAGGAATTTACAAACTTAGAAGGATCCGAAAAATGCTTATTCAGAATATCTAGGTGGCCTATACTTCAAAGGAGGAGAATCGGGTTGCTTATGCCTTAGTCGATTTGTCTCTTACACCAGGTGACGATCAGGTTTATGTGCAGACTTTGGACATCCCAGATAACATTGGTTCTCTTATTTCTTCGGATCAGATGGTGCAGCCTATTTTCAGAAAATAGGGGTCTTGTTTTATCTTTCTTTTGTTGTAATTTATTTCTTGGAAAAGGCTATCTCCCTCCTTTTTGTAGACAACATGAGCTCTTTTCCTGCGCCAAGTGCTTATTTTGATTTCGAATAAAGGCTAAGGCCCCACGTGGATGTGGTTTACCCCGTAAAAAAAAAATCACGCTTCTCTCTCTCTCTTCTTGCATACTTTTCTGGGAGGGAGAAAACCATTATGCTGCTTCTCTCTTTGTGTGTCTCCACCTTCCCTAAAAAAAAAAAATTTCTTCTTGCTCTCTTCGAGGAACTCGTCTTCGAGGAGCTCGTCCACCGGAGCTCGTCTGCTTGGAAAGGGTTGAACTCGAGCTCGTTCGCCTGGAGCTCGTCCGTTCGAGCTCGTCCACCTGGAAGGGGCTGAACTCGAACTCGTCCGCCTGGAAGGGACTGAACTCGAGCTCATCCAAAGGAGCTCGCCCGCAAAGCTCGTCTCCGACGAACTGGGCGTCCCCGGAACAGCTCCGCTCCCATGGCTGGCTTCGATGAGGACGGTCGCGGGCACGGACATACAGCTTCGAGGAGGATGGCAGCAACCGCCATCGTCATCCCTGTCCTGCCCCACTCCTTCAGCCTCGCGGTCGACTCGAGGAACGGCGACGCCATCGTCGTCCCCGCCGCTAGGGACACTAAAGAAAAAAGTTTCTCGAGTCACAGAAGAACGACGAACCGGAGACAACGCGGGGGGCCCAGATCTAGAGTCTACGTAGCCACTTTGGTCGGCGTAGCCGCTGGTTCGGGTACGACGAAGGAGGTGGTGGGATGGACGAGGAGGTCACTCCGCCTCGGCGAAGGATCGTCAGCTTCACGAGCGAACCGATCTCCAGACACGGTCAAAGAGATCAGCCACGGCTGGACATAAGACATTCATAATTATTTTATAAATTTTTATTAAAAACTACTTTTTAAAAATATTTTACCTAAGAAAATCTTAAATATTTGTTTCTTAAAATCATTTTTCAAATAAAAGTAGCTAAATGCAAAACCAAAATTTATATATTCAGTAACTAATTTTATAACTTAATTTCAGAAAACTGTTTTCAAAATAAAATTTTAAAAAGTTTATCAAAACGCTCATCAAATTTACAATTAAATTTCTAGAAGAAATTAAAACTGAACTGCATAGGGCCACCCACAAGCACATTTTCCAAAAAAAAAATAAAAGAAAGGCCTGGAGAAACTTCCAGAAAGGGGAGAAATCTCGCCAAACTCCCTTAAAACCCTAATCCCTTAAAACCATCCCCCACCTCATCCGATTCCAACCCACCCCAACAATTCCGCACCCAGCAATGTCGGACGAGGCGAAAGCAAAGGGCAACGACGCTTTCTCCGCCGGCGACTTCCCGGCGGCGATCCGCCACTTCACTGATGCCATCGCTCTCTCCCCCTCCAACCACGTCCTCTACTCCAACCGCTCCGCCGCCCACGCCTCCCTCGGCCGCTACTCCGAGGCCCTCCGTGACGCCTCCAGGACCGTCGAGCTCAGCCCCGGCTGGCCCAAGGGCTACAGCCGCCTCGGCGCCGCCCACCTCGGCCTCGGCCGCCCCGAAGACGCCGTCGCCGCCTACGAGAAGGGCCTCGCCCTCGACCCCGCCAACGAGGCCCTCAGGTCCGGCCTCGCCGACGCCAAGTCGGCCTTGCGCTCGCGAGCAGCCGCAGAAGCCGGGGCCTCCCCGTTCGGAAAGATATTCCAGGGACCTGAGCTGTGGGCGAAGCTGACGGCGGATCCGACCACGAGGGCCTACCTCCAGCAGCCGGACTTCGTCAGAATGATCCAGGACATACAGAAGAACCCCGACAGCGTCAACACATATCTCTCCGATCAGCGGATGATGCAGGTCCTCGCGGTGCTGCTGAATGTCAAGATTAGCGGGTCCGGTGGCGCCGGGGACGAGGAGATGGAGAATGAGGCCGAGAAGGACAGGGAGGAGGAGACGGTGAAGAGGCCGGCTGAACCGGAACCAGTGCCGGAGGAGGAGGTTGCGGACGGGGAGACGGAGGAGAGGCAGAAGAAGGCGGAGGCACAGAAGGAGAAGGAGATGGGGAACTCAGCTTACAAGAAGAAGAATTTCGAGAAGGCCATTGGGCATTACAGTAAGGCGTTAGAACTCGACGACGGGGATATTTCGTTCCTTACGAACAGGGCTGCTGTGTATTTGGAGATGGGGAAGGTGACTTCTTTGCTTCTCTCAGTTTAAGATTGCTTCGATTGCTTTATACCTTGTTGAGGGAATGTTAGTTGATTTTACTATTTAAGTATATAAATCATCATTTGTTGTGTTAGGGTAGTATTATATGCTGGAATGATTTAGTTCGTTTTAGGTTATGTTGCACGGACACGAATACAACAACAACAACACGGGCATGACAATACTGATACGGCATGTGTTTTGGTGTTTCCTAGGGTCTGCTTGGCAATTTTAGGGGTAACGGTTATGAGATATTTTTAAAGTACCGGTTATGAGCGGTTATGAAGTGTCTGGTTTTTTATGGTTTTAAGTAGCGACTTTTAAGCTAATCAAACTTTTGCTTGGTAATTCATTAACGAGTGGTTCCGAAAGATTTTTATATGAATAAAATTACTTATATGTCCATATATAAATAAAATAATAAAAATACATGAAATAATAAAAACAACACATGAAACAATAAAACACATGAAATAATAGAAACGTCTGAGTAAAATTACGAGTGAAAGATTTTAAGAACTTACCTAAAAATAGTCGTAATTTGGAATAAATAGTAGTGTTCTAAATTGTGGCCTAGGCGGCCGCACCGGAAACCACCTAGGCTGCCCGCCTAGGCGCTAGGCGGCCCTAGGCGGCGCCTAGACGGCCTTGAAATTTCAAAAAGAAAATAGAAAAAATTTCAGATTTGAAAAAATTCAAATAAAATCAAGATTTTTACCTGGAAGCGTGGTGCTGGTGGTAGTGGTGGTGCTGGTGGTGGTGGTTGCTTGTGGTGCTGCTACTGGCTGCTGGCTGTTGCTGTTGCATGCACACGATTTTGTGTGTGTGTGTGTGGTATTGACGAGAGGAGAGAGGGGACAACCAACTGTGTTTGCTCAGACCAAGTCTTTGTCTGTATTAATGAGAGGAGAGAGAGGAGGACAACCAGTTGTGTTGTTTGCTAAGACCAAGTCACTTTCACCAAGACCAAGTCAAATTGTTTTCACTGTCACCAAGTCACTATCACCACTTTCCAGTTCAAATTTCAATTTGTTTTCAGCCACGCCAAGCAAGATAGTAGACTGTACATGAACCACAAGCAATAAATTTTTTTTGAACTGAAAAAAAAAAATTCTTGTTCGGCCGCCTAGGCAGCCCTCCGTCGCACCGATTTCGCCTAGCGGAATTTAGAACACTGAAAAATAGAAGTCCACATTTGATCAAAATAATAGAAACACATGAAATAATAGAAATGACTGGATGAAAGTAGGAGAGAAATATTTTAAGAATTTATTGGAGAAATTAGCCGCAGTTTGTAAGGAAAACACAGATGAAAAAGAAAAAAAATTGGTAGGGTATTAGTAGTTATAATTATATATTTTTGGTGAGGATGTAAATGTAATAGAATAATAAAATCCCTCAAAACCCGTCGATTTTGGGTGTTTATAAAGACGTTCAAAATTATATTACACCAATTTTGGGAGGTTTTTGAGCCGATAAAAACCAATGCCTCAAAAAAATTAACAAACAACATTTTTTTAAAACACTTCATAAATGGTCGGTCCAAAAACACCTCAAAACCGATGAAAATACTGTTACCAAGCAGACCTTTAGTGTATTTTGGAGTTGAGTTTTGGGTCTAATATATCTCCGACACGATTTGCCACCAATTTTTGATGTCAATGCTTTCTAGATTTTAATTAATTGTTTTTCTACTTCTTAGATTTTGTGACACAATTCATTAGCATGCAATATTGTCTACATGTTGGTCAATGATCCATATTATCATAATTGGACTACATCAATGACAATATGACCCCCGACTCATGATACCCGTGCCATTCTACCTTCCAGAAAATGTACGAACATAATATTTCTCCTAGGTTGACACGGTCCCAGTGTCCCCGACATCGTTCGAGGAATTAAACATTGTGCGCACGTTGTCCATGACCAATGCATATGCAACTATCTATAAAATTATAGAATGCGTATGAATGTAATGAAACATGAAGTATAATGTACTTCTACTCCATTTTCATGACACAAACCCCATCTATTATTCCAGAATCCTCGAGCCACTGCTTTTGTTCACCAATTTTTTCTCTAGGCTCATCTAAAATTAGTGACACAAGGGTCTCAACAGTAACTCATAATGGTTCCAGAACTTTATTATCAAAGTATCAAACTATCGTGCCAACAAAATTAATCGCTACTTGTGTCAACAGCTATAATAATACCCGTGTCAATAGCTACAATGTCACCCAATGAAATCATGCATTATTTTACTAAACATTTCATCGAAAATCTCTCGAGCATGTAGATTCTTTCTTTATATTCTTTTAGCATATCAAGTTCTCTTGTATCAAAGTCAATGTGTCCATCTAATTAGCAACCCACCAATTACTTTCGTACTTATATTCTTGTTCTCTAGTTACAAGCTTTTACATAATATGCAACTATCTATAGAAATATAGAAGGCATATAAATGTATCGAAACATGAAATATAATGAACTTCTACTCTATTTTCCTAACACAAACCCCATCCATTATTCCATAATTTTTGAGCCACCTCTAGTTCACCAATTTTCCATCTCTAGGATCATCTTAAAATGGCGTCAAGACCTTAGAAGCCAGAAACTCCTAGAAGGTCAACGAATCTCAATAAGAACCTTCGATTCGGCGTTTCTTACTTGGGAGCTCGTTTCTCCGATGACGAAAGCTCGTTTCTCCCGAGACAGAAGCTCGTTTCCCCTACAACATGATCGTTTCCCATAATATGACCATAATTTTAAAAGAGGACAGATTTTGGGAAAGAAATTAGAATTTTTTAATACACATTTATCAAAGTAACAAGAAACTAAAATTTTTTTACCTTGACATCATAAAAGTTAACATGCGAATGATCTCTTTGTAACTTTGAATTGAACTTTATAAATTCTAATAAAAATTAAGATATTTATAAGTTTTGATAACAATAATTAATAAACATAAAAAAATTATTAGCGCATGCTCCCATCACGCTCCCAACTTTAGAATCTTGTAAGTAATCGTGCTTCCCTGCTCCCGCTCCTGCCCCCGTTTTCGTCCCTGCTCCCGCTTTTGGCTTCTAAGGTCAAGACAGTCCCAACAATAACTCATAATGCTTCCACACCTTTATTACCAAACCGTCTTGCCAACGGAGTATCACACGCTATAATAACACCTGCGTCAACAGTTACACTGGCACATTGAAATCATTCATTTTTTTACTCGGCTTAACATTTCGTCGAACATATAGATTCTTTCTCTCTAGTCTTTTAGCATGTCAACTTCTCATATATCTAAGTCGATGTGTCCATCTAATTAGCAACCTACCAATTATTTCCATACTTATATTCTTGAAAATATCTCTGATCTATTTTAAGTTGTGGTATCAGTCAAAAGGATAACAATCATAGGAGACGAACAATGGACGAAGATAATTCTGTAATTAAGAAGTGAATAATCAAGGAAAGAAGGGTTCTGTCACTAGCTGTTTGTTGAAATGCCCAAGCAAAGAGTAGAACAAGTCCTCTTTAGCACTTGTCTTGCTTTTCGTTCCTTCCGCTTCGGTAGAATTTGGATCGGGCTTCCGCAACGCCTTCTTCTTTCTCCGTCCTCTCTTTTAGAAATAAAATGATATGGAGTGAATGGAAATGAAGGAGGGACTCCTTATATAGCTTTTCAAGGTAGTTTCAAAGACATAAAGAGTCATCATCTCTAAATAACAAGGGTCTTTTGATATTACCCCTGTTAGATGAATAATATTGATATTATCCCCCTGTTGTTTCAAAAGTCTAGAACACTCCCCTCATAGTGTCGTTAATGAGTTTTGAATGTGTCGCGTTAAAGACAAAAGTGACACTTTGAGGGGGATGTTCTCGACTTTTGAAACAACATGGAGTAATATCAATGTCCTTCATCTAACATGGGTAATATCAAAAAGCCCAAATAACAAACACAATCTTCAAAGATACGGTTCAATGAATCTAGTCACAAATTCAACCAAGATAAACCAAATTCCATCAAAAGATATGGTTCATTGAACCTAGTCACGAATCCAACCAACCGAATTATAGAAATAAACTCAACATAAGTGATTAAGATATTTACTGAATATTTTCAAAGATGTTTATCCAATCCACGAAGATACATAAAATCTTCCAAGATATATCAAAAAGATCCTAAAAGATTTTTCAAGATATCAAAATGTCTCCAAATGGTATATGATTTGATTTGGTAGCTCTTCTTAATGGGTTTCCTAACTCAAGTGGGCCTCACCCAATAATCCATTTCCAATCTGACCCATTAAGCAAGCCTCTTCATCCAAACCCAAACCATTAGCATCCAAATAGATCGAAGTCCAAAGACGCCAAACTAAATACAAGATCAAGGCATCACCTCCCACCAAGTGGCTTAACCAAACCAAGCCAAACCCAAAGGGACAGTCATGGCTCGAAGCCGAGCTCAAGCTAACCCTATTGTGGGGCCAAAATGTAGCCAGAAAAAATTGTAAGGTTCAAGACAAGAGTGGGTACAGATACCGCATGATTGCTCATCAATGTTTTGCATCAAGGATCAGTGTTATTTAGAGATGTAGGGACAAAGTTTGTGCTAGTTATGGATGAAATATTTAGAGATGTAGGGACAAAATTAACTGGTGTATGTCGTTTATTGATGATATTGTACTAGTTTATGAAACATGAATTCGGAAAATGATACAATACAAATGACATATAGACATTTTCAAATAGGTACTATATTTTACCTATATTGCACGAATACAAACACAATCACTACTACAAACATGCTGTGAGAACGGACACCATTTTCCTGTGTCTGTTACTCTTCAACATAAACTCTAACCTAGAACTCCGTTGAGAAATTTCGAAACAACCTAAGAATTTTAGAATTACTAGGATGAAAGTTGAGTTTGAGAATTCTAACTTCAACCAAAGATCAAAAGGAGATAGGGGGGAGTATACATTGATTGAAAGAGAGATCCACGACATTTTTCAATATTTAGGATCAATTGTTCATTGTGATAGAGATATTGAAAAGGATTTTGTTCGTAGAACTAAAACATGATACTTTAAATGGATGACTGCTTCTATTGTGCTTTGTGATTGTAATATACCTTTGAAGTTGAAACTTCTATAAGATATATGAGATAACTATAAGACCCCATGCTTCATGATCAGAGTGTTGGATAATTAAAGAACATGTCCGTAAGCTTAGTCGAGATGAGAGCGCTAAGATGGATAAGTGACGATATATTGAAATATAGGATAAGGAACGAACATATATGAAGTTGGAGGCGGCCCCAATTGAGGATAATTTCAGAGGAAGTTCTCTCAGGTGGTTAATGTAATTTACACTTGTAGATAAAGTGGCTTCACATGTTGCATTGGGAGATGACAAAAAGGTTTGATTCCACATTCTATTATATTCCTACATGTCCTATTATAGTTTCTTATACAAAGTAATAGATTATGTCATCATAATAAATAAGTTGCTTTATTAAGCAAATTGAAATAAGGGGTTATTGGTTATAACTGTACCTGATGCTTCAGGCTTGTTATGGATCTCATTTATGGGAGTGTGCAGTATACTTGCATGCAAACCAAACTTGTAGTGGATAAAGGTTGTGAAAGGATGGAAATATAGAAATAGCTAGAGATGGATGTTGTTACCTGTGAAGCAGGAAATATGATTCTCTGCCATGTTTCAGTCTCTTGATATCAAAGATGAAAATTATGTTTCCTGTAGTATAAGAGTTATCTTCCTTTTATGTGGATGTCTCTAGTATATTAAGTTTCATGTTTGTGTTGTAATTAATATAATTAATATATGGAACTCATAATCATGACTTATTATTTGAGTTGTGTCAGGTGGTATTAACGACGTATATTGATATAGTTCTCATTTGGTTACGCTATTAGGTTTACCAACATTACTTTGAAGTTTGAACTAACAATATTATCCTTTTTGTGCTTGCAGTATGAAGATTGTATAAAGGATTGTGACAAAGCTGTTGAGAGAGGGAGAGAGCTTCGCTCTGACTTTAAGATGATTGCAAGGGCATTGACTAGGAAAGGAACGGCACTTGCGAAACTTGCAAAATGCTCCAAGGATTTTGACCCTGCTATTGAGACTTTCCAGAAGGCCCTGACTGAGCATCGTAATCCAGACACATTGAAGAAGCTTAATGAGGCTGAACGAGCCAAGAAAGAACTAGAACAACAGGAGTATTTTGATCCAAAGCTAGCTGATGAGGAGCGTGAGAAAGGTATATAACTTGTTTCTTAATTTTAAATATCCTGTGGCTTGATAGAAATCCATTGTTCTATTGATTGTTGTTGAGAGAACTGTTTTTTGTGTCTACTATATTTGTGCTAGTAGGTTGACTACACCTGGATTCAGCTTTATCCTACCTAATACAGCTATTATACTATTACTCCTGGTAAAAGTCTGATCTAATATATGCATGCTCTGACTCAATCCTCAAAATGACTGTGTCCTTGTCTAACTTATTAGATTTCACAAACTAGAAAGTCAGGCTAGTCAAGTATGTGGCATATATGGTCTGGTGATAATTCTATGTTGACCTTTAGAGAGAATGGAATCGATCCAATTCGCCTTTGCTGTTTAATTATAATGTTATTGAGCTTAATTTCTTTCAGCTTGTGACATTTGCTTTTGGTTAATAGGAAATGAAAAGAAAGGGAATGGAAAAGTTATTATTTTTTTGGTTAATAGGAAAGATAAAAGGAAAATAATAATAAAAATAAGAGAGAATAAAGTCACATGTGTTTTGGTCGGAAAGGGGAACTAAAATATCCAATAGTTTCTTTCGATATGTTTCACTCCTTTTCCTTCTCTTTTTCAATCTCTCCCAACCGAAATAGTAAAACTTTTTTTTGCCCTTCCCAATTTTTTCACCAATCAAAGGCAACCTAAAACTCTCAAGAACTAAGTTGTTACTTTCGTCCAGGGCAAATATATTTGCAGAAACTATTTATTTTCTTTTCCTTTTCCCAAACTTTCTCACCGATCAAACATACCCTAAAATTGTCAAGAAATAAATTCTTTGGGGGTTAACAAAAGCAAATGACCATTGTAGTCTAAATAGGAATTGCTTGTTTTGTTTGCTGTCTCCGTAATTCAGTCTCAACTTTCTTAGTTTCTTACGAGTTCTTTTGACGACAAGTTCAGCATTACTGTCACCACTCACCAGTATTAATCATTTCTCTAGGGCCTGTCATCCTGGCAATACAGCCAGCATCTTCTTTGAAGATGCCTTCTCTGTGACCTGTGATTTTAATTTAGCTCATTTTTTCAATTTCTAGATAGCAATGCTTCTGCAGGAATAATGCTTCTTCAGGATATTCCTGTTATTAGTTCTCTTGCAACACGAACTAATGATCTGTTCAATTTTTGGAAGTAGAATACTGTTTACTGTGTCTATATATTCAAATTGTACTAATGGAACACAAGATGGCAGGAAAATAATTATACATTTATTTTTGTTATCTTGCAATAATCGAATTTTAGGTAAATGCTATGTTATTTAAGTGCTGGGTTTTTGACAGATTTATATGAGTTGTACGGGTTTTTTTTTTTTTGTATCTGAAGCATTTCGTTTTTGTGCTAAAAAATGGTAATTAGTATCCGCAAATAAAATCAAATATTCTAAGCTATAGTGTAGCATCGTGAGAATGACATAATGCCACTTGTCATATTTAGGCGAAAACAAAATGTTTCAGATGACAAAATGTTATTCACTAATGAAACTTGTGTAGACCTGAATTTGAGTTTTAGGAGGGTTTTCTTTGTTGAAAATGTGTATTTGCTGGAGTATGGAACAATTAGGACGTGTTTGGTTGGTTGCAAACAAGTTAAACGAAAGTGGTGAAAGTGCCACTTTTTTTGTACACTGTCGCCATTTTTGGCATTTGGATAGAAGCAAGTGGAGCCTGATTCCCACTTTTATTCTTGACAGTGGGTCTTGTCCCTCAATAAATCTGGATCTCACAGGCTCTCTCAAGCCCGTTGTGGGAGAAAAGTGGATTTAAATAAGTACTTTAATCACGTTCACTTTTTAACTAGGTGAAAAGTGGACAAGCCTATACTTTAAGCCATTCCACTTGCTACCAAACGGGTAAAGTAGTAAAAGTGGCACTTCTAAGGGGATAAAGCTTTGTAACCGGTTGAAGTGGATAGCCTGGTAAGTGTAACATGTTATGGTGTAACGTTATATTAATTGCTCGATTCATTTGTGCTAAATAATGAAATTTCAGATATGGTGATACCTACTAGCGGTTGACGACCAAGGAGCCCCTTTCTCACCTTTATAGTTATGACATCTGCCAATGTGCTTGCTAGCTGTAAGTCTTAAGAAAATAGCTAGTAAGAACTTTCAGGGTTCTTTACCCCGGAATGTAATAACATGCTACCAAACAGGTAAAGTAGTGAAAGTGGCACTTCTAAGGGGATACAAAGTGTGTAACCAAATAATATATATCAAGAACCCGCTTGAAGAAAGTGGATTTCTATGAAGCCACTTTTTTCACTTCAATCGAGTTACTTGCAACCACAGATGCCCTTATTCTAGGGTTTTCATGGATTTTAGTTTATTAGACACTGTTTGAATCTGTTGGAATGCTGTAAAATTATTGTGGGAATATTGATTGCAATCTTCTAGTAGTTATGTCAAAATTTACTGACTATAAACTTTTGGGGCATTTTCTTTCTTTGCAAGTGAATGGCACCGGTTCCCATCGTGTGATTAATATTGGATAAGTCTAAAACAAGTTGTATTAATTCCTGTATCCCAATTTTCATTATTCCTTTATCAGGCCTAAATTTTATGATCATAGAATCATTTCTTCTTTCTAATTGAATTTCCGTGGTTGGATGAGCTACACAGTCTCTTTGTGCATAAGCTGTCAGATGTTCATTAATTTCTTTCCTAACATTACCTTGTGATAAAGCAGCTATCATTTCTTCTGATTATCATTTCCTTCTGATTAGCAGTTATGCACCTTTCTTAGACAGATATGTGCTCTTTCACATTCGACTAACCCTTGTTATCAGATAATTAAAGTTTACTTATTAATTGGCTTTCTATCTGAAGGAAACCAGTTTTTCAAGAAGCAACAATACCCTGAAGCAGTGAGACACTACACTGAAGCGCTAAAAAGAAACCCAAAGGATCCAAGGGTAAGAGTTCTGTTCCGTGCAACCTTTACATGTTCTCTGATTGAATTAGATAGGAGTCAAGGAATGAATGTTCATTATTTTAATTGAACATACTATGTTTATTGTTCATAGACGCATGTGACTTCATGTGACTTCCCTGGTTTCTTTTCAAAGTAGTAACTGACTAGGAGGTTTTCAGTCCGGACCTGCCTCAACAATCATCTAACTATAAATAATAGCAAAAAGTGAGGATAATGAGTAATTACTGTAAAGTTAAGAGTCTAGGTTGCATAGACACCGACATGGATTCGGATATGGACACAATATTTTATATGTAGATTTTAGAAATATCTATACTTGAGCATGTTTTGGATTAACTAGGTTACAGAAAGTTTTAGGAGGAATTTATTGTTAAGAAATGTTACTTTCTTATAACTCAATTACAGTTATATGATCATGGATGTGCCAAAATTGTTTTGGGTCCCTTTGGGGCCAAGACATGGACAAGCGATATGTAATAGGAGTGTCGAGGAAGTATCATGTTGAATACGTGTTGGATACGGATATGGACACCGATGTGGTCCTCCTGCGGAGTATCCATGGAACATAGGTTAGACTGCAACCTTGGCATTTTGGAAAGTAAAATTGCAAGTCATGGATCTACTGCTATAAAAGTAATTAAGTTTATGTACGGGTGTGGTTCCATTGTTGAAAAGGAAAAGATCAAATTGCAGGTTGTAGGATTTCTTTCTTGGTCCGTGAATATTTACTGTACCTGTATAGTGCTCTTGATTATAATGTTTTTTTTTTTGCTGTTTACGCAATATTAATGAAGCCATATTATATTATTGTTATGCTGTTGCTCTCCCTGAACTTTGCAGGTCTATAGCAACAGGGCAGCATGTTACACAAAGCTGGGAGCCTTACCTGAGGGTCTGAAAGATGCAGAGAAGTGTATTGAGCTGGATCCTACTTTTTCCAAGGGTTACACAAGGAAAGGAGCAGTCCAGTTCTTTATGAAAGAATATGATAAAGCATTAGAGACCTACCAGGAAGGCTTAAAGCATGATCAAAATAACCAGGAATTGCTAGATGGTGTGCGAAGGTAAGTAAATATACATGTCATTCATTCTTGCTCAACCACTTTAATCAAAGTACTTATGCGAGCTGCTCTTATTTGTTTTGGTCTGTTGCAGGTGTGTTGAGCAGATCAATAAAACTAACAGAGGTGATATCAGTCCGGAGGAGCTGAAAGAGAGACAGGTTGGTCTAGTTCTATGCAACCTTCATTCTTGCATTGGCTTCGTTGTAATTGTTGCTTAATACTTGTTTTCTGTATCTGTAGGCAAAAGGCATGCAGGATCCAGAAATACAGAACATCTTGAGCGACCCCATAATGCGTCAGGTACCAGGCTAATGCCTTAATTCTTTCTCAGTAGTGCATTGTGGATCTATTGTGGTTTTTGTGCTAGACCTAACTAATGCACGTGCACATTTCTTCAGGTGTTGGTAGATCTCCAAGAGAACCCAGCGTCTGCCCAGGATCACCTGAAAAATCCGCAGGTTATGCATAAGATCCAGAAGCTTGTCAGCTCAGGAATTGTCCAAATGAGATAATAAGTACTGTCAACAAAAATGTGCTTAAAAGTGAGAAATTTTCGCTTATTGTGTGAACTATATAGTTTGTAACTTAAAAAGTAACATTTATTGTCAACATTGCATTCCTTCTGCGAAGATGTGTAATGATTCAGGGACATGTTAAGTGGGACGATGAAATGTTATAGATTTTCTTTGCTTCTGTACTAGATAGTGGATAGCTGTTAAAAGAAATCAAGTTTAGCCAATGTATTTGGCAACATTGCAGATCCTGGTTGTGATCTGTACATTTTTTTGTATTGCCTGGAGAATGGGGTATATCAAGAGCCCGTGTAGTGGAGGTAGAATACATATTTTGGGTGCACAACTGATATAAAGTGAAGGGGATTTAGATTCACGAGCAATTCAATTGTCCATTGAAAATAGTTTTCACTTTTCTTATTATGTGCCTAGTAGCGTGTGGCTGTTGCCAGCCAAAGAAGAAGGGATATATGGCTTTATTTTCTTCTTGTTCACCAAACGACAGTTGCTAGACATTAAATTTGTTGCCTCTCGTTTTATCTGTTCATCCATTGTGCAGTTTACGAATTATCTATGTAGGAATGCTATCATACTAGGGGCATGAGTGATTGCAATTTAGCTGGCGTCTTATTTCTGAATTTGATGATATGAGCTCATTGGGAACTACCGTTCCCAAATTGATAGAACATTTGATCCTAGTTTTTAGATGGATCGTTTCTGGTAGGTTAAGAAGCTTTATTTGGCATGTTTGTTTAGAGTTTACCTTGGAAGACTTGTCTTTAGTAAAGTAAATTTGAAGTTTATGGATGCTCGGGATCACTTAGGTAGTATAGACTCCAATGATCATCCTTAACATATTTAGTTATGTATATGGGATCCAAGTGTCCTATCTGTATATTAAAACAAAAGAAACAAAAAATAACTTATTTATCATTATATTTATATTGGGTTCCACGTGAGATAACTTTGAAGAGCATGGGGTCCATTTTTTGCATCCATTTTAGCAAAGCCTTTACAATGTTGCTATGCACCTGCGCAACCGGCGCGTGCGATCGAGAATGAACGGTAGGGGGAGAAAGAGAGACGTCAGAGGAGGCGGCGGCAGCGGCGGACGGAGCGGATGACGGAGGACAACAGAGCAGTAGGGGAGAGGGCTGAGGAGGCGGCGGCAGAGCAGGATGTGGACGGGGGGGGGGGGGGGGGGGGGGGGGGGGGGGGGGGGAGGGGTGAGGGGAGGTGATGGCAGGTGAGGAAGAGGGTGGTGGCAGCAACGCCGTCGTTCTCGGTCGCTCGCATGCACCGACTGTACACGCTTATGTGCCAAACAACTTTTTCGAAGCTTTTATGCAGGACGAGACCCAAAGGAAAAAAAAAAAGAAGTAAACCACCTCATTTGGATTAAGAAATTAGGAATTTTATAGATTTTAAATATTATAAAAAAGCGTGGGCAAAAATTTCTGAACTATTATAATATTTGCTTGTGTTCTTTATATATATATATATATATATATATATATATATATATATATATATATATATATATATATATATATATATACACTCTTGTGATGTGCCTGCTCAACCTAGGATCGTGAGACGTTGCTTAGCGTCCAAACAAGATTCGGGTGTCGACGCCGTACGCGGAGTTGTGTAACGTCACTTAGAGGCTTGCTTTACCAAGTAGCCATACCGTAGGACACTTGACACTATTTCATGTGACATAATCTTTCTTGAGTTATTCATGGTGTTTTTGTATAGGCTTACAAGATTCGTGATATGAGACTTGCATATATTGAGATATTATTATGGCTCGTTGTACTAGCTAGTGGTCATGATCTTGCGTGTTATGGACATGAGATGTCGTGGACATGAGACATGAGGTTACATTGGGTGGGGAGAAACACACAGGCTACAGGCTGATTATTTATATATATACTACTGGAGGTACCTTAGACTCGGTCTCAGATCTTTGGCATGTATACTGGAGTCGTGATACTACTTGCTGCTATGGGCTCCCCGACACAGAGCCTATAGTGGTCTCAGCCTGAGTACTAGTGATGCTCTCATTTGTATTTTACTTAGCTGGTTACATAGCTTGCCATGAGGATCTGTTTATATTTACTTGCTGCATTTTATTTGGCTTGAGTGTTTATTGTACCTTGCTATGACCCCTGAGGACCTGGATCCAGATTATGTCCCCAGGTGTAGACGAGGAGAGCTATCCCAAGGTTTACGGGACATGTGCTACTATTCGAGACGTACATGTTGCAAAGGACGAGGTTGTTCCAGAGATCTTCTCTTGAGCACACAATATTCTCACCATTCATTTATTATGCTTATTGTTCTTAGATATTTGATCTTATAGTGACTTCTGGATATTGTACTTGGAGTTATTTTCCTTTCCATTTTGATGACGGGTTGTTCCCCGTGACATTATTTATATTGCTTTGGTTGGACAGATTATTTTATATTATTGTGACTGGACTTGTCTCTTTGTGATTTTGTTTCTTATTGTGGATGAGATTAGATATATAGACTGTGACATGTATCGTAGACCATTGTATTTGTTTTACAGCTTAAGTGCACTCTAAAGGGTCTACTAAATTGGATTTGCCCATTGGAGTTGTGTTGTTGGCCATTGCCACGTGGCTAGTCCCTTGAATTTTGGGACTAGAGCATGACACTTTTGGCCAAGGCTAAACTTGCTGTTGGAGAAGACGAAGTCTTCATGGACTCGATAGTGCCATGCGGCCTGAGAGGGTTATGCGGCCTGAACTCTTGCCGCATGTTGACAGCATGTGTCCATCTTGTTGAACGCATGACTGCTTATTTACACAAGTCTCCTTGTACACCTTGTATTACACTCGCTGAACGAATGAAAATTTTGCTAAGTCCAAGAGTGAGTCCATGGGGCCAGTGGGTGCATGCGGCCAGGAATTCTTGTGTGCATTTTTATGTTCCCTGTTGCTATGTTCTTTTAGTAATTCCTTTTAGTGATTATTGTTGTGTGCTTTCTTATGTCAATACAAGTTTATGATACCATACAAGTTTTGTATATGAGTTCACAAGACAAGTTTATGTACAAGTTCACAATCCTCACGACACCGTAAAAATGTTTGTGTATGAAAATCCATTGCATTTGGTATCGGGCAATCGGGTGTGAGTATTATCCAATGTATCGCGTGTCGCGAATATGATAACTCATGAAAAGCTCGTTCTCGCGACTCGTCACTCTAGGGAGTTCTCATGTGTCCACGACTTGAGAACTTGAAATAATTTAGTAATGATTAAACAAGATAAGATTTACTTAGAATATTGGGAGGAAAGAATATTGCGCTATCAGCTACCCCGATCCCCAAGGGCCCCATGCAGCATGGATAACCCTGCTAGGCAAGGGCTCCATGACTTACCAAATTTACGTGTACTGCGGTACTTATAAGACAAGTTTATATATACAAGTTTATGTTGTAAAGCAAGTTTATGATTACAAGTTCAAGTTTATGCTTTTGAGTTCAATTTCTGTTTGTGACAAGTAACAAGTTATGTTGTTGTATGGTTGACTGTGCATTTAAATTTACTAGACAAGCGTACCCTTGGCCATCCGGGTTAACTGCAGTGTCGATGGTAGCAATATTCTTAAAACATGCATTTAGTAATGAATGTCTGTGATAACCCTAGCTAGTTAATCGTAGCAAGCCGTAAAGTTGTTTGGCCGTTCGATGAATGATGTTACCCTCATTATAACTTACTATTCTAGTTTTATTTTCTCCCGGCGAGTGGTTAGGGTGCTAAGTTCTGCTCGGGTGAAGGTTTGTAACCCCGATCATTGTTTAGTTTAAGGGTTGTATGCTCTCTTGCCGTTCGTCGTCTTACTTTTATTTCTGCACTTATTATCAGTTCTTCCAGTTTTATTCTTGAGACAAATACGTTGGTACCGTACAAGTTTCGATTTGCATTTATTTCTTATGTCTTTTTCTGCTTATGTTGTGTTGTGTCTGGTCTATCACCTCGAGATTCTTTGCGATACTTGTTGCTTGGGGTTCTGACCCCACTGACTTTGCATGGCCAGGTTACCCCAAAGAGAACCCAGATCCACCGTGCTTCCAGCAAGATGGCTCGCACTCATAGGACTGCGGTCGAAGCTCGCGAGTGAGTTTTTCTTCTTTCACCCCTCGTCTTGATTACTTTATTTTGTGGTGTTTAGCAAGGGGCATAGTTAGCTCCTTATATTTTTGAGACTTCGGTCAACATGATATATATATTAGACCATGGCTGGTATATTTGATCATGTATATTTAAACTCTGCTAGTACAGCATTTTGTATTCACTAGCTTCATGATCATATGCGAAATATAATTTTTGACGCCTCTTTACTTTCATGTATGATATACTCTTGTACTTTTGTTGTTGGATTAAAATTATAGGATATGTCGGCATAAGGACTGACTTCATAGCATGCTAGAGTTCATCCATCTGTCTTCTAGACAACCTTAACACATTGTGGCTTACTTCGATATTCTGCAAGGTGCGGTTGGCCATGTTAGTCCCCGTATTTATCCAGTATTCTGGGAGCGGGACATGACAGATAATGCCGTCTTTCGTAGTCCGGTCGGGTCAGATGATTTGGAGAACACAACCTGCTTGCACGGTCATACCAATTGAGTTGGTCGGACTTCGCATCGGACCACCGTTTCAAGGGATCAGTCGTATCGGCAAGGCAGAGTGCTGACATATTCTACTTGGTGAGTGGACTATGTCCCTTCTTCTTTACTCCTTCTTGCCTAAAAAAATGGATAACACTTTGCATCTTGAACACTTAGTCAGAACATTGAAAACACCGTACTGTGGTGTGCATAGAGTGTGCGCCGTTTGGATGAATAGAAGTTGGGCTTTGAGTTGAACTGTATGGTTAGAATATTGGAACACGGTCTCAGAGGCGGGGAGCGTCCGTTGCGTACGAGTATCAAGTTGAGATACTTCGTCAAGCGAAGCGTGCAGTTGTGGTTCAAAATCAGACAACTGCCGATAGGATATGGTGTTATTGGAACACGAGACTTGGATCTTATCGATGGGCATGGTGCCACAAAATACGTAATAATGTGGCATTATGCCTTTGTGTGTTGGGACCTCGGGTCACCAAGCAGAACATGGAAAAAGATGGATAATTTGAGAACGAATATGGTGGATCAGCTATACCGGGTCAAGTATCGTATGGTGGGGCGAGAAGGCGCATTCCTCATCTTACCTACATTTTATTATTGCATGGTCATGGATAACCTGTGCACATGGTTTGGCATTCCTCGAACGGGATAGGCACCGGGACCGTTCAGTCTAGGAGGAATAATTGAAGTGCTTTTGAAGCATGGTATAATGAGACATACATCTGAGGTATTGCAATATTTGGATGGATGACACATCGCTTACTTGAACTTGTGTTTCAGTACGAGGTATTTGCGAGAACTACAGTTGAGGCATTGCAACCAAATATACTAGAAGGATACCCACATTAGTTATAAGTTCATTATGGCTCAGCCAGTGACCTTCATATAGATAGGATTCAGTTTGTTATTATTCATTTGTGTAGGCGGCAGACGCCACCTTACTTGGGCAAGAGTGTGTGCATTGCTAGTAGCAAGACTTGGATTGTGACGTGATTCGATAGGTTCGTGCTTTATCTTTGTGATTCGAGTGTAACCTGTTGCAGGCTTAGTAAGCTGTGCGAATAGGAGATAGCATGCTAGTGTGTTTATATGCTTTCAATACTTACATGCAGAACCTACTTTACTGCTTTCAATATATTCCTTGTCATGAAATCAATCTAGGTTAAACTAGCAAGATCACCTAGTAATAACTGTATGCTTCACGTGACAACTTAGTGTTGGTTTAGGCGAGTGGGTTACCCTGCTCACCAGTACAGCTGTGTACTGACCCATGTTTGTGGGCATCTCTTTCAGGTACGCATGTGTGGTGGTTTAGCTTGGATATACGGGACATAATGTATGGAACGATAAGTACCTTTGTGGGCAAGAGAGAGAAAGAGTGTTGTAAGCCTTCGTGGCCTCTTTATTTGGACCCTTTGAGAGCTCCGCTTCGTATGGTTTAGGCGAGTGGGTTACCCTGCTCACCAGTACAGCTGTGTACTGACCCATGTTTGTGGGCATCTCTTTCAGGTACGCAGGTGTGGTAGTTTAGCTTGGATATACGGGATATGATGTATGGAACGGTAAGTACCTTTGTGGGCTAGAGAGAGCAAGAGTGTTGTAAGTCTTCGTGGCCTCTTTATTTGGATCCTTTGAGAGCTTCGTTTCGTATACTCTGATGTGTGCTTATCGTAACAATGCTTATATTTTGCTGCAACATGGTCGTTTTGATGATAACCATAACATTTGACGTCATTGCCTTGTGCGAGCACAACTCCAGGTTCGTACGATATTAGGTTCCGATGAGAACGATTGTTCTTCGGGAGCGTTGGTGTAGTGATCTCACGTCCAGCGGGGACGATATAACTTACGGAAGATTGGAGCATGATAAATTGGTATCAGAGCACCGGTTCATTTTCTTAGATATTTTGCTTGCTTCATCACAAACTCTAAATGGCCTCCGCGAATCGGTTGGCTCTTGGCTCTACTCAGTGCCACATTGGATGTTTTATGCAATAAGTCTATATATGTGTTGTGTGTGCATATTTTCTGTTGCGTTCTCTTCGTAGTATTTTGATATATTCGAGTAGCATCGCTAGGCGTTGTTGCATTCGTGTAGCAAGTTGTGTGGCGTTGTTGCATCAGTATGGCTTGTTAATTTTGGGAGATTTTGGTTGCATCAGTGGAGCAGTTGGTTTGTTGGACGAGATTACGTATGTTGGCATATTGTAAGTAGAAACATTGGAAATATACGAATGTGTTGAACGGATTTGAGTAGTGGATTGGAATATCATGAAGAGAATGTTGCATAAGTTTCTCGTGCAGCGAATGTGTTGAACTATTTGAGGAATAGTTGGGAGTATCGATAATGGAACGTTGCATGAGTTGCAACGAACGAGATCAACAGGAGAGTAAGATGGTTTATGTGTTGGCTGAGTTTTGTGTCAGACTTTGAGCAAACGATTGAGTTATGATCAGCATGATCACCGCAGAATGGATAGTTCGAACAGATGTTGGATCAGTGCAGAAAAAAGTGTGATGCGAGAAGTGACTTAATTTTTGAGTGGAATATGGCATGCCACGTAGTGAGGTGAAGCATCAGAATAATTTGGATGGATATCAATGGAATTGTCTCAACGGATGCGGGTAACAGAAATGTGAGTTGGCTGGTATGCATCGGTTGAGTTATGTTTAGGAACTTGGAGCAAACAAATGTTAAGTTGTGATCGTCAGGATCACCATGGAATAGTTAGCTTGGAATAGACGTTGGGCGATGCAGAATAAATATAGGCTGAGAGCGACTTGATTCCAAGTGGTATATGCCGCGTCACGGAGTGAGACGTGTATTGGAAATGTTTGGAACAAACAAGTGATAGGTTTGGTCACAACAGATGGGCTGGTTAGAGATTCGGTTAGGAATTAGTGTAACTGAGTTTGACTCTGGTATTCTTTGATGCGTCAGGTTTGAGTGATCAGAAATAGACTCGTGTAAATGGAAGTTACATTGGATAAGAAAGGAACAAGTAATGGAACGAGTGTTTAGAATTCAGAGGAGTGAAGCAGACCAAGTATTGAAGATAGAATGAGATCGGCCAGACGAGAAATTGAATATCAGAATTTTCTTGCGGGATTTGGGAGTTCGGTGAAGTAATTGTTGATGCAAAGAGTTGAGCATAAGGAATGGATAGTGGTGCATGCATACGTAAGCAATGTACGTATTGAAGAGTGATGAGCACGGACTATGAATTTCTGAAATAGAAATGTACAGTCGGTCGAGTAGAGGAACACGTTCGAGTGTGAAGTGGATACAGAGTTAGCAGAATTGTGTGATGAAGGGGATGAGTTCTTCGAAAGACATGAATGAGAGCGATGTGAGTCAAACCAATGTTAAGCCAGATTAAAAGTTAACACTTGCAGTACTGAGACAAACGTGACGCAACAAGATGATTAAAGTCAAAATAATAGTACCTCAGAGATTGGCGTACAAATCATCGAGACCGTACGAACGTATCATAACACAGAGAAATTAAGACGATACTAAGGAATGGAATGAGAGCAAGGATCATGGAGGATGGAACTTTGAAGATAGCAGGATAAGAGAGCAACATCAAAGCAAATCACTGTGTCGCTCGAGCGAGTTGGATGTACAATGCTGAAGCATGACGTGCGGATTAGAAATGGAGCAAGTCAATAGATTTAGAAAATGTTGCAAGTAGTAATGCGAGAAGTCGGACAAGACGGTTCGAGATTTTTGATGGATTTAAGGCAGAACGATAGAGTATTAGAAGACGATTTCAGCGAACGCAGTTTCTCGATTAGTGGCTTGGATAGATAGTCAGACTCTAGGTGGTTAGATTGCGTTTGGTTAGCAGATACATTAACGGTAGTGCATGCGATGCTCGGATTCAAAAGTTTGTTCAGATTTAGATTGTTGGATTATAATGTAGCATGGTTCGTAGTAACTGTCCATCATGATGAATTACAATTATCGAGCGTAGCTTCGGGACAGATGATCCTAGAGACTTAACCGCCAAATCAAAGTAAATATTGTAGACCCAGAGAATGACCCTTATGACGATGCATTTGAGAATGCTCGATGGAGGGACATTGAGTGGTGTATGTCGAAGATAGGCCTAGGTGACTGAGTGTTAGATTTGAGAGATCATTGGGATAGCCTTCAGCTGAAGATGCAGCCAGAAGATCGAAGCGATAGTGAAAACAGCCTAAGTCAACTGATGAGATTCACAGTCGTAGATTATGAAGATGGCATCGCCTCTGACTCGTCGTACCCCAGAAGAGAATAACATTCATATGAATTGACGATTGTGTAACTAGCTTCAAGAAGTTAAAGCCACGACTAATTTCAGATCAAATCCTTGTACTTTCGGAAGGGACAAACATGCCTCAGATCTATAAGATAAAATTAGACTTGGTTTGGGGACGTGCTCATGCAGGGGGCGAAGGTGATATCTTGTGCTTTGAGGTAGTAGAAGCAACATAAGAAGAGTCATTCCATACGCGACCTAGGCATTGTAGCGATATTATTCCTATGGCATGGCGACAAAATCTTCGTTGATCACATAAGCCCCAAATAGGTGTTCACCCAAAGAGAAATTGAGTTGCAGGCAGGAGTGTTGGGTCGAGTTGATCTAAGAGTATAGTGCGATGTTTGGGCAAGTCGTCTAGCTGGGGTAGTATCAGATGTGATGATCGTTCATAGATGAAGATGATATAGAGGCGGTGCATGCGAGACATAGGGTGATTGAAGTCAAAGGAGAGTTTGGTTGGTTGAGCTCGGATAATGCAAACGAGGATTCATAAATAGTTGGATGGTAGGGCCTTGCAGAATACTCATTGCGCTTTGACGTGCAAGGACTTGAAGCGTGTGTATTAGATCTTGCTAGGGAATGGTCGAGTCAGAACAAAACTGATTTGGGTCAAGTGGAGAGATCGTCAGTAGAGAATCATCATTTCTGAGAATAGCACCGTACAAATGAGTTATGGGATGAACGTTAGGATCGGCTCAGTTGAGAGTGAAGCGATAGATATTTCGGACATGAAGATACCCTTGTAACTTGTCCAAATTTTCTATTGCTAAGATCGACTTTAATGCATGTATTTCGGGGATGCCTTAAATATGTATATGATCTAAACTAAGCGATATGTTAAATTCAAATTGAGCTGCAAGGAAGATGTGGGAATATGGAATTTGTATGAGCGTTGAGTACGAAGCAAAGATAATGAGTCTGGATTAGTAAAATATAAGTTACACAGAACAAAGATAGTGCATTAGAATCGAAGTTGCATAAGTTGCGTGGAGCAGATTTGTATGTTGGTCAGAGGAACACGAGAAGAATTAAGAATGGACTTTGGTTTGAGGACGAACCTTATTCTAAGTGGTATATATTTGTAATATCCCGCACCCGTACGGTGTATTACGCTGAGTCAAATTGAAACGAGATAAATGTTTGGTTGTATTTTAATTAGTTAGATTTTGGAACAAGTATTGATTCAAATTGGTTTTCTTGTGTAGATGGTGTACAGAGTTCAGTGCAATCATAGTAGCACCTCGCAACTGGCTGATGCATGAACGTCATACAATGGAATTAGTATGTTCGTTCAGAGCAGTGCAGAGATAGCAAAATTAGAGCGATAATGCCATCTTCCTTAGTCCGATTGGGTCAGATGATTTGGAGAGCATGATCTGCTTATACGGTCATACCAATTGAGTAGATTGTGCTTCGTATCAGACCATAAATTCAAGGATCGACCTTATCGGTAAGGCAGAGTGTTAGCATATTCTACTTGGTGAGTAGGCTATGTCCCTTCTTCTCTACTCCTTCATGCCTAATAAAATGGATAACACCTTGCATCTTGAACACTTAGTCAGAACATTAAAAATATCGTATTGTGGCGTGTATAGAGTATACGCCATTTGGATGAATAAAAGTTGTGGCTTTGAGTTGAACTGTATGGTTGGAATATTGGAACACCGTCTCAAAGGCAAATAACGTGCGTTGCGCACGAGTATCAAGTTGAGATGCTTTATCAAGGAAAGCGTATACAGTTGTGGTTCAAAATCGGACAACTACCGATAGGATATGGTGCTATTAGAACATGCGACTTAAAACTTATCGATAGGCATGGTGCCACAAAATACGTAATGATGTGGCATTGTACCTTTGTGTGTTGGGACACTGGGTCACCAAGCGAAACATGGAAAGAGATGGATAATTTGAGAACAAATATGGTGGATGAGCTAGAGCGGGTCGAGTATCGTATGGTGGGGCGAGAAGGAACATTACTCGTCGTACCTATATTTCATCGTTGCATGGCCACGGATAACCTGTGCACAGGGTTTGGCATTCCTCGAACGGGATAGGCACCAGGGCACCGAGACCGTTCGACCTAGAAGGAATAATTGATGTGATTTTGAAGCACGGTATAACGAGACATACAGTTGAGGTATTGCAACATTCGGATGGATGGCACATCGCTTACTTGAACTTGTGTTTTGGTACGAGGCATTTGCGGGGACTACAGTTTTGGCGTTGCAACCAAATATACTATAAGGATACCCATATTTTTTATAAGTCCATTATGGATCGACCAATGAGCTTCATATAGATATGCGTCTGTTTGTTATTGTTCGTTTGTGTAGGCGGCGGGTGCCACCTTTTCTCTGGCAAGAGTGTGCACATTATTGGTAGAAAGACTTGGATGGTGACGTGATTCGATATGTTTCGTTCTTTTTCTTTGCGATTCGAGTGTAACTTGTTGCAAGCTTACTAACTTGTGCGAATAGGAGATAACATGCTAGTGTGTTTATATGCTTTCAATACTTACATACAGAACCTATTTTACTGCTTTTAATATATGCCTTTCTATGTAATCAATCTTGGTTAAACTAGCAAGATCACCTTGTAATAAGTGTATGCTTTACATGACTACTTAGTGTTGGTTTAGGCGAGTGGGTTATCCCGCTCACCAGTACATCTGTGTACTGAACCACGTTTGTGAGCATCTCTTTTAGGTATGCATGTGTCATGGTTTAGCTTGGATATACGAGATATGATGTATGAAACTTTAAGTACCTTTGTGGACAAGAGAGAGCAAGAGTGTTGTAAGCCTTCGTGGCCTCTTCATTTGGACCATTTGAGAGCTTCACTTCGTATACTCTGATGTGTGCTTGTCGTAACAATGCTTGTCTTTCACTGCAATATGGTCATTTCAATGATAAACATGACATTTGACATCATTGCCTTGTGCGAGCGCAACTCCAGTCTCTTACGACATCGTGCCCCGATAAGAACGATTGTCCTGCGGGAGTGTCGGCGGGACACACGTGCATGTTAATATATATATATATATATATATATATATATATATATATATATATATATATATATATATAGTGTCTATCCAATAAGCAAGACTTTTGTTGAGCAAATGAAATCTTAACCGTTGGATGTACTTTAAGTTAATCTAGAGGGGCAAAAATAAAAGTAAAGTATGGGTGTAATATTGGTCGTTGGATTCAACTTAAAATAAATTCAACGGCCAAAAGATTTAAATGGAATAAGGAAAACTCATGAGCAAGGCTTGACAATATGAAGAAGAATGATGGTGTCGTTGCTCTGCACCGCATGAGAAAGAACCCAATGGAGAACACAACGATGCTTCCTTGCTCGAATCCACCATGACCATAATTACTTTGTGCTGTAGAATTGACGATATAGGTTCGGGCTAAAAGCTTTTCGATAGATTTATCGACAGGGTCTTGGAACTCCTTGATCACCGGTTGTGCTAGTTGCGGAGAGTTGGGGGAGGCATCTTTCTGCTTTAGCATCTATTATCTTAGTATAACCCATTCTAGTTTTTATACAGAACTTATCTCCACTTCTAGAAGTCTAGATTATCAACTGGATTCAATTGTTTTCTATCACTTGGGAATCAACACAAAGTAGAAAACTTGGTCGTTCTTGCATTGGTTATTGGTGCACTACAATCGTAGTTTGATGTTTGCTCGAGTAAATTATCAAATTTTAATAAGAATAACTTTATATTGATGTAGGTTTTGCAAAGTGCGCAATGAAAGTTAATGACCAAGTTGTAAAGTTGTGCTAAATAGTAAAAAGTTGAATACATATGAAATTTATATAGCTCGAAATGCTGAAAATTTTGGTATTCCTAGAATTAGAGAAATATACGAGGTTAGTTTTGTTGTATATTGGATTAATTTTTCCATGCAAAAACTTTAATCCATGATATAACTTAACATCCGATTTAATATGCTTGAAAGAATGTGCTTCATTAGGAATTACAAAATAGTTCCATAAGACTTGAAACTCTTCACTAGATAGATACATATCCTTTCACCTCCTGACTGCCATCCCCGTCTCCTTTATTGCATTCCCGACACCACCTCCCCACAATAAACCGATGTCCGCACATCTCCTCATCTTACCAAAACCCCATAAACACGGTTCGCAGACGCCTCACTCTCATCTCTCGCACTGTTAGGTTGAGCCCGACATCATCTGAGATGAGCATGAAGCACCAGATCCTCCCTCTATCCATCTCCTCTATCATGTCCTTCCTTATCATCCATCCGTACGTCCGACTCCGTATTCCTCACCTTTACTCCTGCTGCTATCAGCTCCGCAGCCAGTCCGTACCCGACCTCGGGATGAGTATCTCCTTCGTGACTTCTTGTACTTATTGATCTTCCGCAAGAGTTGTGCAGCGAAGGTGATCTTTGGACGTCGTGGGTGATGTTGATGCGACTGAGGCACTTGGCCTCCTTGGTCTTCTGACAATGGCAAAACGGTTGAGGAGGGAGGAGTGGCAGTAAAAGAGCTCACCAAAAATGGTTATTGGGGGTGCATGGGAAGAGGAGGCAGATGCGAGGAGTTTGAAAATGAGAGGGGAGGTTTTATTTCGGACGAGCGGTAGGGAGGAGAGTACGGGAGATATTAAGTTAAACATAATCTAATGATTAGAATTTATTTTGTTCATTTGCTCAACCAAAGTCCATGCTAACGGATAGTGTATATATATATATATATATATATATATATATATATATATATATATATATATATATATATATATATATATATATATAAAAGCTTTAATTTAAAAAAGAGATGGATAATAGAATTTATTAAGCCAATCTACTAAAAAAATCCATTAGAATAAAAAGAATTTGTTAAATCCATTTAGAAACCAATTAGAAATTAACCCACAATAATCCACTTACTGTGCTTCTCCTTCAACTTCCCAGAACCAAAACTGCAAGAGAATTCTGTTTAAACTGAATTTGATTCTCGATCCTACAGAATCGGGTAACTCAGCCCACTCTATCAACCAGTATTTTAAAAATTGGACCGGACCGGTCAGTTCAATCGGTTGATCCTAGAATCCGTTACTTTTTCGATCCGGTTCAATATTGACCCACTAGTTTTTCAAAAGTCTACTATAAATAAATAATTTTGTAAAAGTCAATGTACATAAGAGATCAAACTTGGACCATTTAAATTAATCCAGTGGTTGATGTTTGATGATAAACAAAAGAAATTGAAACTAGGTTTATACGAAACCCTTTCTTTGTTTACAAATAAGAAAAAGAGTACAATTAATCCTATACGAGGATGTTAAGTACAATAAAAATGATTCTGGAGAAAAAATATTATAGGAGTCTGATCTGCGGTCGATCACTTTGTCCCTTGGACCACACGATGATGAATAAGTGCACGATGATGAATAAGTGCTGTAGAAGAAGAAGAAGCTTCAAAGATTGCAGGAAGGATTGAAGTCTCGTTGTCAAAGTTGTCAATCAATACTCTCTGTCTGTGCTCTCTCTCTCTCTGATCTCTTGGTCTCTGATCTTGATCCTTTTTCCGACCTTGATCTCCTGTGACCGAAGGTCTCTATTTATAGAGATCAGTCATAATAACTGTCTAGTCGGCATAGATGCCAAACTATGAAGAGAGTTACACTCTTTACGTGGCGGTTATAATAACTACTACCCACGTTTGAATGATCTCCTGAATTCGCGTATGACGCGTGTCCCATTATGAGGTAACGCGTATAACCGCTCCTCGAAGATCATGGGATGCAAGCCACGTAGGTAACTGCCCCTCGTATAAAGATGGTTGGCATAAAAGCCAAATAACTGTCTTGTTGGCGTAAAAGCCAAATAGCTGTCTTGTTGGCGTAAAAGCCAAATAGCTGTCTTGTTGGCGTAGAAGCCAAATAGCTGTCTTGTTGGCATAAAAGCCAAATAGCTGTCTTGTTGGCATAAAAGCCAAATTGCTGTCTTGTTGGGGTAAAAGCCAAATAGTTGTCTTGTTGGCGTAGAAGCCAAATAGCTGTTTTGTTGGTGTAGAAGCCAAATAGCTATCTTGTTGGCGTAAAAGCCAAATAGCTGTCTTGTTGGTATAAAAACCAAATAGCTGTCTTGTTGGCATAAAAGCCAAATTCTGCGTAAAACTCGATGTTGCATGAATAATAGATAACCAACGTAAAACTAGCCAATTATCCTTTCTGACTGAGCTCTTGAGCGTATTCTGGGCTAAATAGCCTTATCACGTACCTTTGCAAATATAGCCTGAGTTGGCGTATTTCGAGGAGATAGTATACGGCGTACTCCTATAGTTGAAAATAGCCTGGTTGGCATAAAATGCAAGGATGATGATATAAGCGTATTAGTCCTAGTTTTAGCTCTCCCAGTCATTCAAATAGAACAAAATCTCGTGCATTAAATACAGAGATCTGCCCCCATCTTGTGCATTAAATGCAGAGATATGCCTCGAGCTCTGTACGAGAGACAACTTTTGACGTGGCATCTGGTTTCGTCTCGTCTTGAGCGTAAAGACTCATTTTTTGCCCATGTAGAATAGGAAGCGTATTCTTTGAATGTGTAAAAATGACTTATATCAAGAATATGTCACTAAACGACAGCCTGGATCTCTGTGCAAAATTATCATCACAGCCGTCATCTCGATCGTCGTACAGTACTCTTTGTCAGGAGTCAGGTTCACTGTTTTATCTGACAGGTTCATTCGAGGAATACGAAGAGTTTCTCGTACAACTTCACACTGCATTAAAAGCAAATATATTTTATGCCGGAGGGAGGTGTAGCAACATTTTTACGCCAAAATAGCCTGGAAGTGCTGTCTTACGCGGGCTGTTCTGGAGCTCTATTTTACACTAAATAGCGTGAAGCTCTGTTGTACGCCAATAGCTCTGAAGTCATATTTTATGTCACACAGCGCTGAAGCTCTATTTTACGCGGACTTCATGCATGTTGGAGGGTTTTACGCGTATAATTCCCCAGCGTATTTTTCATGCTTCTACAAGACCCCCTTCAAAGTTTTCAAATTTCTCATGATTTAAAATACTTTGAATGAAGCATGAAACGGTCAAATTTGACTCGTTCTGCGAGGCTAATTTTTCGGAGATATTTAGGAAGTTGTTGGGATTTGGTATGTTCTCTTCTGCCTATATAAAGGCAAGTGAGTGAACCTGTTTTTCCATACTTCCTTCACCATAAAGATGGCTGCCGAGATTCATTGGGTTGACCTTAGGAAGAAGAAGATTATGCTTTTCCAGCATATAAGGAGCCGTAAAAAGAGGCATCTTCGAGCAAATATCCTCTGCAACGATGGATCATGGAAGGATATCATAGCTTCCTTTGCTCGGGATAATCAGCAATTTTATATGGTGATTCATCCAGGAGAGAGGAAGGGTCATATCGGACCATACAGCTTGCTAGCTGTATTTTCTCCTATTATGAAGCTGGATGCAGGTGGGCAGCTTGGCCGTGTCTTCCAGTATTGTGTTGGGTCTGAATCCCTAACACAATTCTAAGCATGGCCGCCATGGCGCATGGAAGGTGGGCTTTATACAGGCCCAGTTCTGTATCCTTCCACTATTTACTATTTTCTTGTTCATCGGCCGAAGAAGCCGATGAAGTGTCGTAGAAGAAGAACTGAAGATCTCCGTCAGACGAGAACCTAGCGTAATAGATTCCCATCATGATCTTGAATATTAATAAAAAATCCTTTGTAAAAAAAGGATTTTCATCATATGTAATCATGAAAATGAAAAATCCTTTGTAAAATAGATTTTTATCATATGTAATCATGATTAATAAACTTGTCTTCTTTTATGCATTGCTGATTTGCCATATTGCTGTGAGAAAGTCTGATAATGCGCAGCTTCAACACGTCTGAGTAATTTTTTATGCTGACTCTGATAAATGTGCATCCGGTCATGTCCCGACTTTTACGCGTAACGGAAGATGCATAAAAAGCTCTTTAGCATTAAGTTGTCTTGAAGATCCAACTGTCATGCTATTTTTGGACGAGGAGTCGCATAGAATTTTGAACTGTCACTTCTCTAATACAAATTTTTTTTATTCAGAACATCATCTTCAAGAATGGCTTTTCGAAAGTTCTTCGAAACTGGGCAAAAAATGTTCGCCGAATATGCCATACTTGAACTTAGATGTAAAGAATTCTGGCTAGACTTCGAATGAACTTCCAATAGCCCAAGAAGAAGAGCCATCTTCAATGCTGACATCTGTGTGTTTCAGGCACTTACAATATTTTGTAGCCAAAAAAGGAGCATTTTCTGCATAAACCCTTGTAATTGGCCTTCTCGAGTATAAGACCCAAATTATCAAGATATACGCATAACCTGTCCTGCATAATTTTAAGATATGAGAAAAGTCAGATCCGTAGCATTTGTAGCTTCTGAGCGTAAAATCGTAGATCTGTAGCTTCTGATCGTAAAATCATAGATCTGTAGCTTCTGAGCGTAAAACCGTAGATTTGTAGCTTCTGAGCGTAAAAACTTAGATCTGTAGCTTCTGAGCGTAAAACCGTAGATTTGTAGCTTCTGAGCGTAAAAGCTTCTGAGCGTAAAATCATAGATCTATAGCTTCTGAGCGTAAAATCGTAAATTTGTAGCTTCTGAGCGTAAAAGCTTATGAGCATAAAATCATAGATCTGTAGCTTCTGCGCGTAAAATCGTAGATTTGTAGCTTCTGAGCGTAAAAGCTTCGGAGCATAAAATCATAGATCTATAGCTTCTACGCGTAAAACCTGGATCTGTTACACAGTAAGACTATCTGTCTTCCTTTTCAAATGATAGCTGACGTGGTCCCCAATCATAACTGATTATTAAAAATCGGATTTGGTTAAGGATTCGAAGAGTCATCTGAACTCTATAAATATGCCTCGATCATGAGAGAGAAAAACCCTTCATTTGTCTCTACAAAATCCTTTCTTTCTGAGAACTCTTCGTCTTCGTCTCTTTTCTGAGAACTCTGAGTTTCGCTATAGAACCAAAACAGGCCTCCATCTCTAAGGAAAAGAAAGTTGCTTCTTTATCTCGCTCCACTACTCAAGCACGAGTGACCCCTACTAGGCCAAGTGAGCCTCGTTCTGAACGAAGTGCTCCGTCGTATAGCTGTGCACAGGGCATCACAGGTAAAACTTCGAGAGAAATAGAGAACCCTCTGCACACGTTGTACGTGTATGCGCAAAATACGCCCACATTTCTAATGTGTCAGCGTAAAAATTCTATATTTTTGCAGTCTGGCGTAAAAACTCAGACTGTCAAAATTTGGCGTATACTGTAAACTTTGCGTTTTACGCACTGGATGTAAATTCTAGCATAAAACTCAAATTTTGACAGTCTGGCATAAAACTCAGACTGTCAAGTTTTGGCGTATACTGCCAACCTTGAGTTTTACGCACTAGAAATAGATTCCGGCTTAAGACTCAAGTTTTTGCTATCTGGCGTAAAACTCAGACAGTTAGATTTTGGCATATACTGCAAGAGTGTAGTGTCTAGCGTAAAACTAACTTATTTTCTTGCTTTTTACAGTGGACCTACAGATCCCCCCTCTAGCTGAAGTGATGGGCTATGCTGCTGGGATGCTGAATTCCAACTATCTGGAGGACTTGTCCCATGTGACATTCCCTATCTCTGGAAACAAGTATCCTCAAGAAAGGGAAACTATGATCTCGGCCCAAGGAGAACGAATGTTGCTGAGTATGATCAGTGGGGAGCCCCTGACATACATAGATGGGACTGAGTATAAGAAACCGGCTTTCTTATTCGGGGATGTCATTGATAAACAATCCCAGACGAAGCCTAAGAAGGAAGATTGGGTGTTTTCTACTGAGGGCACGGTCATGTATCTGCCGAAGATGCCCAGAGATTACCCTATCTCTGCATTCTTTTATGCCACACATCCCAGGAAGATGGTATGGACTCTGACTCCCGATCTTCATGGCCAGCCGGGGAAGATCTTTTATAAGAAAGGATTGAACCGAGGGTCCTTTGTGAGCAGTCCTTCAGGCCCTGTCATGCCTTTCAGAGGATTACTGCCAGGCAACGTCCCGAGTGAAGACACTTCACTGATCCAGCTGCTTCAAATAGCGACTTTCTGCAACGACTTTATGGGGCAGGGAGGAGTATATCCCAAGGTTAACCCTCACACCAGTGGGTGGCTTAGCCCCCAGAATCTTCGATGGGCCAGTTTAACTGCCTGGGCCCTGAAGCACTTCCAGATGGAGCTGGAAAGTATTGGCTTGTTCGCGACTGTGAGTGCCACTAGTGTTAGGCTGCCTCTCATCCCCAACTTGTTCTTAGCTTTGATGGAGCGATATAACTCGCTCACTGGGACTTTCGCCACTCCGCTAGGTGAGTTGGGCTTAGCCCTTCATGAGATAGAAGATATCTCAAAGCTGCCAATGGGAGACACTCCTTACGAAGAGTACGTTCCCACAAACAGGAAGCTGAAGGAAACCAACCCTCGGGCAGTGGCGGTGTACCAAGAGCTGATGAGCCACTATCTTGCATGCACCACCTTCTACAAAGAGCCCTCTGATTTGGCCCATATCAACAAATAGGTATCCTACCTCTTCTTCCATTAGGCCAGAAATGCCAAGCAGGACAAGGTTGTAGATAACAGAGATAAGCCTTTGAACTTCTGAGCATGCTTAGTGCCAACACAGTCGATGATCTCATTGAAGACGCAGGGGCTTCAGATTGTGTTCTCGGTGAGGAGATAGGGGGTTATCCTGCAGGCACTAAAGCCTACAGTTATATGAGGCACTATCGCAAGCCTCTGTTAAGGGAAGCTCAACTGGCTGGCTTCCTCTCTATCTGGCTACGCTGATGGGTAGTGCCTGACATCGCGTCTGCGGATCGTATTCATCGCAACACCTTATGGCCCGCAGTGCGTTTGATATTTGGAGCAAGATTGGGCCTGCTTCCAGCCATGGTATGCAGGATTCAAGCTGGCCTGAGGGCCATTACTGATGGGCTGCTGGCCGATACTATGCAGCGTGTAGGATATCCCATAGTGGAATTACCATTCCTATATCTGATGGGATGGTTAGTCCTTCACAACACCAGAGTGATGTCTCCCGGATCTGCCGGTGGTTCGGGCAATAACTTCCTGTTGAATTACAAGAATTCTTCTTAGAATATGGCTAGCGTCATTGATTGTCGACTAGCACTAAATTTTACCCATAGTTGGAAGTTCTTTTACATCGTTTCCCCTATACATATCAATCAACATGAGATGAAACTTCAGGATGCGGGTCAGGGGAAGACTATTCTTTCTCCTGAAGCCTTTTACTGGTTGATCTACATTAGACCTTCCCACCTGCTGTACAGAAGTGAGGACCACTGCTACTTGGAGCCTTATTTGCCTAGCCGGTTCACCAGGCAATTTGGGTATGACCAGTTGCACGTGGGGAATCCTATCACCAGCTTCAAGTTCAAAGGTGGACTTATTGATGGAGCTAGAGGATGGCAGTATTTTATTATGGGTTGTACTGGAGCAACCTTTGATGTGCCCGCGACTTCTCTCTCCATGGAGTTGCACATTCTTCATTCGTACGCGCAGTTTTATGCGTTCATCAATACCTTCCATCGTGATTTCGATGTACATGGAAGTTTCAGAATATCCTCCCATAGGTCCACTGGAAGGAAGGAGATACCGTCTGTTTCCTCAGATGAAGGTGATGAAACCACCGGTGCAGACGACTATTTGCTGATTTTACCGAGAGGCGTAATAGCTCCGCCAGCAGAGCCTCTCATAATCTCCAAGAAATGAAAGGCTTCTACTCTGAAAGAGCCTTTCCCCTGCAAGAAGAAGCAGACTGCCAGAGGTCCTAAAAAGACTTCTACCAAGGGAGCCTCTAGGAGTGAGCCTATTGTTTCCACTGTTGGGGATAATTCTTTGATTAGGGGTCCTTCGCCTTTTAGAGAGGGAACCTCCACAGTCCCAGCTGACAGTGCTGGAGATTCTTTGCTCGCGATTGCTGCCGCTACCACCATTACTGGTAGTGCTTCGAGATCGCCTTTGAGGCCGAGCATAATAAGAATCAATATACCTTTATCAAGATAAATAATGGGCCTAGCCCCTCCTTCATCTGTAAGTATGTCAAGCGAGATTCCACCCGATGAACCTCGAGTGGATTTGGGTGACAACTGGGATGACTACCCTCAAGTGTCAGTTGGCGCACCATCTTCTCCAGGTATGACAGCTTGTTTAGCATCATTAAGAAATGATTTAGCTATACAGGCTGCAGACGCAACATACATACCATCCGCCATGGGTAAATGTTGTCTTTACACTTTTTTCAGAAAAATTAGCATCAAATTGATATTAACTTTCCCTTATCTTATTTTCAGGCAAAGACATCTCGGGGGAGGGTGGAGTTGACACAACTTCTGACTTTGTTGCGGATTCCGCTAATGAAACGGCGGCACCCGACGTCGAAGAAGCATACTTTGAAGATGCTAATCTTTCATCCGCAACATTCACGGGTGTCATCCCGCCAGTAGCAGTTCAAATAATATCAGAGGAGGATGGGCCCACCATCTCGACTGTGCCTCCTTCGTTGAGCATGCCAGCAACTTCAACCGTTGTTGGTGTCTCTTCTTTTATCGTGCCATCTGTTGAAGCAATGACTGTGGCAATATCCTCTACAGTCATTCCAGAAAGGAGGCTCACTGATATTGCGGCCACTCCCAGCGTCCATTCGAGCTTTGTTATGCTAGTGGATCAATACACTAGCATATTCTACCTCACTTTGAAAAAATTGTATCCATAGTGCTGGAAAAGAACCTAGGCTTTGATGCTCTGAAGATGTCCTCCAATCTTACTATGCACAGATTAGAAATTTCAGTGACGCTGAAAGAGCTAATGCGCTAGAGCAAATAGTTAATGGTTTGGAACAACCCATTAACGAATATTTGCAACTATCCTGAGGCAGCATCGATGACCTGGTCCAAGCTGAGTATGACTTCCTAACTGCAGAACTTGCTCAGCAGACATAATATTTAAACAAATCTACCCAGGAACGTCAACAAGAGATGGAGAAAGAGCAAGCAGTATTGGTGGAGAGTATTCCTCAGCTAGCTAAGTGTTGCACAGAATATGATGGATACGAAGTGAGGGTTCAAGAATTGGAAGCTGAACTTGCTCAAACAAGGGAGAAGCTTCTCAAAGCATCGCTAGTCCGTAATATATTGGAGGGCCAAGTGAGTACAGCTCAGCAGAACTTGGCAAACGTGGGTGTCATCCACGCAAGCTTTGTTGATAGTCTGTCCAAACTATCTCTCTTGAGCAATGACGAGGCAAGGCTGAAGCGGGCACGTACTAACATTTTGGACTCCAGGAATGAGAGAATGACTGCTTTGGTGAAACAGATCCGCGACTTAACTGCTCCTCCCCAATGATGTACTTTATTGCTTCTTTTGTAATCTGCTATTCCCAGAGATAATAAAGATGCATTTTTGACTTTGTGGACCCATCACTTTAGAATGCAAATGATAGGCTAGGATGAAAGTGATATCATAGGTAATATAGACATAATATACTTTCGGTAGGGTTCAGCTGGATATATCTATTCAGAGGTTATATGGACATGATAGAATATGATCCAATTAAATTTTTATACAAAACACTATCAGAGGTAATATGGACGTGATAGGTTTTGAAGTTTCAAATTAGTTAAACATATATATTCAGAGGTCATAAGAACATGATAAAATATGATCCAACCAATCTTTGTACGTAGTATCACCAGAATGAGATCTTTATTATACTCCGTGAAGCAAAGGAGATCAAGCGTAGTACTTCTTCAGGAATTTGCCGTTAATAGGAGTCATTATCAAATCCCCATTAGGCTTGGCTAGTCTATAAGTGCCATTTGAAAATGTTATTTCAATCATATAAGGGCCCTCCCATTTGGGCTGGAATTTGTCCTTACTTTTGTGCGTAATGATCATTGGCCTTTTCACAGCTAAAACTAGCTCACCAACTTTGAACACTCTTTCCTTCAGTTTTTGATTAAAAGCTCTGAAAATGCGTGCCTAGTTGAATTCAATGTGCTGTTGAGCTTGAAGGCGTTTCTCGTCTAATCCTTCTAGCTCTTGAAGCCTTAAACGATCATTATTTTCCTGAGTCAGCTCATTAGCCACTGCTATTTTGAGTGATAGAATTTGAACTTCAATGGGGAAAACTGCTTCACACCCGTAAACTAATGAAAATGGGGTACAACCCGTAGGCGTTCATACCGTTGTACGGTATGCCCAGAGACATTCCCCCAGTCTATCGTTCCAATCTCTTTTGTTCTAAGAGACAAACTTCTTCAAGAGTTTGATGATGGTTTTATTTAAGGCTTCCGCCAAACCATTAGCAGCAGGGTTATATACCGTTGAGGCCATATTTTGTATCCGATTCTTATCGCAAAATTGGTAAAATGCCTGACTGATGAATTGAGGCCCATTGTCATGAATTATCCTTCGGGATATCCCAAAGCGATAAATTATATGGTGCTTAATAAAGCTGATCACGTTGGATGTCTTTACCTCAGCAAGAGGAATCGCCTCCGCCCATTTGGAGAAATAATCAGTGATGGCCAATATGAACCGATGTCCTCTAGAAGACGTCGGATGAATAGGACCAACGATATCCATTCCCTATGCTTCAAAGGGCCATGATGCAATAGTAGGATGTAAATACTCAGAAGGCTGATGTATAAAATCTGCATAAACCTGGTAGGCTTTGCATTGTCTTGCATATTTTACGGCATCTGCAATCATAGTAGGCCACTAGTAGCCCATCCTCCTGATACGATCCTGTAACTTAGGACCGGGTTAATGTGCTCCACACACTCCATCATGAGCTTCTCGGATAACCCGCTTTGCATCATCATCAGAGAGACATCGTAATAACAGTCCATCATATATTCGGCGATATAGACTTTGTGAAGAAGCATCAAAATAGAAATGTAATGATCGTCTTTTGATAGATACTGCTTCTTTAGGATCCTCTGGTAATATTCCGTAACACACAAAGTCTATGAAGGGACTTCTCCAATCTCTTTTAGGAGGAATGGTGTTTATAGCATAGCTGCGTTCTATGTGAAAGTTATTTTTTACACAAAACAAATCTCTGTTGAGAAGGATCACCAAATTCTGCCTTCTTATAGGAGTGGCTAGATCTGCAGCTAGACTGGCCAGAGTATCAGCTTCCAAATTTTGAGATCGAGGAACATGCTCTAAGAAGAATCCTTTGAAAGACATTGCTATCTCAATCATTGTTCGGTGATAAGGAATGAGGTCTGGATTACGGACTTTATATATTCCTCTGACCTGATTGACGATCAGCTGGGAATCACCAAAAGCTTCCAAGTATTCAACATCCAATTCTTTCGTGACTTGAAGCCCGATTAGCAGAGCATTATACTCTACCACATTATTAGAGCAGGGTTCGCTAAGAGAATATGCTCGGTAGATGACGAGTTTATCATGAGTTACCAGAATAATTCATACTTCTGAAGCCATGTTTTCCTTGGGACCAGTTCTGGAAGCACCATCAAAGAATAACTGCCATGTATCACCTTCCATTGCGGAATTATATTCTGCAACTTCGTCGAGAATGTCCTCATATAATTTGGAGGTTTTTGGAATTGGATGGGCAGCTAAGAAATCAGCCAAGGCTTGACCTTTCATGGACTTCTGAGGGACGTACACCATATCATACGGTATTAATAGCATCGTCCAAGTCGTAAGTCAGGAATTAAGAATACTCTGCTTATTCATCAATACCCGGAGTGGATTGATTCTGGAGATGATATGAATAGTTTGGCTCATCACGTAATGTCGCATCTTCTGAATAGCGAATATTAGAGCCAGATATTCTTTTTCTACTGGATTATACCGGTGTTCAGCTCCGACCATCATCCTGCTTAGATAGTAGATAGCCTGTTCATGACCCACATTATTCTTCTGTGCGAGGAGAGCCCCTAAAAAATGATCCATTGCTCGAACATACAGCAAAAATGGTCTTCCTATGACGGGAGGCACCAGAACTAGAGGATTAGTAAGATAGCGTTTGATATCATTAAACGCTTGCTGACAGGCTTCGTCCCATACGAATGACACACCTTTCTTCATTAGACGAGAAAAAGGTTGACATCTTCCAGAGAGGTTGGATATGAATCTCCTGATGTAAGCTAGACGACCTTGAAATCTCCTGAGTTCTCTCAAATTATAGGGCGGTCGTATTTCGAATCCGAAAGGTTTGCTCAGAGGTAATATGGACATGACAAACTCAGCCGAAGAAAATTATGACAGCAGTTCAGAGGTAATATGGACATGAACTAATGTCGGGAAAATTTCTTGAGAATATGGTCTATCCGATCATGAAGATAGACCAAAGGATCATTCTGCTGGGGAGATTGATGGGATGATAGCTCAGAGGTAGTATGAACATGGCTAGCGTCTAGCGAGATTGGTTATGAATAGTCACTACGGGAGTGTGCAAGTAGACCTAAGGATTGCTTCGCTGGGAAAATTTTGAAGATCCATCATCCATAGCGTATCCGGGACTTTTGGATACGGATGAAGGCTCTTTACAAAAAAAATTGTAGCGAAGGAGAAAATTTCGCACATAGGCACTTGCTGGGGATGAAGAACCAAGAGTTGATTTGTACATCTCGGCTGTGGACTTATTACCCATGGCATACCTTAAGTACAGATAATAAGCTGAAATGACTAACACTACCAGGGTCATGCGAACGTAATAGTAGAAAGTCGAAGAGAAGAACTTTACTCAGAGGTAATATGGACATGGAAAAGTTCTAAAAATTATCTTACTCAGAGGTAATGTGAACGTGGTAAGATATGACTTTGTGGGGATAAAGAAAAATAGGACAGAGGTAATATGAAAGTGACCATTTTTGTGGTGATAGATTTACCCTGCCGGAGAAAGTGGAGAGACGTAGTTCAGAGGTAATATGGACGTGAACTGATCGATAGCAACAACCTGGGAGGTTTGCTCAGAGGTTACTTGGACATGGAAAACTCAGCTGGGGAAAAAGAAAATATTTGGACAATAATTCAGAGGTAATATGAACATGAACCGATATCCAAAAAATTTACTGGAGAGTGATTTACTGAGTGAGGATAGTCCTAAAGGTTGTTCCTCTGGGGAGATTTTAGGGACTCATTATCCGGTACCTCTTGAGGGACAAATTGACACGTTGGAGTGATATCAATTTGTCGTGACCGTCATCTTGTTTATAAATGCAAAGTGATGACTTTGGCATTGATCAACTCTTGGATTCTCCTTTTTAGTACATAGCATGCCTTTGTGGGGTGATGAATGTACCGATAAAAGAGACAATATTCTGGGTCATCGACCTTGCCAGTCCTTTCAGGGTACCTGATGTTGGGTAGCCGAAGTTTGTTTTTTCTCATCAATATATGAAAGATTTCCATGATGTCATCCTCATTGAAGGAGAAAGCCCTCTTTGGCTTTCGGGCTTCCGATACCTGAGTTATACGGTCCTCAGAGGAAATGGGCATAGTTGCATCACCTTCGGACACAGAGGGAATTCTACCCCCAGCTTCGGATGTTGCCCTATTTTGTTGAGGGAGACTACCCCCAGACATGTCTTGACATTTGTCCACAGAAGTTGATTTAGAAGGACCTGCCTCTAGTATTACAGGATCTGACTGTGAAGGTTTGGAGTTTGCAGGGGATGTGGTATACCCCAACCCAAAACGAGTTCGTTGACAGTAAGGATCACCATGCAATGATATTCGTCTGCCTTTTCCATAATTGAGGCCTTGTTTCAACTTTAAATCATAACCTATTTTTTGCATAATCTTTAAAGCCTGTGGGCTATACCCGTGGATTTGCATTTTTCCACCATCAGACTAGTGAGATCCTTCTTGTACAATCGGTCTATTCCGTATTCGACCGAAGATTATTTGATGTTGATCGTCGCGAGTAGGTGGAACAATAAAGATAGTTTCTTCATATGGCCCATATGTCATGACGATATTAGATGTTGACGTTGTTTCCTACATGACCTCCCCACGCTTGGTAGTTAGGGTCACTAAATCTTGATTTTGACCCCCGTCTTTGCGTTTCTGGATCAAGAAATCACGCAAATCAGAAGAGGAAGAAGAAGAAGGCTTATTCTGCCTTTTTACATCAGTAGGGACGTGGAGATTTGGAACCATAGCTCTTTTCCTGCCATAAGAATACAGCAGTTCAGCTATATGAGTAGCATACGATCCATCATCCGTCTGAGGAGCATATTTTCCCGTGAAGCGGGTCTTTTTTATGCGGACAGATTTATCCTGGCGTAATTTGGAGTTTTGCTCAGGTTCGTATAAAACAGGAAAGGTCCTCAATTGGCCTCCAGCATCACGCGTAATCTGAAGAGTGGGCAACTTCTTCTCTTGGTGGCGTACAAGCCTAGAGGTCGAGAAATTCGCCACTCGTTTTCCCTTGATGTGATCCAAGGGTCCATCTGCCTCCTTATAGATGGAAGATGTATTTTTACGCGCAGGAAACGTTTAAAATTTCTGAATTGGCGCTGAGGCCTTGTCAAAAATTTTGTCTGTCACGTCACAGACGAGAGACAAAGTTTTACGCACAGGGCACGTTCTAGACTTCTGGATTGGCACTGGGGCATTGCCAGAAGCTTTGTCTGCCACGTCACAGACGGGAGACATAATTTTATGCACCGAGCGCGTAGGCTGTGTTGTCACAACCTTGTTGATCGGAGAAAGAGAGCCTACAGGAAGGGTAGAGGATGTCCGGGGCATCCATACTTTACGCAACTTCCTGTTGTCTTGGACAGAGAGGGAATGAGAGCTATCCCCTGCACGAAGCATGTCTTCATAAGCAGATTGGTCGAATTGGACGACCAAAGTCTTTTTCGTTGATCCGACGGATACAGCATCGTGTTGAGCAATGGCTTTCTTGTCAGATGAGAAAGTAATCCCCAGCAGAGTCGCCATCTTGTGTTTGATGATAAATAAAAGAATAAAATAAGGTTTATACGAAACCCTTTCTTTGTTTACAAATAAAAAAAAAGAGTACAATTAATCCTATACGAGGATGTTAAGTACAATAAAAATGATTCTGGGGAAAAATTGCTATAGGAGTCTGATCTGCGGTAGATTACTTTGTCCCTTGGACCACACGATGACGAAGAAGTGCTATAGAATAATAAGAAGCTTTAAAGGTTACAAGAGTAATTGAATTCTCGTTGCCAAAGTTGTCAATCGACGCTCTCTATATGTGCTCTCTGCTCCTCTTTTTTTGACCTTGCCCCCCTTTACTCTGTGACTAGGGGTCTCTATTTATAGAGATCAGTCACAGTAACCATCCAGTCGGCGTAAAAGCCAGACTGTGAAGAGAGTAGCACTCTTTACGCGGCGGTTATAATAACTGCTACCCACATCTGAATGATCTTCTGAATCCGCGTATGACGCGTGTCCTATTATAAGGTAACGCGTATAATCGCTCATCAAAGATCACGGCATGCAAGCCACATAGGTAACTGCCCCTCGCGTAAAGATGGTTGGCATAAAAGCCAAATAACTGTCTTGTTGGCGTAAAAGCCAAGTAGCTGTCTTTTTGGCTTAGCTGTCTTGTTGGCGTAAAAGCCAAATAGTTATCTTGTTGGCGTAAAAGTCAAATAGCTGTCTTGTTGGCATAAAAGCCAAATTCTGCATAAAGCTTGATGCTGCATAAATAGGTAACCAGCGTAAACTAGCCAATTATCCTTCCTGACTGAGGTCTTGAGCGTATTCTGGGCCAAATAGTCTTATCACGTACCTTTGTAAATATAGCCTAAGTTGGCATATTTCGAGGAGATAGCATACGGCGTACTCCTATAATTGAAAATAGCCTGGTTGGCATAAAATGTCAGGATGGTGATGTGAGCATATTAGCCATAGTTTTAGCTCTTCCAGTCATTAAAAATAGAATAAAATTTCGTATATTAAATGCAGAGATCTGCCCCCATCTCGCGCATTAACTGCAGAGATATGCCTTGAGTTCTGTACGAAGAACAGATTTTGACGTGGCGTCTGATTTCATCTCATCTTGAGCGTAAAAACTCATCTCTGCCTGTGTAGAATAGGCAGCGTATTCCTTGAATACGTAAAAATGACTTGTATCAAGGATATGTCACTAACCGACAGCCTGGGCCTCTGTACAGAATCATCATTACAGCCGTCCTCTCGATCATCGTGCAGTACTCTTTATCAGGAGTCAGGTTCATTGTTTTGTCTGACAGGTTCATTCGAGGAATATGAAGAGTTCCTCGTACAACTTTTTACTGCATTAAAAGAAGATATATTTTACGCCGGAGGGAGGTGTAGTACCTTTTTACGCCAAAACAACCTGGAAATGCTGCCTTACGCGGGCTGTTCTGAAGCTCTATTTTACGCTAAATAGCGTTGAAGCTCTGTTGTATGCCAATAGCTCTGAAGTCATATTTTATGCCATACTATGCTGGAGCTCTGTTTTATGCGGGCTTCATGCATGTTGGGGATTTTTACGCGTATAAATTCTCCAGCGTATTTTCATGCTTCTACAGATATGTCATGGACATAAGTTACGACACTGAACCTATGTATTATTCTATATTTTCCTTGGATTTTTGTTTCTCTATTTCGTGCTTTCTTTGTGGTACTTGCTATTTGGGGTCTAACCCCACTGGTTTTGCATGTCCAGATTTTGAGCTAGCACCTGAGGATCCAGCGTACTTTTCTCCTACTTATGGCGCGCACCAGGAATATGGTCGCAGGGAATAACGATTGGGTTTTCTTTTTTTCTGCTCATCTTGCACATTTACTTTTTTTTGGCGTTTAGCCACCGCCACCTGTTAGCCGGCTCGTCTGGACATTAATTTTCCTTACATGATTGTATTAAATCAGACTACAGCTGATCACTGTCATGTACTTTTATTACTCTTCCAGCTTCTTATTTTGCACAGCTGGACTCCCAAATATTTTGAAAAAGCGTTTGGGATGCCTTATTGCTCATCATATATGCTTTATGCTTACTGTTTCTTGTTTAAATGATTAATACATAGAAGTTCTTAACTATAGGAGACTTGATTGTAGCATGAACCCCCTTGTCTTATATAGTCGTGATCACCGTACGACGTATAACACCTTGTACGGAGTGGCTGGCCATGTCCGTCTCCGTATTCTGGTACTGGAGCATGATAAAGTTTTTGTGGTAGCCCATGTAGGTCTGTTCTTCAGACTTGTGGAGTGTCATGGTCATAGGAGTCTCAATCAAACATGATCCTTCTTGAAATTCTAAATTTGTCCACTTCGATACACAACTTGAATTCTTCCAGATTGATTACTTCCTTGTTCCTTCTCGTCCTGTGCTTATTGTTTCTTGTGCTCTTCTTTAGGGCTTCTCCTTCTCCCGATGTTGCAGCAACAAGAGAGGTAGAGTTTCCAGTGGAACAAAATCCTGTGGAACCCTAACCAAGGATCTGAGTTGAGCCCACGATGAATGGGACCAAGCAACAGGCTCCAGGTGTTCTCATACCTCCAGCAGTACTGGTAGTACTAGATACCCCAACCTTTCTAGAGATTATCCATGGATTGTTGGCTTCCTAATAACATCGGAAGGTGGTGCAATAATAACAACAACAACAATATTAGCAACAATAGCTCCAGTAGCAGGAACAAAATATTCTGTTGAACCAAGGGTTGCAAACGGCCCTAGAACGAGGCGAGAGAACAGACTCTTGGGCATCTATTAAATTTTATAGACTGAACCCTAGATACTTCGATGGCACAGAGGACGCAATCACGACAGACGATTGGCTCCAGGATATTGAGACCATGCTGACAACGGCTAAAGTTTCGGCGGAGGAACAAGTTGACTTAGTTCGCCTACAACTCCATGATCTGGCCAGAGATTGGTAGGCTACGATGGAGGTAGGACTGAGGCATCATATTTCATGGGAGGATTTCAGGACCCAGTTCAGGGCAAAGTACTTCGGTATTGTGGCTCAGTGTGATTTGCAACAAAGGTTCATTAACCTCAAGCAAGCGGGAAGGACAGTAGACGACTATGCGGCAGAATTTTGTCGACTTAGCAGATTTGTTTCAACCATGATGGTAAAAAAGTTGGAGAGAGAAATAAGGTTTCAGTAGAGACTTTACTTGGAGATCTTGCACATGGTAAAGGTGCACGACTACCAGACCTTCGAGGCGGTATTGATAGCTGCCAAAAGGGTTGAGCTTACTTTCCAAAGGATAACATCAAGAAGAGTGGATCAGAAGAGGCCTCATGGACAGAACAATAAGGGAGGACCATTATCTCGAATGTTAGCACCATCACCTGACGTTCGTATATATGATTCAGTGTCATGGAGTGTCATGCCCCGGTCCCAAAATACGTAGGACTAAGAATACGTAACATGCCAGCTACGCATTCGACCAGACTCCGGTCTGACTCGAATACGTATAAGCTGTATTAAAATGGTCACTATCTATATAATCAAGTAAATATAAATATCTATGCCTCAATACACATTTATCAGAATATACAAGAATGAGCTACATGTGCTAAAGTCGACCGTCAGTAACACATAAGCTCGAATAGACTCGAGAAAGGAATATGAGTCTATAAAACTAGGCTATTACAGCAGATGAATAAATAATATGAATAATAACCATGACTCCGGAAGAAAAGATATAATTACCTGACACCAATTCCTGTAAGACAAAGCAACACACATCAGCAACTCCAGGCAGGCTCTACAACGGTCTATGCTGCAAAACTGGCAAGGGACCAGGTCCTCAGAGGGACGTAACAAGGTACAAGAAACAGCATGCCAAAATAAATGCAGTATAATAGTAAATGGAACAAATAGGGTAACTATATAACCATCTATGTGAAATACAAGTGAGAGCATCACTAGTACTCAGGCTGAGACCGCTACAAGCTCTGTGTCGGGGAGCCGGTAGCAGTAATAACAAGTAATGGGTCTAGCTCTGCTAGAGAGTCTACGACCTCACAATAGTAGTAGATATATATAAAATAGCCTGTAGCCTGTGTGTCTCTCCCCACCCAATGTAACCACACATCTCATGTCCATAACGTCTCATGTCCATGTCACGCGAGATCATAGCTAATGCAACCAGTCATATAATATCTATGAATATAATGTCTATGTCAATCCTGCATCCTACACAGAATCACCATGAATATCTCAGGAAGATTCTGTCACATGTATAGTGTCAAGTGTCCTGGGTTATAATGTACTTGATAAGACAAGTACGATAGTGTAAAGGGTCACGAATGTCCATCTCTAGATAACGTTACACAACTCCGCGTACGGGGTTGGCACCCGACTATTAATCGGACGCTAAGTAAGTCACACGGCCCTAGGTTTAAGCATGTACAACAATTTTATAATTAAGTTAAAGTAATAAATAACAGAACTACAAGTTGACAAGGTACACTTGCCTGGAACTCCAAGTTGATAATACAAAGAACCTGCTCTCGAATTCACGCTCGTGCGATCCCAAGAGCCTAAATATATAATATCATAAAATTAGTTACTATGACATGGTTCACTAAGCATGCACAAGAGTACAACTATTCTACGTCATTAATCATTAGACAATTAGGGTCTAATTTAATCAAGGATACCACTTATACAATGCCATCAATTATTTAGAGTCTAAAATAATTTGGGGTTCTAACAAAGTAGGTTGGCTAAGGTTCACTAGTCAAGGACCAAGAAAGTGTGTAAACACCAAGCCTACTAGTCACATAACATCATCAAGCCTCATAAACATGGTTATAACAAAGGTTCATATAGGTACTAGGTGTTCTCACACTAGATTTCCATATACAACATATCATCAACCTTGGTATTCACTAAGTGTCAAACTATGTTAACCAACTTAGGGTTAGTTTTGTCTATTAAAACATGCACATGAGCATTAACAATAGATCAAGTTAGGGTCATCACAAACAATCACATACTATATTTCTCAAGTATATCCGTTCATCCAACTATATACAACTCTCGTTCTACTACAAAATATCAAGTATACATAGACAAGTCAAATCTGAATTTATAATAAGATCATGGCATATACCTCATTTCTTTCTTGTATTTGTAATGAAACATGTGTGCAAGCACTATTATAACTAGTGAACAACCTTAGCATGACATCTTCTATATTCCAACATAGTGTTTATAAACAATAAAACTAACTATCACAAAACCTAGGCAAAATGCACTACTAGTTGCACAATATTTAATCATGTCTCAACCATGCATTATTTATATATAACACCCTAAACAAAATTTATACATTCTGAAATTTTAGTGATAATTAGAGTAAAAATTATATTTTGCAAGTGGTTGCTTAAGTTTTAGATCATGGCAAAGTGAATAGGACAACAAGTGCATAAATAACATTCAAGTCTAGACATGAGAAGTAATAAATATTCTTGGTATAATATCATACAAAGTTAGTAAAATTTAATAGGGATATGAAATACATGTAGAAAAGGTTGAGTAGGAGGAGTTGGAGCTCTTACCAAAGTGAAATGGGAAGGCAAAAGAGGGTTGTGAACTGCTTGCACAAATTTGTCCAGATTTGGACACTTCGTCTCGTACCTACTGTCTGGGGCTTCAAAACATTTCTCCAAGTACTTCGCAGATTAGAGAGATTATGAGAGAGGTAGAGGATAAAGATAGGGTAGTTTTTGAAGGAGTTTTAGTGCTGGAATTGGTGGCAGCAATGTGTTTAAGTGGTGTTATTGCTGGCAGATTCAGCAGGGTGTCTTCGTTTTGTAAGGGGTGTTTGGGGGAGTTGTAGGATAATTTAGGTTCTTATTTATAAATAAAACTTGTTAAGGAGAGGTAGAAGAAGGACATTTTTGTGTTTAGTGGTGGTTTGGAGGCTATGGAGGTGGTGGAGTGGCCTGAGAAGAGGATACACTGAATTCGGATTCAGCCTGGACACCTCTGATGGAGGGCTGTTTTTGAGAAACTTAGAATGAATTTTGATGGAAGGTTTATAAAGAGAAAGTGATAAGGACAGGGAGAGGAAGAAGCATACAAAATTTAAGAGAAAGATACATACTATGGAGGGAGATAGGGACGGATTGGTGGGGGTATTGCTGAATTAAGATTCAGCCTGGGTAGGGTTGGATGGATGGAGGTGTGGAGGGAGATAGAGAAGGAATTTGGAGATGGTTTGTGAATAAAAAATGTGAGGAAGAGAGTCAGGAAGAAGTTTTCTTCAGGTGGTTCTAATGGGGGAGGTGAAGAGAGGGGGGTTATGGACAGCCTAGTGGGGAGGGGAAGGGTTTGGAGTTACGAATGGGGTAAGGAAAGGTCACAAGTTATAACTCCTTTCCTTTCACATTCTACCCTAATGATTTAATAAATCTATGGCTGTCCAAAACTGAAATGATGTTTAATATGGATGGTCAAACCTAGCTTAGTCAACCTAGGTTAAGTCCAACTACTTCTAGTTGGGTCAGGTTTGGGTCGTTGCGGTTTAGTTTGACTAGGTTGGTCCGATTCACTAGAAAATTGGTCATTTGTGACTATTGAGGGTAGGTAGCACATAGAGGTTCAATAGAGTGGGATACAGGTATCATGTGTGTCTTAGACCTAGTATAGATCATGATCATGTATTAGGTCAAAAGAATTGGTCGAAATTAGATCTCCAATTTAAATTGGAATGGTCAACGGTTACACTGTAGGTGTTAGAAATTAAGTTTTTGACCCAAATATTTTACATTAAAAATAGAGCACAAGGAGATATGTTTGAGTGGGATATGATAATCATAAATTAAGGTGGGCTCGTCTAGATCATGCATATAAAATTTGTTTGGAGAGAATGGCTAATGTTGTGCTCCTAAAAATTAAAGTTACAGAAAATATTTTTAAAGGATACTTTTGTTTACTTAATCCAAATTAATAATAAAAATAATAATTATATGAAATTAAAATAGCTAAATCTCTGGGGGTTTATAATCTATCCACCTTAGAAAAATTTCGTCCTCGAAATTCAAAATCTATCTCTCCAACTACAACTCATCATCTCTCTAAATATATAAATATATCTTGGTACTTACTCATACCCATTCTAAAAACCTTAAACTTCCATATACATACAATTTAATCGTCTAAGGCTGTTGGTCCTCAAAATATATTCTCACCACCATGTACTATCTCATTATTGTTATCATGCTAATCGTCATTTAGAAAAATTTACCTCCTATAGGCCTAGGTTTCACAAGGATGCCGCAACACAAACTCAGTTTGAATATTTTAATATTTACAAGAAAAATAATGCCATACCTTAAATCTCAAAGGAGTGCATGGGTTAGGCACTAAAATCTTACAAGCACAAAATATTCAAGGCTATCTATGTAGTATCTAAATCCTTTATTCTACAGCTAAGACTGGTATTATATTTTTATTCTTTCCTTGGTACACCGTCATCAACCTATAGTATCCCCAATAAAATACTCTAACCTAACTTCTTATAATTGCTCTTAGCAGTAATAAGTCTAATCTAGTCAGTCAGACATACATAGTCTAGAATCTCAACTCAACGATTCCTAAGAGAAATACATATAACATATTACGACATAAGCCCCTATTCAAATACGTAGTGCAAAATATATATATATAGAAATTATGTAATAAATATCTATTCAATCATTCTAAATACCCTAGATAAAAATATAATCAATACAATAAAAAGAATAAGATTTCTAAAATCCAAAATTTCATCGGCTATGGTAAATTAAAAATAGGTTCTCATCACCTACTACTGAGGATAGGTCCAGCAAGATCATACCCTATTAGTCAAAAATCTAAATCACTGACCCTAATAAGTTTATGTGTAAATTCATAATATTTAGCTATCATTCATATAAGACTTCTATCTTCCATTTACACTTCTCTACCATATGTAAATCTATAATCTAAGGGTCTTGTGATAATCCTCTACAGAATGACTAACAAGTCAGTATGTGATTCTGAACCTGTGTTTAATTCCTTAAAATTTGTATCACTTCGAGACTGATCAACATTTTTTTTTAATCGCACTAAATTCGCAAAATTCTAAAAGCATTATAATTCATAAATGCTAAAATTATTATTCCTGAAGTCCATACCACAATCCCTTCTCTTTGGATTATGTGACAATAATATCTTTTCCTTATCATTTGTTTCCTACTCACCTTCATATCTTTTTAGTATGTTAATCTTGTTTTCAATTATAAGCTTCGTCAATCATGACCCAGTACTTTCCGCTTCGTAGTATAGATCTTCTAGGCAACTGCCGAGTAATAAATCTTCAGTCCTTCCTAGATCTTTCTCATAATTTAAAATGCTCAAGATCATATACTTCTCGTAACTCTTATTGTTACCATTCTACCTTCTTCACCTTGAACCTGAGATTTTCTCCTTGTTCATTCCATGTATACCCTTTATCCAAACTATATGGTTACCATCTTGTTATAGCTTATCATCTATTATAGGCAATTCACTATATCTAACTCAAGGCTATAACATAAAACTCTCATCTTTCAACCTATTTTCTCTATCACAGATACTAGCTTGTCAACGGGTGCTACTCACTTGTTCAATTAACACTAATAACCCAGTTAATCAAATACATCTAATTTGATTTCGAAAGCTATACTTTAGTACTTGAGTTATCTAATTACTCAAACATTAGGTCTAGCATTCTACATATCTATTTAGTCCAGACCTATAGTCATCAATAATTTAAGGGGTCATAAGATCTATTTTGATACTAAAAGTCACAAGACAACTAGAGATTTAACCATTATGGCCTGTTACGTAATATTCTAATTTTTTAAGGTCATAATATAATTTCTTGTATCACCATCATGAGCCACATTTGATCCCTAGCATATAGCTATGTATTCCATAAAGTATTCCAAACTATCTTGCTAACTTCTAATACTTCCAAATTACAGCTACCTTAAGCAAGGGTAAGGTTTTATTAGTTCTAGGCCTCTAATACTATATTTAATTCTCATGCTAACAATCTATACTAGCTCTAGCATATAGGAATAACCTATCTACCTATCCTATTAACGGTAGCTGTTTTCTCCAAAATTTATATCTAGCATGTCTTCTTCTGCCTTGACAAGGATCTGCTTCTGGAGGAAATACCATGCACGAACATTCATCTCTCTGAAATAAGGAGAGATGATAAACAATATTAAGGATGCCGAGGGAAATAAAAGAGTACAATTATGAAGTCCAAGGGCGATAATCAAATGCTAAAGAATTTTCAAATCAGTTGTGGATTGAGATACTAATACTGTTAATCCTGATTACAGGCTCGCTCGGTATTAAAAAATAATCGAAACGATTTAATCAAGACCTGCATGGGCTACCACAAAAATATATCATGTTTCGGTCCCAAAATACGTAGGACTAGGAATACGTAACATGCCAGCTACGCATTCGACCAGACTCCGGTCTGACTCGAATACGTATAAGCTGTATTAAAATGGTCACTATCTATATAATCAAGTAAATATAAATATCTATGCCTCAATACACATTGATCAGAATATACAAGAATGAGCTACATGTGCTAAAGTCGGCCGTCAGTAACACATAAGCTCGAATAGACTCGAGAAAGGAATATGAGTCTATAAAACTAGGCTATTACAGCAGATGAATAAATAATATAAATAATAACCATGACTCCGAAAGAAAAGATATAAGTACCTGGCACCAATTCCTGCAAGACAAAGCAACACACATCAGCAACTCCAGGCAGGCTCCACAATGGTCTATGTTGCAAAACTGGCAAGGGACCAGGTCCTCAGAGGGACGTAACAAGGTACAAGAAACAGCATGCCAAAATAAATACAGTGTAATAGTAAATGGAACAAATAGGGTAACTATATAACCATCTATGTGAAATGCAAGTGAGAGCATCACTAGTACTCAGGCTGAGACCGCTACAAGCTCTGTGTCGGGAAGCCGGTAGCAGTAATAACAAGTAATGGGTCTAGCTCTGCTGGAGAGTCTACGACCTCACAATAGTAGTATATATATATAAAATAGCCTATAGCCTGTGTGTCTCTCCCCACCCAATGTAACCACACGTCTCATGTCCATAACGTCTCATGTCCATGTCACGCGAGATCATAGCTAATGCAACCAGTCATATAATATCTATGAATATAATGTCTATGTCAATCCTGCATCCTACACAGAATCACCATGAATATCTCAGAAAGATTCTGTCACATGTATAGTGTCAAGTGTCCTGGATTATAATGTACTTGATAAGACAAGTACGATAGTGTAAAGGGTCACGAATGTCCATCTCTAGATAACGTTACACAACTCCGCGTACGGGGTTGGCACCCGACTATTAATCGGACGCTAAGTAAGTCACACGGCCCTAGGTTTAAGCATGTACAACAATTTTATAATTAAGTCAAAGTAATAGATAACAGAACTACAAGTTGGCAAGGTACACTTGCCTAGAACTCCAAGTTGATAATACAAAGAACCTGCTCTCGAATTCACGCTCGTGCGATCCCAAGAGCCTAAATATATAATATCATAAAATTAGTTACTATGACATGGTTCACTAAGCATGCACAAGAGTACAACTATTCTACTTCATTAATCATTAGACAATTATGATCTAATTTAATCAAGGATACCACTTATACAATGCCATCAATTATTTAGAGTCTAAAATAATTTGGGATTCTAACAAAGTAGGTTGGCTAAGGTTCACTAGTCAAGGACCAAGAAAGTGTGTAAACACCAAGACTACTAGTCACATAACATCATCAAGCCTCATAAACATGGTTATAACGAAGGTTTATATAGGTACTAGGTGTTCTCACACTAGATTTCCATATACAACATATCATCAACCTTGGTATTCACTAAGTGTCAAACTATGTTAACCAACTTAGGGTTAGTTTTGTCTATTAAAACATGCACATGAGCATTAACAATAGGTCAAGTTAGGGTCATCACAAACAATCACATACTATGTTTCTCAAGTATATCCGTTCATCCAACTATATACAACTCTCGTTCTACTACAAAATATCAAGTATACATAGACAAGTCAAATCTGAATTTATAATAAGATCATGGCATATACCTCATTTCTTTCTTTTATTTATCATGAAACATGTGTGCAAGCACTATTATAACTAGTGAACAACCTTAGCATGACATCTTCTATATTCTAATATAGTATTTATAAACAATAAAACTAGCTATCACAAAACTTAGGCAAAATGCACTACTAGTTGCACAATATTTAATCATGTCTCAACCATGCATTTATTTATATATAACACCCTAAACAAAATTTATACATTCTAAAATTTTAGTGATAATTAGAGTAAAAATTATATTTTGCAAGTGGTTGATTGGGTTTTAGATCATGGCAAAGTGAATAGGACAACAAGTGCATAAATAACATTCAAGTCTAGACATGAGAAGTAATAAATATTCTTGGTATAATATCATACAAAGTTAGTAAAATTTAATAGGGATATGAAATACATGTAGAAAGGGTTGAGTAGGAGGAGTTGGAGCTCTTACCAAAGTAAAATGGGAAGGCAAAAGAGGGTTGTGAACTGCTTGCACAAATCTGTCCAGATTTGGATACTTCGTCTCGTACCTACTGTCTGGGGCTTCAAAACATTTCCCTAAGTACTTCGCGGATTAGAGAGATTAGGAGAGAGGTAGAGGATGAAGATAGGGTAGTTGTTGAAGGGGTTTTAGTGCTGAAATTGGTGGCAGCAAGGTGTTTAAGTGGTGTTATTGCTGGCAGATTCAGCAGGGTGTCTTCGTTTTGTAAGGGGTATTTGGGGGAGTTGTAGGATGATTTAGGTACTTAGTTATAAATAAAAATTGTTAAGGAGAGGTAGAAGAAGGACATTTGGGTGCTTTAGTGGTGGTTTGGAGGCTATGGAGGTGGTGGAGTGGCCTGAGAAGAGGATACACTGAATTCGGATTCAGCCTGGACACCTCTGATGGAGGGCTGTTTTTGAGAAACTTAGAATGAATTTTTATGGAAGGTTTATAAAGAGAAAGTGATAAGGACAGGGAGAGGAAGAAGCATACAAAATTTAAGAGAAAGATACTTACTATGGAGGGAGATAGGGCCGGATTGGTGGGGGTATTGCTGAATTAAGATTCAGCCTGGGTAGGGTTGGATGGATGGAGGTGTGGAGGGAGATAGAGAAGGAATTTGGAGATGGTTTGTGAATAAAAAATGTGAGGAAGAGAGTCAGGAAGAAGTTTTCTTCAAGTGGTTCTAATGGGGGAGGTGAAGAGAGGGGGGTTATGGACAGCCTAGTGGGGAGGGGAAGGGTTTGGAGTTACGAATGGGGTAAGGAAAGGTCACAAGTTATAACCCCTTTCCTTTCACATTCTACCCTAATGATTTAATAAATCTATGGCTGTCCAAAACTGAAATGATGTTTAATATGGATGGTCAAACCTAGCTTAGTCAACCTAGGTTAAGTCCAACTACTTCTAGTTGGGTCAGGTTTGGGTCGTTGCGGTTTAGTTTGACTAGGTTGGTCCGATTCACTAAAAAATTGATCATTTGTGACTATTGAGGGTAGGTAGCATATAGAGGTTCAATAGAGTGGGATACAGGTATCATGTGTGTCTTAGACCTAGTATAGATCATGATCATGCATTAGGTCGAAAGAATTGGTCGAAATTAGATCTCCAATTTAAATTGGAATGGTCAACGGTTACACTGTAGGTGCTAAAAATTAAGTTTTTGACCCGAATATTTTACATTAAAAATAGAGCACAAGAAGATATGTTTGAGTGGGATATGATAATCATAAATTAAGGTGGGCTCGTCTAGATCATGCATATAAAATTTGTTTGGAGAGAATGGCTAATGTTGTGCTCCTAAAAATTAAAGTTACAGAAAATATTTTTAAAGGATACTTTTGTTTACTTAATCTAAATTAATAATAAAAATAATAATTATATGAAATTAAAATAGCTAAATCTCTGGGGGTTTACACGGAGGGCGACATTTCCAACAGTGACAATACCAACTCAGCAGCAACGACGGGGAGCGCCGACAGGTTGTACCTACTGAGGCAAAGGAGGTCATATCCGGGATGTTTGTTGGGCATCTAACAGACTATATTTGAGATATGGGAGCCCTGATCATAAGATTTCCATGGGGTCATTAATACAGAGGTCAGGAGGGCCAGTACAACAGATTTATGCATTGCTAGCCCCAAGGGCAGTGCAACAAGGAGGACTAGTAGTAGCAGTACGACATTTGGCTCAGCATCCGTTGCCGACGTAGTCCCAGCTTTATAGGCAGCAACAGTAGAATCAGCAGGTGCCACAACCACGACAGCAAGGAAGATAGCAACAGGGAGCTCAACAAGGCCTAGGGCACGCAGTCACCTTGTCTTTGGAGGAAGCTATGGCATCGGGCGACATAGTGGCAGGTAATATTTTTGTTACAATCTTTCCTGCTATATATTTGATTTTGAAGCTTCGTACTCATTTATATCTACACAATATGCGACGCATATTAGATTAAAGTTTGAGGCATTGCCAGCGAGGCTGAATATACTCACTGGCAATGGGATCATAGAAGTTAGTAGGGTGTGCCTAGCATGTCCAATCATAGTATATGGGCATTTATTACCTAAAAAGTTGATCGAGTTTCCTATAGGTAACTTTGACGTTATCTTAGGCATGGATTGGTTGAGAGACAGTCATGCAATGATAGACTATGGTGAGGATAGAGTATTATTTAAAAAAATTGGTCTAGAAGAGTTTGTCCTTAGCAGAATAACAAGAGATCAATATATGGGAGGAGCCACAACAATAGCAAAGAAAGCAAACCCGCTGTCCAAGATAGTTGAAGAGGTCATGGATATCTTTTCCAATGATCTTTCTAGATTATCCCCAGTTAGAACAGTAGATTTCTGTATAAAGTTGATGCCATGAGCAAAACTAGTATCCCAGAAGGTGTACCCTATATCGCTTTCAGAACTTGATCAGTTATATCGACATGTGGAAGAACTGAAGGCGAAGAAGTTTATTAACCAGTGCATCATCGTGGGGAGCCCGAGCGGTATTGGTGAAGAAGAAGGATGGATCGACGCAGTTGTGTATGGATTACAAGTAGCTTAATACAGTGGCTGTAAAGAACAAGTACCCATTACCAAGGATTGATGATTTATTTGACCAATTAAGTGGAGCAAGAGTCTTCTCCAAGATAGATTTATGAACATGATATCATCAGGTACGAGTCCGAGAGCAGGATATACCAAAGAAGGCAGTTAGGTCACGATATGGGTATTATGAATTCTTAGTTAATTTATTCAGACTGACTAATGCTCCAGCGGCATTCATGGACTTGATGGACTATATTTTTATGCCTTACTTAGACCAATTTATGGTAGTATTCATCGATGATATCCTGGTATATTCTTAAAATGATGAGGAGCATGAAGAACATCTCAGGATAGTTCTACAAACTTTGAGGGAGCACCAGTTATATGGAAAGCTTAGTAAGTGTGAGTTCTAGCTGGATTGCATATCCTTTCTTGGATACATTATTTCTGGAGCAGGAGTGTCAGTTGATCCCAAGAAGGTAGAGGCAGTAGAGAACTGGCCAATTCTGAAGACAATAGCAAAAGTACATAGTTTCTAGGGCTTGGCAGGATACTACATAAGATTTGTGTCAAATTTTGCTAAAATCTCGGCACCCATGACTCGGTTAACGCACAAGAAAGTTAAATTTGTGTGGTCAGTGGAATGTCAGATAACCTTTGAAGAGTTAAAGAAGAAGTTAATCTCTGCACCAATCCTTACTCTTCCAGCAGGCTCTGGAGGATTCACAGTGTATTATGATGCATCAGGCAAAGGACTTGGATGTATTTTGATGCAACAAAGAAGAGTGATAGCATATGCTTCTCGGCAGCTCAAAGATCACGAGAAGAACTATCCGACTCAATTTTTTGGAGCTAACAGCAGTTGTGTTTGCACTTAAGCTATGGAAAGCAACATCCGCAGGTGTCCTACATGTTCATCCCTATTCTTCGAGTATACCAAGATATCGTCTATAAAAACGACCATGAATTTATCAAGGAATGGTCGAAACACTCGATTTATCAAATCTATAAAAGTAGCAGGGGCATTCATCAGACCAAACGGCATGACAAAAAACTCGTAGTGCCCATAACGAGTTCGAAATGCAGTCTTGGGCATGTCTTCTGGCTTAATCTTCAGCTGGTGGTAGCCCGAGCGAAGATCAATTTTTGAGAACATCGTTGCCCCTTGCAGCTGATCAAAGAGATCATCTATCCTTGGCAGAGGATACTTGTTTCTGATAGTGACCTTATTCAGCTCCCGATAATCGATACAGAGGCATAGCATACCGTCTTTCTTCTTTATGAAGAGCACAGGCGCGCCCCAAGGAGACACGCTCGGACGGATGAACCCATGATCCAGTAACTCTTGCAGTTGGCATTTTAACTCCTTCAGTTCAGCAGGGGTCATTCTGTACGGAGGCTTAGAAATTGACTGTGTATTCGGGAATGTGTCAATAGTGAACTTGATCTCTCGGTCTGGTGGCATGCCGGATAGTTCGCTCGAAAACATATCAGGGAACTCTGTCTTAACAGAAAAAGACTCAACATTTGCGTAATCCAGCTGTATGTCCAGAACCGACGCTAGGAATCCCTCACAGCCAGAGTGTAGTATTCATCAAGCAAATATTGCCGAAATTACCATGCAGGCCCTGGTCGTATCAGTTGTCAGACTACTCGAGTAGCAGAATTCAGCTTCTCTAGGCAGGCGAAAGATGACTCATTTTTTTAAACATTCAATAGTTGCCGAGCAGGCGCCGAGCCAATCCATTCCCAAAATGATATCATAGTCCCGAACATCTAGAACTAAAACATCTAGCGATAGCTTCCTTCCTCCAATACAGACATAACCACCTTCGCATATTGAACAAACAGGTATTTTTGTGCCGGAGGGGGTACTAACACTAAGGTCTAGATACAACAAAGTTATTTTTATATTATTTTCCATGACAAAATTTATGGATATAAAACTATGCATTGTACCATAATTAAATAGCACACGTACAAATATGTTATTAAAAAGCAAAGTACCTGACACAACAGTGTCTTAGGCCAGAGTTTCCTCTCATATCATTGTGTAGATCCGACCTTGAGCATGGCGACGTTCTTACTGAGGCGCATCTCGGTTGGCCTGGGTTGTAGTAGCCTGATTTGGATGTTGAGGACGGCTAGCAGAGTAGAGCGGACAATCTTTTATTTTATGATTTGGATCACCACAAATGAGGCATAACCCGAGCTTCTTGCGCACTTCTCGGCCGTGTGCCCTATCTTCTTACAGAAAGAACATGGTTGCCCTAGGTTCCCTTTCTGCTGACCGTCGTTATTTTGATGCTTTGAAGTATTGTTTCCTCTTTTGTTACTATGGCGTTTGTGATTGGAGGTATGCACAGCGCCGACAAAAATATGAGGATACTGTGGTTCAAGAGAAAGAGCATGATTCAGGACTTCCCCCATCGTCTGGTACTAAGAAACGACTATGTATGTGTGAATAGCAGGACGCAGACCGCCTTCAAATCGTCTGGCATGACTCGCCGCAGTAGGTAAATAGGAGCTTGCGAATTTGGCGAGCCGGTTGAACTCGGTAAAATACTGCTTAACTGTCATTCTTCCTTGGCGTAATTGCACAAACTCGTTCTCCTTCTGGTGAAGTACGGGAGGAGGTATAAACTCCTCTTCAAATGTGCCAGTGAAAGTAGCCCATGCAATCTTCTCTTCATCATCGTCTGTTGGAAGAGATCGTCGATGCACGTCCCATAAATCGTGCGCGTTCAAACGGAGCTGGATTTGGGAACACGCAACACGCTTCTTCTCGGGTACCTCCAGGAGTTTGAAGTGATCCTCCAGTTCGGCCAACCAATCTAGAGCCATGATTGGATCCTCAGTCCCTATAAATGGAGTATTATAGACTTTCTTGAAGTCGCCAAAGTCGAAGGCAGTCACATCCTTCTTCCTTGCAGTCTGAGGCATCTCGACTTCAAGTGCTGGTTGCTCCACTGGAGTCACCGTTGTTGCCGCTGACTGGTTGGAGGACAAGGTCTGAACAATCTGCTGTAGGGTATCTACCTGCTTTTGTTGGACTGAGAATCGGGCTTCTATTTGGTCTTGAAACTGGTTTTGCCTCTCTTTCGCTTGCTTCTCAACCCGTTCATAATGAACCTCCTCCCTCTGTTGGTTAGCCTTCAACATCCGCATTATTTGCTGAATTGGGTCAACACGAGACATGGCTCTCTGGCTCCGAGAACTTTCCGAAGTGCCAGAACTGCTTTCATAGGCTTGCGTCTCGCCCGGTGCTAGCGCTGATGATTGCGCTAGTGCTATTCCTTCAAAAGAAGGTAAATTACATCAGGATCATAATGTATTATGGACTCATTGTATGAACGTATCTCATTTTGGCCTAACGAGTTCAAGAGTTCACACAGGGATTTGATCGTTAAAGGAACTTTTCCAATACGAGGGTCAAAGGAACTTGAAGCTGTGCTCTGATACCAACATGTCACGTCCCGATTTCGTAGAATCGATAGTCGTCCCCCGGACGTGACGTCGTAGGGCCTAGGTTGCATACCGTACAAGACTAAGGTATTTTTCGCATAGCGAGCACATATTCAGAGTACGCAGAAAAATTTAAACACAAAGTTGAAGTATGAAAAAGTTTTTTTATTTATAATGAATATCTATTACAAACTCTTGAACGAGTCATAAAGTTGCCGCACGGGCTTACAAAATATTGACACAAAATGAGATATTTGTCATGTACATTATATCCTTTACGAAAGCTCAAAATAAGGAACCTCCAGGCGGGATGATGGCTTTCCCTCGGAGCTACATTAAGTTTAGGTCGCTAGCTCCTTGCTTCAAAATGCTTCAAAGATGGCACGATCAGGACGCACCTACAGCTGGACTGAATTGGAGAATGACTTCAGCTTCTCGCTCGGATCTCCTTAGTGCGGGAAACTTGTTTCGACGAGGGTTAGTACATCAAAACGTAGTGGTAAAGGCAAGCTAACCCAACTATACCAATCAACACGTTATTTAGATGAAGCATGCATATTATTTGTAGTCTTTCTATCTTGCCTTAGTTTATTTTACAAGCAAGCAGTATATAGAAATTTACTGAAATAAACTTGTCACCGTTCGGTGACTTTTACCTGCCCGTCTGAACCACCTGCACAATACTTACCATGTCCTTCCCTGCCATGAAGATACCAGTTAGCTTTGCACAGGTTTAAATAAGCATGGGGATCACTGGCACGTTGCCATAATGGACGGTTCGAGTCTCAGTAAGGAATGTCATACGATGCATAGTTCAGGGCGTCATAGGCCATTCTGTCCTATAGCAGGCGACTATCAGGAGTTTTGTCCGGATCAGATCGGTGCCAGTGCCTTAGCGACCATCCGCGATAACTAAGACCTTGTGCACAAGTTGTCCGTGATCAAATATAATATACTAAGTTAGCAGTTGAGGTATTTCAGGCAATATCAGGCACATGGCAGTAGCAGGGCAAATCTATTTTTGCATAGTCTTCCTGTTTAGTTTATTGTATTCAGGATAATTTCTATATATAGCACAATGCAAAGAGGAAGTATACATTCTAACTTGTGTTTATGCATATGATGAACATTCAAATGAACAAGCACAAAAATAAGTAACCGTTCACAAGTTTTATTGACAAGCAAGCATAATAATAATCCAAGTCTATTCCTTTTTTATCTTGACATCTTTTAGTTATTACTTAGTATCGTTTGATCAGGAAAAACAAGAAAACAAAATTTTTAGATGTGAAGACTTGAAAGAAGGGTCAACTGAATCGAATATAAGCCACTCACAAGTTGGTTGGAAGGAAGAAGGAAATAGGTGCTTCAGGACTCCGCTCGTACGTCGCCTACTGCTCGTTCACCTGTATTGCCATGAACAGTTGATCAATACCTCTTCCACTCTTTCCAATATTGGAATTGAAATACAGTTCAATGAACGAAAATAATAAAATTCGTCAAAACCATTCAAGAAAATACAAGCAAATTTGAAAACCAACTCAAAGCACAAAGGCAACAAGCGACAGCAAAAACTAGGCAATAAAAGATACAGCAGAGAGATCCCTCCTGACTCTGTCGCTAAGTCGATCCTGGGGGCACGGTCCACTGAATATGGGAATCGATTCTGAAGAAGCAAATCCATAAAGAGGATGGGTTCTTATTTCAATCTATCCCGATCGAACAATATCGTCTTGTATTTCTGAGTCGCGCTCCCCTAATAGGGGAAACGGGGCACCACATAGGCCTTGTGCGGGCGTACCTTACGCTCGCAAGGTATCATGCCAGTTGGAAGATTATAAATTTAGCAAAAATTAGGGCATGACATATTGGTATCAGAGCATGGCTTCAGATCCTTTGACCTTCATGTTAGAAGAGTTTTCTTGAACGACCATGTCCTTCCTAGTTGAACTCTTGAATTCGCTTGGCCAAAATGAGATGCGTTGCATACAGTGAGTGCATAATATATTTTGAGACTGATGTAAGTTACTTTTCTTTCAAGGAATGACCTCAGAGCCTGACGCACAAGTGCAGGTAGTGGCACAGGTGCAAGGGAGCAGTTTCGGTACTTCGAGCAGCACGAGAAGTCAAGCAATCGCATCCGCTGTTGATCTATTCGCGCAGATGATGCGCTTGAGAGAAATGCAACAGAGGTAGGCAGAACTATGACAAAGCCAATTCGAGTCTCAGATTAAGGCTCAATTTTAGGCACAGCAGACTCAGGCCGAGGCACGGTAGAAGCAAATGGATACCTTGCAAACAATTGTGACGACGCTTGTCGACAATAACCATTATGCATCAACAGCCGTCATGACAGTGACAGTTGTAGCCAAGATCGAGGGACTCCAGGGCTCTCAGGAACCTCCACCCTCAGACAAGAAGGCTTCCATCCTTCAAATATCAGAATTTAAGAAGATGTATAATATTACCTTCAAAGGGACTAAGGATCCCTCTGTGGCGTTGGATTGGTTGGTTGAGCTAGAGGACCACTTTGAAGTGCTTTGCATGGATGAGATAAAGAGAGTTGCTTGCACTCAGCTTCAGCTCCATTTAAATACAGATGATTGGTGGGATATGCACAAACAAGCTATCTTAATTGAAGATGACAAGATGACTATCTCTTGGTTCGTATTTCGTAACTCCTTCGAATAGGAGTACCTTCCACCCGCCGTCTGTTACGATAAAGAAGACGAATTTACATATCTTCAATAAAAAAATATGACAGTTCGATAGTATGTCGCAGAATTTAACAGGCTTGCAAAATTTGCTAAGTATCATCTCTGTGACGTCGAAAGTCTAGCTCAAAGATTTAAAATAGGACTGCGACCTTCTATTTATGCCCATGTCGTTGTCTCTCAGTATCATACCATACGAGAGTCTCTAAACACGCCCTCTCCCTAGAGTCGCAGTACCCTCCAGTTCATACCGGAGCTGTACAAAATTTCTATCACAAGCACCCTAGCAACACAGGTGGTAACAATACGCACAAGCACCATAATAATGGAGGCTCTCAGAACCATGATCTAGGAAAGAACCAAGGGCCACATTGTGCCTACTGCCACAGGCCAGGTTACCATATCAACGACTGTCGTATTCAAAAAGGGGGATGTTTCGTTTGTGGTAAGTTTGGCCACGTTGCTCACGATTGTCGGGATCGCTCCAACGATCCCCCTCTGTGTCGTCCAAAGCAACAACACCATCCGCCTCAGAATCAAGGTCAAGCACCTTGAGCAAACAAGATAGCACCACAGAAAGCTCAAGGCTAGGTCTATGCTTTGACTCGGGAAGAGGCGTTCGCATCAAACACGGTGGTGTCAGGTATATTAGTTTTTAATAGTGTACCTGCTCGAGTATTGTTTGATTCTAGTGCCACACATAGTTTTATTGCGGTAGATTTTGCTGTCCAGAACACATTTCCTATAACACCGTTAGGCCTAAACATTAGTGTCAGTACTCCATTGGGCGTGGCTTTGCCGGCTCACTTAGTTTATCGTAAAGGTAATATTTACATCGGAGGAAAGAAATTATCACTTGATGTGATATTTTTAGACATAAGAGACTACGACATCATTCTGGGGATGGATTAGCTCGGCGCTTGCTCGGCTACCATTGATTGTGCAAAAAAAAAATTGTATTTTGTCTACCTGGCAAGATTGAATTTTGTTATGCATGCAGTCCACCGTCGATAGTGTCGAATGCCTGCATGGTGATCTCTGCAATGTCTGCTCGGTAGATGATACATTCTGGCTATGAAGAAAACTTGGCATCTGTTTGAGATACACAACGGTAATGCACAAACGTATAGTCTACTTCCGTTGTGGCAGATTTTTCTGATGTGTTTTCAGATGAGTTGCCCGACATGTCGTCCGACCGAAAGATAGAGTTCATTATTGATACATTTCCAGAGACTCCAAAACTCTATATCGAATGGCCCTGGCAGAACTAAAGGAGTTAAAGGTCCAGTTACAAGAATTGTTAGATCATGGGTATATTCGTCCTAGCGTGTCTCCGTGGGGCGTGCCTGTATTATTTATAAAGAAAAAGGATGGCTCGATGTGGATCTGTATCAAATTTCGTGAATTGAATAAGACTACTGTTCAAAATAAGTACCCCTTTCCCAGGATCGATGACCTCTTTGATCAACTACAAGGTGTGACGATATTTTCAAAAATAGATCTTCGCTCGGGTTACCATCAGCTCAAGATCAAGCCGGACGATGTGCCAAAATCAGCCTTTCACACTCTCTATGGCCACTATGAGTTTTTGGTAATGTCATTTAGACTGACCAATGCCCCTGTAACCTTTATGGACTTAATAAATCATATATTCCGGCCATATCTCGACAAGTTTGTAGTAGTGTTCATTGATGATATCTTGGTGTACTCGAAGAATAGGGAGGAACATACAGAGCACTTGCGATGCTACATACTCTTTGAAATAATAAGTTATACGCAAAACTGAGTAAATGCGATTATAGCTGAGCAGTGTATCTTTCCTTGGACAAATTATTTTTGAGGAAGGTATTTCAGTCGATCCAAAGAAAGTTGAAGCCATCGTCAAGTGAAAGCGGCCTGCATCTGTCAGTGAGATTCGAAACTTCCTCGGGCTAGCAAGCTACTACAGGCGTTTAGTGAAAGACTTTTCTAAGTTAGCATAATCTCTGACTGGCCTCACATAGAAGGGAGTCATATTCAAGTGGTCTGCCGACTACGAAGCCTCGTTTGAAGAGTTAAATAAATGCCTCACCTCTGCTTCACTACTTGCACTACCAGACGAGACCTCAGGATTCCAAATATTCAACGATACGTTAGGGCAAGGCTTGGGTTGTGTACTCATGCAGCAGGATAGGATGATAGCCTACACATCCAGACAACTAAAAAAGTACGAGAAAAATTATCCTACACATGACTAGGAACTAGCGGGAAGGCGACACTAGCTCTATGGAGTGGCTTGCCATATTTACAATGATCATAAAATCTTGAAGTACCAATTCATCCAAACGGACCTTAACCAACGACAGCAGCATTGGCTAGAATTGATTAAAGACTATGACTTAACGATCGACTACACACCTGCAAAGAAAATATTGTAGCGGATGCTTTAAATCAAGTTTTTGCGGGATCCATATCCGTTGATCCCAGTTTACAAAGAGACCTTGAGAAAATGGGCATTGAACTCTGAATTCGATACCGCGGTGCATGATTTATTCAGATACCATTTGTACCCAACCTGTTAGAGAGAGTCACATCTACTCAGAGGGATGACCCATTCCTAAGAAAAATATGCGAGAAGATTATAGCGGGGAAGGCGAAGGACTTTGTAGTAGAAGAGAATAGAGTATTGTAAGTGAAGGGAAGGCTATACGTTCCCAACGACGCAGAACTCAGAAAGAAGATCCTTGTGGAAGCTCACTACGCAACCTACACAGTCCATCCCGGGAGCACGAAGATGTATAAAGACCTTCGCATTATTTTCTGGTGGCACGACATGAAGATAGATGTGGCGTGCTTCATGTCGCAATGCATAACCTGTCAAGAGGGTGAAAGCAGAACATCAGAGACAGGGCAAAGAGATACAGAATCATGTTATTCCTGGGAGCACATAAGCATAGACTTCATTATTGGCTTGCTAAAGATGCAACGGGAGAACGATACAGTATGGGCCATCGTCGACCGATTAACCAAGTCAGCATACTTCATTTCTATTAAAATTACTTGGAGCATCGATCGCCACGTCCAGATCTACCTTGATGATATAGTTCGGCTGCATGGAGTGACGGTTTCTATAGTGTCAGATCGTGACGGACGATTCCTATCACGTTTCTGAGAGAGCCTTCACTTAGCGATGGGGACCAAGTTGAAGTTCAGCTCAGCCTACCATCCTCAAACCGATGGCCAAACAGAGTAGATGAATTAGGTACTCAAAGACATACTGCATATCTGTACAATTGATGATTCAAAGTCAAGTTGGTACATCCACCTACCGTTGGCCAAATTTGCATATAACAACAGTTATCAGTCCAGTATCCAAATAGATCTGTACAAGGCTTTGTATGGGCAGAAGTGTAGGTCACTGATCTGCTAGAATAAAGTTGGGGAGCGTCAAATCCTTGGGCCGGAACTACTTGAATAAATAGTCCAAAAGGATCGGTTGATCCGAGAGCGACTAAAATTAGCACAAAGCCGGTAGAAGAGTTATGCCGATATTCGTCATCGACCCCTTGAGTTCTTCGAAGGTGACCATATGTTTTTGAAGGTCTCGCCCATGCGAAGAGTTATAAGATTCGGAGTAAAGGAAAAGTTAAGTCCGAGATTCGTTGGCTCATTCGAAGTCCTCAAGGGAGTCCCTGCAGTTGCCTATCAAATTATATTACCACCAGCCCTGTCAGACATGCATAAAAATTTTCATGTGTCACAGCTTAGGAAGTATGTGCATGACCCAAACCACGTAGTAGATTTTGGTCAGCTGGATCTGCAGGCAGACTTATCTTACGTTGAAGAACCCGTTCAGATCTTGGATCGGAAAGAGAAGCAGTTACGAAATTGTGCACTCTCGCTTGTGCTCGTTCTTTGGTGGAACTACGCGGTCGAGGAGTCAACCTGGGAAATCGAATCGGATATGAAAAAAAAATTTCCCTCATTATTTCTTGGGGGTAGGTTATATTCCTAAGTTTTGAGGACAAAACTTATTATTAGTTGGTTAATGTAGTGCCATATTCCCCCTATTCGGGTAGTACGGCTAAGAAATAATTAGAATCGTTTGATCGGGACAGATTGAATCAAGATTATTTTCTTATTATGGATTGGTTTCTTCGGAATCAGGTCCCACATTTAGCATATCGTGCCTCAAGAAATGACTCGGCGACAGATTTGAGAGGGGCCTTTCTATTGTACTGGTTTCTTCGTCCATTTTTTATATCGCTTGGCTGCTTTCTTGTTGGTTTTGTGACTTGTATTTTCTTGAACAATTTTGATGGATTTCATTGTCTTCGTTCTTTGAATTTTATATTTCATAACGAACCCTTAGATACCGAGATATGAGATATTGATCATCTGTTGGTGCGTGCAGGTGATGGCGTAGGCGACGCGCAAGCAGAGTCTGGAAGATCTCTCATTTCCCTCCCCCGATTCACCAACTAAGTGAGTGGCCTTACTTCCGATTTGTGCCCTTCTTCCAAGTCTTCATATTATTGCGTGTTTGTCAAAAATAATAATTTGACTCGTTTGTGCGTTCCGATCAACGATACCAAAATAATAAAATTGAGTCAAGATAAAAAAAAGTAGACTTAAAACACTTAATGCTTGTCATATAAAATTTTTATACGGTCATATTATTGAGTGTTTGTCCGCTATACATGTATCTATTTTGTGTTCAGTTATAGCTAGAACTTATTCATCTATAATTGTTTAATGGGTAGTACATAACTTGTGATTTAATCATATCAGCTATTAGACTATGCCATCGTACTTTTCTAAAGTACTTATGTTCATGTTGATGTCTTGAAATACTTTGTATGTTAACTTAGTGTTATATCGTCAATGGTCATGGACAACTTGTGCACAAGTTATATAGCTCCTGTAAATGGTCGCCGGAATATCAGGGCCGATTCGTCCTAGGCGGAACAATAATTAGTTGTGCTAGCAACTTAGCATGGGTGAGGCAGGAGTTTGTAGCGGGGTTCAATACTTGCGCTACAAGCATCGACGTCTACCCAGACTATAGTCCATGATGGCTAGTCAAGACAATGATCCTTATGTATATTTAAATTGTGAAAACTAACTATATATTCGTGGCAGGGAAGGTCATGATAAGTTGTGTACAGGTGATATCTGAACGGTGCAGGTAAAAAGTCACCGAACGGTGGCACATTTTATTATTTCATTTACTTTTATGAATTGCTTGTAACTTGATATAGGGCAAGATAGAAAGACTACATAATGATAATGTTGCATGCTCATATGAATATTGTGTTGATTTGGTGAGTTGGGTTAGCTCGCCCTCACAGTTACTTTTTGAAGTACTGACCCTCGTTGCAGCAGGTTCCCCGAGACAAGGCGACGTGACAAGGAGATGAAGCTCCCCCCCAACCTTTTACCGATCCGATTTGCGTTCCTGTTTGTGACTTTTTGGAGCACAAATTATAAAATCTCAAGGAGCTCGCACATACCATTTTGAAGCTCCAAGGTGATGGTGCTAACACGCACCCAAGGTGGTTTGCACTTTTGAAATATTAGTAAAAGATGTAATGTATGGATTAACTATCTCATTTTGCGTCCATGGTGTAAGCCCGTACAGCATCCTTTTTACTTTTGAGTCAAAAGTCTGCAACAAGATGTTCATTATCAATAAAGAGAATTTTTCTACATTCTAATGTGTGATATCTCATTTGCGTACTCTGTTGCATATATTTCTAAAGTATATCATTATGACTAGGCCTTGCGCGGGCGCGCCTTACGCTCGCACGATATTACATCCGAGGAACGATTATCGATTTAGCAAAAATTGGGGAGTGACAGACGGGAAGGTAGATACCTCACTTTCTGCCTTCGATGTTTGAGTATCATTGTCCTCGGGGAGAGTGGGTTGTGTGGTATCACTTTTATTGTTGGAGGTATTTCTACCTCTAGTCTTAGTTTTAGGCTCATCTTGGAGTGTATGGCTAGCCCCAACTAAGTTATCATCCGTGTGTGAAGGCTCACTATCTTTTTGGAAGGTTGGATTATCATAGAATACCGAAGAAATGCTACCCCCCCCCCCCCCGCTCTGGTCGAAGCTTCGTTTGGGGATATATGGCTACCCCCAATCCTTATTCTCGAGCGTGTGCCTTGGAATACTCCCACAGTAGATATTTGTTTGTTGGTCCTCGCACGGCTTCGTGGTGTGCTGACCGACACCCTTAGGTTAGGCAAGCTTTTATTTGAGATCTTCTTAATGGGAGAGGACCTCCATGCTGAGCAGCATGAGGCGACAGAAAGTTCCTTCTGGTCATGTAAAGGTCTCCAAGGACGTTGTGAGGTTGGTATCGCGGGTTGTTGCCATAGATTATAGCCGCTGGAACATCGACTGTCTGATGGAGGAACTGGTGCTTTTGAGCAGCAATATTTGATGATGATATTGGCAAGAGTGTGTCTGCAAGAGGGCACATCATGTGTGAGGGTTGCCTCTGTCGTCTTACACTTGTGACTAATCACATTACGTAAATCAGACGATGGAAGCTTCACTTTCACCACCATTTTATGCATTCAGACAAGCCTTACGCTTGGAGTTGAGAGTGGGATATTTGCTCCCTGACCCAGTTCTTTCGCAGAGACAACAACTGGATCGATGATGGAAGACTTGAGGTAAGATGGACCCACTACATGCTCACAGATAAACTAGGCGCATAGGTCTGTCATCTCAAAGTTTAGTCCCCGACTTGGTTTTTGTGCACCTACGGCATCCAAGTGGGTTTAGAGAGGGTCCAATGGTCGACCCACGTCCGACGCATTAGCACCTGGGTCTTCCCTATAAAGTCTTTCATTAGTAGCGCGTGTGATAAGCAATGGCGCATGCTTTTGGAGTGCTGATGGCGCAGCCCCTCGAGCGCACATGGTTCGGGGTGTTTTGGTCTTATTTGAACTAGCATCTTTAGGCACATAATATAGGGAGTCCAGGTAACGAGCCGTTATTAACAGATCCTTGCTTGGAGGAGATTTTATGCGCCTATGATCAGTGCATCCTATTCGGCCTAGACGGTGCTGCATGTGCGCATCGTGAGGCTTGGCACGGTTTTATTCGAGCGCAACTTCAAAGATAGAGACAGGATGCGCTCCCACCTTGTGTACACCTGCGAAAAAGATTGGTGGCACTTCTAGAGCAGAGTTTGGGTCTAGCGCATCGGCTTTAGCAACCCACATTATGCGAACTTTTCATGGTCGTACGGGCCTCAACAAAGAACTCGACTTATCGACGAAATACAGGTCAACCGCATGTACAACTATGACGTGGGTTGATGATGCATCGGGTATCGATTTTAGACTTGGCACAATGGCACTGACATCTCAATTTTTGTAAGTAATGCGAGATCGTATGGACCTTGTTAGAGATCTCGGCTTGTCCAGCTTATCTTTGAATGCCTATTGATCGAAGCGAACGACCAACATCCTCTGATTTGAACTTAACTTGGTCACATCGGATTGCATCATCAGCTTCTTGTTGGAGGAGAAGCTCTTCCCTAGTAGAGTCTTCATTTTTGTCGACATCGCAAAAATAAGGGTTTTTGATGAAGGGTGTAAAGTTTTTATTTATAGTGAATTGACAAAGAGTACAAGAGAATCCCTATTATAAGAGGATCTAAGTACAAAAAAGAAGATTTAGGCAAATATGACGGTGGAGATTGAGCACTGCAACAGCTTCTTTACTCCGTTGACGATCCAAAAAAAATAGAGGTTGACGAGGATTTCGCGCTCCTTCTTCTCCTTCCTGTGGCAGTGGCACTTGTTCTTCTTTACATGTAAATGTGGCTACCCCTTTTGAATATGGTAAATACCCACTATTTATAATTTTGAGGAGACATGCATGCGTGCATCTCATGCTTCCATATGGTGGCTCATGTTGCAATTAGCGACGCATGTTTTCATAAGTTGTCACGTGGTCGCTCGAGATTTGGGGTTGCAGATGCCTATAACACTCGTGACATGTATCGTTGTAGACTTTGATTGCACCTTGGGAGTACGTCCGCTCGGCGCATAAAAATTAACGGAACAATAGTGGCGCATAGCGCTGCTCGTCTCATGGGAACACTAAGATACTAGTAGCGCATGGCACTGCGGACACATGAGAATACTAAGATACTAATGACGCATGGCACTGCGGGCAGATGTGACACTTTTTAGACTGTTGGCGCATAGGGCTGGTTCACTGAGGCACATGGGTCTGATTTTCTATGTTTCTACAATCACCAGTACATGCTTTATTTCCTGAAGCGTTAGCGACTTCTCTTTAGTTAGTTTCAGTATCACCATTCTGATCCCAAGTACTTCAGCTTTGCCTTGAACCACCATTTCGATCCCAAGTACTTCAGCTTTGCCTTGTTCACCATCGAAACATTCTCAAAAGTAGGCTTGTATGTGGTAAACCGGTCCTTCTTAGAGAAAATATGACAGTATGCACCAGTGTCCAGCAACCAATTAGTGTCGACACCAATTGATCAACATGTGCAATCATAACAACCAAGTTAGTCTCACCAATTGAGTCAACATGTTATTCCTTGGTATTTACGGTGTATCTTGTGCAAGCATTATTTGTTCTTCTTGTACATGTACAGACATTGGTTCATGAGAAGAGTAGCGTCCTTCTTGTGGAAACCTGTGTCATAATGTACCATGGTTGGATCCACTATACCAGTCGGGGGTAGGGAGTATGTAGTATAGATATATGATCATACCCTCCTTGTATCAAGTCTTGTTCATTAAATAGTGTTAATCATACACCGCATGTATGATTAGCCAGGCCATTAATCTTGTATCAAGTTCCCAAGTCGATCACATGTTAAAGCTGATACTCACTCACTTAGTCATTAGTATTCTTGTTCATTGCCATATTGTTCATTCTTGTATTTATTTATAGTATTTTCTTTATTGTATATCTCTTGTATCTATATATTACATCTTGTATATTTCACATCTATTTACTGTTACATAGTTTATATCATTTATTAGAACTGCTATTAGAGATGTACTTTGCTCATTTTCTGACTGATTTTTTTTTTTAGATGATACTAAGGAGTGGTACCCCACCCATTACGGACCTCAGGATGTTGTGGGCTTAGAGCCAGAGACCTTGGTTCAGGAGGGTCTTATCCCGACTGAGACAGACGACCCGGGACTTGTAGCATCTTAGTTATTCTTTTGTACTGGATTTGTCTCCAGCTTACTTTTAGTATTTTGCTGACTCATTTGATGTTATTATTTGACTCATGAGTTGTATTGTGACTCTTCTATTATTTTTGCATATTTGTGCTTGTTCCATCTATAGATCTGTTATTGAGTATATTTATATTTATGATGGTGGCATTGTTATGTCTTGATTATAGATAGATAGTTTATCCAAACAGCGTTCTACCGCCGATGCTGCGTTAGTATCGTGCATAGACAGCAAGGGGTGTAGTAATGAACTATGGGGGGAGTAATACTGCAACCAGGTTGCAGCAGATCAGTTGGGGTGAGTATTGCTGCAGTAGGGTGAAGGATATATGCAAGGGTTAGAGGGCTCATGTGCAGTTAGGACTGCACTGCAGTAACTTATGCCATGCACAGGTTTTGGAGTTGTTGTCCCATAGATGATGGCTTGGGAAGATGTCCAGTTATGAGTGAAGGGGGACGTTTCAGTGCAGATAAGCAGCGATATCCTGTAGGTATTCAGAGTTGAATACAGGTTTGGGCTAAATTATTTAAGAGCAACAGCTAGTTGTACGTGCACAAATCTAGCAGTGTATAATTTTAGAGTAGTGTGGGTATAGATATGTATAATATTATAGTGTGAGTTATATAGGATAGTATATAAACTGGTAAGTACTTATGGATATGGGAAGTGTGCAATATAGTGATAGGTATATGTTGATGAGTGTCTAGTAGTAGGGTAACTGAGAATTGGGTTGAAGGATTAGTGTTGAGTGATTGTTAAGGTATCCCAAGTATTGGTAAGTGTCAAGGTATTATAACTAGAGGGGTTATTATCAAGTTAGGGGTAAGGTATTATATACTAGTTAGAATATTGGACTAGGTATTGAACTATGGTTAAGATACTTGTGATACCATTATATATATATGAGTGTATATATATTACTTATTGTTAATAGCTAGTATAGATTAATACTTAGGTATTGACCTAGAAACCTATGAGTAACAAGGTATTGACTTTAATGGCCTCATAACTTAACTTGATAGGTAATATGACACCAAAAACTAGGAATTGGACTAGTTTCACCCAAACAACCTAGTTTTGACCTAGAAGCCTTGTCTAAACCTATTTAATTATGTTTATGATTTTGAAATACCGTTTTGACATAAAATTTCGTATATAGGATCTCGAGGTACCATTTCTGACTCCGTTGATACTCAGCACCGAATTTCATGCGAGTATATTCACTGATAGTTTTTATTATTTAATATTTACTATGATTCATGTTTATAGTATTATTTTACTTAATTTTTTGACACGATGGATACACGGGGTAGTATTATGAATTCATTTTGAGATACTCAATTACACTTGCTGGCCCATCAAGACTCTTTTATCGGCACTACCTTTATCAGGACTCTTCTGGCATCACTTATATTTGGTTGGCATCATATTAATCTATGTGTCAGGACCTGGATCCATCATTACTAGTCGGATGGGGAAATACCTTAGTAGACATGTAAACATTCTCAAAATCTGGAACCACTCCCTCATGTCCAATCAGAAATAATAGCACTTGCACATTTTACGTGCGAACTGTCGTACATTATCTCCTAACCGTTTACATGTCGAAAGTGGTATTTCAATATACTAGTTAGGTGCAGACTTCCTTATTTCACTCTATACTTCCTGATTACATTCTTAGCTGTCATGCTTACTGGATTTTGCATATTTTCTTATCTTTACTGTCATACTTACCTGTTCAACCTATTTATATTTCAATGCTTCTATACTTATCTATTCATGTATCGTAGTTTATTGCTTATATGTTCATCATATATTACTTTACTATTATAATTTTATAGTCTTTATCAATTAACTGGAACAGCTGTTATAGGTGTGATTATTCCATCATGATTGGATAATATTTTTTCAGATGATTTGGAGGATTGGTATTCGACCTGCTACGGTTGAACATTTTTTCAGAGGATTTGAAGAATTGGTATCGTTCCTTCGAGCATTATTATTATCCGGAATAGCAGGCTCATGATCTGTCAACACGGAATCCACATTCACGAGTTGAAGATTAAGACTGACATTTCTCTTTCAGATGTTGTAATGCTTACCGTCAAACTTATCAAGTTTGTTAAAATTTGTGTCGAGAAGACTTGTATGGTTGTTCTCCATCTTACTCGGATATTTCTTTGAGATTGTTAGTCCCGAGATAGATCAGAAGATGTAGGAACGGAGGCCAAAGACAGAGGTTCAACAAACTTCACAGTCTATCATATGTTTGATCCAGCAGTTGTAGCCGAGATCAGAGATTCATACAAGGGTTCATTTCTGATTACCTCGATTCCAACGGATAACTATAATTAATATCTTTCGATTACAACTTCTGTGGATTACAAAAACAAAAGATCAAACTCTCTTTCTTCCTTGCAAACGCGGTTGCAATAGGGACAGAACGAATTACAACTTTAGCATAAAAGAAGTAGAAGAAGAAGATAGGAACAACTGTTTGCTGGGGTGATAAAGATCACATTGCTCAAAGCAAAGTACAAAGTACGCCGTCAAAGTGCCACTTTGCGTCCGAGTCACTATGACTTAGCTCCTAAAGAAATTTTTTCAAGTGAATGACAAAAAGCATAAATACTTTCTTTGAGAGTTTAGTCTTAATCCTACTAGAAAAATTATTGATATGGTATGTTGGGTGTCATATTTAAGTATAGTATAAGCACATGGGAATATCCTGAGGACATATTTGGGATGCCAGAATATGTCACAGGATATTCCATTATGAGATTATTGTCATAATGATTGAAATCATTGTATTAATGACTGTAAGGCTATATAATGCCAATGAGACAATCAATAAAATCATTAACTAATTTCAACATGGTATCAGAGCCAAGTTTCCACAAACCCTAGCCGTCACCAAGCTTCCACAAACCCACAGGAGGATTTCCTAGATCTCCTCCACCGAACTCTTTCACGCCCCACCCTCCTTTTTTTCCCTCCTCTCCTCTTCTCCGCCCTTCGCTGTTGCTGCCTCGTTCCGCTACTGCTGCGGCTACTACTGCTGCTGCGACTGCTGCTACTGCGACGGCGGTTGTGACATACGTGCTGCCGCCTCCTCCGCACTAGCACGAGGCAGCGCCTAATAGGGATGCCTAGATCTGAAAAAGGGGGGGACATATTCGGATCTAGGAGCGGACGACGAGGACAAGCGTGAGTCATGGAGCAGACGTGACGTGACTGGATAGACGACGCATCGATAGAGGAGATCATCAAGAAGCTAGATTCTGCAGAGGTGGCAACGTTGATGAAGTTGTTGACGATGTCGGCTGGTGAGAACACGACACGAACGTCGTCGAAGTTGAAGCTTCCCTCCATCGATCTGAAATTAGATGGACCAGCCACCTATCTGAGTTGGTCACGACGGGTGAGAAGAACCCTCGCAGGAAAAAACATGGAGGGGTTCCTGACGGGCGAGACGACAGAGCCGGATGAGGGCTCAACAGGACGCGATGAGTGGAAGTCCACTCATATGGTGATCTACATCTGGCTTCTCAACTCCTTAGTCCAGTCTATTGCCGCCACAGTAGACGGTATTGAGATGGTGAAAGATGTGTGGGAGAATTTGAGAAGGACCTATGATGGTGTGGGGAACAACTTACGGATCTTCCAGATAAAGGGGGAGATTGATGACACCGTACAGGAAGAGAAGACGGTGCAGGAGTATGCCACAGAGTTGGAGCGTCTGTGGTTGGATTATGATCACTCCTCAGATCGGGCGAGCTGCGGGGACCCTAAGTGTAAGGAGAGACAGGTGTGTCTGCAGGAGAGGACGATGAAGTTCCTCAAAGGGCTGACTGCAGCTTTCGCACAGAGGACGGCCCTACTTCTAGCCCAACCAAAGATCCCTAGCCTTGAGGAGGCTATCTCAGCCATGATCCAGGAGGAGACACGCATCAGGCTGCAAGCCGGGACAGGTGGTCCCCCTGAAGCAAAGTCAGCACTAGCGATCACCGGTAACACAGGATCTAAGGGAGAGCCCTGGCAGCATAACCGACAGTGCTACAACTGTGGGAAGATGGGTCATCATCGGTATGCTTGTACCAAACCACCTAGAAAGGGAGATTCAGGTGGTGGACGAGGACCGTTCGGCGGACGAGGATATAATGGAGGACGTGGTCGTGGTCGAGGGGATAGACGAGGCGGCCGAGGAGGTTATCGGGCAAACCTCCTGATATCAGAAGGGAACGGAGAAGCTGATGGCACCTTTACTGTGGAGGACCAGGCACTGGGAGACATGAGGAGTAGAACAGAGGAGGCGTCCACCTCATTCTTTGTTAGGGGCAACGCTGCCATGTATGCCCATCCATCAGAAGGTACTGACGAATCACTTGCCCTTGCGTCTATCTCTTCCCTTAAATCATCAGACTGGATTATCGACTCGGGAGCATCTCGGCATGTGACGGGGAATGCTAGTGAGTTTTTTTCCTACACTCACCTAGCATCAGCAGACAGCATTCAGACAGCTGATGGCACTTTCCAGCCAGTGGTCGGTAAGGGTACTGTTAATTGTACAGGTTCAGTAAGATTATCCAATGTTTTACATGCTCCATCCTTTCCAGTCAGTCTCTTGTCCATTAGTTCTATAATCCTCCAACTTAAATGCATTGTTTCTTTTGATATTCCTAAGGTGACCTTCCAGGAGAAAGGGACAGGACGAAGACTTGGGACTGGCACTTGGCATGAGGGACTGTGGTACCTAGATCGAGAAGGACTGGACTCAGCATTGGTATCTATGGCAGAGAAGGCTGGCATGGAAGGACTGCAGCAGAGGACTGAGGATACCTTGATACTCCATCATCGGAGGATGGGACATTCTTCCTTTGATACTCTAAGTAAGTTGTATCCAGAGATTTATGCAAAAATAAATAAAGAGAAATTAGTATGTGATGCGTGCGAGTTAGGAAAACTTACTAGGAGCTCATATGTTGGCACGGGTCATAGGAGCACTTTTGCTTTTGAGGTAGTACATTCTGATGTCTGGGGTCCATGTGCTACTAACACTATAAATGGTTATAAGTACTTTGTTTCTTTTATTGAGTGTGCCTCTCGTGTTACCTGGTTATATTTGATGAAAAATAAGAGTGATGTACCTGCTTGTTTTCGGGATTTCCATAAGCATGTCCAGACTCAGTACAAAGTAGTTGTGAAGGTACTGAGGTCTGACAATGGAACAGAGTATACCAACAGGACGCTTGCAGAATACTTGTCAGCACACGAAATACAGTATCAGACCACCTGTGCATACACACCAGCACAAAATAGAGTTGCAGAAAGGAAAAACAGACACCTTCTGGAGGTCGCAAAAAGTATGATGATCGACATGAATGTCCCACAGAGTCTGTGGGGGCATGCAGTGTTGACAGCAGCTCAACTCATCAACAGGATGCCCTCGAAGGTCCTCGGATGGAAGTTCCCATGTGAGGTATTGCAAGGCAATAATAGTGGGATACTCCCACTGAAGGTGTTTGGGTGTGTGTGTTTTGTGAAGGACAACAGGCCATCAGTTGGGAAACTTGACCCTAGAGCGGTCAAATGCATCTTCGTAGGCTACTCGGCGACCCAAAAGGGGTATGTGTGCTGGATTCCAGTAGAGAAGAAGAAGTTTGTCAGTATGGATGTCCACTTTCGGGAGCATGAGCCATACTACCGCCAGGACGGAACTTCACACAACACGCCTAATACTGCCAGTATTAGGCGAGAGGGGGAGATGGAGAACTTGGTGGTAACCGATTTAGAAGTTTGGCATGGAGGCACGGAGAAGGGACAAGAAGGTGAAGGTGTTAGGCCTACAGCTCAGGGAGAGTTACTTACCTACAGCAGGAGAGAGAAGCAAACTGCAGGACCAGTACCGACAGTGTCAGTGCCAAGTCCCTTGCCTGCGTTCGTCCCAACTCCTGAGGCACCGACACCAACCCCCCTTCAGGTGATACCCCCTCCTTCACAAGATATCATTCCTCCTACTACTACTCCTCTCACACCACTATCTGTACGGAGGACCACTCGCAGCAATGCAGGAAATCCTCCAAACAGATATGGTTGGGATATTGCTCAGTTTGTTTCTTATGACCATATTCCTTCTTCTCATGGAGCATTTATAGCATCTTTAGATAGTATTACTGTACCTAACAATTGGCAGGTTGCCAAGAATGATCCAAAGTGGAAAGCGGCAATGCACGAGGAGTTGGGAGCTCTGGAGAAGAACCACACTTGGGAGCTTGTGAGACTGCCAGAGGGGAAGAGACCAGTTGGATGCAAGTGGGTCTTTACCGTGAAGCAGAACCCAGATGGACAGGTTGATCGCTACAAAGCTCGACTAGTAGCCAAAGGATACAGTCAGACGTACGGCATCGACTATGACGAGACCTTTGCACCAGTTACAAAGATGAGCACTGTCAGGACTCTGATTTCTCTGGCAGCGAATGGTGGATGGAAGCTACACCAACTGGATGTGAAGAATGCGTTTCTTCACGGAGATCTAGTGGAGGAGGTGTACATGGAGATACCACCAGGATTTGGCACCAATCAGACAGTAGGCAAGGTCTGCAGGTTGAAGAAGTCCCTCTATGGACTGAAGCAGTCTCCTCGAGCTTGGTTTGACAGATTCAGAAGGACGATGATAGGGATGGGATATCAGCAGATCAATGCTGATCATACTGTGTTCTTCCATCGGAGTGGAGGCCACATCACCATGCTTGCGGTGTATGTGGATGATATGATTATCACAGGAGATGATGAGCAGGAGATCGCCCAACTCAAAGGAAAGCTTGGCAAGGAATTCGAGGTGAAGGATCTCGGCCTTCTTCGGTACTTCCTTGGGATTGAGATTGCTCGAGAAGCAGAGGGGATTGTTCTCTCTCAAAGGAAGTATGCACTGGACCTTCTCACAGAAACTGGGATGTTGGGGTGCAAACCTGCAGCGACACCAATAGATCAGAGGTTCAAGATTGATGCTGAGGCTGGAGAACCAGTTGATCGGGACAGATACCAGAGACTGGTTGGCAAGTTGATCTATTTGAGCCACACACGTCCTGATATCTGCTTTGCAGTAAGTGTGGTGAGCCGCTACATGCATGACCCACGGAAGAGTCATATGGATGCAGTGTACCAGATTCTGAGGTACTTGAAAGGTGCTCCCGGGAAGGGACTAATATTCAGGAAGAACAATCACGTGAGCATCGAGGGCTACTGTGATTCTGACTGGGCTAGTTGTGCTGATGACAGGAGGTCTACCTCGGGATATTGCATATTTGTAGGAGGTAACTTGGTCTCCTGGAGGAGTAAGAAGCAGTCTGTGGTGGCCAGATCGACAGCTGAAGCAGAGTACAGAGCTATGGCCTTGGGAGTTGTAGAGCTGCTATGGTTGAAGAATATGCTGGTGGAGCTGAAGCTGGGTCAAGGAGCCAAGATGAAGTTGTGGTGTGACAATCAGTCAGCTATTAGTATCGCCAACAATCCAGTACAGCATGACAGGACCAAACACATCGAGATTGATAGATTCTTCATCAAAGAGAAGTTGGATAGAGGATTACTGGAGCTTGGCCATGTTCCAACCAGGGATCAAGTAGCAGATGGACTAACCAAGGGACTCGCCTCAGTGAGCATGATTAGAGGATGTGAAAAGATGGGCTTAGTGAATATCTTTCACCCATCTTGAGGGGGAGTGTTGATATGGTATGTTGGGTGTCATATTTAAGTATAGTATAAGTACATGGGAATATCCTGAGGACATATTTGGGATGCCAGAATATGTCACAGGATATTCCATTATGAGATTATTGTCATAATGATTGAAATCATTGTATTAATGACTGTAAGGCTATATAATGCCAATGAGACAATCAATAAAATCATCAACTAATTTCAACAAAAATATTCCACTTGGCACTGCCCTTGCGGCACCACCCCATTTGCTTCTCCTAACACCCACATATAATTATTATATTGAGATATCCATTTCGAATGTTTTTCAATGTGGGACTTTTTTTTGGCCAATAGCAGAAAAGCTTCTCAAGTATTGGCAAAACTCCAACATAACGTGCATAGTTAGTTACCTACGAAGAAGAATTTAACATTCGCAGCACTATGTACTAACTTGATAGTTCCACAGATCCAAATCCAAATTTTGATTTGGAAATCAGGATAAAGAAACTGAAAAAGGAATCAAATATGACATAGATAAACATTATGAAAAGTTCAAGAGGGAATTTATCCCGAAAAGGTTTGCATGGCAGTCAATTAAATTGAGTTTTACAACTGAAAACTTTGAGCAGAAGATGCCGAAGAAGAAGTGTTGCAGTGGCCATCGTACCTGATCGTTCCGTCACCGCTCAACTCTTGAGACGATCTTGTGTCATTCAAGACGTTCATGATGTTCATAGGCAGCGGACTGTACACGGGCTTCGGAACCGACTTGGGCAGGCTCGGCATCGGTGCCTCAAATGTCAGCACCTGGATCGCCTCCCTTATCGACGGCCTAAGCTTGTTATCCGGATGCGCGCACCACAGACCCAACACCATCATCCTCTCCATTTGGCGATCGTCGTAATCCCCATTTAGCCTCTGGTCGGCGGCCGCGAGGATTGTTCGGTCACCGTACTTCCCCCAAACCCAATCTACCAGCTTCACTTCCGATAGCGGCTTAGTAGGATCGATCGAATTTCTTCCGCACGCTATCTCCAATGCCACGACTCCAAAGCTGTACACATCGGACTCCTTGCTTGCCCGACCCATCATCACGCACTCGGGTGCGAGGTATCCCATCGTACCGGCGAGCATCGTGGTCTGGCCGCCGATCGCGTGGTCGACTAGCCTCGCGAGCCCGAAATCCCCGAGCTTGGCGTCGAAGTTGGAGTCCAGCATCACGTTGCTCGCCTTGATGTCGCAGTGGACCACGCACTGCTCCCACTCCTCGTGCAGGTAGAGGAGCGCGGTCGCCAGTCCTACCGCTATTTTGTAGCGCAGACCCCAAGCCAAGGGCTTCTTCCTTCCGAAGAGGTACATGTCGAGGCTTCCGTTGAGCATGTACTCGTAGACCAGGAGGAACTCCCCGTGGTCGTGGCACCAGCCCACTAGCCGCACGAGATTCCGGTGGCTCAGATGGCTTATCGCTGTCACCTCGGATATGTACTCTTTCTTGCCTTGACTTGAGTCCCTGGAGATCTTCTTGACAGCAATTCTTTCGGGCATGTTACCGCCCAAAAACCCCATGTAGACTCCCCCGAACCCTCCTTGTCCGAGTATTCTTTCTTCGCAGAAGTTATCGGTAGCCACGACCAGCTCTTTGTAGCTGTACTTTCTAGCGGCATTTCCTGTCCTCATGAAGACAGTGTTACAGTCTACCGAGCTATCGTCGTGATCCAAGCTGCGACGGGGTTCGCTTGGAACCTCGAAACCGCGATCGAGTTCGCGCTTCTTCTTCGCTCGCCGTGTCCGAGAGAACACGACGTAGCCGAAGGCGGCAGCGATGAATCCGGCGCACAGCACCACCGCGACGACCCACGGAACGTAATTCTTTCTCGATGGGCTACTACTTTCCTGTGCCCGACCTTCGATAGTGTCGGACACGGTCATGACGAAGTCCCACGAGATGATCTGGTGAAGCTCCAAGAAACGTCCGGTGGTGGCCGAGAAGCCGACCACCACCTTTGGCGGAAGGAAGTCCTTGAGATTAATATTATACGACAAGATCATCGCTGTGGTCGGCTGGTCGGGGTCCATGAGGTGCACAGAGAGATTGTTCGAGTTGGACTCGTAGCTTATCTTTGCGCTCCAAGTAGTAGCATCATTGAGGTCACCAGGGAAAGGTGCTGTTGCATTGGAAACTATGGTGTTGACGTCGATGCCGACGTGGTTGCCGTCCGGATCCCAGCTGTTCATGTAGGTATCGAACTCGACCGCGACGAAGTCGGAGGAGTTGTAGGAGGAGGTGGAGGAGTTGTAGAGACCCAGGAACCCCCCTCCGGAGTTCCGTGGTGTCCTGTAAGCCGCGGGTGCCACGAAGAAGGCGAGTCCGTCGCCATACTTGCTAATGTTGAAGGCTATGATCTTGAATTTGAAATTAGTCGTGAAGTTTGCCACCACGCCGGTCGTCGGGTCCCAGAGGTCGTTGGGCAGGGAGTATGTAGCCTGGCCGGTGCTTCCGTAGAGCGACTCGTCAAGCTGGTTCCGAGTGAGCTGTATCACCCTACGGTCTCCGCCGGAGGCATGGGCGTCCCCGGAGTAGACGATGCCGTTAGTGTTGGGCGAGAAGGAAGTGAAGTTGAATATGATCGATTCCGAAGCGACGAGAACCACCGGAGGAAGGAGGAGACAGACAGCGGCCAGCAGGGTGTCTCTCAAGTCCGAACGGGGAGGCGCCATTGCGCGAAGGTGGAAGAACCAAGTATTTTTTTTTTTTTTTTTCTTGAGCATAGTTTATGGTATTCATAATTGCAAGCTGTTGTTCTAGTGTAGCTCTTTCCTTGCGTCCAGGCACTCCACTTGGAGCCTTCGGAAATAGATGATGCGACAGAATATTGGTTGGCTTCTCCCTTTTGACGCTATCGACAGAAATTTTCATAATGCCCATCTTGGCCAGACATGCCTCTTTACTCTCACAAGTACGGTTCACGAACATTTGGCTCATGTTCTTGTTCAGCTGGAAACCCGACCATTTTTTTATAGTATCGTGTTCAGGAATCTGTCAGACGGATAGACGAACACCATAAGGTAATCAGCATAAATTAGATAGGAAACCACAGGGTTCACCTTCCAAAATATAGGAGTAATCAAACCGTCCATTGTCGAATCATCTAAAAGACAAGTGAGGAATTCCATGACCATAGCAAAGAGATAGGGAGATAGGGGATTTCCTTGTCTCAGGCCTCTGCTGCTTCCAAAAAATCCCTCCGGCTGACCCCTAATCATAATCGAGAATGATGCAGAGCATACACACTCCCTCACCCTGTCCACCCACAATCTGTCAAAACCCATGCAGATCATGATATGGCAAAGGAAGTCCCGGTTTACCATATCATAGGCTTTCCTGAGGTCCAGCTTAAGACATGCTTTGTTACCTCCCTGCTTGTTAAAATTTCTTACAAGTTCATGAACTAGCAGACAATTCTTCGATATGGAGCACCCTTTGATGAAGGTTATCTGATTGGGGGAGATAAGCTCTTTCATAACATCTCTCATCCGGTCACACATCAGGTGGATTATAATCTTATATAAAAAGTTACAGCATGCAGTCGGCCTGAAGTCTCCTAGTTTAGTCGCACCCTCCACCTTAGCTATTAAGACCAAAAATGTTTGGTTGAGCGCCTTCAGCAGTTTACCAGAGATAAAAAAACTCTCACCACGTCCAGAACGTAGACCTTAATCATCTTTCAGTGTTTCTTGAAGAAGGCCGCCCCAAAACCATCCGGTCCTGACGATTTGGTAGGGTCTGCATTACTAACAATAGAATGTATCTCTTCCATCGACTCTATTTCTCGTAAAACAACATTACCTCGCCGAGAGACCATCTTCTAAAAATCAAAGTGTGAAAAATTATTCGGGTAGGAGATCTGGTTGTAGAGGTCCCAAAAATACCAAACCGCCTCATTCCAAATACATCCATCCCAGTAATAAGAATTCCATCAGGATCAAGCAATCTGTGTATGGTATTCCGACTCTGTCTAGCCTTGACAGTAGTATGGAAGATTTAGAACACTTATCTCCATCTCTGAGCCAGGTACAATTAGCTCTTTGTCTAATCTGGACCTCATCTAAAAATGTATTCTTGCGCAGACGATCTTGAAGGGCTACATCCTCTTCCGTGAGGGCGAGATTAAGCGAGTCTAGCTGAACTCTCATTTGAATGTCAGTCAGCTTGTCCTCTAGTTCTTGGAGAGGAGTGGGAGGTCTGCCTTTATTCCAGGCTTTGAGAAGGCCTTTAATAGCTTTCAACTTTTGAACAATCTTGAACTGAGTAGTTCCAGTCAACCCAGCCTTCCAACCTTACTGAACTACCTCCTCATAGCCTTCCATATGAATCCAAGTGTTGTTGAATCTGAAAGGAGTCCTTTGATAACATGCACTTTTGACAGTCTTATAACAATATGGGAGTGATCACTAGCTCTAGGTGTTAAGTATTTCGTCCTATAAGACTGGAACATTTCCAACCATCTCCCGTTACAAAGAGTACGGTCAAGCTGAACGACAATCTGGTTAGTTATCATCATGTTATTCCACGTCTATATATGTCCAGTCTTATCCATGCACCTGAGTCCCGAGGATAAGAGACAATGTTAAAATTTTGAGAGAATCGCTTGTTGCACTGGGCGGCCTCCAAATTTTTCATGGACGAGTAAGGTAGCATTGAAGTCTCCCACTACCACTAACGGTCATCTATCTCCAATAAGCGTGTTGGTTATAGTAATGTCATTCCACAACCCTAGACGCTTGACTATGTCATTTTGACCGTACACCTCTCCTACCATAATTTGAAGCCCCTCTTTGCTCATAAATTTAATGGTGAGGAGTTGGTTCGATCGTTGTATCACATCTTCCTGCCAAATCTTGGTGTCCCACATAACCCAGATGCGAGCTATATTGCTACAATCTAGGTTGTGAACGAATGCCTAGTGCGTCGGAGTACGCCTATTAATCAAAAAATTTGATCTTACTTTGGATTCCAAAATATTGATGATAGATCACTTGGATTTATTGTTGTACCCAAAATATTCCTCCACCTATGTATCGAATTCACCCATCTCACATTCCATGTGAATATAGTGATAAATTACGTTGGTGGGTTCCCTTGTTGATACACGAACTCTCTCTAAGGGGGAGGAAGAGTCCATCCTTTTGTCAGTTATTAGCTTTGCCATCTCCTGCTTTGGATTCCAATTTTGCCTGCCAAATGGGATTCGGGTACATCAACGATTCCTAGCTAATTTGTTGCCCGTCGAGTTTTCCATCATCTTTACTTGGGTTGTCACGACCCGCACCCGGATATTCGGGCACGAGTACGTGATTACGCCCAGCCTACGCCGCAAAATCAGCGGTAGAACGCTGTCTGGGTCATTTTTAACTATCTAACATCTCAACAATATAATATGGTACCTGTCAATCATCTCAACTCCAAACGAAGGAGCAATATGGTATCTCACAAGTATAACTAATCTCAATCACAAAATAAACTAAGGAAGAATAATGCACGAATAGAATAGCGAAGGAAAGATACAAGATACAATCCATAATATAAAATAATAATACATATGTGAAGAACAAACAAAAGAATAGTCTAATACAAGATCACCAACATAAACTAAACCTCCTCGGTCACTGGTACTACGTCCTCTGGATCTAGGGAAGTATCCACTAAAGTCTCACCCTCTTGTGGGTCGTAATACGTGAGACACAGCTCCTCTAGCTAATCATCTGAAAAATATATCCAGTCAGGATTGGAGCGAAGTACATACCTCTAAAAGCAGTTTTAAATACATAATCGAGCATATATAACAGCAATAGAAAAAGATACAAGATGCACAAGTAGAAAGAATATACAATACATAGTGAACAGGCAATAATCACAACAAGAACTGGAAAGTAAGTACGAGAAATAACTGCAAGTAGAGAACAATAATACTAACTACGTGATTTAGAGTGCAAGTTCGTTATGTGGTCGGCTTAGGTTGCACATGAGGTATAAAGGTAACTCCATTATACGTGAGGTGTATAATCGATATGCACATGAGATCAATAGGGCTTTGATCACATAACCAACTCCTACTCCCCCTCCCCAACCAATAGTCATGGATCCAATCACGACACGTTACGTACATGATCACGATATAGTCACACTAGCATACGAAATAGTGGATGCACAAGAATCATATGAAAGTCAATACCCGATGCACACGATGAATACATGTGACTGGGTATCCGTTGAACACGGTAGGGGATAACACCTCCTGACGAAATCCATATAGCACAAGTCTGTGAAATTACTGTGTCGAAAAATCAATGTATACAATTCTAGAACATGCATATATACAATATTATGAATTGAAAATAATCAGAGAAATGTACTCGTCTGAAGTCCTGAGCAAAGTGTGTCTCTCGATGTCCAAGCTGGTATCTCACAACCTATATATGGTATGTTGCATCAATACAAGGTTCAATAATAAAATAAGTGAAGTTGATGCAATTCTAGGTCGATACGCCATTTCTAAGTCAAACCAGTGAATTCTAGATTGCAAGAGTCTAATGCTAAGTCACTAAGTCGACATACTATGAAACTATGCTAACTAAACTAACACACAACAATACATTCAAGGAGTCGTATCCTAAGATACGCAAGTTTTCTAATATGAAAATAGGTTTATATATATATACATAAGTCACATATAATAATAATATCTCAAAATAATATAATTATGATACCTTGGCCTTGCACCAATGCGTATCGCAAATACCTTGATACTCAAACTCGCTACCTTGGTTATCTACCCATTACCTTGGGGATACCTTGGTACCTCAAGGTAACCCAACACTTAACATAGCTAAAACATATATATATATATATATATATATATATATATATATATATATATATATATATATATATAACACCATAAACTAACTACTATAAGGTAACTTAATAAACTATTAACAACTAACTAACTATTATCTAACTATTACCAAATAGTTACTAACTAACTATCTATCTCATAACAAGTAACTATCCATAACTATTTAAACTAAAACTCTGCTAACTCAACCCAAGTACTCAAAGACCTACTTGAGAAAGAAACATGGATACACTAACCAACTGCTAGAACTACTAACTATTAGTCATCATATATATATATATATATATATATATATATATATATATATATATATATATATATATATATATACCTACACCAATATACGTAGACACTATCTGTAATCAATACCCAAAACACATGCTAACACAAATACCTACTAATACCACTAGAACCTATACTGAAATATTAACTGAACCCAACTCTTAGATACTAATTGTCTAAACTCAACTAACAATACTACATGGCCTGGACAGAAACTAAATACATTGATACCAACTAGCTCAATACCTGACACAGTAGTTCCTGCTACTGAACTGCTATTATGGCTTGTTCTTCCTCCACTGAGAGCACTGCACACAGTACAGACTTGGGCAGCTGCTGAATTTCTCATGTGCCCGTTGTACTCAGCAACTCTGCTGCAGCCACTGGTCTTCATTGGTAACAACCCGCACACAGTGGTCTGTTGCTTCTTCAGTGAAGCATTCTGTTGTAGCTGTTGTTCTTCCTTGTGAAGCATTCTGCTGTAGCTGTTGTTCTGTTGTAGTTGTTGTTCTTCCTTGTGAAGCATTTTGCTGTAGCTGCTGTTTCTATTGTTTTAAATGTGCACTACACACAGTGGTTGATCTCTGTGCTCTTCACTGAAGTGTGCCACTGCACACAGTGGTTGATCCCTGTGTCGAGTCCCCCCCTCCCTCCCTCACTCACTCAAGCACACACAGACACACAAATCAACACTTAACACATATAAACACTGACACGACTATGAATATATAGCTATACTTATAATTACATCTAACTACATGCACTACTCTCATATGTATATCAATACATAGGTAATAACACATAATACATATAAACATATAAGCCAACACACACACACACACACACACACACACACACATATATATATATATATATATATATATATATATATATATATATATATATATATATAGAGAGAGAGAGAGAGAGAGAGAGAGATATAACTGGAATACATCTAAGTATATCTATACATCTTCTCCATACACCAACACATGAATCACTCACGTATATAAGTTCATAACTATATATATATATATATATATATATATATATATATATATATATATATATATACACATCTAGGTATTCTCATAATATACACACATAGGCATACGTATATACATAAACCCAAAATTCTCTATTATATACTCCAAATAATACATAGATAGTATATACATATATAATTACATATATACGTATAGTAAAATGGGCCAAACAATAAACACATGGAGCGCATCGCACCCGTATCACACTTCCTCTATGATACGCTTGCGATACGGTTCCAACACACAACCAAACGTATTCCGGAGGACACGTACAAGTCTAATACATAAATTATAAATAATATGTATAGTAATTAGAGTGTCTATGTGTCCGTGTCACAATACGATATGCACAAGACCTCGTGTCAGAGGAAAACCCCTAAAATCAACCCGTTTTGTCAAATTGACGAGATATGGCCTACACGTATCCAATTGTGGATACGACACTAGTCACAAACACACAATCAAGTATCAATTAGATCTATTAGATCAATTAACAAGCACTACATATGTCAATCTCAGAATTCCCCCAAAATTGGCACCAAATTAGTCATAACTTCCACCGTAGGCCTCCAATTGACCCAAAACCAAATCCTATGGGTAGCCTATGCATGTGGATTGGTTTTTCATGGTAAAAATCTTAGATCTAGAGTCTATTAGAAGAAAAAAAACTGAATTGTACCTATTGGGAGATTAATTTCCAATAAAAAGCTTCCAATTGACAAGTAGCTCCTCTCCTTGTAGATCTTGGCCTCCCCCTCCTTGCTCCTTGCTTCTTGCTTCCTTCTTGTAGATCCTTGGTGTAGCAACCTCAATGATAAAATTAGAAGGGGATTGGTGAAGAATTGGTGGAAAATTGGTGAGGGAATGGAGGCAATTTGGAGAGGAAAAATTGTAGATCTAGAATTTAGAATTTGGAATGAAATGAATGATTATCTCTCTCCTCAAGGAGGGGGCGGCCTATATACACTCTCTATGCAATGTGAAAAGACACAAATTCCCCTTGGGGCCTCTCATGAAGAATTTAATTAGGAAGAAAAGGTTCTAGTCTAATGGTTTCTCTAATTAATCAAGCCTCCTAATCCATCGGCCTAATTCATGGGCTCAACTTAGACTAGTATAAAAGTTTGTTTCATACTTTCCAAATAAATGGTTAGGTCCACTACACAAGTCCAAAATAAATCTACACTAGCAACAAATAATAATACAAAAAATAAATAAATCATGTCATGCACAAATATTAATTATAAATAATCCTAAAATAATTAATACCCATTGACAATTACCAAACTACCCTTGGATGAAAATGTGAGGGTGACATGGGTCTTTGAGGATTTGTCCACAGGCGGAACTATACAGAGTGCTCATCCACTTGCCAGTCTCCTCCTAACTCTAACATGATTACATTCTTGGTTAACAGCCTCAGCACTAAACTTGACCAGGCTAGAGTTATCTTTCCCCTGTTGGTTGTCAGCAGCGAATACTACCATCACATGTTGTGTCTCCTCATTTCCTCCCCCTCTTCCTTCTTTCTCGTTCTCAGCCCCCATTCTCTTCCCCGGTAGAGAGAATTGGAGAGCCTCCAACAGGGCTAGCTCATCCGTGTCCATACTCCTTTGCTCCACAATTAAGTTCACTTCCTCTCCCCTCGAGCTAGGGATAGTCGTACTGGCTCAAGTAGCTCTAGTAGGTGTTGGCACCTCTGTACTAAAGCATGGGACTTGCTTAGTGGCGTCCGGGATAACTCTAGCGTCCTGACACTGGGCTACGATGTGTCCAAAGCTTTGTTAGAAATTACAACAATACGAGACCCATTCATACTCAACTTTTTGGAAAATAGTTTCGCCTGTCGGAAGATCAACCTCGAGCTTGTCAGGAAGCTTATCAGCTGCACTAATCTCAACAAAAACTATTGCAAAGGACAATCGAGTTCTATCAGTCGTGTATTTGTCTGGCCGAAGGGGTATTCCAATTCCGCTAGCCAGCTTCATAATAGCCGGGATACTCCATAGTTTGGGTGAAAGGCAAGGAAACCTAATCCAGATAGGAACTGTTGCCAGCCGATCATGTTCAAAATTAGTAGAGGGGTCCCATCTTCTTAGGACAACCAGTCTCCCATTAAATGTCCAAGAAAAATTCTGGATAACCCTTTCTAACTCTTCCGACACCCCAAACTTGATAAAATAGAAGCCATTCTCCCTGGAGTAAATGTCCATGCTTCCTTTAGGTATCCACATTCGCAAGACGAATCACTTTAGCTGACTGAAGTAAGGTTGGGCTCCCATAATGTAGAGGATAATAGTGTTCTTCTAGAACATTTCTGTTTCTGCGATGTCTTCTTTGGTGATAGAGATGATCTTTCTTCCTTCTTTAAGACTGGGTGCCACGAAATGTATCTCAATGTCATCCCTCTCCAGTTCAGGCATGCATCGATCTTCTCAGGAGATAGGAGCCACTCCTGAGGTCTTAAAATTATTAGAAATCATATATGGTATTTTATCAATCACCTGGGGTGCGTGTCGCACCGAAAATTTGGACATGATCATTAGGGAACCAGAAGCTCGAAGAGGATTGGCCGAAGCCGAATAGCGAGAGCCGCCTCCCTTCCCGTCTTTGGCAGACCCACCAGAGGTGCAAGTCGCGCCACCGACGGAGGAACGCGCCTAGGTACAGATGACGAGACGGAGGCTTTAACACCTTTTCCCGCGTCAAGTAATTGTCGTCCATCTATCACTGGAGACGATCGAAACTTGCTGAGAGGCAGTCGGATGCCTAGACGCCACCGACGGCCGGCCACGGCCACTGGCGGCCGCAGGTCTGGATCTAAATCCAGACCCAAGAGACGAGAAGAGGAAAGTTGGGGGAGGGGTGGAGGGGAGGAAGGTAGCCGCGGTGGAGAAGGGGAGGGGGAAGAGGGGGGCGGGCAATCGGAAGCGGGTGGAGGAAAAGAATCGGGAGGGAGGAGGAGAGAGGGATGTGCAAAAGAAGCTCCATGTGCGAAAGCTCCATGCACTACTCCAAACTGAAGCTCCATTTATATATCAGATATGTTGAGCCTTCCATTTTTTCTGAGTTGTCCGCAATATCAATTTCAACTGATACACTTCAACAGCTAGTTAAGTGTACCCATAATTTCTTTCTCCTACCATCGAGTGCATAATTTCTTTCTCCTACCATCTCCCTGCACTCGAAACTCCCTTTCTAAAATTGCTTCTTTTTATTTCTATTTGTCTTATTTTTTGGGATTGATAAAAAAATTAAAAAAAATAAACGTACATGACAAGGATGTTTCATTCACAACAAACCTCATAGGCACACTTAGCAAAGACGTTTCTTTCATTGTTTATTATTATTATTATTATTTTGATTTAATAAAAAATTAAATAATAAATCAAAAGAGACGACTCTTACTTAGTGTGTTTCATTAAAAAAAAAAAATTTTGCCTTAATAAGATGAACAAAATAAATAAATAAAACAAGAGAAACGTCCTAAGGGGTTTTCATTCACAACAAACATTTTTTTTTAAAATAAAATTGGGTTGTGACTTAAAGATCCTTGCATGGAGTTTTGGTTCTTTTATCTGAAATTTTAACAAACTTTAATTTCCTGCCTTAATTTCCTACAACTTTTGTGGTCTGTGTCAAAAATTTTGATATCGGTAGGATGACAGTACTCTCCGACTTCTGAGAAATGATCATGTATGTACCACTGGGATTTGTTCAATTCACCCAGCTTCAGCGGGCCATTGGATCTTCCACAAACAAAATTTAGTACATAACCTTGCGGAAGAACCAATGTCTCCGTGTGATGTTAACGTATCATGTTCAAATTGAAACAAATAATTAATTCAAACAAAATAAATATATTAAATAACTGTGAACGAGTGATCTATGTGAAAGAGAGATCTGCTGCTGGTGCTTTGCTTACTTATATATCCGACAAAAACTTAATACAGACGATACAGTAGAGTCCATTTTTTTTCCCACAAAAAATCCGTTGTATGTTTATCCGTATTCACGTTTGGTTTGCCAAATCAGGAATTTAGGAAACAATAATCATTTCTCTATTCCGTTTATACGTTTGGATGCCAAAGAAAATGAACAGAAAAAGAAAAACTTAGGCACGAAGAAAGAAACTTTCTTTCCTATCCTTGACCAACTCCTGCACTCAATGGTAGCCTTCTATATTTGACTATTACAAAGGTCAAATATTATTTGTGGCTACTTTACAAGGTTCTATTTTAACCCTTTGCTTTTATTCAGCTCTGTTAAATATATGGTATATGAATGAATGAACCTCTGAAGACTCACTTGAAAGCAACCAAAGAAACAATTTAGTTCTTGATTGTGGCTACTTTACAAGAAACCAATTTGGAAGGTGCTTAAGAGGATTGAAGATCCACTCCGAATTATGTATTCTTTTTGGTAGAATATCTTGATGTAATAAGGACTCGGTGTCTCTTTCCGTTATCAAAGCAAAATACAAAGCCTTTTCCCTTGAGGCACAAGAGTGCATTAGGTTACAATGGTTGTTGATTCAAGATGTTAAATGTTCAAATTGACAAACCAACTATTATTCGACAATAAAATTGCCTTGAAGCTAACTACAAATAAAAAATTTCACGCAAGAAAGAAAAATATTGAAATCAAACAAAATTTAGTACATAACCTTGCGGAAGAACCAATGTCTCCGTGTGATGTTAACGTATCATGTTCAAATTGAAACAAATAGTTAATTCAAACAAAATAAATATATTAAATAACCGTGAACGAGTGATCTATGTGAAAGAGAGTTCTGCTGCTGGTGCTTTGCTTACTTATATATCAGACAAAAACTTAATACAGACGATACAGTAGAGTCCATTTTTTTCACCCACAAAAAATCCGTTGTATGTTTATCCGTATTCACGTTTGGTTTGCCAAATCAGGAATTTAGGAAACAATAATCATTTCTCTATTCCGTTTATACGTTTGGATGCCAAAAAAATGAGCAGAAAAAGAAAAGCTTAGTTACGAAGAAAGAAAGCTTCTTTCCTATCCTTGACCACCTCCTGCACTCATTGGTAGCCTTTTATATTTGACTATTACAAAGGTCAAATATTTTTTTTTTTTTGAACTTGTTAGTTGGTATATGAATGAATGAACCTCTGAAGACTCACTTGAAAGCAACCAAAGAAACAATTTAGTTCTTGATTGTGTCTACTTTAAAGAAACCAATTTGGAAGGTGCTTAAGAGGATTGAAGATCCACTCCGAATTATGTGTTCCATTTGGTAGAACATCTTGATGTAGTAAGGAATCGGTGTCTCTTTCCGTTATCAAAGCAAAATACAAAGCCTTTTCCCTTGAGGCACAAGAGTGCATTAGGTTACAATGGTTGTTGATTCAAGATGTTAAATGTTCAAATTGACAAACCAACTATTATTCGACAATTAAATTGCCTTGAAGCTAACTACAAATTAAATTTTTCACGCGAGAAAGAAAAATATTGAAATCAAACATAATTTTTTTTCTCGATAAAATACATGAAGGGGGGATAGAAATCTACAAAGAAATCTCAAAAAAAAAAACCAGAGCAAGGGCAACATTGTTGATATATTCAGTGTCGCTTTCCATGTGTCATTCCAGCTTTTCCGATGAATCTTGAAGTCGCTAAAAAAATGCAGTTTAATGGGAAATGTTGAAATAAAGGATAATTCGTGAAGAATAATTTGGCATTTTTATTATGAATATATTAGATAGTAACGCATGAATTATGTAATACAAATTGTCATGAGATATGCAACTCAATTGGCATGAGTTACAAATTCCAACTGTCGCGGTAGCGAGTAGTCTTGGTATAAAAATTGTGCATCTTATCATTTCAGGCTGAGTCGAATATACACAAGCATTCTACTTCATTTTTCTTTCCACCATTTTTACTCGGCTTCTTCACTCACATTTGCAATCCGTGTTCATGGACTAATGTGCAACTCATACAAAGGAAACCCCCTTTTAAGTCCCAAAGCCAACCATCTTTATTATAGCGTCACTACGCTGTCATTCCAACGAACAGAGACACAAATAAGTCTGTTTATTACGTGTCTTTAAAAACAAGCATGCGCTTGAAATATGCATGGCAATTTAGAAATTGTAATGTAGGGCTCAAAGTACCTTTTTATTTTACATCGTAATATATATAAGCGGAGCACTAAATTGTGAAAGATGCTCAATCTACGGGAGAAAGCAACTCTCTGTTTGAGAAGAAAGCTTCGAGGTTGTCAATGACCAGCTGAAACAGGCCAGCTATGGAATCTGGAGTGGCAACAGCGACATGGCGTGAGAGTACTACATTCTCCAACTGAAATAGTTCTTCCGGTACAAATGGCTCGTTCTCATATACATCTAGACCAGCACCTCCAATCTCTCCCTTCACTAGACGATCTACGAGTTCTTTTTCGTCGATGAGTGCACCACGGCCTACGTTTATGATGATCCCCTCCCTCCCTAACGCTGACATGACCTCCCCGTCGATAATGTGGACCGTCTCGCTGGTCAGTGCACATGAGGCAATGAGAACATCATTCTCAGCTGCGAGATCACGGACATTTGAGAAGTACTTATAGGGGACAGATGGCTTCCTTCTTCTCGAAGAATACGAGATGATGCAGCCAAAGGCTTCGAGCCGTTTTGCAACTCTACCGCCAATGTTTCCTAGTCCAACAATGCCTACTCGCTTGCCACCTACCTGTAGTCATCAACAAGTAAAAGATCATATATCAAATTATAGTGTTAAACTACTAAACAAATATTATTGAGGAGAAGGTCCTTAACAGAGCTGAATAAAAGCAAAGGGTTAAAATAGCCAACCTAAAACTTTGGGCTAACGGTTTTGCTGTTGTTTGTTGAACTAATAAACAAACATCCTCTAGTATTACCTCGTATCCAGAAATCATTAGAACTTGGTGAAATGATTGTACCAAATTTAATGTCAAAAAAAATACAGCACCATTTTTAAGATATAACAAACGCATGAATATTTATGCAGGAATTGGAGAAACAAATCAATGAATAGCTGGCAAAAGACGAGGAAGTGTAATGCATACCATATTTATATATATATATTTATCTAGCAAATGCTAACTGGAGATATATATTCATCAACATGTGGATCTGTATCAAATCGTCTAATATCTTTTTCTGTGTAATGATGTTTTGCGGAGTAGGTGAGGGAGGGGGGATAAAGAAAAATTAATTTCACTTAGTTCGATGAAAGACTTTACTGGTTAGATATATGCATGAGAAACACCCCTTAGAGGCATGATGATTACACTGATTTACTTCAAACTAAAAGAAAGTTGTAAATCGAGTATTGTACACATATATATCAGAATATGCCCTAAGATGTTGATCATATATATATCAAGAAGGAAAGTTACAAGAGAAGCTGATGCAATCAGTACAAGAAACTATATAGGGAAGAAGACTACATACTTGTGAAGTACACCGGAAGCCTTAATAGTAATACAAAATGGGCTACATGTTTGGAAAAAAAAAAGCAATTGGTTGTGAGGAAAATCAAATGCAGTCGGGAGAGCGTAGAATAAATATTAAGTTATTAGCTTAAAGAGGGAAAGAAAATGGTTCGTATATAATGTAGAGTCTGTAGACTTCTGATTGCAAAGGTCCTGGTAGACAATTGTTCTCCAGATACAGTTGGGTCAAGGTATCTGCAAAAATATTTCACCACTAGATCATGCTATGAAAAATATTTTTTTCTAAATCAAACAATAGTAAACTTAAGAAGATTGCAACTGTTGCAAGACCCGGTTGGACAGGAGGAAATTATGTTACAAGTGAAATTCTAAAATGAAAGGTGTTGGTTAAGCATCTCTATCTCACAACACATTTATGGCATGGAGTTCAATAAGAGGAAGCCGTGGATTCGTGATCACAACACATTTATGGTACGATGACCGTCCATGCGATGATGCTAAAAGCAAGTATGTGGAGATGGAACTTGTGATACATGGTGAGTGGCTGATTGGAAACACCGATTGCTAGAGCCAACCACCGAAGATAAAGAAGACTTGCAAACTCCTATGGACCAATAAAAGATTCTAAGCTTATTAATCAAAACATGTGTTCTCCCTACTACAAACTCCTATTTGTAATAATTAAGTGGCTTAAGGACTAAAAAAGGATCAGTAAAAGATATACCTAAATAAAGAAAGGAAAATACAAAAATATATGAACTTCCTTCCAAAAATATCCAAAAATTCATCCCAAAAATGACCCAAAGCAGCCCCCAACCCAACCTGGCCGCTTGACCCAGATTCTGACGTAATACCATGTTTTCCGGAACTTAGGCTTGCAGGAACCAGGAATAAAAAGCTAGTTTGTTCGAGCCCAGTTTTATTTGGTTGCATGGACATGGTTTGAGTTGGCTGCATTGGGGTTCGGATTGGGCTGGCTGCATTGGGGTTCGGTTTGGGCTGGCTGCATTGGAGCCCTGTTTGGGTTGGGCCCTTTTATGACATCCGTGTCAGACCCCTCCTCTTGTAGAGACTCGACGCAAGTTCTTCGTGTCACTCTTGATCAAGTTCTATATCAATATAATTTCCTTCTGAAAGCAAGCCATAACATCGCCACCAACATTGAAAACCTTGCATTTACAGTGCTTGTACAGAAATTTATGTAGAAACTTGTTTCATCTCGCACTAACCCCCTGCAAGCGCTCCAGAACCTACTCGTGAACTCAATGGACTTAGTCCGCTAGATTCCCCGTGAACTTGATGGACATGCTCTGCTACCTCACCCATACTTCATCAACCGAAGTGTTGAGACGCCCGTCATGCTTGGCCCCCAATATTAAACCGCCAGCATGACCCCCAATATTAAACCTCTATGGCCGTCCAAATAACAGTTGACAAGCAAATCCATCATGTTGCAACATACCTCGTCTGTGTATGTTCCGATGGATAAAGTAATCGGCACCTCTTGGTCACCTTAATGCTCAACACCTTCAGAATCCATCCGACAGAATATGGGTCTGGCATGCCTCCTACGTTAAACTTGCGGCTTTGACCATCTACCGGCGATGTTCTCCTGGTTGCGGTTTTCAACCACCATTTTAAACTGTTTTACCGTTGACGGTATTCAGAAAAGCATTTCTGTTGTGAGAATCATTGAGTCTTGGTGATAATGCTAATCTTCCACACCACAACGTAAAGAGGCACTTCTTCCTCCTCGAAATCGTCCTCGCTTCACCATCGGATGCTTCATGATCCACATAAGCCACATGCTTTCTCCGTCGACAATCACGCGAACAGTGACCCAGCTGATTGCAATTAAAAGACTTGTCAATGACAGGTTTGACGTATGGGTTGTTGGATTGAGTAGTCGCCTCAATAGGTTGCTTTCTCGTCGTTTTCTTCGTTGTCTTATCCTCTTTAGATGCTTCACTTGTGGACTTTTCCTAGGCCGTTCCACCACCTCCTATTCCTACTTCGATCTACCACTTGATTGCCACTTTTCCTGCACTAATTGTTCAGCCTGCAAAGCATGGTTCCTGGTCTCCGTCGGGTTAGAGATGCACCGAACCCCGATCCAATCTCGAATCGTCGGTTTAAGCCCATCCATAAAGCAAGATATATATTGTCCTTTGATCTCGTCGAGGTGGTTCCGCTCAACAAGACACAAAAACTCCGTAGTATGCTCGTCGACGCTCCGTTTCACTTATGTACGCCTCCAAAACTGATGGAAAAGGTGTTGCTCATAGTCGTCGCGCCTTCAGTCTCTTCTAGATCTTCCCCTATGAGGTGATGTGTCTCTTTCCTTCACTTGTACGTCGTCCTCCAATATGTCCCACAAAGATAATGACCTCGACTTCAATCGACATGCCACCAACATCACCTTAATGCCTATAAAGATCTCCACGTAATTGAAGAACCGATTAACCTCCGACAACTAATTCATGAACTCCTAAATGTCGAGATCGCCATCAAAGATCGAAAAATCAACCATCAACTTGAAATCATCTCCTCTCCTATATGGCCTTCCCATGACCGTCACGTAGATCATCATAGTTGTCTTTGAACGATTCCCAACTCTGCGAGAATCGTTCCTCCCATAATCACTGTTGGTATATTAGAATATTCTTGGTATATTTATCGGTATATTAGAATATTCTTGGTATATTTGTTGGAATATTAGAATATTCTACATGGGATTTTAATGGGGTATTAATATAAGATGAAGGGTTGTAAGGCTATAAATAGTCAAGAGATTATCAATAAAAAATATAATTATTCCAAAATATTCTACATGGTATGAGTGCCCAAACCCTAGCCACCACCTCCCAAACCCTAGTCGCCACCATCGCCACCGCTGCCACACCGCCCGCCACCACCGCTGTCGTGCCGCCACCACCGTTGCCGCACCGCTCGCCCGCCAAAACCGTCGCCGCTCGCCCGCCACCACCACCACGAAGTCGCGACTCCCGCGGAGCCTTCTGTCGCGGTTCCTGACGTCTCCCGGGGGTCATTCCAGACGTTGACATCAAAGGCCTAGATCTGATGGGGAGAGACATGATCGGGTCTAGGAGAGGACGAAGAGGGAGAACGTGAATCGTGGGACGAGTGTGAGGTGGTCGGAGAAGAGGAGGATCGATGGAGGAGATCATCAAGAAATTAGAATCTACAGAGGTCGCAACGTTGATGAAGCTGATGAAACTGTCGGCTGGTGAGAGCGCGACACGAACATTGGCGAAGTTGGAGCTTCCATCCATCGATCTGAAACTTAATGGACCGACCACCTACCTGAGTTGGTCACGACGGGTGAGGAGAACCCTCGCAGGGAAGAACCTGGAGGATTTCTTGTCAGGAGAGAAGACAGAGCCGGATAAAGGCTCGGCAGGACGCGACGAGTGAAAGTCCACTCATATGGTAGTATACATTTGGCTCCTCAATTCTTTAGTCCAGTCGATCGCCGCCAAGGTGGATGGCCTTGAGATAGTGAAAGACGTGTGGGAGAAGTTGAGGAGAACCTACGATGGTGTGGGGAATAACTTGAGGGTTTTCCAGATCAAGGGGGCGATCGACGGCACCGTACAGGGAGAGAAGACGGTACAGGAGTATGCCACGGAGTTGGAGCGTATGTAGTTGGATTATGTTCACTTCTAAGATAGGACGAGTTGCGAGGACCCGAAGTGTAAGGAGAGAGAGATATCTGCAGGAGAGGACAATGAAATTTCTTTAAGGGCTGGCCGCAGTGTTTGTTCAGAGGACAGCACTACTTCTAGTCCAACAGAAGATTCCTACACTTGAGGAGGCTATCTCGGCCATGATCCAGGAGGAGACTCGTATCAAGATACAGGCAAGGACAGGTGCTCCTCCTGAAGTGAAGACAGCACTGACGGTTGCCAATTCAGGCGGCACAGGACCTAAGAGATACCCCGACAGTGTTACAACTGCGGGGAGGTGGGCCATCTGAGGTATGCTTATACCAAACCACCCAATAAGGAAGATTCAGGTGGCGGACGTGGACAGTTTGGAGGACGTAGTCGTGGGCGTGGGGGTCGACGGGGTGGTCGAAGAGGTTATCGGACGAACCTGCTAGTAGCAGAAGACGAGGAGGAAGCTAATGGTGCCTATACCGAGGATGATCAGGCACTACTGGGCATGCTGGAAGTATTATCGGACGAACCTGCTGATAGTAGAAGGCGAGGAGGGAGCTAATGGTGCATATACTGAGGAGGATCAGGCACTACTGGGCATGCTGGAAGTACTCCGGAGAAAGCAGAGAGCGTCAAGCGATGGAGATAGAAGTGGGACTGAGGAGGCGTCCATCTCAGTCTTCGCTAGAGACAACTTTGCCATGTATGCCCATCCATCGGAAGGTACTGACGACTCACTCGCCCTTGCATTTATGTTTTCCCTTAGATCGTCGGACTGGATTGTCGATTCGGGTGCGTCTCAACACATAACAGGGAATGCTAGTGAGTTTTGTTCCTACACTCACCTAGCATCTGTAGACAGCATTCAAACAGCCTATGGTACTTTTCAGCCAGTGGTCAGTAAGGGTACTGCCGATTGTACAGGTTCAGTAAGATTATCCAATATTTTACATGCTCCTTCTTTTCCAGTCAGTTTTTTGTCCATTAGTTCTATAATCCTCCAACTAAAATGCATTGTCTATTTTGATATTCCTAAGGTGATCTTCCAGGAGAAGGAGACGGGATGAAGACTTGGGACTGGCACTTGGCATGATGGACTGTGGTACCTGGATCGGGAATGACTGAATTCAGCATTGGTGTCTTTGACAGAAAGGCTAGGAATGGGAGGACCAAAGATGAGTGTCGATGATACACTGATACTCCATCACAGGCGGTTGGGGCACTCTTTTGATATTTTGAGTAGGTTGTATACATCTATTTATGAGAAGACAAATAAAAGAAACTAGTATGTGATGCATGTGATTTAGGCAAACTTACTAGGAGCTCATATGTTGGTGCGGACCATAGGAGCTCTTCTGTTTTTGATATTATACATTATGATGTCTGTATTGATTGCGGAACATAGGAGCTCATATGTTGGTGCGGCCGTGCGCCACAACTACTATGAATGGATACAAGTATTTCGTCTCTTTTATTGATTGTTCCTCTCGTGTCACCTGGCTGTATTTGATGAAGAATAAGAGTGAGGTCTTTGTCTATTTCCGGAACTTTCATAAACATGTCCAGACTCAGTACAGAGCAGTGCTGAAGGTACTAAGGTCTGACAATGGAACAGAGTATACCAATAAAGCACTTGAGGAATACCTGTCAGCCCAAGGGATACAGCATCAGACCACCTGTGCATACACACCAGCACAGAATGGAGTGGCAGAAAGAAAGAACAGACCTTATGGAGGTGGCAAGGAGCATGATGATCGCCATGAATGTCCCACAGAGTCTGGGTGGGCATGCAGTATTGACAGCAGCTCGATTGATCAACAAGATGCCCTCGAAGGTACTGGGATGGAAGTCTCCATGTGAGATATTACAAGAAAATAATAGTGGGATACTCCCACTAAAGGTGTTTGGCTGCATATGTTTTGTGAAGGACAACAGACCGTCTATTGGAAAACTTGACCCCATAGCAGTCAAGTGTGTATTCGTGGACTATTCGGCGACTCAGAAGGGGTACGTGTACTGGAGCCCAGTAGAGAAGAAGAAGTTTGTGAACATGGATGTTCACTTCAGAGAGTTTGAGCCATAATACCGTTAGGAGTGAACCTCATCCATGAGCAACTCACCTGATACTGAGAGTATTGAGGCGAGAGAGGGAGATTAGTAAGAGTGTGGTGACCGATTTAGGAGTATGGCATGGAGGAACGTTTGAGGAGGAGCAGGAGAGTGAAGAGGAACAGGGGAAGGCGATGAGAGGTGTTAGGCCCACGGCTCAGGGGGAGTTACTTACCTACAGCAGGAAAGGAAAGCAAACTGCAGGACCGGTACCTATAGTGCCAATGCCAAGTCATTTGCCTGTGTCCGTCTCAACTCCTGAGACACCTACACCAGCACCATCAGATTTTCCTTCAGGTGATATCATTCTTCCTACTCCTCCCACACCATTATCAGTACGGAGGACCACTCGCAGCAATGCGAAAAATCCTCCTGATAGATATGGTTGGGATCTTACTCAGTTTGTTTTATATAATAACATATCTTCTTCTCATGGAGCATTCATTGCATCTTTGGATAGTATTACTGTACCTAACAATTTGCAGGTTGCCAAGAACGATCCAAAGTGGAATGAGGCGATGCACGAGTTAGGCGCTCTTGAGAAGAACCACACTTGGGAACTGGTAAAACTGCCAGAGGAAAAAAGGGCAGTCGGATGCAAGTGGGTCTTTACTGTGAAGCAGAACCCAGATGGAAAAGTAGAGTGCTACAAGACTCGACTAGTGGCAAAATGATACAGTCAGACGTACGACATTGACTATGATGAGACCTTTGCACCAGTGGTGAAGATGAGCACCGTCATGACCCTGATTTCTTTGGCAGCGAATGGTGAATAGAAGCTACACCAACTGGATGTGAAGAATGTGTTTCTTCATGGGGATCTAGTGGAGTAAGTGTACATGGAGATACCACCGGGATTCTGTACCGATAAGACAGTGGATAAGGTCTGTAGATTAAAGAAGTCCATCTATGGACTGAAGCAGTCTCCTCGAGTGTGGTTTGACAGATTCAGGACGATGATAGGAATAGGATATCAGCAGATCAATGCTGATCATACTGTGTTCTTCCGTCGGAGTGGAGGCAACATCACCATGCTTGCGGTGTATATGGACGATATGATTATTACAGGAGATGATGAGCAGGAGATTGCCCGACTCAAGGGGAAGCTTAGCAAGGAGTTCGAGGTGAAGGACCTTGGCCTTCTTCGGTACTTCCTTGGGATTGAGATTGCTCGAGAAGCAGAAGAGATTGTTCTTTCTCAGAGGAAGTATGTGATGGACCTTCTCACAGAGACAGGGATGTTGGGATGCAGACCTGCAGCGACGCCGATCAACTAGGAGTTCAAGCTGTGTGCTAAGGCTGGAGAATCAGTTGAGACTGGTGGACAAGTTGATCTATTTAAGACATATACGTCCTAATATCTGCTTTGTAGTGATTGTGGTGAGCCGCTACATACATGACCCAAAGAAGGGTCATATGGACGCAGTGTACCAGATTCTGAGATACTTGAAGGGTGCCCCGGAAAGGGGTTGATATTCAGAAAAAACGATCACTTGAGCATCGAGGGCTACTGTGACTCTGAGTGGGCTAGCTGTACTGATGATAGGAGGTCTACCTCGGGCTATTACATATTTATAGGAGACAACCTGGTCTCTTGGAGGAGTAAGAAGCAGTCGATGGTGGCCAGATCGATAGCTGAAGCGGAGTACAGAGCTATGGCCTTGGGAGTTGCAGAGCTGCTATGGCTGAATCGTATGTTGGTGGAGCTGAAGCTGGATCAAGGAGCTAAGATGAATATGTGGTGTGACAACCAGTCAGCCATCAGTATCGCCAACAATCCAGTGCAGCATGATAGGACCAAACACATCGAGATCGATAGGTTCATCATCAAGGAGAAGTTAGACCGGGGACTACTGGAGCTAGGTCATGTTCCAACCAAGGAGCATGTAGCAGACAGTATGACCAAGGGACTTAGCTCTGCAGATATGATTAGAGGATGTGACAAGATGGGCTTAGTGAATATCTTTCGCCTATCTTGAGGAGTGTTGGTATATTAGAATATTCTTGGTATATTTGTTGGTATATTAGAATATTCTTGGTATATTTGTTAGGATATTAGAATATTCTACATGGGATTTTAATGGGATATTAATGTAAGATGAAGGGTTGTAAGGCTATAAATAGTCAAGAGATTATCAATAAAAAATATAACCATTCTCCAAAATATTCTACAATCACCAGCGTTTTCGATGCCACGCCGACCGTCGTAGTCTTATTGGTCAGACAACATGTCACCACCATGATTGTCATCACGACCCTGCCTAAAAAAATATCGAAATCCTCGCTCGAATGTTTTCGGGGAAAAGAAATTGCTTCTCGGGAAAAACTGAACTTGCTTATAACTCAAAGTTTGATTTACAAGTATATAGAAATACAAAATCTTGACACAAGTTTGAGATTCTTGAGAGATGGGACAATGGAGGTCGAAGCAACGCTATTCCTATGCTCCGTTGACGATCTGACAAGATTTCAGAAAAAGTGAAGAATTTAGGAACACCAAGTGAGCAAAAACTTGTTGTGGATGCCAATGTATATTGTCACTTGGGCCTCCCTGAGCATTGTAAAGAGTCGACTATTTGGAGAAGAATAGTCGAGGGTAGTTATCTGCCTTTCTATGGAGATGAGATGTCTAGTCGAAAGGAACTGTTACCTGGATCATGTCCAGAGGTAACAATTTTCTCAGTCGAAATTGCATGTCCCAAGTCGAAATAATAACCAACAGCGAACGTGGTCCACTTTTTATGCACGAAGCTGAGCGTGTTCTCTCAAAACAAGGTGAAGGGTGAAGGCGCCACGTGGGTTGTACGGTTGCAACTGTGGGCACCACGAAGCAATCATGGAGGAAGTAGTGGGTTGGCTGTTGTACGGGCATATCCACTTACGTAGCAGTTTAGAGCCTATGGTGCAATCTTTGAGAATTGTAGGTTTGACGGCTGTGGAGCAAAGATCTTCTTGCCAAGGGATATGCACCGTTCCACATGAGATTAAGAACACAACTTTTTCGTTGATGAGCAAGTAGCAAAAGTTCTTTCTTCGTTAAGAAGAATGACTTCTCGTCCTTCGAACTGGATTTGACTCACACTTTTCGAGGATTGTCACTCATATGATCCATAACCCTTCGGTTTCGTGGAATGGCAGTTTTTAATTGTGGTGACGAAGCTGTCAAGTCGAGGCATATGTGTTGGTTGCTTGCCAGCAGAAGAAATATGCTTTATATATGTCTTTTTACATAGAAGGATAGCATTTTCGTCACGTGTCGGAGATAAATGAGTAGCTGCACAGCTGTTTTGTTTCCCAAGTAACCTCTCGCAGAGCCGTATCTTGGGGATATGCAATAAGCAAAGAGATTGTGGCTTATTGGGCTAACTTGTTCGTTAGACAATTTGTCCGCTGCAGTACTTATTTGTCTATACGATCCCGTTGCTTCCGCTGGTCACGTTATTTTTGGCATACTCAGGCTTTTCATGCTTCTATAAGACCCTCTTCAAAGTTTTCGAAGTCTTCTTTTACTTTGAACTACTTTGAATAATAGAAACATGCTTGGTTTGAATGGCCTTTGCTTTTGTTTCCCAATAAAGGAATTGTTTTGACATAACTTTTTCTGCTATCTTGAGGGTGCAAGTATGTCATAGCTAGTAGATTCACTTAAAATAAAAATAAAAACTATCCAAAGAGAACGTCTTTTGTTGTTCACAGGTGCTATGGACATGACAATGAAAAGATCTAATTTACCAGAGAAGGAAATAATTTTTAGTGGATCTACTATCTGTAACATACCTATCACCAGGTATACATAGTAGAGATTCGGAATTGCGTTCAAGCGGAATTGGAATATACTCTAAACATTTTTTAAGAATGATGCGGTCATAATGATTTTGATATCCCCACACTATTTGTTGCTTAGAGGTGATTGTGGACGTAAACAACTTTACTATGAGAATTTGGTAGACGAGTTTGTTGTATGGCATATCTTTGAAAAAGTGTGACTATTCTAAAGAAATGAAAGCCAAAGCTATCAAAGGTAAAGATGGACGTAATAATTTGTCATTTCCAGAAGTTTATCATTCAAAGGATATATGATTCATGATAGCAAAATCAAGAAAGTAAACACACCAAATTTTCCGCCTAGAAATGAGCTTAGAAGGACGAGATAAAATGAAGTATGTTTATGGTTCAAAGATGTGACCATTCAGAGGTAATTTGGACATGACGGTGAAAAACTATCAATCCCCTGTGGAGGTGGTTATGAAAAAGACAATAGCTTTTGTGGGAAATGCATGGGTTGTCTTTTTTTTTGGGGAAGCAGGTAAGTATTTGACCATTCAGGAGTACAAAGAATTGCAAAGGATAAAGAGAGACCTACTACTAATTCGCTAAGGAACTAGTAGTTATGATAGAAAGTGCTGAGATTTCGAGAGGTGGGCAGAAAGGATACGACTTAGGTAAAGTCATATGTAATATTTCTTTAGGAACATACCGTTGATAAGGATCATGAGCAAGTCTCCTCTTTCAGTGGCTAGCCGATAGACACCATTGGAGTATACTAATTCTAGCACGAAAGGGCCTTCTCCTTTAGCCTGTAATTTGCCCTTGCTTTTATGTGTCATGATCATAGACCTTCTTACTGCAAGGACTAGATCGCCGACTTGGAGGTTCTCTCTTTGACTTTTTTGTTGAACGCTCTAGAGATACGTGCCCGATACAACTCAATATGTTGTTGCGCTCGTAATCGTTTTTCATCCAATGCCTCAAGTTCTTGCAAGTGTAGTCGATCATTCTCTTCCGTAGTCATTTTGGTAGCCAGAGCTATTCGAAGAAAAGGAATTTGGATCTCTAACGGAATGACGACTTAACTCTCATATACCAAAGAATAATGTGTATTATGTATTGGCGTTCAGACTGTGGTTCGCTAAGCCTACAAGCATTCAGCAAGCTTCTCAGTCCAATCTCGTTTGTTCGAAGAAATGAACTTCTCATCAACTTGATGATTGTCTTGTTAAAAGCTTCCGCTAGACCATTCACTGCGAGATTATAAGTTGTTGAGGCGATATTCTGAATTTTGAACTTGTTGCAAAATCGATAGAATGCCTGGCTTACGAACTGGAGACCATTATTATGAATAATCTGTTGGGGATGACAAAACGGTATATCACATGGTGTTTAAGGAAGCTTACGACGTTTGAGGTCTTCACCTCGATGAATGGTATGTGCTCAGCCCACTTAGAGAAGTAGTCAGTTACTGCGAGAATTAACCGTCGTCCTTTTAGTGACGGTGGATTGATAGGGCCAATGATGTCCATGCCCCCAATCTTCGAACGACCTGGAAGTAGTTATTGGGTGTAATAGTTCCAAAGACTGAAGGATAAAGTTTGCATGGAGTTGACATGCTATGCACCTCTTTGCATAGTCTATGGTACTTGCAGCCATGGTAGGCCAATAGTAGCCCATAAGCCGTAGATGATCTTGTAGCTTATGACCTGGTTGATGGAAACCACAAGTACCATCATGTGCCTCTTTGAGGGCATCTTTTGCTTCTCTGTATGACAAACATCGAAGTAAGACCCCTTCACAAGATTGACGGTAGAGCATTCTGGTGATCGAATCATAGTAACAATGGAGCGATCGTTTCCTGATGGAAGCGACTTCTTTGGAATCTTCAGGCAGGATTTCATACAGAGCAAGTCTATAAACGGACATCTCCAATCATGGGGCTCGAGCTCTATTTCCGCTTCACGGGCTTCTTGAGTCTTTAAGTTATTCTTGATACATAATAGTTGGCGACTTAACACCGTCGTGTAATGTTCGGTTTTGATGAGGATGGCCAGAGAAGGTGCTAAACCCACAAGTGCACTAGCTCCCGTGTTCTGTAGGCTAGGCATATAGTCAATATAAAATCCTTTGAACATCTTGGCGATTTTCGAAGTAGCTTGATGGTAGGGTATCAAATCCTCGTGCCGAACTTCATACTCTCCTCGAACATGACTAATGATCAATTTGGAATCCCCGTAAGCCTCTAGGTATTCGGTCCCCAGCAGCTGAGTAAATTGCAACGTTGTGAAAAGCGCTAGGCGGACGGGGACCCACCGCCTAGCGCCTAGCCCGCCTAGGCGGCCGCCTAGATGTAGGCGGTTCAAAAAATATAAAAAGAATTCAAAAAACCTAACAAAGATTGCATAAAAAGATCATAAAACCCCATAACATGCATAATCAGACGTCGGGGGGACTAGGCGGACGCCTAGGCGGGCATCATGCGGGCATCAGGCGGACACCAATCGCCTAGCGTATAGGCCCCGCCTAGGCAGCCGCCTTTTAGAACAATGGCAAATTGTAGATGATTAAGTAAAGTGTTATATTCTGCTATGATGTTGAAGCACAGCTTTGTAAAGGAATAAGCCTTGTGAATGACCAAGTTATCCGGAGATATTAGTACAATCCCAACCCCCTCCACGATCCGTTCTTCATACAACTTGGAGCCTTTAGGAATCGCATGTGCGGCTAGAAAATTTGCCAATGCCTGGCTTTTGACTGTTTTTTGGGGAATGAATAACATGCTATATAAAGAAAACAACAAGCCCACATTGCGAGACAAGAGTTCAGTCACTAGGTTTCGTCATGAAAACTTGTAGAGGGTTAACTCGAGAGATGACATGGATTGTTTGACCAATTACATAATGTCACGTCTTCGGGATTGCAAAGTTCAAAGCTAGGTACTCCTTCTCAACTGGATTATATCGATGTTCAACTGCGATAATCATTCGGCTGAAATAGTAAATTGCTTGTTCATGACCCTCCACGTTTTTCTGGACTAACAACGCATCGAAAGCATGGTCCATAGCTCGAGCGTATAGCAAGAAGAGTTTTCCTATGACAGGAGGTACTAAAACCGGAGGGCTTGTGAGGTATTTCTTGATATCTTCAAAAGCACGTTGACAAGAATTGTCCTATACGAAGAAAACACCTTTCTTCATGAATCTGGGAAATGGCTAGCAACGGCCCGACAAATTGGCGATGAACCTGCGAAGTTAGGCTAGCCGTCCTTGTAGACCTCGTAATTCTCTAAGATTTTTGGGTGATTGCATATTCAGAATAGCACTCACTTTGTCAGGGTTGGGATGAATTCCGCTGGGCGTGATTACAAATACTAGGAACTTGCCACTGAAAACTCCCACAAAAGACATAGTATGATTCATTTTGAGTCGGTGAGCACATATCAACTCGAATATTATTTTCAAATCCTGTAGGTGATCTGCTTTGTGACCACTCTTGACGGCGATGTCATCTACATAGCATTCTACTGTCTTTCGCAAATACTCCTGGAATATTATGCTTATAGCACGATGATATGTGGCACTAGCATTTTTCAAACTGAAGGACATGACGGTATAGTAGTATACCCCTAACATTGTTCTGAATAATGTTTCTCCTCGTCTGGTACATCTTGATCTGGTTATATCCAGAGAAACCGTCCATAAAAGACACGTTTGAAGCCACAAGTGTTATTAATCATGACGTCTGTGACTAAGAGAGAAAATTTATCCTTTGGGCAGGCAACGTTGAGATCACGAAAGTCAATGCAAACCCGAATCTTGTTGTTCTTCTTCAATATTGGAACATTAGCAATCCAGTCAGGGAATTGTTCTTTCCGGATGAAGCCACAAGTGATAAGCTTTTTTACTTAGTCTCCATAGCCCTCATGAAATCAGGACGAAAATGACTTTGTTGTTGCTTTCCTGGCTTAGCATTTGGGCGAATGTTCAACCGGTGCATCGCTATTGGAGGGCAAGACTTGGCATGCCATTGTAACTCCATCCGAAGACATTAATATACTCCCGAATAAACGCTATTAAGTCCTGATGTTCGTTTTCTGAGATACTGTTGCTAATGAAAATTGGCTTAGGATGTGCTTCGTCATTACCCAGATCGACCTGAATGACTTCGGCCTCCGTAGGTGGTTCTTTATGTTCAAATCGCATCTCCACTATCCATTCATCTTCTGGGCCCAAGCATCAATCTCGAATGACTTCATCATCGTGTTCATCATCAATCGAAGATGTAAATGTATCCGACTTGTCTGAGGATGATTCTTGAGACGCCATATTCAGTGACATGAGCTTTGTAAATATTGCACCTACGCTAACGTCGGAGTCCCACACTGAAGAGTCTGAAGAGTGAGAAGGTAAGGAACCTTTCGCGGACTCATGTGATTCATCGGAGAATGAAGTTGGTGGTTTACCCTTAGAAACAAAGGGTCGTAGAGGAAATCGACGCCCTTTCCCATAGTTCAAACCTTGGCTTGCTTGTGGATTATATCCAGCATGTTTCATTATGTTTTGAGAGTTCCTACAATAAATATAATAGGGAATACATCATACTTCTTCTTCAGAACCCTCCCCTGAGTTTTGTGGATAGTCTCCCTTTGCCGAAGACGACAATATATTGTCCTTTAAATATGGGATGTACTAGGAAGATGGCATCTTCTTTGAAGATGAAGAGGTTTTTCGTCAAGAAATGTGAAGGTAGTGGCATCAGCAAAGGTGTATCATCGTACAAGACTGACCACACCCCGTTGCTATGCCTAGTTATGATGACTTGGGCCACAAGACAATTGAAATTTTGTGCTTCATTAACAATCGGTTGTACATCATTTACAAGGGTAGACAAATCGATGACTAAGAGTTCCTCCTCCGTCAGGTCAATGACGAATGACTCGTTAAAACCTTAAACCTTGATACGGGTTATGGTCAGCCAAGTCAATGATAAATGGCTCGTTAGTACCCAAGCTTCCATTAGCATCTAGAGTGCTAAGATCAATAACGAATGGCTCATCATCCTCATGAGTGTTAATTATTTCCTTGTAACCTTTGAGATAAATTACTGTCGACTCTTCGTTTGTTGAGCTTCATTGTCAGCCTCATTACCATCTTCTTATTCAGATTATACTAGCTTACACATGAGTGCATCATAGAAGTACGCCTCTAGGTCTTTGAAGGGATTAACGTCAGCGAACTCGGTTCTGACCTTCCCTTCATCAACGTACTTGAAACATTGATGGAGCGTAAATGGCACAATGAGATTCTCATGTATCTATGGACGTCCTAATAGAATGTTATAAGATACATCCACGTCAATAACATAGCACGTCGCTTTTGTTTGTAGATCTTCGATGCGGCATTTCAAGCAAACCTTCCACAGTGGGTTACTGCGATTGGCATTGAAACCGAGAATTATCGTGTTTGTGGCTAAAATCCAGTGCATTAGCATATTCAAAGTTTGCAGAAGACTTCTGGGGATAATGCCCAATGACGATCCCGGATCAATGTGCATCCGCTCGACTTTGTTTGGGTCGATATACCCAATATAGTATAAAGGACGATCATGTCGATTGTCCTTTAAAAGCAATCTTCTTGAGAGAATGTAATATTAGGTACATGTTGGAATGCACTATGGAAACGTGGACAATCAATAGCTACTTCTGGATCGGACGCAATCTTCGTCAAATAAGATTATGCCTGGAAAAGAGCTTCCCGTAGCACATTTCTAGTTTCTTTTAAAAGATGTAAAAGCTCATAAACACGAAGGCGAGCCAAAATATTAGCCAACTGTGCCAAGATATCAAGAGTATAAGGTTCCGCAATGCCTGATGAGATATCATGTCGTAGAGATTTGTCAAATATTGTTTGCTTAGTTTTATCTACTGTTGGTAGTACTGACGAGCTGAGCTTTCTATTAGAAGTATTGGGGTAGGTATAGAGAATTGTGGATCTTTGCCAGAAGTCTGATCATATATCTTCAAATATTGTTTGCATGTTCTCGTTGTCCCTGGTTGTGTGACATCCGCATTAGTTGCGTGTGCATTACTTTCGTCCTCCGAATTCGTTATAGCGTTAACAGGGAGGTGATCTTCTTGATCCAGGAGGATGACATTGTCAGACTTCTGCTTTTTCTTGCTAATCGACTTGAGTTCAGCTGACGGTCCACCCACTATTCATCTTGAAAGAGATCCGGGCGCACCCATATTATCTTCCCTTTCTTCAAAGTAAGAGGCACAGGACCACTAACTTTTTGTTCGGGAGGCAAATTGATAAGACTTAACTATCCTACAACAATCGGAACTACGCCATCTGGCGCTTGTACCTGAGGGAAGTCACCAAATTGTAATGACTCCATGTTGGCGATGACTTTCTTTTGATCATTGCAGAATGTAATGGTCTTGGAATCTACCGATTGCTGAATTTTATCTTTAAGCACATAGTAATGCGGTGTTGGATGGTTCACGAACCGATGATAGTCACAATACATTGACGATCTGACAGGATTTTGAAAAAAGTAAAAATGTACGAACTCCAAGTGAGCAAGAACTTGTCGTGGATGCCAATGTCTATTGTCCCTGGGGCCTCCTTGAGCATTGTAAAGAGTCGACTATTTATAGAAGAATAGCCAAGGGTAGTTATCTGTCTTTCCATGGAGACGAACTGTCCAATGGAAAGTATGTCTCCTGGATCATGCCTGGAGGAAACAGTTTTCTCAGTGGTTGTCCTACGGAATAATAACCAACAATGAACGTGGTCTACTTCTTATGCGCGAAGCAGAGCATGTTCCCTCAAAACAAGGTGAAGGTGCCACGTGAGTTGGACAGTTGTAGTTGTGTGAACTAGGAAGCGATCATGAAGGAAGTAGTAGGTTGGCGGTTGTACGAGCATGTCCACGTAATTAGCCGTTTAGATTCTTTAGAACCTTTGGCACGATTGTAAGGATAGTGGGTTTGACAGTTGTGGAGCGGAGATCTTCTCGGCAAGGATCTGCATTGTCAAGGTAGTCAAAGGTGTAAGGCGCACTCGAGACACAAGAGGTCAATATCGTCCGAGGCGCAAGACGCACTTAAGACGCACGCCCTAGCGAAACGAGACGCAAGAAAATAATAATAAAAATATACATAAATAAATTAGTAATGTAAGAAATAAAACTAAATAACATATTAAAACCAACAAAAATATGTTAAGCCATAATCAAGTGAATTAGCAGAACAGCAATAGCACTCAACAGAACTAACAAGAATTTGTATTCTTCCTACCATACTTCTAGTATATTTTAGTTTTTCAAGTTCAATTGTAGCCAACTTTGACAACCGTGGAAATGCCTACCTCCCACTTGTATGAGGTAAGGGCTATCTCCTCGCCTCAAAGTTTTTTGTAAGAAAAAACATATAAGGCGCGTCTTAGGTGCGCCGGGTGAAAGACGTCTCGTCTAGTGAGGTGGGAGGTGCAGATGTTGCGCCTTGCTGCGAGGCACGCCTTTTACTACATTGTGCATCGTTCCGCTGGAGCATAAGGAACACAACTTTTTCATTGATGAGCGAGAAGTGGAAAGCTCTTTCTTCGTAGAGAAAAATAACTTCTCGTCCTTCGAACTAGATTTAAGTAACACTTTTCGAGGATTATCATTCATTATGATTCATACCTCTTCGGTTTTCGTGAAATGAAAGTTACTAATTGTGCTGACGAAGTTGCCAAGTCGAGGCATTAATAATGATGCCTTCAGTAGGAATGGTCATTTCCACTGGTTGCTTGCTCACGGAAGAAATATGCATTATATACGTCTTTTTACATAGAAGAAGGATAGCCTTTTCGTCAGGTGTCGGAGATAAAAATGAGTAGCTTTACAAATGTTTTGCTGCCCAAGTAACCTCTAGCAGAGCCATATCTTGGGAATACACGATAAGGAAAGAGATTGCAGCTTCTTGGGCTAACTTGATCGCTGGACAATCTGTCCGCTACAGTACTTATTTGTCTACTATTTTGTTGCTTCCACTAGTCACATTATTTTTGGGATACACTTTTCATGCTTCTACATCGAACTAGACGAATCTAAATAACCCTCCGTGGATGATATTCTCCCGATACTTATCCATCTTTCGGGAGGTTACTGGTGTTATTCATCCGTGACGTTGTTTCGGGATCACGAACCGGTTGCCACAACAGACCCTGGATGCCTCAGCCTGCTTGATTTGCTTGACGCGAAGACTCGGATCTTGTTGAGAGACTTCTATGTAACGAACAGACGTAAATAGGGCAACAACCCCATGTGCTTCGTCAAGGAATTGTTTGTCACCGCCATCGTCGCCCATCATTGGTTCCTACGATGCCTCTAAACATCTCGAGGCTCTGATACCACCTGACACAACAGAGAAACATCGTTCGTTGGAGCCAATGACTCAAGATAGCGAGGACTTGTACCTCAATTCTCAACAATGAAAAACATAATAGGTAAACTCCCATTGACAATTTAAAAAGTCTAGTTTTATTAACCAAAGCATTTCTTCTCCTTACTACAAACTCTTTTTGTAATAATGAAGTTACTTAAGGCCTAAGAAAAAGAACCCAACAAGATATATATGGGAAAATACACAAAGATATGAACATTTCTTCCAAAACTATCTAAAAAATCGTCCCCAAAATGACCGAAGCAGCCCCCTACCCAACTGGGCTTGCTTGACACAGAATTTCGGGTTTTCTTGAGCCTGGGTTTGCAGGAACCCAAAATTCCAACAGTATTGCGAGATGGCCTGTTGTGGCCCGATTTTAGCTGGTGGCATCAGGCCCAGTTTGGGCTGGCTACATCGGAGACCTATTTGGGATGGTTATCTAGCCTGGTGCCTTTTTGACTTATTCAAGATCTTCTACATGTTTCCATTAGAAGATTATGTTGGGTATCCAGCTTGATGCCAGGCTGGAGAAGTCTGGGAGGTCAGTGACGAGCTCAGGAAGGTCAATGACGAGCGTCGTTCCAAGCTTAGAAGCTCGGGAGGTCAAAGGAATAGACAACGACTAACGAGTATGTAGTGGTGGTACGTACTGTGGGTGGAGGTACACCGCCAGAAGCACATCGCCTCATTAGCGATACATATCTTATTCCGAAGTTAACTACCGCCAGAGTGGCGGTACACTATCAGGGTTTATGCGTCACATGGCGGTACGTACCGCGAGGTTGGCGGTACATAATGGCGGTACATAATGCCAGGATGGCAGTAAGTACCTCCAACGGGATTTAAGGGGATCCAACGGTTCGGATCACTTCAGATTTTAAAGTTTTGGGGGGATGCCTATTTGTAAGTGTCTAAAACCTAATTAGAGGCAGTCTCAACATAGGAAAGGGTCAAAGAGTTTCATCATTTTTCTAAGAGTTCGACGACTATTACGGTTCTTCAAATTCAAGAAAGAGGTTTTAAATATTTGTCCTCTTCTATGTCAGGGATTGAGATCGTCATCATCGTATCGGTAGGCAACCATTACTAAGTGCCAGTGGATAACTATTACTAGGTAAGGGATCCCTTGTAAGATGTTGGAGTTTTAAGTGATCTATATTTGTATTTTCTTTCTCTTGAGAAGTGTAAGGGACTTGCCTCTTAGGTTAAGAGAGTCAAGGAAAAATATTGTAATTGCAATCTTAGTGAATAAAGATTAGGACTTGTCGAGTGGCCCTAACTACCACACAACGTGTGTGATACTTCTTTGTTTGTCTTCGTAGTTTCTCGCGGTTCGTGTCTTTGTCATGGGTGATCTACACTTTACGCTTCCTCCATATGACTTTTTTCTAATAAAGTGGTGTCAAACGACTTGGTATGAGGAGGATGAAGGTATGGCCATGGCTACGAAGAAGATCTATTCATGCATGGTGACCCTCACAGGGAGCAACTGAATGATTTAGAAGGCAAAAATGGAGGTCATCTATTGCATTGCATGGTCATTTACAAGGCAACAATACAAAGCCAAAGGGTGTAGGGAAAACAAAACTTGGATAAGAAAAACAATGGATTCATCCGCCAATGGTTGAAAATTTTGGTATTTCATCACGTCTTAACAGAGAGTTTGTCAGAAAGGTTTTGGAAGAAGTTACAATCTTTGAAAGAAGTAACAATCCTTGTACAAGCAGAAGTCGACGGGTAACAAGTCTTCCCTTATACAACAACTTTATCCCGGAAAATAAACGGAGGGCACCTCGGTAGCACAACATTTAGACGAGTATCGTTAACTAGTTGTCGGCTATGAAGATGACTCTGGACAATGAGCTTCGTGCTATGCTTCTACTTTTGTTGAGTTCTCTTTCGTGTTGCTAAGTAACTTTGTTCGAGGTGAGGTCATTTAGATGGACTTGGTCAAAAGTAGTCTACACAAGGAACTCCGGTATAAGCAACAAGAATCATCGCAGTCAAAGTCTCCCATATTTGCTTTTGAAAGAAAGGGAAAGCTCAGGTCCCATGCAAGGACAAAAGAGAGTTATTAGGATTATTTGAAGGTGGATCGCAAAGAATGTTGCCATTATTGTGCTTTGAATCGGAGCTACAAAAGGAGCTGCTAAACATTGAATGATGAGAAGTGAAAGGAAAGAAAGAAAAGTTGAAGGATGTAACAATTTTGGTCGACAGGGATCTCATCATTGCACCGACCAAGGCGTTGACTCTTATAATATGTATCATAACCAAAACTGGGTTTGGAGTCTTTGGACACATACCGTCTTATCACGCTACGCTATGGAAGGAGCTCTTTACAACATACCACGTCAAGTTTAGATGAGTGAAGATGGACGACAAGGGGACAACGGGGGTTGTTAGCTTCAGTAATATGCACTTGGGGACCAAGTTTACGCAGAAGCTTGTAAGATTCGACATGTATCGAGATTATGCTTCAAACTGGTATCAGTTAGGACGCTATGCAATTATGGATGCCACAACATGTTCAGGAACAAGGATTTAGTGCTTATGAGGGATTCTGAGATGGTGGATTGAAGAATATTGTGTTGCGATATGTATAAGCTCTAGCCACTAAGTTGTACGGGGGAGTCGCTTCATCAGATGAAGGCTTGACAAGTGCATAAAGTTGTTGGTGATCAAAGGGTATCTCCCAGGAAAGACCTTCAGAAAACTTGAGGAATGAGGTCTCGATACGTCTCCAGGTGACAATAACTGGAGGTGTGGTGGATCTTGGGATCATTCTGTTAGGATGTTGACAGCTAGTAGCTCTCCGGGTGAGAGTTTCTCTAAGAATCCTTGTTCGACGTCAGGAGGGGTGTAGAAGCTTCATGGAGCAATGACGATTTCAGCAATCGAAAGACAGAAAGAGATCATAAGGAGCAGCCAACTCAAGTGACGACAAAGACATCTCGATTGTGCACCTCACAGGGAGATGTGAACCTTCAATGGTGTGCAACATACATTGACATATACTACTTGAGGATGCAGATATACAGGAGAACCTTTATGTCAAATATGATGGTTAGTAGGTTCGGGATATATTTGAACAATACGTGTACTGCACGATTCACTTGGTTGGATCATCCACGGAGGAGAAAATAATTCAGAATAGGAACATATTCCTGTGACAGACAAAAATTGGGAGCACACAACCAAGACTAGCAGTGAGGCTAATCAGGGACTTTGATCTTGAACAAGTCTTCAATCTTGGAGATACCTCATTGAATCAGAATATGCTACGCATGGCAGTTAGTATCTACTTAGTGGTCAAACAACTCGGAATAGAGGTTGCATGTAATGGGCAGCATTCTAAGGAATGTGAGGTTGATGATGGTAAGAAGAAAGAATTATGTCATAAGGAGTCATGGGGAGCAATACCCTCTTATCAGACTAGAGAGGAAGTTTGTTCGTTATCTATCTCGCTTCGAGGTTGGAGAAGCAGTCAGGGAGGTGGGTGATGATCACCGTTCGAGGAGGAGAAGCTTGGGAAGGTTGGTGATGAGCGTCGTTCGAAGAGAAGCTCGGAGGTTAAAAGAGTTAATAATGTATTGGGGGTAAGTACTGGCAGTATGTACCACAGGGTGCTAGTACACTGCCAGAAGCACATGTCATACTAATGGTACATAACCCAATCTAGTAGTACGCATCAAGAGAGTGGCAGCACATTGCTAGGGTCTGTGTCACACTGGTGATACGTACCACGAGATTGGCAGTAAATACCGTCAAGTTGGCAGTATGTACCACCGGGCTGGAAGTATGTATCTCCAATAATTTTAGGACGATTCTTTAGGATCTGATTTTTCAAACCGTTCCAAATTATAGGGTTTTGGGGAAATGTCTATTTATAAGCATATAAAACCTAATTGGAGGCGAATATCATCATAAAAGAGGGTTCCAGGAGTTCTACCATTGTTCTAAGAATTCTACAGCTCTTAAGATTCTTTCACCTCAAGAAACAGAGGTTCTGAAGGAGCCCGAAGGAGCCCGTCAATATTCAAGATTGTCACCATCATGTTGGTGGGCAACCATTACTTAGATGAGAGATTCCTTATAAGGGGATGGTTTTTCTTAGCAATCTCTATTTGTATTGTCTTTCTCTTAAGTGCAAGGGACTTAACTCTTGGGGTAAGGGTGTTAGAAGAGCCCTTATAACTGCAATCTTATTGAATAAAGATTTGGGACTTGTCCGGATGGCCCTAGCCACCATTGTGTGATACTTCTTAGCTTGACCTCGCAGATGATCATGGCCGGGTCCTTGTTGTGGGTGATCTACACACTAAGCTTCCATCGCCACCGAGTTTTTTGCAGCAAATTGAACTTGGTAGTTTGTGTGGTCGGGTCTTTGTTGTGTGTGATCTACTACGATCTACGCCTCCATCGCACAAGTTTTTCATAGCAGATTAAACTAGGTAATGTATGTTGATTGTGTGGCTTGTTGATCATTCTTCCTTTTAATGGATACCTATAAGTTTATGGTTCTCACCACAATGACCCTCGAGACGCTCATGGACAAGCTGATGACTCACGAGCTAGATCTCAAGGAATTCGAAGATTCCACGCCGAAAGAAAAGGCGATTACATTCAAGGCACATCACAAGAAGGTCTCCAACTGTTACTCCGACGACTATGAATTTCAAGATGAAGAAGTTGTCCTGATCACCAGGAACTTTAGAAAAAATTTGAAGTTCGAGAGATCAAAGGAGTACAACGACAACAGTGATGAGGAACCTGTGTGCTACAACTGTAAGAAAACAGGACACATAAAAAGGGATTACCCAACATTAAAGAAAGGGAATCGCCAAGATCGTTCATCTAGAAGGACATCATCAAGGAAATACGCAGATACTGATACAAGTATCTGGCATGAGAGTGAAGCTAGTGAATCTGAGGAAGAAGAAAAGCCTCGAGACACGACAAATCTTTGCTTCATGGATCTGACTGATCGGTAACTAATAAAAATTCCTACGATGATTTTACATTTGATGAACTAGATAATGCTTTCAGTGATTTCTTGAGGATTTTAGAAAGCTTAGAGATAAGTACAAACATGCTAGGAAAGATATTCAATCCCATCAGACTTAAATAGAAAGACTTACGTCTCTATTAAATAACGTAAAGGATACTTCTACTTATAATGATTCAGATGAGATACCCAGACTTAAGCTTAGTTTTTATGAGGCACTTGACAGTATTGACAAGAGCTCTCAAGAGAATGGTAAACTTAAAGAGAAACTCGAATCAGAGAAGAAGAAATATTGTATTGTTGTTCGTAGAATAGATGCTTTAACTGCCAAATATGATGAAGTTTATGCTACCTCTAAAAGATTATAGATTAGATTGGGTAAACAGGTTAAACAACCCACTACCCAACCTAACATGAGATACGTAGTTAAACAAGTGAACACACACAGCTGGATATTCACAAGCAAACCAAATGTTTCACACAACCATGCATGCAGAACACAACATACCACATCACATTATCACAGAACACATCATATAGCTGCACACAATCATGCATTGTACTATAGATATCTACGAAAATACAAAATACTGCTTCACACAATTATATCTATCATACTGCATCTAGTATCAACTACACTGCTATATCTAACTACTGTGGTAAGAAATGACACATACCTAGATTCTGTAAAACTAGAAAATTAGTATATATGAATGTTTATGCATGGGTACCAAAGACTAACAGAGCTGGACCCTCAAGGAAGTGGGTACCAAGGGTTACATCAACAACTCGTTTTGTAGGTGGAACCTCCTTCTCATGCTATAAGTAAGTGAATACTCGATAGTAGTTGCTCACGACATATGACTGGTGATGCTAACTTATTTGCAACGCTATCTTTGAAGAAAGAAGGATGTGTCTCCTTCGGTAATAATCTCAAAGGATACATCATTGGTAAGGTAATGTAGGTATTCCTCCCTATCCAATTAAAAAAGATGTTTGTGTAATGGAATTAAAACATAACCTACTCAACATCAATCATCTAGGTGACCATGGTTATGGTATTAACTTCGTGAAAGACAAATGCTCTATCTATGAAAGATCTACATGTAATATCATTTTTTAAGGTATTAGGGAAGACAATATATATATATTCTATCTTTCGAAGAACACTAACAATGCAGGCAGATATCTATACGCCAACAAAGATGACAGCTGGCTATGGCATATGGGTTTAGGACATGCAAATATGGATACTATTGCAAGACTATCCACAAAGAAGCTAGTAAGAGGTTTACCGAAAATTATTTTTAAGAAAGATATAGTATGTGTTGACTGTGAAAAGAATAAAGTTACTAAATCTTCTTTTAAGTCAATCAACGATGTTATGCCGCCAAAAGCAAGGGATATCGGGTATTCAACAAGCATTCACTGACTGTTGAAGAATCAATCAATGTCACATTTGATGAACTCAACAATCAAATACCAAACGACAGTGACGACGAAGATGTCAGACCAACAACCAACAAGGCTCCTGAAGATACAACCAGCACAAGTTATCTGGAAAGTCTGTCCAAGAGATTGAAATTCTCTACAGATCATCCAGAAAACTTGGTAATAGGTGATTTATCAAAAGGTGTAAGTACATGCTCTTCAAATAGAGATATCATTGCAAATGTTTCTTTCATTTCTGAGATAGAACCTAAGAACATAGGAGAAGCTTTCACTGGTGAATTTTGGATTTATGCTATACAAGAGGAACTCAACCAGTTTGAACATAATCAAGTTTGGGAACTCGTTCCAAGACCTAATATTATCTGATCATTGGTACTAAATGAGTTTTTCGAAGTAAATTAAATGAGAATGATTAAGTCACACACAAAAAACACGTCTCGTAACTCAAGGTTACAACCAAGAGGAAGGTATTGACTACAATGAGACTTATGCTCATGTTACTAGACTAGAATCTATTCGAATGCTTTGTGCTTTGTAAGTTTTCATAATTTTAAACTTTTTCAAATGGATATCAAAAGTGTTTTCTTAAATGGCTTTATAAAAGAAGTTTTTGTTAAGCAATCCCTGGTTTTGAAGATTTCAAATACCCTGACCACGTATTCAAGTTACGAAAGGCTATAAAGTTACGAAAGGCTATATATGGACTCAAACAAGCCCTACGAGCTTGGTATAAGCACCTCAGCTCATTTCTACTTGAAAACGGTTTTTCAAAAGGAAAAGTTGATACTACCAAGTTTATAAAATCTATTGATGATTATATGATATTAGTGCAAATATATGTAGATGATATCATATTTGGATCTACTAATGAGATGCTATGTAACGAGTTTGTTAAGTGTATACAGAGTGAATTTGAGATGAGCATGATGGGGGAACTCACATTCTTCTTAGGATTGCAAATCAAGTAAGATTCACAAAAAACTTTCATTAATCAAGCTAAGTACACGAAGGATTTGCTCAAAAAGTTCGACATGGACAATGCAAAACCTATCGGAACTCCAATGGCAACATCAACTAAGCTTGACCTTGATGAAAGTGGTAAACCTACAAACGTACGTAAGTATTGAGGTATGATTGGTAGTTTGTTATACCTAACTTCTAGTCGCCCAGATATCATGTTTTATGTATGACTCTGCGCTAGATATCAGGCAATCCTAAGGAATCACATCTATACGCAGTTAAGCGTATCTTCTGATACCTTAAAAGAACTTTATTGGCAGGCTTATGATATCCCAGAACTACGTCCTTTGACCTTATTGTTTACTCGGATGTTGATTTTGCTGTATGCAAAGTCGATCGGAAAAGTACCAGTAGCATATGTCATTTCCTAGAAAAGTCTCTAGTCTCCTGGTTTAGCAAGAAGCAAAATTTTGTTGCATTATCAACAACCGAGGCTGAATATATCGCCGCATGACGTTGTTGCGCACAAATTTTGTGGATGAAGCAAACCCTAGAAGACTTTGATCTGCACTACAAGAATATTCCTATTTACTGTGATAACACTAGCACTATTAATCTCACTAAAAATCCAATATGCCATTTACGCACTAAACATATAGAAATTAGACGTCATTTTCTTAGGGACCATCAACAACACGGAGATAAATGTTTAGAATTTGTTGACACAGAACATCAATTAGCAGACATCTTTACTAAATCTTTAGCTGAAGATCGTTTCAACTTTATACTTCGAGAATTAGGAGTTCTCGATTCTCATAAAATATAAAAATATAAGTCGCTTTAAATTCTTATTCAATCTAAGTTCTTCAAAGTTCTGATTATTTTGGATACAAGTCGAAAGGGCCCTTCTGTCAACAAGGTGTAAATAACCTTAAGCAACACGGTACTTAAGTGTCCTCGGACCACCGCTAGCTGAGATCCGACCCCTACAGCTACTCCAAGATAATCCGACTCTACGAGAATTTATGATCTGATAAAGCTCATTTAGCACTTATTTTTATATATTATATCAAGTAAAGAAATCAAATTATCGAATAAAGTTGACATTGTAGTCCCGATTCATAATGGAACCGAATTCGGACCGAACTCGGTCGCATTATTCTAGAATATTCATCTAGTGACCGTCTTCCTAATTAAGGTTTTGATGTTCTATAAATGCATCTTTTCGTTTTTTTGGTTAAACCTTCAGACCAACAAAAAACTACATCCTCCTCTTAAAAATCCTAGTTTTTCTCTCTTCCTTCTCTCATAAATTTCTTTCATTCTCTCCGTGGCTCCTAAAAGGAAGTTAGAAACCTCCAATGATCCTCTGTTTTGTCCCATTATGCCAAACATTGGCAAATTCGATAGTTTTCTCTTCAGAAACCTAGAAAATTCCAATGAATGGTTTAATGATTTCTCTAAACGCAACATATGTTCTCGCAATCCTATTCACTTTCTCCACTACAACGACTACCTATCTGTTTTTCAAAACTTTTAATTTGCAGAACTTGTTGCAACACGTTATCGTAGTTTTCTGAATGTTGTACGCATGTTTTATTGCAACTTAGCATATGACAACGGCACCATTTCATCAAGAGTACGTGGTATTCATATTGAATTTGACGCAAATGACTTGGGTGAAATCCTACGCAATCCTGCTGAAGGTGGATCCCACGTCAATATTACTCAAGTTCAATTTGAAGACGACGTTACTCTGGAAACTTTCAAAAACCATCTTTATGCCCTATATATATGTCCACACGGACTTTTCTATGCTAGGTATCTGAAAATTATTTCTATGAAATGCATCGCATCATTTTCTCTATGTTTCTACCTAAGAACATTTACCATGATTAAGTTTCTTATTTAAAAATGTCTGCTCTATATCATCTGCATTTCTCTATTCTGTTCAATCTTCCACATACCATCATATCACAAATGGTTCAATGTCGCAAGAAATGGCATCCATTACTTTACGTCATGTACTTGCCAACAATTTTTTGTTTCTTTGATATTCCTCTTGACACATGTCCACATCTTGATGATCCACTATCTCTCAATCGAGTTCGTAAGGATTGAGCCCGCACTTCTTTTACTATATAACTCGTCCTCCAACTCCAACACACACCCTGCTGATTCACCTACTACTGAGCCATCGGCCACCTTGGAATCTATCATCACTCTTTTGCGTGATCGTTTCAAAATGGAAGACGAACGCTATCGTGCTTTCGATTATCGCCAGACACCCCAGACTTAGGCTCTTGGAAACACTTTGATGGATATTCAGTATACTCTTTCTCAGCATCCAGCCAAACCATTTCTGATCCTCATTTCTGATCCTCAGAGATCCCAATCGATCATGTTATCGCATTGATCATGCTCATGTTCAGAGATACTTGGATCCAGCCGACGCATTCTATGATCCTAATAGAACAGTTGAACCTAATGATGATAATGAAGATGACCACTAGATGTTACGGTAGACTTTTTAAGCGTTAAGCTTAGTTTAGACTGCTCTACTATGATGTTCTCAGTTCACATCACTGTTAGAAAAAAATTGGTTTTCAAAACTCTATTTATGCTTTTTGGTTTAAAACTAGTTGTCTGAATTCAATAAATGCAATGTTATAAACATTTGACATAAACTGTTGGTTATTATATATGTATTATTTCACTCTCTTGTTTCCTTGTCAATCATAATCCTCCACCAATTTCGGAAGAGCACATCATTTCGATCAAATGACAACGGGAAAGAGAACATGAGAAGAACATAATACTTGGATTCTTGACAACATTGTTCCACAAGTTGCGGGGGAGCTATGCACATCCAAGACTTGCAGTATCATTCATAGTTTGTCAATTATCAAAATGGAAGAGATTAATGGCCCATTCAGTCTCATTTAACTTAAGTTTGATAATTAACTAAACCATATTTCGATATGTCGTGATATGATACAAACTGAAGACTCAACAATGTTGCGACGACTGCTGGTTGTACTGTGTCTTTTTGTATTTCTTTTTTGTAATCTTTTACTTTATTTTAGTATAGGACTTATGTACGTCGAGTCGCACTGGCATAACTCAAGTCCACTCAAATAGCTTGAAACTCATCCACCAAATCAAACCAAACTAGTCATACAAAAACCCAAAACCCTACTGAAATAAACTAACCGAATTTTGGCCGAACTCAGTCAGTCTATTTTGGAAAAATGACCAGTTGTGAAATCCCTGATTTTGTGGCCTCCAACGTTCGAATTATTTAAATTTTCATACCGAATTCTGGCCGAACTCGGTTTAAGAATAACCTATAAATAGGCATGGATTTTCACATCCAAATCATCCCATCTTCTCTTCATCTTTCTATCATATAGTGAGCTATACCCTGAGCCTTAAACCTTCTCATCTCCAAGATCAACTCCCTAGTCTTCTAAGTGCCAAGTGCGATCTTGGTTTAGAAGTCTATCAGAGTTGTAAAAGCTTGGTTCAGCAAGTTTTCTCTCTAGCCGTGAAGTTGCAAGCCTTCGTATCAAAACTTGTAGTTGTAAAGAAGTGGCAAGCCTTCGGATCAAAGCTTAGCTTGTGATTCACTATTGGTGATTATAGTGGATAAAAATCCGAGCAAGAGTTCTCGGGACTAGACTAATCCTCTCAGAAAAAAACCAGTATACATCGCGGTGTTTGCGTTTGCTCTCTTTCCCTTACTGCTCTACTTTATTTATTGTTATTAGTTGGTAGTTGCCTTTACTTTGCTGTATATTTTCAATTGGATAGATTATTCCGTTGCACTCTATTCACCCCCCTCTTGAGTTGTATCATGGTCTACACTTAACTCTTGGGGTAAGGGTGTTAGAAGAGCCCCTATAACTGCAATCTTATTGAATAAAGATTTGGGACTTGTCCGGATGGCCCTAGCCACCATTTTGTATGATACTTCTTAGCTTGACCACGCAGATGATCATGGCCGGGTCCTTGTTGTGGGTGATCTACACACTAAGCTTCCATCGCCACTGAGTTTTTCGCAGCAAATTGAACTTGGTAGTTTGTGTGGTCGGGTCTTTGTTGTGTGTGATCTACTACGTTCTACGCCTCCATCGCACAAGTTTTTCACAGTAGATTAAACTAGGTAATGTATGTTGCTAGTGTGGCTTGTTGATCATTCTTCCTTCTAATGGATACCTATAAGTTTATGGTTCTATTTCTACTATAATTGTATAACCTTGGAACCGAGAGGATAGTAACCGCGGGCAGGCCACAGGCCGCAGCGGACATAGCGGTCGGACGCAGACACCTTCCGCAGCACATCGATGAGCATCCCGACGGCATAATCCGCCGAGTCGTCCGCAAAGACTTCGCCGGCGTTGGTGACGGCAATTCCCCTCCTCCTGCACTCCTCCATGTCGACATGGTCGACTCCGGCGCTGGTGGCCACCACCAGCTCGAGGCTCGGTAGGCTGCGGATGGTGTCGGTGTCGACTGGGGAGGGGCCCGAGGTGAGGATGACCCTGACCGAGCGGGCGTGGGAGGAGAGGAATTCCCCGATTGGGAGGGGAGATTCCCAGGGTTTCAAGAAGTGGAAGTTTTTTTGGGAGAGGGAGGAATACAAGCTTGGGAAGATAGGGCAGACAAGGAGGACCAGCTTCTCTTTTTCTTCCTCTTTGTTGTTTGACGCCATTTCAAGAAATGGTTGGTCGATGGTTGTAACGAGACTGAGGACGACGACATTTGGGTTTTGAGTTTTCGTCGAAGTGATGGAACCGCCGGCGCGTCAGTGTCGTATTTGATGTTGACGTAGTTGGGCTGGATTGCCCACCGCTGGTGGGTTGGGCCTCAATTATAAGGCTCCATGGGTAACTTAACTTTGGTTACGGCCGAGAATATAGTTAATAGTTCAAATATTAGTCCACTAATAGTGAAATATCAAAATATAATTATTTTATATACAATCATGGCTTCGTCTCTTAGTATCATGAGAACTAAAATTCGGAATGAAGAATTAGTTAAACATGACATCACTAGGTTTGCTATCACTTTTTTTATTTGGATTACATCCTTAAACACCATTTGATTTTAAACGGATGATCAATACAGAAAGAATGCATGAAGGAACACTATGTGAAACTGAATCTCAAAGATAGAGACAATGACTGAGTTTCGATTTCATGCAAAAATACTTATAAATAAATTTAAAAAGAAAAAGATGATTATAAAATATTATAAACTTAAAATACAATAATTCTCTTTAACTTTATTATATTTTCTAATAGGTCCCTTAAATATTGTTAATTGCTTTAAACTCCTTTAAATCATTGGAAAACGTAGTTACAAGTCCTTCCTTCATTTCTCCAGAAGAGAACTACATATCTCGTGGGTTAGTCTCGTAAAAGATCATATTACCGTCATCTTCCTCCTTATTTTATCTCAAACACAAAGCATCTCCAACACTCTCCTCCTGCTTTTTCCATCACAATATCCTCCCACCCCTCTCCTCCTCCCTTGACTTTCCTTTATCCTCATTCACCTCTCATTTCATTTCTTATTATTTATGTATTTTGTAGAAAAGGGAGGTTATTGGATGTGGGAAAATGACTCCTTGTTCGAAAAACAACCAAGAAGTGTGTCGATCAATCGATGGTAAATTTGACTAATTTTATATAATAAGCATGGCTAAATCCTTGCTTTTGACATTAAGGTAATTAGGACTATTAATATTTTTCTAGCTAAGATATTCACCTTTTGACATATATATATATATATATATATATATATATATATATATATATATATATATATATATATATATATATATATATATATATATATATATATATATATATATATATAATATATAAATTAGGATATATGAAAATTTTCTTTAAAAAGTTCATTCTCCTTATTCTTATGGACTTCAAGGCCCCTATGAATTTAAATTTTGCTCGTGGATTAGCACACTGCCTATAATCTCAGAAAACTACACCACGACTTTAGTAGAAAAGAGGGAGGGAGGCTACAAGGATTATTAGGGACATCTGAGTTTCGATTCCATGCGATAAATAATAATAAATTAATTTAAAATAAGGTGATCTAAACTTAAAATACAATCAAGTCTCTTAATAATGTATTTCTAAATAAGTCCCTTAAATATTGTTAGTGCTTAAACTCCTTTAAATCGTTGGAAAACGTTGTTATAAGTCCCCAATCATTTCTCGCAAGAAGAGAATTATCTTATCGCTTGGGTTAGTCATGTAAAAGACCATATTATCATCATCTTCCTCCTTATTTTATCTCCAACCCAAAGCATGTCCAACACCCTCCTGTGTTTGCCATCACAATATTCTCCCACTCCTCTCCTCCACCCTCGAATTTCCATTATCCTCATTAACCTCTCATTTTATTTCTGCATCAAATTACCTCCCTTTTAATAGAAAAATGACTCCTTATTTGAAAAAACAACCAAGAAGTGTGTCGATAAGTCGATGGCGAATTTGACTAATTTTATGTAATAAGTCAAGCATGGATAAATCCTTGTGTTTGAGATTTTGGTACTTAGGATTTTTAATATTTCTTCTAGCTAGTATATTACACTTTTTTGAACTTGAATTAGGATATATAAAAAATTTAAAGAATTCACTCTCCTTATTCTAGGTGGACTTCAAGGCCCATGTGAATTAAGGTTTCTCTCATGGATTCACGCACTGTCTATGACTTCAAACAATGAGCAGGAGACTTTAGTCCATGACCTCGAACAACCATGCGATGACTTCATGCAAAATAATTATCTTCATCTAGTGACATCTTGACGCACGAATTTCGATGAACTCCACTCCCCAATGTCTTCGTTGTCATTCTTGTTTCGCTTTTGGAGATTTTCTATTCGAGGTTATTCCCCACATTAGATGGTTTTATGGCTTCCTTCAGTTTCGTCAAGAATCTTTGCATCGCCAATATTAGGTTCGCGTTCACACCATCGTCCTTGTCACTCACCCACCACCATCCCATCGACCACATTCTGTCAACCTTCAACATCACCTTTAATCATTATTGTTTTCCCCTCCCATACTTGATTCCATGTCATGCCTTGTCATCACCATCCTCATATAATCCCTGATCATCTCCTCGAGTCCACCATCATTTCATCCATCAAACAAGATTTAAAACTCTCACTCCCCTCCATTAAATACCACATCACTATTAGTGCCTTGTCGATGATCTCCTATAGTCGTTGTTCCAAAACCTACATATGATCTTAGTGTGTGAGGATTGCCTCATAGTATCGATATTTTTATATGAATGCATGTATGTATTTTACTGTATTAGATTTCTCCTAGTTCATGTTACGGTATTTTGGCTCGTTTATCGAGTTATCAGATTTTTGTGATTTTGGTATGATAGCCAATGATATTATATTTTTGTGAGGCGGGTCCTTAAGCATCGATATTGTACCATGGCGATGATAATAAATTTATGATATTGATGTAGTTCATGGTTTCTCAAGATTTCCTTATTTTTCGAGCATTGAGGGTCACACGAGCTGTCACTACCACATTTCCAGATTAGAACATTATTGTAATTTTTCCTGTTTAATTTAATTATGTAAATAATTAGTGTGTTGAGTTTATTAAATAATTAGGAGGTGTTCTTGATGTTAGGTTTTAGTTAAACCCTAGAGACTCATTAAGTCTAACCCTAATGACTAAACCCTAATTTGTAATCTAGTTTCTAGTGAAACCCTAATTTTTATTTTAGATTTAGATTTAAAAACCTTAGAAATGACTAAACCCTAATTAATTAATTTCTTCATGGCTAAACATGAAGGGTCAATTAAACCCTTGCATTTGAAACCCTAACCCTAGCCCTATATAATGAAGGAAAGCCTCCCTCAACTCTTTTCCTTCATGAAGAAAGCCAAAACCTACCCTCCTTTAGAAAAACCCTTTCCTTCCCATTAAATTTCAGAATTTCAAACCCTAGAAGTCCATTTCCTCCTCCATCAAAGGGAATCAAGGAGCTTGGACCAAGAAGACTTGGAGAAAGAGAACCTTCATTGGGAAACCATCTCCCAATATGTGAGAATCCGGATTTAATCCATTTTAATTCTGTTTTTCGTTATTGTTGGCCATTAGGAACCCACCAAATTGGTTTGGATTTCGATTTTAGGGTTTCTACATGGAGATTTAGGAGAGACTAGGGTTTGGTGTACATTCGGGTGTTTTTTCCCAAATTTCAGGAACCCTAATCCTAGGAATTTTATGTAGGCATGATTACATCTCCTACCTATAGTCTAGATCTCGATTTTTAGGGTTTTGGATTTAGGTTTCTGGAGTTCTCGATGTGGAATCAGTTTTGGGGGGTTTTTTACTGTGCAGTCGGGTTTGAGAAGACACTGTGTGTTTTGCAAGTGGGTGTACAGTGTCGTAGGGGTTGTGCAGTTTTGGGTTCTAGTGTCGAATGTTAGGGTCTATTTTATGTATCAGTATTTTGAAGTATCTGTGTGTATCGACAGTGGGAAGAGGGATGAGGTTTCTGTGTAGAGTCAGATTTGGCAGTGTGTAAAGGCTTTGTATCAGTGTGGGCTAGTGACTGTTATGTTAGTCTCAGTTTTCACTACTGTGAGTTTGTGTGTGAGTAATATTGTATTAGTGTCGAGTTCTTGTGTATCAAGTGTTTCAGTGAAAGTTCTATGTGCAGAATATATCAGTGTGATTTGGGGATTGTGAATAGGGTGTATAGATTAGCTGATACTGTATATCAGTAGGTTGGAGTCGGGTTTTGTGAGTGTGTTCTGTGTGTCAGTGAGTGCCTGTGTATATCTGTGTGTGTGAGCAGTCAATTTCAGTGAGGGAGTTTAGTTATGAGTTAACATGTGTGTCAGTGCCTGTGTTAGGGGTTAAGAGAGGACAGTTCAGTGTCTCGGTGCCTGTGTGTGTGAGTTGTTCCTGTGTGTGTGGTGATCAATGAAACTCTGTGTATCAGTATGTATCAGAACCAATGTATATCATGTGTCTGTGTGTGCCTGTGTGAGAACTGAGTGTATACTTGCCTATGTGTCCCAGTGAACTGTGTGTGCCTATATGAGAACTGAGTGTATACCTGCCTATGTGTCCCAGTGAACTGTGTGTGCCTGTGTGTATGAGAACTGTCTGTGTATCAGTGTGTTAGTTCCAGTGTGTATGTGTATACCTGTGTCTGTGTGTATCAGAATCTGTGTACCTGAGTGTTAGATACCTGAGTGTGTGTGTGTATTCAGTGTGTAGCTATGTATGAGTGAGCAATAAGTTGTGTGCAGTAGTTCTGTGAGTTTGTGTATGAGTGAGCAGTTGAGCTGTGTTAGGGAGAAAGTATCAGTGAGTTGGTAGTTTTAGTGTAGATTCAGTAGCAGTGTAGGATTGTGATAGTGTTATGTATCAGGGAATTTGTGAACTTTGAGTACTTAGGTTCATGAATGATGGGTTGTGAGTTGAGTTCCCAATGTGCTTTGAGTGGAATTTAGGAAGTATCACAGTATTAGTTTTGAGTGTCAGTTCTGTGTGTGAGTGTCTACCTGTGTGTGTGAATGCCTGTGTGAATACATGTGTGTGTGTGTGCCTGTGAGGCATGTCTGTGTGTGTATCAGTGAGAAGATAGGGGGTTATGTATCAGTAGGCTAAGTACTGTGCCAGTTTCAGTGAGTGTAGCTGGGTGTGAAGTCTGAAAGGTTTTAGACTGAGAAACTGTGAATGGGTCATTGAATCAGAATCTAGGATCAATGTATTATGAAGAGATTATGGTATTCTCTGTGAAACTAAGTTCAGGTGTAGGATTAGGTGAGGTGATACATGTATCAGTGTGATAGAGTATCAGTGTTATTATCAGTCAAGTGTGTGTGTGAGTGTTGTGTATCAATGTTTCCCTCATGGAGTATTCAGGTACTAGCAGTGATGAGTTGGGTATCTTGGGTCAAGTGTTAAGGTACAGAGCTAGTATAAGATATTTGCTAGATACTAAGTATATAGTTAAAATACTATATAAAATACTATTCTATATAATTTAGATAAGTATAAATATCTCTAGTATGGTGTTTAGTATATCTTAGCTACTAGTACTACCCAGTTAGCCTAGTAATGACTAGTTTAGTTAGGTTTGTCCAATATGGACTATTATGGTATATAAATGGACTAGTAGACCTAGTTAACCTAGTTAATCTAGTATGACTTAGTGCGCCCAAGTTTGACTAGTATTGACCAGTTGACCTTGGTATGACCTAAAGGCCTCATATTTAATTAGTTAAACATGTTTATATCCTTAATTTAGTATTTTAACATAAAATTTTATAATTAGGTCATTGTGATATCTCGCCTTGGACATTGATCATCGCACCTTCCTCAGGACCACAGGCGAGTACATTCTCTGACAGTTTTTGTTTTGTTGATTAATTCTATAAATTCAATTGTATACTATACTTGACTCTGACACTGTGGATACACGGGTTAGCACCCTAGATACCCATCATGAGGAGTCATGATTGGAATCCATCGTGCTAGTTGGGGATGGGAAATTATTAGATTATGTGATCATACCCAACTCTACATGCATCATAGCTCACCCCACATCTCACGTCGGGTGCGGCCTGACCATTACATGCCTCATAGCTGTTATATATGATTAGCTTGACCACTACATGCATCATAGCTAACCAGATGGTTAGCCTGACCTACAAGAATCATAGCTAATCATATGTAACCAGCCTGATCTCGTCCCAAGCCGATCACATAATAAACTGATATTTCAAAACACTTAGCCAGATGTTTATTTCTTTATTTCAGATTACTTATTCTAGCATCCAATGATATTTTATTCATTGCTAGATATTCCATCGCTCATTTCATATTCTCTAGTACTCTATATTTTCAGTATTTATTTTATCTTGTATTCCTTATATTGTTTTATAGTTTTTGTCAACATAAATGAAACTGCTGTTTAGTGTTTGTGCTTCGCTCCAATCCTGATTGGATAACATTTTCAGAGGACTTGGAGGATTTTTGCCCTACCCACTACGGCCCGGGACCAGAGGGAGATTACATACCAGAAATCCCCGAAGAGTTACCCATCTTAGAGGAGATTCTACCTTGTACTTAGACTATCATATTTCATGTATTATTGAACAAGACTGAGATTGAGTTATATTTATTGTTGTGACTTTTGAGGACATCTATGTCACGCCCCGAGGTGTCCCCCGAGTCGTGACCGCCGTGCGGGCCTGGGGTTGCGCCCGCACAAGGCTTTAATGATTTGCATAGCAAGCACATATTCAGAGTACGCAGATAAATTGAAACACAGATTTGAAACATGGAAAAGTTCTCTTTATTGATAATGAACATCTATTACAAACTCCTGAACGAGTCAGCTAATATGCCGAACGGCTTACAAAAGTGTTGACTCAAAATGAGATAGCAGTCCTGTACATTACATCCCTTTACTAAACTTCAAAAGATATAGACCTCCAGGCTGGAGGACAGCTTTGCCACGGAGCTGCATTAGTGTATGAAGAGTTGCAGGCTCCTGACTCCAAAATGCTTCGAGGGCGCGGTGAAGATGCGCCAACAGCTGGACTGGATCGGGAAGACGACTTCGGCTCCTCGCTCGGTTCGCCTTGGTGCGGAGAACCTGTTTCAACGAGGGTCAGCATGTCGAAACATACTGGTGAAGGTGAGCTAGCCTGACTATACCAATCAACACGTTATTTTAATGAAGCATGCATATTTGTGGGTTTCTATCTTGCCTTAGTTCATTTACAAGTAAGCAGCATATAGAATTTACTAAAATGAACGTGTCACCGTTCGGTGGATTTTACCTGCCCATCTGAATTACCTGTACAATACTTACCATGCCTTCCCTGCCACGAAGACACAAGTTAGTATGCAACAGGTTTAAATATACACGTTGGGATCACTGGCTAGAAGCCATAATGGACCGTTTAGTCTTTGAACGAGGATGGTGTGCAACGAAGCACGTGAGGCACTGCACTCCATCCCGTTCGCACGTGAGACTATCGTGAAGCTCCACCCGGACCGGATCGGTGCCAGTGCCCCAGCGACCGTCCGCGGAACCCGTTACCTTGTGCACAAGTTGTCCGTGATCAATCGTTCGTGGCACGTTAACGTTGATGCAGTTGAGGCACGTGAACATGAGATAAGCAACATTGCATGATTCGTTTTGCATAGTCTTCCTGACAGTTTATTTCATAACAAGTGTATTCCATACTTAGCACAATTTATGGAAGAAGTTGCATTCTAGCAGACTTGAAGCATGTAAAGAACATTCATATGAACAAGCATGCAGTTTATTAAGTATCCGTTCGTGAAGTTTATTGACAAGCATAATATACCAAGTCTATTCTCTTTTTATCTTGGTTTCTTTTATTATTACTTGGTATCGTTTGATCGGGGCAAAGGAGAATGCAGATTATTAGCTGTGAAGCTTGGAAGCAGGGCTAGCTAATCGGGTTGGTAGCCACTCACTTGGTTGGAAGGAAATGAGAAGGAAAGAGGCGCTTTACGACTCCGCTCGCAAGCCGCCTACTGCTCGTTCACCTGCACACGCACTACCAGAATAAGTCAAATTAGCGACGTCTAAAAACGTCGCTAAATAACCAAAAAATGTCGCTAAATGAGTTTAGCGACGTAATTAGCGACGTATGAAAGTTGTCGGAAAAAATTAAGTCGAAAAAAAAATGTCGCTAAACGTCGTTATACCGACGTTTTTTAGCGACTTTAAAGTGTCGCAAATTTTTGCGATGTTTAGCGACGCCGAGTCACTACTTAGCGACGTCAGTAAAGTCGCTAAACGTCGCTAATTAGCGACTTATATAGCGACGTTACACCGACGTCTTTAATGACCTGGCAATACTGCCGTGTCAGCAACTGGCGACGTCATTAGCGACGTCATTAGCGACGTCATTAGCGACGTCAATAGCGACGTTACACCGACGTCTATAATGACCTGGCTATACTGCCATGTCAGCATTTGGCGACGTATAGCGACGTCATTAGCGACGTCATTAGCGACGTATTTAGCGACGTGTTACAGCATCGCTAATTAGCGACGTATTTAGCAACTTAAGATAATGTCGCTAAACGTCGCTAAAACCGTCGCTAATTTTAAAAAAATTAAAAAAATATTATCTAGATTGGTGATTCCCTGCAGTTCTAGTCCTCCATCTCCTCTTCTTGACACCACAAGAACCACCCTTCTTCGACTCCTCCTCCATCTCCACTATATAATCCAATTAAATTAAAGACCACAAGAAGCATTGTTGAAGTATCAATCAAATTAAATTAAGTAAAAAATTAAATACCACAAGAAGCATCATACATCATGCCTATTGTTGAAGTATCAATAATTTATAATATACAATCGCATCATAAATAATAATAAAAATAACTATACTACTGCGGATCTGCAGGACGCTGACCAGCGGCGCGCTTGAAGGATAAGAACTCCTCATACTCGTCCCGTGGAATCGACACCGATGTCGATGGATAAGGCAGTGACGTCGGTGGAGGCCGTGCCCGCTCCAAGTCTGCGAGTCGCTGGTTGTAAGAATCCAGGGTAGATAACAGCCTCGTACTGCTATCACCCATTGAATCCTGCATCCTCGTAAGCTTCTCGCCCATCGATAGCTGTGACGCCTGCAGCTCCATGATGTTGCGATCATTGGAGGCTCTAATATCATTTGTCAGGTCCCGTAGCTCCGTCATGCTGCGGTCGAGCATATCCAATCGTGCGATGAGCATCGGATCGTTCGCCTGCGGCTGGGACCGGGGCTGCTCCTCCATACTTTGCAGCAAGTCGTCACGGAGAGACGCAATCTGACGGTTAACGGCCTCCTGGACGGCCTCCTGGACTTGGGCCAACGACTGCGAGGGCTGCGACTGCGAGGGGTGTGTGCAATGCGCAGCTGTCTGGAAGGCCCTAGATGACTGCGTCGCAACCAGGGCGCCATAGGAGCCCGTACCGTAGTACGTACCCCTCTGGAGACCACCAGCTGCGGTCACCCACAGGTCGTCCGCCGACGGAGATGGAGCGGGCTGCGACGAAGTACCAGCCTCTCCAGGTGTAGGTGCACTAGCAGTCGCCCGCTCACGCAGCCTAAGATACTCGGCCTAGAAAAGGTTTAAAAACTCGATAATTGCCTAAGTTATATTAAAATAAACACAAAGTAAAGTAATACTTACGTAGGTCTGTGAGGCCCTCTCATCAATGAGATTTCCGTCCTTGCGATGGGTGGCCAAGAAGACGGTCACCATGTTTGCATCCTCACCCCTCTGTACCTGTTAAAAATATATTATTTATTACTAAACTTAAATATTTTTTCCAAGTACCATTTTATGGTACTTGTATTAAAATAATATATTTTAAAAGAAAAAACATACCAAACGACGAAAATGTTCCATCATCGGAATTGAGCCACCACACCACTTGGCAGCATTCTGCCTAGCCGCCTTGGCCTTCTTAGACCTTTCCTTGTAGCTCGGATCGTCGAATCTAGCCCTCATCGCAGTCCACTACTCAGGCGTGATCCAACCTTGGATCGGTTTTCCAGCACGATCACGAGCCTTCTGGTCATCCAGAGCATCTCGGATAAGCTTGGCGGCAACGGTAGAAAAGAGCCGCTCGATCAACTCGGCCCGGTGCGGAGGATAAAAATACGTTTGCTACAATAAATAATTCATTAAGTTAGCAACACGAATAAGTTATATAATATGCATAAATTAGAGGATTTATTTAATATACTTTACCTGGAAGTGCGCAAACCAGAACGCCTTCCTCTCCTCCGGAGCCTCAGAGTAGTTGATCCAAGGGCCACCGTAGTTGTTCCTCAGAAATTGGCCCAGGCGTCTCTGAACCGACGATGGACGATATCTATACAGAGATAATAATTTAGATTACTGAGCCGGTCAATATACGATGAATAAAGAGAAACACAAATATATACTAAACCATCTAATTGACTTACTTTGTACCGTCGGCCCAAATCTCTGTCCTCGTCTCCTCCGGAGGTGCACATGGAGGATCTTGCTGATGCTGGGACAACGTGGGCACGACCTCCTCAACATGCTCATCTGTCCCCATGGTTCCGTCAGCAGGAGAAACGCTGGACGAGGGTATACTATCACGCCAGGAATTACTCGTCCCAACAGTCGGAGATGTGACTGATCGATATACTGGAGTACTGGGCGACGATGATCCGGAACCAACAGTAGGCAGTACCGGAGTGGCACTCGGTCTACCTCGGGACCTGCCGAATCCTCCGCGTCGTCCTGTCATATCTGATAACAACATATGATGAATATAGAGAAACACAAATATATACTACATTCTACAGTCAAAATATGATACATATCTCAAAGCATTATACAGTCAAAATATAATACATATATTCGTTAATGGGTACATCTACTTTGTCAATTTTCTAACATTGATCTATATTCTACAGTCATAATATAGTTACATTCTACATGCAATATTTTTTAATTTCAATCATCTTCAGATAATTCATCTTGTTCGCCTTCGTCGTCCTGCTCTTCCTCTTCCTCGTCTTCACTTTCATCTACTTCGTCGTCCTCTTCGGATAATTCTACATCTTCTACATTATTACTCGTGTAATGAGTAACTTCCGTTGAGTCCACATCTACAATATTTATTACAAGAGATAGATCGTCCTCCTGATAAGCTATTTCGTCAATGTCAAAGGTATTTCTAGCTTTAGTCTTGCATACTGCCCACCAATCCGACCTCGCTGTCCCCCGTCTAGGATAAGTTGTGAAGTACACGAGCTGAGCCTGACTTGATAGGATAAATGGTTCGTAGCCTTGATATCTACGCTTGTAGTTTATATCCACAAGGCCATGCTTGTCAATTTTCCAACCTTGATCTTGAATCGGATCGAACCATTCACACCTGAATAGCACGATATTAGCAGGTTCTGTGCTAAAATTATATGTCAACTCCACAATCTCTCGTAAGATACCAAAAAAATCATTGTCCGGATTGACGTCTTTGTAGTTTGAAGATTTGATACACAAACCACTATTTTTCGTGGAATCAAGATCCAGAAAGCTGTCTTTGATAGGAGCATTTGTTGACTTGAACCTGAACCCATTCACACAGAAACTTGGCCATATTTTTACGGCAGTAATTGGTCCCTTTGCTAGAGTCCTAATAGATTCATTCTCGGGTGATATTAGACAATCGACCTAAATACCAAAGTAGCGATAGTAAGTTATTTGTTTTGCAAGTGCAGAAATAAAAAGTAATTACCAAGTATCTTACATATGCGCTCAACCAAGAAGGAAAATGATATCTCATATCTTGTTCTACTTCTTCGTCTGTTATGTAGGGTCTAACCGACCTCAACTCATCATTATATGTGCTGAAAAACAATGAAGCAACTGCTGATTAGTAGCATAATAGTATCTTATACTATTACATTGAGATGATATAAACGTGGACGTATTAATTACTTACCCCTCTAGCTTCTCCACTTCATCCTCATCGCAATTGAGTAATATATACAATTGAGCAGCCCTTAGCTCATCGTCATTCAAATATCTCTTCTTTATTTTTCTCGAAGGCTTTCCAGATGCATTGAATACTTTGAGTATTGCATCATTAGATTCCTGATATGCGTCATCATTTCTGGGAGCTTTTGTCCTATTAGTAGCAACATGCGGTTTGAAATACGTCGAGCAAAAGTTTGTAATCTCCTCGAGAACATAAGCTTCACAAATAGATCCTTCAACTCGTGCCTTATTTTTCACCTTTCTCTTTAGGTGATTCAAATGACGCTCGAAAGGGTACATCCACCGATAACCGACAGGACCACCAACACGTGCCTCATAGAAAAGATGAATTGGCAAATGCTCCATAGAGTCGAAGAATCCTGGAGGAAACACCTTCTCGAGCTTACATAGTGTTATCGCAATGTCCCTCTCTTGCTTTTCTAGACGATCGACAAGCAACTTAGTACAACAAAGATCTCTGAAGAATATGCTCAGCTCTGTCAATGGGTCCCAAACGACCTGCGGTAAGAATTCCCAAAATGCAATCGGAATTAACCTCTCAATGAATACGTGACAATCGTGGCTCTTCATACCTACTAGTTTGTTCTCCTTGAGGTCGACGCATCGTCTCAAGTTTGACACGTACCCGTCTGAAAACTTTAGACCCTGAATCCACCTACAAAGTCTACCTTTATCCTCTTTATCTAGTGAGAAAACTGACTTAGGTTGCTTTAACTTTCCATTCCCCTCCTCTATCAAATGCAATGCAGGACGTCTACATATGTCTTCTAAGTCCAACCTGGCCTTCAGATTATCTTTCGCCTTCCCCTTTACATCCATTACAGTATTAATTATGTTATCAAATACATTCTTCTCGATATGTATGACATCAAGGTTATGTCTGATCAGATTGGTGCTCCAATATGGCAGAACCCAGAATATACTCCTCTTCGTCCAGTTATGGGTGCGACCAAATCCGTCATACTTGTACCCCTTAGCAGGCTCTTCGATGACACTTGGTAAATCTTTTACCTCTTCCCATATCGTGCATCCGGGCCACCTTGGCGGTGGATTGGCCTTCTCCACAACTCCCGCATGAAAAGCAGTCCGATTCCTCCGGTACGGATGATCCTTCGGCAAAAATTATCGATGACAATCGAAGAAGCACGGTTTGCCTCCATGTTTCAAACCGAAAGCCTGAGAATGGTCCATGCAATACGGACATGAGAGACGACCATGGGTGCTCCATTCCGATAACATTCCATAGGCCAGAAAGTAGTTGATGGTCCATATAAGTGCTGCCCTCATCTGAAAATTCTGCTTTCTAAAAATATCGTACGTGTTGGCACCTACTTCCCACAGCTAATTCAAGTCATCTATCAAAGGCTGTAAATACACATCGATGTTCCTCTTCGGATTGTTCGGACCCGGGATAATAACGGTTAGGAACATATACGGAATCTTCATGCACATCCAAGGCGGTAGATTATACGGATTGACGATCACAGGCCAACACGAATACTGGGAGCCCGAAAGTCCGAATGGGGTAAAACCATCAGAGCAGAGCCCCAATCTGACATTACGCGCTTCCTCGGCAAAATGTGGATACTCTCGATCAAAGTGCTTCCATGCTTCTCCATCGGATGGATGATCCAATACTCCTTCGATCTGTTTTCGCCTGTGCCAACTCATATTTTCTGCAGTCTCCTTAACCATAAATAACCGCTGCAACCGCGGCGTCAAAGGCAAGTAGTGCATCGAATCGGTAGGCTTTCTTGCACCGACAGACTTTCCTCTAACAGTGGCCTTGTAGCGATCAGCACCACAGAATCTGCACGCATCTTCATCCTTGTCGTCTTTGTAGTACAACATGCACCCGTTGCGACATGCATCGATTTTCTCGTATCCCATCCAAAGCGATCTCACCATCCTCTTAGATCGATAGAAGTCTTTAGGCAACTTTGCACCCTCGGGCAAGATCTCTATAATCAAATCGAGCAGTCGATTATAGCATTCTTGCGACATGTTAAAATCGGACTTGATGCTCAATAATCTTGTAACCACCTCCAACGGTGAATGATCCTCACAACCAGGATATAGTGGAGTCCTTGCATTCTCAAGCAACTCCATAAACTTTGCAGCATCAGCATTCGGTGCCTCCTCAGCTGCATCATAATTGTCTGGATTGAAACTAGGTCCCGCCGCATCATAATTGTCAGGATTGAAACTAGGCCCCGCCGCATCATAAACCATGTTTACCAACCCGTCGCCGTAAGCATCGTGGTCTTGGACATCCATATACGGCTCCACATAGGGCTCCGACTCCGATGCTAGAGATACAAGTTCTCCGTGCGTGGTCCACTGATAGTAATTCGACGTAAAGCCCTTCGAGTATAAATGATATGTAACTTCCACTTCTGGATGATATTTCCTGTTGCGATATCTCACACACGGACACTTAATTTTGGTACCGTCCATGTACTGAGGGAACGCCTTGGCGAACTGCAGGAACTACTGTACACCCTCAATGAATTCATCCCGCACACCGCACATGTCATCAGGATGACGGTTGTACATCCACGAACGATGACGCAGATAGTAATTCATATCCATTTCTAGAAACTTCTGCAAAATTGACAGTATGTATCATATAAATTATTACATACAATAGTTTATCACCTAACTTTCTAACTTAACCGTACTATAAAAATCATAAATGATATAATACATATTTTCATTTATCAAAACTGCAGCTGCCCCCAACCCCATAGTACTATGAACTACACTATAAGTGTGCAGTCAATATCCTAGAAATAGTGTGTCATACTATAGAACTGCAGCTGCCCCCAACCACACTCCTAGGTCCTGATCAGTGTCTGTGTCAGTGTGTGTGTGTGTGCCGTGTCTGTGTCTGTGTCTGTGTCCGTTATGGGAAATGCAGTATATATATATATATAACATTACCCAAATAATATCTTAATACTACTTTACTACTATACCTTAACCCACTGCACCAAGATACTAATCCACAACCTTGGTACTAGCTTAACACACACCCAAGTACTGGAGATACCTACTTGGTTACACCCTTAGTATCCTAAGCTCATAAACTAAGTTTCTTGAGATACTTGATTAACAAATACCCATACCTCAACCAATATCTTGTATCATAACTTTACATTAGCTTATATTCTAATATCTATACTACCCACTTAACTTGACACTATCCCTCACTGACACACTTCTCCAACTCACAGACTTGCATAATACTACCTAAAGCTAATCACTGCCTACTTCTTCTAGTGCACTGTACACAGTTGCATACATCCCTTAGCTGAATACATCACTATACCTCTTTAAATCAGTCACCCACTGCTACTGCTTACCTTCTTCCTCAATATTTGATTACCCATTATCCCGAGCCACACACTCATGTGTGCACTATAGTATCACTATGAATACCCAATCTTCTCTCAGATGTTAATTGGTGTTATATCTGACACTTGCCCTCATGTCCTTCAAATCATACGAGTTCAAACCCCATCTCAAACACATCCACATCCTGCGTTGCACTAGTTGCTGACTGGCTCAGTAAGTTGCTGCACAAGGATGCAGTATTTACACTGTATTAGGACCCCCTCACACCTGCCTGCAGAAGCTAACAACCAACTACAATGCACCTAAACCTTAATGCACACTATGTTCAGCTGTGCAGTGCCTCCCCAAGTTGCCTGTTGCACATTGGGCTGATGTGCCTCAAGTCTCCCCCTGCTCACTGCTAGTAAGCAGTGCTCACTGCTGCTGTTACCTCTCTCGTCGACTTGGGCCAATCGGCCCTAACCCTAACCCTAACCCCATGTCAAAAAACCTAACCCTAACCCTACGTCCTGAACAGTGTCTGTGTCAGTGTGTATGTGTGTGTGCAGTGTCTGTGTCGGTATCAGTGTCTGTGTGTCGATGGTGTGTGTGTCAATGTCACATGTGTCCTGTGAGAGAGAGAGAGAGAGAGAGTAGGGTTTACCGGAGTAGTCGCGGTGGAGAGTCGGTCGACGGAGCGGGGGGGGGATTTTTTTTCGAATCGAAATTTCAACAGATGGGAGAAAATGAAATCGAGCCCTAATTAACCAAATTTTAGCGACGTTTAGCGACGTCCACTAAAAATGTCGCTAAATTGAATTTTAGCGACGTCGATGACGTCGCTAAACACGTTGCTAAATATTTTTAATATAAAGGTCGCTATATACGTCGCTAAACGTCGCTAAATTAGACATATTAGCGACGTTTAGCGACCTTAATTGAACTTATAGCAACTTATCTTTTAAAATCTTAATAAAAGTCGCTAAACGTCGCTAAATGTCGCCATTTAGCGACGTCTAGCGACGTTTTCATAAGGAGTCGCTAATTTATATATTATTAGCGATGTTTATTTTAACGTCGCTAAAATACGTCGCTAATCCCGCTTTTTCTAGTAGTGACGAACAGCTCGATTAATACTTCTTCCTCTCTTTCCAATCTCAGAATTGAAGTGCAGTTCAATGAACGAAAACAATGAAAACCATCGAAACCGTTCAAGGAAAACAAGCAAATCCCAAAACCAACTCAAAGCACGAAAGCAACAAGCGATATCGAAAACCGAGACAACAAAAGATAGCAGCGGAGAGGTCCCTCCTGACTTTGTCGCTAAGCCGATCCTTGGGGCGCGGTCAACTGAATATGGGAATCGATTCCGAAGAAACAAATTCATAACAAGGACGAGTTCTTAATTCAATCTATCCCGATCGAACGATACCGTTTGTGTTTCTTAGCCGCGCTCCCCGCACCGGGGGAACGGGGCGCTACAATCTAGACTCTGGACTTATGATGTATTTATATTTGTGTTGACTTATGATAGAACTCTTTATTCTCATTTCTCAATCGTGCCAATTACTTTCATATAGCTTTGTGATTGAGTATATTATAAAACTGTGGATCCATATATTATCATTGTCCTCCTTATGGAGTTGAGATTATTGACAGGATGAGTTATGTTTGAGACCTAGACAGCGTTCTACCGCCGATGCTGCGGCGTAGGCTGGACGTACCCATGGCTCATGCCCAAATTCTGGGTGCGGGTCATGACACGAGCTATCTCGTGAGATACTAGGATTTTTGAAGCTATTAGAGACTTATGAAATATGTAATGGTTTCTTAGATTTCCTAGAGTAATTGATTTATCATTAGACTATCTAAGACTTGTAGAGACCAATGGCATTGTCATAAATCTGCTATAGAAAATGCTTACCAACATGATTGAAACATCCTTAAGTATTCTTGTATTAGAGATGTACCATCGGCATACTGTCTCTATGTCATTGATGTAGCATAGAATTCATATCCTTCTATGATTCATTTTTTTAAAATTTTATCTCTTTGTTATGATAGAGTTGTTAATAATCATATTTTTTAAGGACTCTGATTTTGACTCTATTTATTAGGATATTCTCTAGTTTTAATTTTACAAGTTTAATTAGGATTGGTCATGAAGTCCTATAAATAAGTACCTTTTGTATGCAGTTGAACGACAACTTCTTAATCAATTAATTCTTCTTTGAGTTCTGAGATTATTCTCTTCTCATCTTGGTCATGGACTCGACTGTTCCGTTAATTTAGAAGCCCCTCGCTTGAGGTTTTCAAGCAACCCTCATGCGGACCAATCACCAGGCCATACTTTAGAGTTTTGAGGCACCGGTTTGCTTTCACCAATAAACAGTAGTCCAGTTATCGTCATTATCGATCGACTTGACCATTGCCATGCATGCATGTAAGCCCGTTTCACTGCCACACAGTGTCAAGTTGTAATAGAGCAACATAGATCCAAGATTCTAATTTTTTTTTTAATTCTTGTTTCGCAAACAATAATGGAGAAACTCGTAATGCGCGAGGAGTTTGATGCCCTGTCTGGCAATGTTGAAGCTTTGTCAAGCAAATCCGATGCCATGTCTAGCAAAATTAACATAGTACTAACTTTTCTCGAAACTAAATACAATAATGTGGTTAATATCACGGGGGTAGCACCTACCGAGATGGGAGGCACAAACGCTCGGAACCAAATACAATAATGTGGTTAATATCAGAAAACAGTTGCCTTTGCTGACTATGAAGACAAAGAGGGGGGAGAAGAATACCGAAGAGAAAAAGAGGTTCTTCATGAAGATGACGGTCGAGAACTTGTAAGTGGTCTTGAGAAATAAGATGAACTCTATGCATTGGTTATATCAGAAAACTCTGAACATATTTCCATCCCAACCCATGCATGTGGAGCCAACAATCAAGGTTCACATAAGTTTAGACTCTCCAGCTATAGGTGCTTCAAAGAGAACATCAGAGCCATCAATGGAGCTGGGAAACTCAAGAGGTGATCCCACTGTTGTGCCCGGCCTGGGGAATAAGGAGATAAAATCAGTACAAAAGAAGGACGGGAATAAGAAATTGACACAATCTAGTAATTCTAAATTTGATGGGCCAAAGACACCAGACCCTAAGATATTAAGAAGGCTTGCTCAGAATAGGGAGGTATCTAGGGAAACTAGGCTCAAGAAAAAGGCTTATGTTCAGTGACCAGAGTCAAGTAGGATCAAGCTAACTCGGAGTAGGAGATTCAAAGAGCAAGAGCACAAGGTATTTTGTTTGGTAGAGGATCACTTATTGGGGACCAAGGCCTTCCCTCGGATGCGGCGGTGTCCGACATGGAGTATGGAAGGTGGCTCAACTAGCACCATCGGATAATATGTGAGCTCCGGGCGTTGGTACAGGATCACCTGTCGAAGAATGAGCTGTGGATGTACGTCAAAAATAGCCCGGCACACTACGACGAGATATTCACTCTCAAGGGCATGGCTGTCAAGGCCAACTTAATCTACCTCGTTCTTGGCATGTGGAAGACCCCCTTAGAGCGTTGCTTTATGTGGATTGCTGACTTCCACCCCTCTGAGATCATCAAGGTTCTTTTGAGCCACAAAGAGCCATTGATAGAACAACAAATACTAGGTATACGTGAGTTGTAGCAATCGACATAGGAGAGAGAGCCCTCAGCCAAGGGTAGGAAGAAATGTACCGGACACTTTTAGACACGGTTGCATCTGATACTTTGAGTTTACCATCTAATATAGCCAATTATATGGGATGATGGTCGTCGCCATGAGCAAGCTCACTATTCTTGAATGTTTCGTTTGACAAGATAATCTGAGGCAGTAAACCCTCTATCTGATCTACCAGATCCTGACGATGCAACATGTAGCTCGATGCCTCTTGGTTATCGTCAATCTTTATGAGTATTTTTTTCTAATAAACTCCTTTATTTAGACAAGAACTAAGGAATAAGTTCTCTTAAAGCAGTGGAGACTGATGTACCCTAGAGTTCGCATCATTCTAGGATTTCTTTTTCTTTCTTTTTTTATGTTTATCTCTTTGTTATGATAGAGTAGTTAAGAATCATATTTCTTTTAGAAATCTAATTTTAACTCTATTTTTTTATTAGGATAGGCTCTATTTTTAATTTTACACGTTTGATTAGGATTGGTCATATAAGTCCTATAAATAAGTACCTTCTGTAGGCAGTTTAATAATAAATTTTTAATAAATAAAAATTTTCTTTGAGTTCTAAGATACGTTATCTCTTCTTGATCGTGGACTTGACCATCCATGGATTTGGAAGCCCCTCTCTTGAAGTTTTCAAGAAACCTTCATGCAGAACCCTCACCAAACCATCCGTCAAAGTTTTTGTGGCACCGCTTCGCTCTCACCAAGCAACGGTGGTCCAGTTATCATCATCACCGATCGACTTGACCATTGTCAGACACAAAGGTAAGGCCATTCTATTGTCATGCTGTGTTAGACATTCATATAGATTTGATAAAGTTACTAGCAGTTTTGATCGATCATGTCCATCCGATCATAATCGAATGACCATGACCAAATATACGTTTATACCCTTTATTTCAGATTTTATTCTTTCACATGCAAAATATACTCTCTCTCTCTCTCTCTCACACACACACACACACACACAACCATTCTCATAAACCCCTCCCCTTTTCTACTTCGTGAGATCGACGAGAGTATAGGAGAGCGACTTATTCTTTTGATCCGGTCTAGAGGTGGGCAATACTCATATAATTGGTATACTGGTCCTACGGTGTAACCACCACTTTCCACTATTAGGGGTATTTTTGTCAATTTACCTTTTTATGCTAAATATAGTTATATTAAATTTGTGGTTGGTTTAGATTTATTATTTTTATTTGTCATGGATAGAATATTCCTTTTTTAGTTAGCTAGATGCCATCCATAACTAATTAGATTTCCTCTATGACAAATAGATTCAATTTATACTAGATCTAGAATTTAAATTATAGTAAAATGATAAACTTGTATATATCACCAACTCCACCCTTACCATAAGTGGCCAACTCTCTCGATTTTATTTCATTTTAGTTCCTTCTCCAAACTTCTTCTTCTTCTTCTTCCTCAAGCCACTCCATTACCTAACCCAATTTTTACCTCCAACCATTTAAATCAACCCAAATTCATCTGCATTTTCTTTCCAATGGAGAGCTAAAGTCTTGGAGCACAAGAGGAGCTTGGAGAGGAGCCCAGGCTAGGAGGATCATGTCCAACCCGTCCTCATTGTGTCCAAATTTGTGAAGATCCATTGGGACACAACTCCCAATAAGTAAATTTCTTTTTACTACCAATTTCTATGTTAGAAACCCAAATTGAACCAATAGGAACCCTCCCATAGGCTGTAGAGGCCTCAAATTTATTAGATTTAAGCTTTTGTGTGGTGAAATTGTATTTTCTATGGTTAATTTAGTGGAATTACGAATTTATGTCTACCAAATATTTGATACATATTCCCAAAGAAAATTTTGTGTGCAAATTGAGTTGTGCTTGTGTCCTTGTGTCCAAAATTGAATACCTAGGTTCGTATCATGATCATACTTCATGATACGCGTGGTTAGAATTGGTGATTCTTATATAAGTGTATTCATATGTGTCAATTAGGTGCATACATGTGTTCTTTTGTCCAAAACAACCAATATTCGTCATAGTATTCAGCTTCGTTTTTAGCAGCATAACAACTTAGAAATGCCATAACTTCTAACTCTTGACTCTGATTAATCTTCCATTTTTTAACAGAACTGTATCGAAGTTAAATTTCCAAATATATAAATTAATAAATTTAATTTAATTTGGAACTTTCTGTAAAATTGTTTGAGCATCAGGTGTACAAAAAATAAAGGCGTTTTGGTATTTTCGTGATTCCAGGAGCTTCCGGACACGAAAATATGATCTGTTTGAAGTTTCAAAAAGATGATAGGAAGGGCTACAACATACTTTAACCCTAGAATTTATTGAATATGTATAATAGGTACATGATTAGTTACAAGTAAAAAACTGACTATACGACATAGGCATTTCGTGTATCTATATAAACATAGGTTAGTTATATATTATAATCCCAATAGACTTAAGATATAATGTAGATATATATTAGTATGGAACCCAAGTGATAGAATATTCATTGGTTAATGCACATATTGACGTTGACAATTCATAATATAGGTTACTTGGGCTCCGATATAGGTTTTGACACTACACCACCGGCTCAGAATCACAAGCGAGTACATTCTCTAATAGTTTCCTTGATAGATTATATGATTCATGTTTATAGTATTATTTTACTTGATTTCATGATACGTTGGATACACGGATTGGTATTATATAGATTTATCTTCATGAGATACGTTGTTTATACTTGCTGGCTTATCACGACTCTTTTACTGGCATCACTTATATCTGGACTCTTACCGGCATCATTTATATTGTCTGGATAGCTTATATTGATCTATATGTCAGAACTTGGATCCATTAGTACTAGTCGGGTAGATAAATACCTTAGTAGACATGTAAATATTTTTAAAATCTGGAACCACTCCCTCAGGTCTAATCTGGAATGATAACACTCATACATTTCACGTGCGAGATGCCGTACATTATCCTCTAGTCGTTTACATATCGAAAGTGGTATTTCAATACACTAGATTAGGTACAGTCTTTCTAGTTTCACTTTTACTTGTTGGTTACATGTCTTGTCTACTGGTTTTATTCTATAATTACTGGTTATATTCTTACATTGCTATGTTTACCCGATTTCACATATTTGACTTGTCTTTACTGCCATAATTATCCGTTTCATACTATTACTTCTCATGATTCTGATTACTTCCCATAATTCTGTACTTATTTATTTTACTCTATTTCTGTACAATGATCCTATGCTTATTTGTTCATCATGTATTTTATTACTATTTACTATTTTATATTCTTTATTATGTATTGGAACTACTATTAGAGTTGTACTCGTTCCATCCTGACTAGATAACATTTTTAGGAGTTGTTATGCCCCATGTTCCTGGACTTTAGAGTGATGCTATAGTCAAGGCTGCTCTTGCACTGTGGACCATGAGGTGACATCTATAGAGATCTAGACTGCTATTCTTATTCCCGTACCATACTTTAGTTTTATTTCTATTAATTAGTTGTTTTGATTTCTTTCCTTTTTATATCTTTCTTAATATACTGTGATTGAGTTATAATGATACTAGTTGTTCATGTGATGATGCATATGATTCCATTGAGGTCTAGACAGCGTTCTACCATCGATGTTGTGGTGTAGGATCGACGTACCCACGTACTTGTGTCCCGATCATCTGGGTGTTGGTCGTGACATACGGTCATACTGCCTATGAGTATGCAAGTACATCTTGCTCGATCAAAGACTCGTCCTTATTTGGGTTTTAGTTTTTATAAATGGATATAGATTTCCAAGTGTAAGTAGATATATTGCATCGTGGTTGTGATAGAAAACTTGATAATTCTCGATTAGATCTACATACGATTGAGTTATCGCCACTTTCGAACTATATCAATTTTTTTGTCTCGATCTCATACATGGCTATCACATGACCATTAAATTGGATTAACACATCCCCAGAGGGATGTGGAACACGTCACGCAAGCTTGTATTTATTTGGCTAAAATTAGACGATCAACACGCACTTCATGTTGTTCGGGAAAATATTTATGTTGTGTTAAGCCTAATGGCTTGTTGCCAGTGTGCTTCTAGTATGTCATCGACATACCCCTGGCCTGGGGGAAGATAGAACAAGTTGAATTTTTCTTGATTTCATCGATCGATTCGAGTATCGATTGTACGATAGATTGTTGTACTTTTTAGTATAAAATTTCATGTCCCTATGGTGCAAATATGACCAGTTTTTATAGATTTTGGATGATTGATTTTTCGTATTATAGTTGTTTTAGTTTCATTGAAATACGAGATAACTCCTTATACAAAAATTTGTATCGGAATTTTATGTATATTTCTGATTTATATGATTTGATACTCTCGATTATCAATTGATTTGCAGTTCATGGCAATAATGGATTTGGATTGGGATCATACTCCTATGTATGTACATCCCTATAGTACATGATCATGCTTAATTATCTTATCGAGTACATGTTAATTCTTTTTCTAATCATGTATAATACATTATTGCTCAAGATACATAAGTATCTTTTGTGTGAGACCGCTATCACATGGAATTAGGTTAATTATGGTTATGTATTGTAATGACTAGTCATCCAATGGCAGGTTATTGATATCATGATTGATTGTTTACAAGCATGAACGATTTGTAAACTGTATCGATTCTCTCAGTGGCCTGTCATAGTATAATCCAGGTCATAGTGATCCAGCGACATGGGTTGCTAGCATTGTTTATGCTCTTAATTATGATTTAATATATACTATCGACTCTTTCGTTGCCCCGAAGAAAAATATCATGTAGGCTGGATTCATTATATGTCCACGATCAGGAAATTCAAATATAAAACATCATGAATTAATAGATAAAATTTTCATCTAGTACACTGGGAAGGAAAGGATTACTATTATGCTTGCTTTCCCACAAGCTTGGGCTTTATGGTTTTGGAGTTCTCCGTCACGAGGGGCACATTTCAAGCAAACCGTCGAATATTTTCATGGTTATTACTATTATTATAGCTATAAATATTATACATGTCTACCCTGGCCATATTATCTATAGCACGCACTTAGGAATCATTTGATTGTATCTTGTTAGTAATCAAGGATGTAATAATTATAGTTAGCTATTAATAGTGTTCTATAACACATGATTGGTTGAGAATGATTGCTTGTTCAATTTACTTTTCTGCTAGAGTTAGATGTTGCCATGCCCCGCTCCCCGTATTGGAATACGAATGTGTGAGCATGCCCAGTCTATGATACAATATTAACAGTAGTACACCGTTTATACCTTAAGAATAACATAATCATATCCATAATATTATATCTACAGTACTAGAAATATAGAGTATATTAATAGCCTAAAAACTCACATGTATATCATCAATCATCTTCAAAGAAAATATATCACTAGCCTCGGGAATAACTCGCTAAACTATACATGAGCTAACTAAGTACTAATAATAATCTAGAGACATATGGATGTAAATATACAACTTTGAACTATGAGTCTCTGGTAGAAGGAATATGATTACCACATCGATCTCATTGGAGAGCAGAGAAGAGTCAACTAGTCTACTAAGGTTATATTGCCAGGATTGGATCAAGTACAAATTTTAGATAAATATATACAATTATAATATAAAGAAAGTAATACACTAAATATGATAGCCAGATAACTAGTAGAAGCATATATAAGGTAAACTAACACAACATATAGCCGAATGAACTGATAGTAGAAAGATAAAACTAATAGTATAACTCTATGTTCCTGATATCCTTATTTATACGGTGTATTTATTCTCGTGTCATGTATTTAGTATTTTTTTGTATATCTATATGAAAATGGTATCCTTCACATGTATTGATAATATCCATATCTGATAGTAGACAAATGTATCCTATTTGATTTCTTGTAAAAGTTTCGAGAGTTGTGCAGGCAAGTCACACGTAGGGTAATCATTAGATCTAAATTGATTAACTGGCTTATGTAACAATATTTGGATTTCAACTTTTTTGTAAGATAATTATATATGAGACTATCATAGACCCCAAAATTATCCATTGACATTGTTATATAGTTATAGTCGGTCCCATACATAGACTAGCCTACCATTGAATTATCTAAACTGAAATTTTTTCCAAATTATCGATATACAACAAATATACCATCAGGAAGCAGTGAGGCCAATCAGGTAGTTGATCGTTGACTAGTTTATCCTAATGTCCATTGGTCACATGGTTTAGTTTCTAATGGATTAGGTGAGTGCCATGGATTGGGAAGGTGGCATCCATCCATTGGGTCTCCCCTTCCCCTCTCCTCTCTCTACTTATAATATATCTTTCTCTTTCTTCTTCTTTTTTCACTTTTCTCATTTATTCTCTATTTTCTTTCCTATTCCTTTTCCTTGGGCTGACCTAGGAACTACCTAAGATCTAGGGTGTGATTTTTGAATCCCCATAGGAGGAGTGGATATGGTACCATCACCTGGTCGATATGGTAGTCATAAAAGCAGAAACATGAGCCAATTTTTTTACAAAGAATTATATTGAAAGGGTTGAGCTAGTACAATGCATGTGCATCAAGATGGAATCATATCAAGATACATGCATGTCGTGTCAGGGTATGCGTCATACCCACAAGAAAATAAAATTTTCATAGGCTCATGTTGGACCCTAGTTGAGAAAACAAATTTTTATACAGGTTCATGTTCATGTCACAAACAAGGTCATAAGTTAAATAGAATATGAAATCAATAAAGAAGGATAACACATAACAAATAAGATAACATAGATTTTTTGATTACATATTCTAGGATCTAGATGAGACATGATCAAAAATGAATAAAAATCTGAGTATAATATAACTCAAACATGATGATTTTTGGACCAAATCTGCCTTGAAGGTATACTGCTCGACCGATAAGGCTTAAAATCAATATATGATCTCGGTTCCCTCAATCGATTCTTAATCGCTTCTCTTATAATTTTGATTCTACATGTTGGATATTATTATAAATGGGAAGAGTGAAGTGTGCAAAATATTTTATCTCAAATTGTTGTGTATCCATCAAGTTGTGTCATTTTATCCTAAAACTAAGATACATGAGTTACAACATGAAATTATATAGGTTGTTGCTAAGTGTTGATAGCATGCATTGGTGTATGTATTTCCTCAAAATCAGTATGTGTTGGGCGCACATCGAAAATAGACCCAGTAAAATAAGAGAAATACCTCAGAGAAAGTTCACAACCACAAAGACAATGATTTACATGGTTCGGCCAAGATGCCTACTTCCACGGACTAGGGTGATTCAATTCCACTATGAAGAAGAAAAAGAATTACAATTTCTCTCAACACTTCTCTTCTTTCTCTCAAGAACTCTCTACAAAAAATTCTCTCAAAAACTTTTGTGTTGAACTTATTTAACAATTTTTTTTGCTCTCTTATGTCGAACTTATTCAACAATCATTGAGCACAATTTGAGAGAGACTCTTGTATTGAAATTATTCAACAACTTATATGAGCACTCTTGAGATACTCTTGGAGAAACCTTTGGCTCCTTTATATAGCATACCATATGTCTATACATAGAAATCCAACATTATGTAGGAATAGGAATCCAATATTATGTAGGCTTAGGAATCCAATATTATTCTTGTCAAAGAATTGGTCAAAGGTCAAAGTCAATATTCTTCAAAAGATATGGTCAAATATATCTTTCTTCATATCTCTGCATTGTTAAAGATATATTCTTCTTCAAATATATGATCAAAGATTAAAATCAATCTTCTTCAAAGATATGGTCAAATATATTTTTCTTCATATCTTTACCCCAGCAAGATTTTGTCACAAAACTGAGCCGACATGCTTTTCAACCGCACAACTTCACCAAATCAACCACTCGTCAATCCCGTCCCTAAGGGCTCTGTCACACCCCAGTCCCAAAATATACGAGATTAGGCCACGTGGCAATGGCCAGCTAATACGACTTCGAAGGATTTTCCAATTTAATGGACCCGATGTACTACGCTGTCCTAAAATACTATCAAGTCTAATATACTAACATTGGCAGGTAAATATCTAATCTCATCCACAGAATATAAATAAGAAGTGCTAAAATAAAATACTGAAAATAAGTACGGAGTCTGAATGTCATAATACAACACAAATAAGTCTGATGGGAACAAACCCACTGAATACAATGTCAAAATAAAAGTACGGAAGGACAGATAAGAATACTAGACTAGAACATCGACTAGCTAGATAAAGATGCTCTAGTCCAAAGCAGCAGTGTACCCCAAATCATGAGAACTCCTCTGAAAATGCCTCAAAGTCCTCAGATACGAATCCGGTCTCCACTCCTGCTCCGTAGATGGTCGGTTACAAGTGCTCATCCGGATCTGGAAAGGAACTAGGTCCTCAAAAGGACGTATCAACATTATAAAAATATATGCCATAAAGTAAATATTGTGTGAACTCGAGGGTGAATTAACCAGCTAAGTAAAATGCACTTGAAGACAACCTTGGTACGTATAGGTAGGTAAAAGGTATAAAGCGTAGCGTCAAGCCAGAGGCTAAGTATCTGGCATTAGCTGTAAACTGGATGCCAGAAGTATATGTTGACTACATCACCGATCATGATAGCGAGCAGCTAGTAACCTCTGTCGAATGTATCGACAAGCATATACGCCCATAATCGGGTAGCACATAGCCCATAATCGGGTAACACATAGCCCATAACCGGGTAACACTGAGGCTCACGACCCCGTCGTTTACTCTGAAACTACGATAGCCAAATGTCTGTCCTATACGCATACTAATTGTCTTTTCCGCCCAATGCCAATATACATATCACGAATACGACGTGGACATCTCGTACTATAATACAAGTCACTAAAGAAATATACAACTATGCTAAATACCGTCACACGTGCTGCTCACACTGATGGCCAGTTAAGTATAAAGCACGCGTCCCTACATGAACTCACTCTGTGACGTGCAATGATACGTGTCAAGGCTTGGAGAGTCATATTGATAACTTCACAACTTTAGGTGCGTCCACTAGACACTAGGTCAAACACAAGTCCTAACGTCAATGCCTTCGTTGACTGCACCCAGTCATTCTCTAATGCGCACAGTTATATAAATTAAAGAAACAAAACATGCAAACTATATATAATAGCTGAATTTAAACAGTACAATAAAGCAAGGTATACTTGCTTGAAACTCCGATGTGAACAAGTAAGTATCCAAAACTCGCAGCCAAGGTAGAATCGTCTTGGATGCCTATGAATATATAACAATAAATATCAACCACTATATTACACTATGCTAAGCATACACAAGAGTTTAACATACGTAACGTCATTAGTCACGTAGAGTCTAGACCAAACAAGCGTTCTAACTAAGTAGGTTGGCTAATATTGACTAGTCAAAGGCTAGTAAAGTATGTGTACACTTAGTCTACTAGTCCCACAATATTTACAAGTCATCCTAAGGTATAATTTCTCATATGTCACAATCGCGATCACAACTAGAATCCGTGTAGGTACTAAGTTGCACCTCTAACACATAGGTTACTAGTGTTCTCTCTCTAGGTTTTCGTGCACAAGTATATAAAATATCCTCAAATATTGTGCACAACAAGTCAACTAGCTAGTATGCTACTAGTAAGTGTTTATAACTCAAAATATCATGTAACACTAATCATGTGTTCTAACTATTAGGTTAAGGTGTATACTATATATATATATAAAATCATCATCGCATCCTCTAAATATATAAACAATCATATAATCCTCGTACACTTACACACATCAATATCTTAATTCCTCATCTATTTCTAGCATAGCACATTAGCATGGTAACAATGAAATCTCTTATTCTATGCATGCATCATATATTCATATAAATAAGAATTTAATTTGTGTGATGATAATCACCCTCTAACTCATGGCACTCTATAAACAATAAACTAGTCTAAGAACCTAGATGCAAACACAACTACTAATGTCATAATAACCAATGTAGCTTATGCATGAATAATACCACTAAATACCATTCCAACTAATATATATATATATATATATTCTAAATTTATTTGTAATCACGTAGATATTAGGGTTATAATATTTTCATGGGTTCCCATGCAATATTTAACAAAAATATGAAGAAGGAGGAGGAGGATATACCTAGGTTTAACCTTGAAAGGAAGGGAGTGCTCGGCCTGCGGCCCGTGGACACCTGTCACCGGCGGGTGGGGTGGGGGGTTGCTCCGGTGGTGCAAGGCAGCACAACAGCAGCAGCGGCAACGGCTTGTAGTAGCAGCGGGAGTTGAGATGGTGGTGGGTGATGGTCGTGAGGGAGGTGGTGGTGGTAGTGAGGTGATGGTGGTGGAGATTGATGGGTTAGAGGAGGAGAAGAAAAGCTCGGGCTCGGGTGATGGTGATGGTGTTGGTGGTGATGGATGATGGTAAAGGTGGTTGTGGTGGTGAGGTGATGGTGGTGGCTGTGATCGTGATGATGATGGTGGTAGGTTGATGATGGTGTGGAGGTCAATAGGTTGGAGGAGGAGAGGAGCTCTGGTGGTGGCGGCTTCTGTGATGGGTAGGAGGCGGTCGGGCTGATGGAGACGAGAAAGAAGGAGGTAGTGTAGGTTGATGGAGGAGGAGGAGGTCGTGGGTTGTCCGGTGGTGAGGTGATCGTGGTGGAGGGTGGCATTCACTTTTAGAGAAGGAGGAGAAGAAGATCTCGGGTGGTGGTGGCTGTTGTGATGGGGAGGAGGAGGTCAGGTTGATGGCGGTGGAGGTGAGTGATGGCGGTGGTGATGGAGATGAAGGTTGGAGGTGATGGTGGTTATAGTCGTGAGGCTCGGGTGGAGGAGAAGGTTGGGGATGGTGAGGAGGATGATGGTCGAAGGAGGAGGTCATGGTTGTCCGGCTGCTAGGGAGGAGGTAAGGTGATGGTGATGAAGGTTGAATGGAGGAGGAGAAGAAGGAGGTGGTGGAGGTGGTTTCGGCTTGAGAGGAGGGAAGGTGATGGTGTGCTAAAATTTTCTAGGAGAGAGAGAGTTAATAAAGGGGAGATGGAGGGGTGAGCATGGGGATTAGGGCCGGCTACATCCCTATTTATAGGGACGAGGAAGGGTTTTCATGAGGGAATGAGTGGTAAGATTGGGTTTAAATTTGAATGGAGGGTTGGGATTAAATGTGGGTGTAAAGTATTGTATTATACATACAAAAAAAGAGGAAATAATGGGGTGATCGATTAAAGCATGAAGAAGAACTTTCTTCATTGTTTTGCTCCAATGAGAGATGGACACCTAGTTACTTATTTGCATAAAGGCCCCCAACAATTTAGAAATTGCACAAGAACAGGAGAATTATGATTGGATGAGAAAAATTACCATGTTTGGTGTGTTATAGTGGAGGAAATTGGTGTGTGGTGTTTTGTATGAACCATGAGGGTGTGAGTGGGGATTTGGGTTGATGTTGGGTCTAGTTTTGGGTTAGGTTGAGTCATTGCACCAATTTAATTAAAATTAGTGTGAAAGGTGTTCTTTAATTAATTAGAAGTACATATGATTAAAATTGGGTAGGACACAAGTATTATGGATGTGGTAGACTCAGAATAGATTATTGTCATAAATTGGATTGCACAAAATGGGTCGAGGTTGTGTCTCTAATTTTGATTGGAAAGAAAAATGATGCAAGGTTGAATTTATTTGGATTTAAAAAATAAATATTTGTAACGAATATTATGCGACTAAAATAAAGCACAAGAGAGGATATTTATGAGTTACACAAAGGTCACAATGGAATACTGGCATGTCAAGGTGAAGTGTATGAAATTTGATTGAAGGCAGAAGCTAGAGTAGCGCTCCAAACATCGAAGCAACGGTAAGGTACACCAAGGGAATTTAATTAAAAAAAGAAAATTAATAACTCCATTAAATAATTCAAAAATAACCCTAAATGAATACTAATCCTAGATTTGGGTCAGGAGGTTTACAATATACCCAACTTATAAGAATTTTATCCTCAAAATTAAAACAAACACATAATAAGTTATAAATTATCAAGCAATGCTACGGACATACCTAGGACCCGTGGAACTGGCTTTTGCACTATCTGTTGGGCTCTATTGACATACTAGGAACACTCCTGAGCCTGATGTTGGTTCGATTCGCACCTCAAACACTGTCCTAACCTTCTCCTGTAATCTTTCTGAACATGCCCCTTCTTCTTGCAAAAGTGACATGTCGGTAGCTCACTTTGCTGATACGGTACAACCCTATGTTGCGTCTGCACTCCTGTATGACTGATCGGTCCTCCTGCTCCTGGTTGTACCTTAACTGGTGCAGCTACGCTGGGATGCCTCTGACTTATCGATACCTTGCCAATAGCCTATTGGATTCTAGCCTCTGTCAAGACCTCCTCGCCTGGGTGGTAGTGTACCTCTGTAGCTCATAAGTCAAACCATAATGGAATTTCCTGGACTTCTCTAGATCATTGGGTATCAGGGTGGTACCAAATCTACTAAGACAACAAAACTCCATGTTATATGCATCTACAGTCATGTTCCCTTGCTCCAGATGTAGGAATTGAGAGTAGAGCGCATTCTTGACAGTAGCCGGAAAGTATTTCGTATTGAAGTATTCTAGAAACTGCTCCCACGTCTACTTCTTGTCGACGCTGTACTCCATAGATTCCCACCAATGATGGGCATTGCCTTTCAATTGGGCCCTCACTGGGGTCATCAAAAGGTTCAGAGGCAGCTGAGAATCCTCCAGTAACATCTCCGTATTGGTGACCCAATCAGAGATCTCCTCTGCGATCTCGCTACCAGAAAAGGTATCTGGGCCCATCTGACGAAACCCTCGAATCGTACCAGCTGGCTGAATAGGTACAGGTGATGGTATGGGTGCTGGGGTAGGTAGCCTCTCTAAAACTGCCATCAAGCTCTGTCTCATAGTCTCGGCCTGATGCCACTGCGCCTGCATCATGGCCTGGAAAAACTGGAATATTTATGGCTTTCCCTCTGTCTGTGGCATCTGAGGTGGAAAGGGTGGAGGTGGTGGCAATGGAACCTCCGGTTGCGCTCTAGGTGTCTCCTGAGACGTCGGCCTCTCGGGTAGCGGCATCGGCGTGGCCCTCGAAGTCTGACCCTCGAGATATTGTGTCAGGACAGTCTGTGAAGTCTGGCCCTCGTGCTGCTACGTCAGATCGGCCTGAGAAGTCTGGTGCCAGTGTATCAACGGGGCCTGAGGTATCACAGGGACCTGTGGTAGTGGCTGCTCTCCAGGTCATCCAGGGGATATATCCTCCCTCTGCGCGGTGGCGGATGGCACAATGGCACCGTATGCCTCACGTCTGCTACGCAAGTTCATCTCTCTGCAAGAGATAGAACTACATTAAAAGAGTACGGGAACAAACAAACGGGATGCAGATATTCAAATAATTAAATACGAAGGAGGTTCAAAGATGGTAGTCAAGGTGGATGAGATCTAATAATTTTCTATCCTATTGCAGGCTCGCTGGATATGATACTATACCACAAGCGATAAACAGAGACTTGCATGGGCCACAACTAAAACTATGTCATGCCCCAGTCCCCAAATACATGGGACCAGGCCACGTGGCAATGGCCAGCTAATACGACTTCGAAGGATTTCCTAATTTAATGGACCCATTAAAGCATACTACGTTGTCCTAAAAAACTATCAAGTCCAATATGCTAACATACAACAGGTAAATATCTAATCTCATCCACATAATATAAATAAGAAGTGATGAAATAAAATACTGAAAATAAGTACGGAGTCTGAATGTCATAATACAACACAAATAAGTCTGATAGGAACAAACCCACTGAATACAATGCCAAAATAAAAGTACGGAAGGACATATAAGAATACTAGACTAGAACATCGACTAACTAGATAAAGATGCTCTAGCACAAAGCAGCAGTGTACCCCAAATCATGGGAACTCCTCTAGAAATGCCTCAAAGTCCTCAGACACGAATTCGGTCTCCAATCCTGCTCTGTAGATGGTCGGGTCAAGTGCTCGTTCGGATCTAGAAAGGAACCAGGTCCTCAGAGGGACGTAATAAGATACAAAAATACATTCCATAAAGTAAATACTGTGTGAACTCGAGAGTGAACTAACCAGCTAAGTGAAATACACTTTAAGACAACCTTGGTACGTATGGGTAGGTAAAAGGTATAAAACATAGTGTTAAGCCATAGGCTAAGTATCTGGCATTAACTGTAAACTGGATGCCAGAAGTATATGCTGACTACATCACCGATCAAGATAGCGCGCAGCTAGTAACCTCTGCCGGATGTATCGACAAGCATATACACCCATAACTGGGTAGCACATAGCCCATAATCGGGTAACACATAGCCCATAACCGGGTAACACTAAGGCTTACGACCCCGTAGTTTACTATGAAACTATGGTAATCAAATATCTGTCCCATACGCCTACTAATTGTCTTCCCTGCCCAATGCTAATGTACATATCGCGAATATGACGTAGACATCTCGTACTATAATGCAAGTCACTAAAGAAATATACAACATGCTAAATACCGCCACACGTGCTGCTCACACCGATGGCCAGTCAAGTATGAAGCATGCGTCCCTATATGAACTCACTCTGTGACGTGCAATAATATGAGTCAAGACCTGGGGAGTCATATTGATAACTTCATAACTTTAGGTGCATCCACTAGACACTAGGTCAAACACAAGTCCTAACGTCAACACATTCGTTGACTACACTCGAGTCATTCTCAGACGCACACAGTTATATAATATTAAAGAAACAAAGCATGCGAACTATAATAACTGAATTTAAACAGTACAACAAGGCAAGGTATACTTACCTGGAACTCCGATGTGAACAAGTAAGGATCCGGAACCCGCAGCCAAGGTAGAACCGTCTTGGGTGCCTATGAATATATAACAATAAATATTAATTACTACATTACACTACGCTAAGCATGAACAAGAGTTCAACATACGTAATGTCATGAGTCACGTAGAGTCTAGACCAAACAAGAGTTCTAACTAAGTAGGTTGGCTAATGTTAACTAGCCAAAGGCCAGAGAAGTATCTGTACACTTAGTCTACTAGTCCCACAACATTTACAAGTCATCCTAAGGTATAATTTCTCATATGTCACAATCGCGGTCACAATTAGAATTCGTGTAGGTGCTAAGTTGCACCTCTAACACATAGGTTACTAGTGTTCTCTCTCTAGGATTTCGTGCACAAGTATATAAAATATTCTCAAATATTGTGCACAACAAGTCAACTAGCTACTATGCTACTAGTAAGTGTTTATAACTCAAAATATCCTGTAACACTAATCATGTGTCCTAACTATTAGGTTAAGGTGTATACTATATATATATATATAATCATCATCGCATCCTCTAAATATATAAACAATCATATAATCCTCGTACACTTACACACATCAATATCTCAATTCCTCATCTATTTCTAGCATAGCACATTAGCATGGTAACAATGAAATCTCTCATTCTATGCATGCATCATATATTTATATAAACAAGAATTTAATTTGTGTGATGATAATCACCCTCTAACTCATGGCACTCTATAAACAATAAACTAGTCTAAGAACCTAGATGCAAATACAACTACTAGTGTCATAATAACCAATGTAGCTTATGCATGAATAATACCACTAAATACCATTCCAACTAATATATATATATATATATATATATATATATATATATATATATATATATATATATATATATATATATATATATATATATATATATATATATATATATATATATATATTCTAAAATTTATTTGTAATCACGGAGATATTAGGGTTATAATATTTTCATGAGTTCTCATGCAATATTTAACAAAAATATAAAGAAGGAGGAGGAGGAGGATATACCTAGGTTTAACCTTGATAGGTAAGGGAGTTCTAGGCCTGTGTCCTGTGGACGGCCTGTCTCCGGTGGGTGGAGGGGGTTGCTCCGGCGTTGCAAGGCAGCACAGCAGCAGCGGCAGCGGTTTGCAGCAGCGACAGCGGCTTGTAGTAGCGGCGGGGGTTGAGATGGTGGTGGGTGTTGGTCATGAGGGAGGTGGTGGTGGTGGTGGTGGTGGTGGAGATTGATGGGTTAGAGGAGGAGGAGAAGTGCTCGGGTGAGGGTAATGGTGTTGGTGTTGGTGGTGATGGATGATGGTGAAGGTGGTTGTAGTGGTGAGGTGATGGTGGTGGCCGTGATCGTGATGATGATGGCGGTGGCGGTGGTAGGCTGATGGTGGTATGGAGGTCGATGGGTTGAAGGAGGAAAGGAGCTCGGGTGGTGGTGGTTGTTGTGATGGGGAGGAGGAGGTTGGGCTGATGGAGAAGAGAAATAAGGAGGTGGTGTAGGTTGATGGAGGATGAGGAGGTCGTGGGTTGTCCAACGGTGAGGTGATGGTGGTAGAGGGTGGCGTTCACTGTTGGAGGAGGAGAAGAAGAAGATCTTGGGTGGTGGTGGATGTTGTGATGGGGAGGAAGAGGTCGGGTTGATGGTGGTGGAAGTGAGTGATGGCGGTGGTGATGGAGATGAAGGTGGTGGTTGGAGGTGATGATGTGTAGTCGTGAGGCTCAGGTGGAGGAGGAGAAGGTCGGGGATGGTGAAGAGGCTGATGGTCGGAGGAGGAGGTCATGGTTGTCCGGCTGTTAGGGAGGAGGTGAGGTGATGGTGATGGAGGTTGAATGGAGGAGGAGAATAAGGAGGTGGTGGAGGTAGTTTCAGTTTGAGAGGAGGGAAGGTGATGGTGTGCTAAAATTTTATAGGAGACTGAGAGAGTTAATGAAGGGGAGAGGGAGGGCTGAGCATAGGGATTAGGGCCGGCTACATCCCTATATCTACGGATGTGGGAAGGGTTTTCATGAGGGAATGAGTGGTGAGATTGGGTTTAAATTTGAATGGAGGGTTAGGATTAAATGTGGGTGTAAAGTGTTGTATTGTACATGCAAAAAAAATAGGGGAAATAGTGGGGTGACCGATCAAAGCATAAAAAGGGCTTTCTTTATTATTTTGCTCCAATGGGAGGTGGACACCTAGTTGCTTATTTGCACAAAGGCCCCCAACAATTTGGAAATTGCACATGTAAAGGAGAATTAGGATTGGATGAGAAAAATTACCATGTTTGGTATATTATAGTGGTAAAAATTAGTGTGTAGTATTTTGTATGAATCATGAGGGTGTGAGTGGAGGTTTGGATTGATGTTGGGTCTAGTTTTGTGTTAGGTTGAGTTAGTGCACCAATTTAATTAAAATTAGTGTCAATGGTGTTCTTTAATTAATTGGAAGTACATAAAATTAAAATTGGGTAGGACACAAGTATCATAGATGTAGTAGACTTGGAATAGAATATTGCCATAAATTGGGTTGCACAAAATGGCTCAAGGTTGTGTCTCCAATTTTGGTTGGAACGGACAATGATGCAAGGTTGGATTTATTTAGATTTTAAAAATAAATATTTATAACGAATATTGTGCGACTAAAATGAAGCACAAGAGAGGGTATTTATGAGTTACACAAAGGTCAGAATATAAGACTGGCACGTCAAGGTCAAGTATGTAAAATTTGTTTGAAGGCAGAAGCTAGAGTAGCGCTCCAAACATCGAAGCAACGATAAGGTACACCAAGAGAATTTAATTAAAAGAGGCAAACTAATAACTCCATTAAATAATTCAAACATAACCCTAAATGAATCCTAATCCTAGATTTGGGTCAGGTAGTTTACAGGCTCTCAAGCAACACTTCTCCACCTAACTATGGAGAAGCATCCTTCTTCTTATACACCCACTTGCAGCCTATAGCTTGCTTGCCCTTGGGCAATGGAACCAAATCCCATGTATAGTTCTTGTGGAGATACTCAATCTTTTCCTACATAGCTACCATACATCTCTCGCTACTAGTATCTTTAACAGCCTATTTGGAGGTGATAGGCTAGTCATCCTCTACTGGCGGTGCATATGCCACCATATTCAACTGTCCATAGTGCTTGACAGGTTCATAAAATCCATACATATGCACCGACTTGACGGGTCTCCTTAGCCTATTAGTAGCCAAAGAATCATGCTGCTTGTGTTGCTCTTTCTCTGGTTGTTGTTCTTGTGAGGCTTGATGAATATCTTTAGAAACCTATACCTCATCTGATGCATCCTCAGATGACTCAATCTCAACTATTTGAGATTTGCTAGATTCACTACTGAAGACTCATCGAAGGTGACATCCCTGCTGATTAAGAACTTCTTATCCTCCAAACAATACAGACGGTTTTCCTTCACTCCTTGTGCATATCCCAAGAAAATAGCCTTCTTGGCTCTCGTATCTAACTTACTATCGTTAACATGATAGTAAGCTTTGTATACAAACATGCGCAAAATACTTTAATCTGCTGGTTTGTTGAACATCTTCTCATATGGAGTCTTAAAATTTATAGCAGGAGTTGGTGATTTATTAATCAAGTACCGCGCCATTTGTATAGCATCTGCCCACCATTACTTGCCTAAACCGGCATTAAAGAGCATACATCTTTCTTTCTCAAGCAATGTTTGGCTCATCCTCTCTGCTAGCCCATTCTGCTGTGGCGTATTTCTGATAGTCCAATGTCGCACGATGCCTTTTTTAGCACAAAAATCTTTAAAAGGTCTATAGGTATATTCAGTACCATTGTCAGACCGTAATGTCTTTACCTTTCTGCCTGTTCTGTTCTCCACCATCGCTTTCTACTGCTTGAACTTTTTGAATACTTGATCTTTGGTTTTGATAAAATACAGTCAAACATAACGTGTATAATCATCAATAAAAGTTACATAGTACCTCGCTCCTTTATTGGAAGGAATCATGCTAGGTCCCCATATATCTGTATGCACATAGTCGAGAATACCTCATGTCTTCTGCTTGCTTGTACTGAAGGTCACCCTGTGCTGCTTGCCATAAACACAATGCTCACAAAAATCCATACTTGGCTTCTTCAAGTTCTTCAGTAATCCCTGCTTGCTTAGTAAGGTCAGGCTCTTCTCACTCTGTAACCATCACTTTTCAAGATAGGGGTATTTTAGTTATTTTGGTATTATTATTATTGATATATTTTATTACATAATAAATTGTGTGGTTGTATATATATATATATTGATATTTAATATAGATGCCCAGGAAAGTAGTTTTGGCACCTTGGAAAGTTTTGAAAGCCAGCGAGCTATGCCCCTTGTCAATCCAATTGAGGGAATGATACGGATGATTGAAGCGAGCCAGCAGAGAGATGAGGCTCGTTATGAGCGAGGCAAGAAGTGGGCGGAAGGTCGTTAGAGCAAGTTCGAAAGTAATCTTGAAGCCCGATTAGCAGTCCAACAGAAGCATGCAGATGCCCAGCAGCAGATCGTTCAGACAGCCTCCAACCATTCTGCAACGACAGCAGCGGCACCGGTGGAGCAACCAATGCCTGAAGTCAAAATACCTCAAACTCCAAAGAAGAAGGATGTGACTACCTTCGACTTTGCCAACTTCAAGAAAGTTTGCAACACGTCTTTCCGGGGGATTGAAGATCCGGTCGTGGCTCTAGATTGGCTGACAGAGCTTGAGGATCACTTCAAATTATTTCAGATACCTGAGGAGTGTCACGACCCGAGGCATCCCCCGAGTCGAGATCGCCGTGCGGGCCTGGGGTTGCGCCCGCACAAGGCTTTAATGATTTGCATAGCAAGCACATATTCAGAGTACGCAGATAAATTGAAACACAGATTTGAAACATGGAAAAGTTATCTTTATTGATAATGAACATCTATTACAAACTCTTGAACGAGTCAGCTAATATGCCGAACGGCTTACAAAAGAGATGACTCAAAATGAGATAGCAGTCCTGTACATTACATCCCTTTATAAACTCAAAATGATAAGGACCTCCAGGCTGGAGGATAGCTTTGCCACGGAGCTGTATTTGTGTATGAAGAGTTGCAAGCTCCTGACTTCAAAATGCTTCGAGGGCGCGGTGAAGATGCGCCAACAGCTGGACTGGATCGGGAAAACGACTTCGGCTCCTCGCTCGGTTCGCCTTGGTGCGGAGAACCTGTTTCAACGAGGGTCAGCATATCGAAACATGCTGGTGAAGGCGAGCTAGCCTGACTATACCAATCAACACATTGTTTTAATGAAGCATGCATATTTGTGGGTTACTATCTTGCCTTAGTTCATTTACAAGTAAGCAACATATAGAATTTACTGAAATGAACGTGCCACCGTTCGGTGGGTTTTACCTGCCCGTCTGGTTTACCTGCACAATACTTACCATGCCTTCCCTGCCACGAAGACACAAGTTAGTATACAACAGGTTTAAATATACAAGATGATCACTGGCTTGATTGCCATAATGGACTAGTCTGTGACGAAGATGGTTTGCTACGTGCTAGTACGTGAGGCGCCGCATACCACCTTGTCCAAGTACGTGAGACTAAACGTGAGTTCCGTCCGGAGCCAGAATGGTGCCAGTGCCCCAGCAGCCGCCCGCAGGAACTATACCTTGTGCACAAGTTGTCCATGATCGCACATTAACAATCATTCGCCCGGAGGCTACGTTAACAATCGTTCGCCCGTAGGCTACGTAATTCGCCCTGAGGCTACGTGATTCGCCCTGAGGCTACGTGATTACAAGACAAGCATTGCATGATTCATTTTACATTGCATCTACGTTCAGTTCATGCATTTAAGATATATCTTGTATATTTCACAATAGAGAAGAAGCATACATTTAACTTGTATCAATGCATATGATGAACATTCCAACGAACAAGCATGCAAAGATATAACCGTTCACAAGTTCAGTTGACAAGCATAATATACCAAGTCTATTCTTTTTTTATCTTGGTTTCTTTTATTATTACTTGGTATCGTTTGATCGGGGCAAAGAAGAATGCAGATTAATAGCTGTGAAGACTGGAAGCAGGGCTAGCTAATCGGGTTGGTAGCCACTCACTTAGATTTAGAAGGAAGAAGGAAAGAGGCGCTTCATGACTCCGCTCGCAAGCCGCCTACTGCTCGTTCACCTGCACACGAACAGCTTGATCAATACTTCTTCCTCTCTTTCTAATCTCGGAATTGAAGTGCAAGTTCAATGAACGAAAACAATGAAAACCATCGAAACCGGTCAAGAAAAACAAGCAAATCCCAAAACTAACTCAAAGCACGAAAGCAACAAGCGACATCGAAAAACCAAGGCAATAAAAGATAGCAGCGGAGAGGTCCCTCCTGACTCTGCCGCTAAGTCGATCCTTGGGGCGCGGTCCACTGAATATGGGAATCAATTCCGAAGAAACAAATCCATAACGAGGACGAGTTCTTAATTTAATCTATCCCGATCGAACGATACAGTCTTGTGTTTCTTAGCCGCGTTCTCCGCACCGGGAGAACGGGGCGCTACATCCTACCCAACTAATTGGAAGTTTTGTCCCGAAACTTAGGAATAATGCTTACTGTCAGGAAACGTTACGTTGAGGATGCTTAGCAGAGTAATTGGGGCAGTCACGCATTTTGTGGCTTGCAGCACCACAAATGAGGCATAATCCTTGTCTCAGACGACATTCGTTGGCCAGGTGCCCTAGCTTCTTACAGAAGTGACATAGCTGCCCTCGCTACGGACCACCATTATTGCGACACTTTGTAGCGGTGTTTCCTCCTTCGTTGCTATGGCGTTTGTGACTGGGTGTATGCACAGCGTCGGTAGAAACGTGAGGATACTGTGGCTCGAGCGATAGGGCGTGATTCATGACTTCACGCATGGTTCCATACTGATTATTGACCACGTGCCCATGGATGGCAGGGCGCAAACCGCCTTCAAACCTTCTAGCTCGACTCACTGCATCAGGTAAATAGGCCCTAGCGAATTTGGAGAGTCGGTTGAATTCGGCGGAGTATTGCTTGACTGTCATATTGCCCTGCCGCAGCTGCACGAAATTGTTTTCCATCTGACGTTGCACTGGAGGGGGTATAAACTCCTCTTCAAACACGGCATAAAAAGTCATCCACGAGATCGCCTCCTCTCCGTGATCAAATTGGAGAGATCGTCGATGCACGTTCTACCAATCGTGTGCGTTGAGGCGGAGCTGTAGTTGGGCGCAGACGACACGCTTATCTTCAGGGACCTCTAGCAGAGCGAAGTGATCTTCAAGCTCGGCTAGCCAATCTAGAGCTACCACTGGGTCCTCAGTCCCGTTGAATGGAGTATTGCAGACTTTCTTGAAATGGCCCAAGTTGAAGGCAGTCACGTCCCTCGGCCTTGGGATTTGAGGCGTCTCCACTTCAAGCACGGGCTGCTCCACCGGAGTCGTTGTTGTTGCGGCGGAATGGTTGGCAGCCAAAGTCTGAACGATTTGTTGCAGGGTATCTACATGCTTCTGTTGGACTGAGAATCGGGTCTCTAGATTGCTTTCGAACTTGGCTTGGCGAGCATCATCTCTTTGTCGTTGCGATTCTAACATTAGCATCACCCGCTCTAGCGGGTCGACTTGAGATATGTCGCGCTGGCTCTGAGGGCTTCCCGAATTTCCCGAACTACTTTCTTGTGTTTCGTTCGGTGCTTGCGCTGCAGATTGCGCTGGTACCATTCCTTCAAAAGAAGGTAAATTATATTAGAATCATAATGTATTATGGACTTATTGCATGAACGTATCTCATTTTGGCCTAGCGAGTTCAAGAGTTCGCACAGAAATTTGATCGTTAAAGGAACTTTTCCAGCACGAAGTCTAAGGAACTTGAATCTGTGCTCTGATACCATTATGTCACGACCCGAGGTGTCCCCCGAGTCGAGATTGCCGTGCGGGCCTGGGGTTGCGCCCGCACAAGACTTTAATGATTTGTATAGCAAGCACATATTCAGAGTACGCAGATAAATTGAAACACAGATTTGAAACATGGAAAAATTCTCTTTATTGATAATGAACATCTATTACAAACTCTTGAACGAGTCAGCTAATATGCCGAACGGCTTACAAAAGAGATGACTCAAAATGAGATAGCAGTCCTGTACATTACATCCCTTTATAAACTCAAAATGATAAGGACCTCCAGGCTGGAGGATAGCTTTGCCACGGAGCTGCATTTGTGTATGAAGAGTTGCAAGCTCCTGACTTCAAAATGCTTCGAGGGCGCGGTGAAGATGCGCCAACAGCTGGACTGGATCGGGAAGACGACTTCGGCTCCTCGCTCGGTTCGCCTTGGTGCGGAGAACCTGTTTCAACGAGGGTCAGCATATCGAAACATGCTGGTGAAGGCGAGCTAGCCTGACTATACCAATCAACACGTTGTTTTAATAAAGCATGCATATTTGTGGGTTACTATCTTGCCTTAGTTCATTTACAAGTAAGCAACATATAAAATTTACTGAAATGAACGTGCCACCGTTCGGTGGATTTTACCTGCCCGTCTGGTTTACCTGCACAATACTTACCATGCCTTCCCTGCCACGAAGACACAAGTTAGTATGTAACAGGTTTAAATATACAAGATGATCACTGACTTGATTGCCATAATGGACTAATCTGTGACGAAGATGGTTTGCTACGTGCTAGTACATGAGGCACCGTATACCACCTTGTCCAAGTACGTGAGACTAAACGTGAGTTTCGTCCGGAGCCGAAACGGTGCCAGTGCCCCAGCAGCCGCCCGCAGGAACTATATCTTGTGCACAAGTTGTCCGTGATCGCACATTAACAATCATTCGTCCGGAGGCTACGTTAACAATCGTTCGCCCGTAGGCTACGTGATTCACCCTGAGGCTACGTGATTCGCCCTGAGGCTACGTAATTACAAAACAAGCATTGCATGATTCATTTTACATTGCATCTACGTTCAGTTCATGCATTTAAGATATATCTTGTACATTTCACAACAGAGAAGAAGCATACATTTAACTTGTATCAATGCATATGATGAACATTCCAACGAACAAGCATGCAAAGATATAACCGTTCACAAGTTCAGTTGACAAGCATAATATACCAAGTCTATTCTTTTTTTATCTTGGTTTCTTTTATTATTACTTGGTATCGTTTGATCGGGGCAAAGAAGAATGCAGATTAATAGCTGTGAAGACTGGAAGCAGGGCTAGCTAATCGGGTTGGTAGCCACTCACTTAGATTTAGAAGGGAGAAGGAAAGAGGCGCTTCACGACTCCGCTCGCAAGCCGCCTACTGCTCGTTCACCTGCACACGAACAGCTTGATCAATACTTCTTCCTCTCTTTCTAATCTCGGAATTGAAGTGCAAGTTCAATGAACGAAAACAATAAAAACCATCGAAACCGTTCAAGGAAAACAAGCAAATCCTAAAACCAACTCAAAGCACGAAAGCAACAAGCGACATCGAAAAACCGAGGCAATAAAAGATAGCAGCGGAGAGGTCCCTCCTGACTCTGCCGCTAAGTCGATCTTTGGGGCACGGTCCACTGAATATGGGAATCGATTCCGAAGAAACAAATCCATAACGAGGATGAGTTCTTAATTCAATCTATCCCGATCGAACGATACCGTCTTGTGTTTCTTAGCCGTGCTCTCCGCACCGGGAGAACGGGGCGCTACAAGGAGAAGCGTGTTGTGTGTGCCCAACTTTAGCTCTGTTTGAACGCACAAAATTGGAAGGATGTTCATCGAAGATCTCCCTTCGCAGACAATAAAAAGGAGACGATCGTGTGGGCTACCTTTCGTAGCACGTTTGAAGAGGAGTTCATACTCCCTCCCGTTCGTCGACAAAAGGAGAACGAGTTCGTGCAGCACCGACAGAAAAATATGACAGTGAAGTAGTACTCAGCTGAATTCAATCGTCTCGCCAAATTTGTAAGCTCCTATCTACCTGATGCAGTGAGTCAAGCAAGATGATTTGAAAGTGGCCTACAACCTGCTATCCATGCGCACGTAGTCGTTCTTTAATATTTGACGATGTGGGAAGTTCTCAATCATGTCCTTTCCCTTCAACTGCAGTATCCTTCAGTTGTTGTGCGCTGTGCATATTTCCAATCACAAGCGCCCTAGAAATACATAATAAAACACCGCTCCAAAGCGTCTAAATAACGACGGTCAGCAGAGATAAAATCCAGTGCAACCATGTTCCTACTGTAAGAAGCCAGGACACACGATCGACAACTATCGCAAGAAGCACGAGTTATGTCTCATTTGTGGTGATCCAAACCATGGAATTCGTGACTGCTTGTGCTACTCTGATCGCCATCCTCAACATCCAAATCCTTCTCTGATGCATCAAGCCAACTGAGTCATGCCATAACAAGAACGTTGTCAAGCTTAAGACCGGGTGTACACTTTGACATGGGAAGAGGCCCTTGCTTCGGACACTATTGTGTCAGGTATATTGCTTTTTAACAATATACCTACTCGCGTGCTATTTGATTCGGGTGCTACCTATAGTTTTATATCCACGGATTTTGCCATGGAAGACAAGCTAGAAATGACACCATTATTTTAAATCTTAATATTATCACACCCTCGGACACGAAAATATTTGTTCGTTCAGTATGTCAGGGCGGCCATGTCTGTATTAGAGGAAGAAAACTGTCACTCGATGTGTTAGTCCTAGATGTTCGGGATTACAACATCATCTTGGGGATGGATTGGCCCAGTACTTGCTCGACAACTATCAAATGTGTAGAGAAATGGGTCATCTTCCGTCTACCTGGAGAGGCAGAATCCTGCTATATGAGTGGTTCAGCAACGGAAGCGTCGAAGACCTGCATGGTTATTTATGCGATGTTAGCTCGACGGATGCTACACTCTGGATGTGAGGGATACTTAGTGTCGGTTCAGGACATGCAGCAGGATTGTGCAAACATTGAGTTTTATTTTGTTATGGCAGAATTCCCTGACGTGTTTCCGAGCGAACTACATAGCATGCCACCCGACCGAGAAATCGAGTTCACCATCGATACCTTCCCAAATATCCAATCGATTTCCAAAGCTCCATACCGAATAGCCCCTGCTGAACTAAATGAGTTAAAGTGCCAACTACAACAACTGCTTGACCGTGGGTACATTCGTCCGAGCATGTCTCCTTGGGACGCGTCTGTACTGTTTGTGAAGAAGAAAGATGGAACGTTGCGGCTCTGCATAGACTATTGGAAGCTAAATAAGGTCACTATCCGAAACAAGTATCCCCTGCCCAGGATCGATGACCTATTTAATCAGCTGCAAGGGACATCTGTATTTTTAAAGATAGACTTTTGCTCTGGCTACCACCAATTGAAGATCAAGCGAGAGGACGTGCCGAAGTTAGCATTTTACACCCATTATGGCCACTATAAGTTTTCTGTCATACCATTTAGACTAATGAATGCTCCTGCTATATTTATGGGTTTAATAAACCGTATGTTCTGACCATTTTTCGATAAGTTTTTGGTGGTATTCATAAACGATATCTTAGTATACTCAAAGAATAAGGAAGAACACGCAGGACACTTGCGGATAGTGCTTCAAACTCTCTGAGACAATAAGTTGTTCGCGAAGCTAAGTAAGTGCGAATTCTGGTTGGACAATATATCTTTTTTTGGGCATATCATTTCTGCGGAGGGTGTCTCAGTCGATCAAAAAAAGTTGAAGCCATCATGGAGTGGAAGAGACCTGAGTCAGCCAGCGACATTCGAAGCTTTCTTGGTCTAGCGGGCTACTACAAGAGATTCGTAAAAGATTTTTCAAGGATCGCTTTGCCTCTGACTCATCTCACTCGAAAAGGAGTGACGTTCGCGTGGTCGGACGACTGTGAAGCTACATTTATAGAATTAAAGCAACGACTCATCTCAGCACCGATTCTTACTCTTCCGGACGAGCCGGATGATTTTAAGACTTATAGCGCACTTCAGGCAAGGGTTTGGGATGCGTCCTTATGCAGGAGAACAAAGTGATAGCCTTTGCGTCGAGACAGTTAAAGTCTCACGAAAGAAACTATCCAACGCATGATCTAGAACTTGCAACGGTAGTGTTCGTGTTGAAGTTATGGCGGTATTATCTCTATGGCATACAGTGTAAAAAATTTACGGATCATAAAAGCCTCAAGAACCTCTATACTCAAAAGGATCTGAATTTATGGCAACGGTGTTGGCTTGAACTCCTTAGTGACTTTGACTTGATGATCAGATATACACCAGGCAAGGATAATGTTGTAGCTGATGCATTGAGTCGAGTGTTTGTTGGGAGATTATCTATCGATGATAGACTATGAAGGGATTTGGAAAGTTTGAGCATTACACTCCGAATCAGATACAAATGGGCGCAGGCATCTCAGTTGCGCCTCGAACCAGACATATTGGAGAATTTCAAGTCCGCTCAGAAGGACGATATATTCCTAGAGAATATGCGTAAGCTTATCTCAACAGGAAAGATGATCGACTTTACGGTGAGCGTGGATGTAATGATGCGGGTGAAGGAAAGATTATATGTTCCTAACGATACAAACCTCAGAAAAGAGATACTCACTAAAGCCTGTTTGATGATAAACAAAAAAAATGAAACTAGGTTTATACGAAACCCTTTCTTTGTTTACAAACAAGAAAAAGAGTACAATTAATCCTATACGAGGATGTTAAGTACAATAAAAATAATTTTGGAGAAAAATTGCTATAGGAGTCTGATCTGCGGTCGATCACTTTGTCTCTTGGACCACACGATGATGAAGAAGTATTGTAGAAGAAGAAGAAGCTTCAAATATTACAGGAGGGATAGGATTCTCGTTGCCAAAGTTGTCAATCAACACTCTCTGCATGTGCTCTCTCTTTCTCTGATCTCTTGGTCTCTGATCTTTTTCCTCTTTTTGACCTTGATCTCCTGTGACCAGAGGTCTCTATTTATAGAGATCAGTCACAATAACTGTCCAGTCGGCGTAGAAGTAAAACTGTGAAGAGAGTTGCACCCTTTATGAGGCGGTTATAATAACTGCTACCCACATTTGAATGGTCTCCTGAATCCGCGTATGACGCATGTCCCATTATAAGGTAACGCGTATAACCGCTCCTCGAAGATCATGGCATATAAGCCATGTAGGTAACTGTCCCTCGCATAAAGATGGTTGGCATAAAAGCCAAATAACTGTCTTGTTGGCGTAAAAGCCAAATAGCTGTCTTGTTGGCGTAAAAGCCAAATAGCTGTCTTGTTGGCATAAAAGCCAAATATCTGTCTTGTTGACGTAAAAGTCAAATAGCTTAAAACTTGATTCTGCATAGATAACCAGCGTAAAACTAGCTAATTATCCTTCCTGACTGAGGTCTTGAGCGTATTCTGGGCTAAATAGCCTTATCACATACCTTTGCAAATATAGCCTGAGTTGGCGTATTTCGAGGAGATAGCATACGGCTGTTTGTGGTATTAAACGAAAGGAATAAAATTGTATTTCAATGACGGGGTTTATGCGAAACCCGCGCCCTTCTGTTTACAAACAAACTTGTACAATGTAATCCTATATGAGGATGTGGGAGTATAATTTATTTAATCTGGGTATAAATTGCTATAGGTGTCTGATCTGCGGTCGATCACTTTAGCCCTTGGACCATATGATGTTGAAGAAGTGCCGTGGAAGACAGGTAACAGCTTCGAAGGTTGCAGAAGAGGTTGGACGCACGAGGCCAAGGTCGTCGATCCCTGCTCTTTGCCTGCTCTCCGGGCTCTCTCTCTCTCTCTCTCTCTCTCCTTGGACGATAATTCTCTCCTGGATGATAATTCTTTTTTCTCTCCCTTTTCTTCCCCATTGATAGGGGTCTCTATTTATAGAGTTTTGGTGACAGTGACCACTCCGTCGGTGTAAAAACCGAGCAGTGGAAAGTACAACACCCTTTTACACAACGGTTAAAGTAACCAATGCCTGCGTATGGATGATCTTTTGAATGAGCGTATGACGCGGGTCCAACTAAGGGAACACAACGCGTACTATTGCTACGAAGATCACGGCGTAAGAGCCACGCAGGTAGGTATCCCGTGTGTAGAAACGGTTGGCGTAGAAGCCAAATGACTGTCACCCTGGCACAGAGGCCAGATAGGCATAGAAGCCGAATAGGCGTAGAAGCCGGATAGGCATAGAAGCCGGAGAGGCGTTGAAGCCGGATAGGTGTAGGAGCCGGAGAGGCGTTGAAGCCGGATAGGCGTAGGAGCCGGAGAGGCGTTGAAGCCGGATAGGCGTAGGAGCCGGACAGGCGTTGAAGCCGGAGAGGCGTTGAGAGCCGAAGGGGCACAGGTCTTGAATGGACGTAGAAGCCGCTGCGTACCGTGCCCGAGTGTTGACGGGGACATTTTAGCCGGAATTATGGCTTTCGAAGATGTAATCAAATCTTCTACAGAGATTTGCCATCATCCTGTGCATTAAATGCGAAGACGTGTTTCAAAGGTCTGCAGCCCTTTTGTGCATCCGTTGCAGAGACGTGCCTTGACTGAACCTGTCACTGCTCCGTGCAATTAGACGTAGAGACGTGCCTCGAGCCCCGTACGATGTGCAGCTTTTGACATGGAAGGCGGTTTGTCTACTGCAGAGCGTAAACCGGCTTATGCCTGCATGTGTAAAATAATGCAGCGTATCCCTCTGTGCGAAAAAGAGCGGTTTATGCTGAGGGGACGTCAGTAAACGACGGTTCGGTGGTATCTTAACCCAATCCTCTGCATTAAATGCAGGGATCCGCCATCATACTGTAGTGTGCGTCCCGAGGGGTCTGTGCCTGTTTCCAGCCGTCGTTTGGGTCGCCGTGCAGCACTTTTTGTCAGGAGTCAGAGGCCAGGTTCACTGCGTGACTTGACAGGTTCATTTCGGGGAAGACGAAGCGTTCCTCGTACGCTATTTTAATGCTGCTTTGAGAGCGGCTGAGTTTTTATGCCCTGGAGGCGATGGAGGGGGTCCCGTCTACGCCGAAGCAGTTTTGGACGCGCTGCACCCTTGAGCTCTTACGCCTGATGGCACTGAAGGCCTTTGTTTGCGCTGCTCTGTATCAATACGCCGCGTAGCTTTTGCCAGCATATTTTTCATGCTTCTACAAGACCCCCTTCAAAGCTTTTAAAATCCTTTGGAATTTGAAACGCTTTGAATGAAGCATGAATGGCCCCTCGTGACTCGAAACATTTCTGAATGGAGCATTGAAACGGTCGGTGCGGCCTTTATGGCGGATTTATTGGGGACCGCTGTGATCTCTTTTGCCTATAAAAAGGCGGGGGGTTAACCTGTTTCCCCATATTCCCATCACCATGCTAAAATGATCGCCGGAGTTCGTCGGGTCGATCTGAGGAAGAAGGAGATCATGTTCTTCCAGCATGTTGGGAGCCGAAAAAGACGGCGTCTTCGAGCAAGTGTCTACTACAGCGATGGATCATGGAAGGATATCTTAGCCTCCCTTGCTCGGGATAATCAATAACTTTGTATGGCGTTGCATCAGGGGAGAGGAAGGGCCGCTTTGGACCACACAGCTTGCAGACTGTTTATTTCTTCCTGAGACCCCTGCGGACGAGATTGGACAAACCATAATCTGTCGTCCTGATTGGGTTGGGTTTAAGAAAACCCCAACCGGATCGGCCATGGCGAATGGAGGATCTTGTTGTTCATGACTGTGGTGGTCATGAACAGCCATGGAGGAAGAGGAAGATCTGAGCGCGATCTTCAGACGACGAGGGAGTCTTTTGTAGACGGAGTTTCCCTCATATGTAATCATGAAAAGTAGAGAAAAAACCCCGTAGACAGGGTTTCCCTCATATGTAATCATGATTTTAATCTTCAATAAAGTCATCTTTTCTTCATATGATCACTTGTCATACGTTGCTGTGAAGTCTGAATGTGTGCAGCTTCGACACGTCTGATACTTTACGCGACCCTGTATAGAGAGTACTAGGTTCTGTCCTGTTCTTTACGTGCAGCGGATAGTGCATAGAGCGCTGCTTTAGCATTTTGAACACTTAGAACTGTCCTGTTGCTAGGGCTAAGGAACCGCATAGAGTTCTGAACTGCTGCTTCTGATGAGCAGAACTTTGTTCAGTCTTCGTCTTCAAGAATGATCTCTCGGAACTCCCTTGAAACTGGGTCGAGGATTCTGGCTGAGCTTTGTCATCTTTGACAGACGAGATGTTCAGACTGGAGTCCGGATGAACCTTCAATTTTGGGACCCGAAAAGAGTAATTTCTTAATGGTTGTACTCTGTCCGTTTCGGGTACTTGGGGTCAAGAACGAGTATCTTCTGTGTGAACTCTTTGCACTTGACCGGGTCGAGGACTATTTTGGATAAGCGGAAAGTCGCGGAGTGCAAAATCCTCAGCCTGTAGCGTCTGGGCGTAAAACACCGTTGAGCGCGAAGTCGTAGACTTGTGGTTCCTGAGCGTGAAGTAGTAGGTTTGTCGCCTCTCGAGCGTAAAAGCTACCGAGCACAAAGGCATCCGGGCGAGAAAAACTATAGACTTATAGCTGCTTGAACGTAAAGCCGTAGAATCGTTGCTGTTGAGTGTAGAAAGCTCCTTTAGCGTAGGACTTATGGATCTGTAGCTCCTGAAAAGAGAATTTCTTTGAGCGTGAAGTTCTGCGGATCTGTTGCTTCTGAGCGTAAACTGAGCGCCACCGAGCGTGAGATCATCGATTTGGTATCTGCTGAGCGTAAAGCCGTAGGTTTGTCGTCTCTCGAGCGTAAAAGCTACCGAGCACAAAGGCATCCGGGCGAAAAAAACCATAGACTTGTAGCTTGCGAGCGTAAAATCGTAGATCTGTTGCTGTCGAGCGTAGAAAGCTCCTTTAGCGTAGAACTGCTGAACTGTCTTGCGCGAAAAAAATTTCGAATTTGCTGACTGTCCGTCTTTTGAGGGTAGTGGTTTGACGTAGCACCTAATCATATCCGACTATTAATGCGAGACTTGGTTAGGGTCTCGAGGAGTCCGTCCGAGGATTCGAGGAGTCGATCCGGACTCTATATATATCCCAAGCTTTGGAGAGAGAAACTTTTCATCCGTCTTCTGCGAATGAGAGTTCTTGATTGTTCGAGCTTTTCTCCTTCATTCCTTCTCTGAGCACTTCGAGCTTTCAGAAATGGCGACGAAACAAACCTCCTCCGCTAAGGGAAAGAGCATAGGTTCTTCTTCTTCTCCCACTGCCCCAGCGAGGGAGTCTTCGGTCGGGCAAGGTGGACTTCCTTCCGGAAGTATCCCGCCGACGGGTAGCGCACCCGGTCTGAGAGGTAGATCCTTTGGGGTGACAAGAATAACGAAAATCCTTCACACACGTTGAACGTGACCGCGCTAGGTTGCCTTCTGTGCTGATAGCCTCTTCTGAGGAAGATGATGCACGGAGGCATTTTCATCTTTTACGTCCACATTTCTCGTGTGCTAGCGTAAAGGCGCCATATTTTCGTAGTTCCGAGCGTAAAAGCTCTGGCTACCGAAAACTGGCGTATGTCGTAAAATAAGCATTTTACATTTGCGGAGGGGACTCCCGGCGTATAATAACCGAATTCGTACAATCCTGGCGTAGAGCACAGTTTGTTGTTTCTTTGATTTTGTATGTTTGTGCAAGATTTTTGTAATGACATACTTTCTTTGCACCTTTGTAGTTAACCTGGGTGAGTCTCCGCTGACCGAGGTGATGGGTTCCTCCGCCGGGATGCTGCACTCGAACTACCTGGAGGACTTGTCCCACGTGGCATTTCCCCTCTCCGGATCCCAGTATCCTGAGGGAAGGGGATTTTTGTTGGCGGCTCAGGGCGAGCGGGCACTGCTGAGTATGATCAATGGGGAGCCCCTGATGTATGTAGACGGAGAGCGGTACGTAAAGCCGGCTTTCCTTTTCGGGGACATGATCGACAAGCGGTCCCAGACGAAGCCTAAGAGGGAACCTTGGGTCTTTGCTGTCGAGGGCTTGGTTCTGTACCTGCCGACGATGCCGAGGGATTATCCCATCTCGGCTTTCTTCCATGCCACTCATCCCAGAAAGATGTCATGGACGTTGACTCCCGATCTTCATGGCAAGCCGGGGAAGATCTTTCATCAGAAAGGAGCTGACCAGGGATCGTTTGTCAGTCGTCCTTCTGGTCCTGTGATGTTATTCCGAGGATTGTACCCGGGTGGCGTCCCGAGCGAAGACAGCTCTGTAATCCAGCCGGTCCAACTGTCGTCTTTCTGCAACAGCTTCATGGGACGAGGTGGGGTGTACCCCAAGGAGAATCCTCGGTGTAATGGGTGGGTCACCCCAGCAAACCTCCGATGGACCAGCCTAGTTAACTGGGCCTTGAAGCACTTTCGGCAAGAGCTAGAGGGCATTGGGCTGTATGCCGCTGTGAGCGCGACGAGCGTCGGGTTGCCTCCCAACCCTAATTTGTTCTTGGCACTGATGGAGCGATACATTTCGCTCACTAGGACCTTTGCCACTCCACTGGGAGAGTTGGGATTGGCCCTTCATGAGATGGCGGTTGTCTCGAGGCTGCCGATGGGGGATACCCCGTATGAAGAGTATGTTCCCACCAACCGGGAGTTGGGGGATTCGGACCCTCGGGTGGCGGATGTGTATCAGGAGCTGATGTGCCAATATCTCGCCTGTACCACTTTTTACAACGAGCCCTCTGGTTTGGCCCACACTACCAAGTGGATGTCCTACCTTTTCTTCCACCGAGCTAGAGCTGCCAGGTTGGAGAAAGTTTCGGGGGGCAAGAATGAGCCCGTGAACTGTTTGGGCGTGCTTAGTGCCCAGGTCGTGGATGGCCTTATGGAGGAGGCCAAAGCTTCGGACCAGATCCTCGTTGAGAGGGTAGGAAAGTACCCCGCAGGTACTACGGCCCGTAGTTACCTGAGGTGCTGTCGCGGGTCTCTATCCAAGGAAGCCCAGCTGGCTGGTTTCCTCTCGTTATGGCTGCGTCGAGTAGTAGTGCCTGGTACTGCGTCCGCGAACCGCATTCACCGGAACATCTTGTGGCCGGCAGTGCGCCTGGTGTTCGGGGCAAGACTGGGCTTGCTTCCTGCCATGGTGTGCCGTATACAGGCGGGCTTGAGAGCTCTGACCGATGGGTTGCTTGCTGATGAAGCCCGACGTGAGAGTTTTCCCAGGGTGGAATTACCATACCTGTATCTGATGGGTTGGTTAATTCTCCACAATCCCTGGGTGATGTCTCCTGGCTCTGGTAGCAGCTCTGGGGGAAATTTCTTGTTGAACTACAAGGATTCTCCCTGGAACGTGGACACCGTTCTAGATTGTCGGCTGGCATTGAACCTCAGCCATGGCTGGAAGTTCCTCTGTACTCTCCCTCCCGGTAAACTTTAGCAGGGCACGTCTATCCAGAGGTCATACGGACATGATAGAACGTGCTTTGGCCAAGTTTTTGTAGGTAAAGTACTATCAGAGGTGAGATAGACGTGATAGGCTTTACTAGAGTTTACAGCTCAAAGGTAATATGGACATAGCTATTTTGTGGGCCTATTACTTGTTGCGCACCTAGGTGCAAGTAAATAGGTTTGAGGACAAGCCCTGCTAGAGGTAATATGGACGTAGCAGATTTTGTGGACCTAACACCACTGGCGTACTTAGATTTAGTACGGGTGTTAGTTGAAGTGACGATCGATATCAGAGGTGATAATCGATGGTCAGAATCTTGGAAAGCCTGTTCAGAGGTGATATGGACATGGCAGATTCTCCAAGGAAATACAGTTCAGAGGTGATATGGACATGACTGATTTGTGGGCCTATTGCTTTTTGCGCACCTAGGTGCAAGTAATAGGTTTGAGGACAAGCCCTGCTAGAGGTAATATGGACGTAGCAGATTTTGTGGACCTAACACCACTGGCGTACTTAGATTTAGTACGGGTGTTAGTTGAAGTGACGATCGATATCAGAGGTGATAATCGATGGTCAGAATCTTGAAAAGCCTGTTCAGAGGTGATATGGACATGGCAGATTCTCCAAGGAAATACAGTTCAGAGGTGATATAGACATGACTGATTTGTGGGCCTATACTAGTTTCTTCTTTGAAGTAGTTTCGTCGGATTACGAGAATCTCGCCGTATTCCTCCTGAGTGGAGGAGATTAGGCGTAGTACTTCTTCAGGAATTTGCCGTTGATAGGAGCCATTAATAGGTCTCCATTGGGCTGGGCTAGTCTGTAGGCTCCGTTCGAGAATGTTGTCTCGATCACATAAGGGCCTTCCCACTTGGGCTGGAATTTGCCTTTACTCCTGTGAGTAAGAATCATCGGCCTTCTTACGGCTAAAACTAGCTCGTCGACTTTGAACATCCTTTCATTTACTTTATAATTAAAAGCTCTGGAAATGCGTGCTTGGTAGAGCGCGATGCGCTGTTGAGCTTGGAGGCATTTCTCGTCTAATCCTTCTAGCTCCTGAAGCCTTAACAGGTCATTCTTTTCTTGAGTCAGCCCGTTAGCCACGGCTATCATGAGCGACGGGATCTGGATTTCAATGGGGAGAACTGCCTCGCTCCCGTATACCAGTGAGAATGGGGTACAGCCTGTCGGCGTTCGTACCGTTGTGCGGTATGCCCAGAGACATTCGCCCAGCTTTTCGTTCCAATCTCTTTTGTTTGAAGAGACGAACTTCTTCAAGAGTTTGATAATGGTTTTGTTGAAAGCTTCCGCCAAACCATTAGCAGCTGGATAGTATGCCGTAGAGGCGATATTGTGTATTCGATTTTTATCGTAAAATCGATGAAACGCTTGGCTGATGAACTGGGGCCCGTTGTCATGGATTATCCTTCGGGGGACCCCGAAGCGATAAATGACGTGATGCTTGATAAAGCTGATCACATTAGACGCCTTTACCTCAGCAAGAGGGATTGCCTCTGCCCATTTGGAGAAGTAGTCCGTGATGGCCAGTATGAACTGGTGACCTCGGGAAGAAGACGGGTGAATGGGACCAATGACGTCCATACCCCATGCTTCGAAAGGCCAGGATGCAACTGTAGGATGCAGATGCTCAGATGGTCGGTGTATAAAGTCTGCGTGAATCTGACAGGCTCTGCATTGTCTTGCATACCGTATCGCATATGTGATCATAGTAGGCCAATAATAGCCCATTCTCCTGATGCGATCATGTAGCTTAGGACCGGGTTGGTGTGCTCCGCATACGCCGTCGTGAGCTTCCCGGATAATCTGTTGTGCTTCGTCGTTAGACAGACATCTCAACAGTAATCCGTCGTAGGTCCGGCGATATAGGTATTGTGCAGATGCATCGTAATAGAAGCGTAATGATCGTCGCTTGATGGACACTGCTCCTTTGGGGTCTTCCGGCAAGATTCCGTATGCGACGAAATCTATGAAGGGACTTCTCCAGTCTTTTTCGGGAAGATTTGTGTTCACAGCATGGCTGCGTCCTATGTGAAGGTTGTTCTTCGCACAGAATAAGTCTCTGTTAAGAAGGATTACCGAATCCTGCCTTCTTATAGGAGTGGCTAAGTCTGCGGCTAGACTGGCCAGGGCATCGGCTTCCAGATTCTGAGACCGAGGTACATGCTCCAGGAAGAATCCTTTGAAGGTCATGGCTATCTCGACCGTTGCTTGGTGGTAGGGGATGAGGTCTGGATTCCGGACTTCATATATCCCTCTGACTTGATTGACGATAAGCAGAGAGTCACCAAAAGCTTCCAGGGATTCGACCCCCAGCTCTTTGGAAAAGTTTTCTTCATTATTTCATATTGGTAGATTATATTCCTAATTTTTGTGGACGAAACTTCCTATTAGTTGGTTAGGATGTGGTGCTTCGTTCCCCCTTTTCGGGGAGCGCGACTAAGAAATACTTTCGGTATCGTTCGATCGGGATAGATTGAATCAAGATATTTTTCTCGTTATGGATTGTCTTCTTCGGAATCGATTCCCATATTCAGTGGACCGTGCCCTAAGGACGAACTTAGTGGCAGAGTCAAGAGGGACCTCTCCGCTGCAAGTTTTCTTGCCTAGTTTTCGTTGTCGCCTTGTTGCTTTCGTGCTTTTGAGTTGGTTTTCTGATTTGTGTTTTCTTAAATGATTTTAATAGATTTTATTGCTTTCGTTCGTTGAACTGCACTTTTGTTTTGAGCTAGCAAAGAGAATAATATATATTGATTGTTTGTTTGTGGCAATATAGGTGATCGTGCAATAGGCGTCGCGCGAGCGGAGTCTTGAAGCACCTATTTCCTTTCTTCTCCCCACCAACTTATGAGTGGCTATAATTCGATTTAGTTGACCCTTCTTCCAAGTCTTCACATCTAAAATATTGCATTCTTGATTATTCTGATTAGACGATACCATAATAACTAAAAGATGTCAAGATAAAAAAGGAATAGACTTAGATTACCTTATGCTTGTCAATCAACTTATGAACGGTCACCTTGTTGCATGCTAATTCACTTAGAATGTTCTTTCATCATGTTTCAATTATAGTTGGAATATATACTTCTTCTATTATTGTACTATGTATAGAACACACTTTGCTATACAATAAAATAATCAGGAAGACTATGCAAAATAGATCATGCAATGTTACTTATCTCGTGCTCGTGTTGCTTCGAACTGCATCAATTGATAACTTAGTATAGATGTCGTTTGATCATGAACAACTTGTGCACAAGGTTTTATGGTTCCTATGGATGGTCGCTGGACACTGGCACCGATCTGATCCGAATAAAACTTCACGATAGTCTCACGTGCTGGACGGAATAGCTTGTAGATCCTCACGTGCTTTCGTTGCATACCATCATCGTCCAAGACTATAACTCGTCCACTATGGCATCATACCAGTGATCCCTACGTATATTTAAACTGTGCAAGCTAACTATGTCTTCGTGGCAGAGAAGGTCATGGTAAGTGTTATGCAGGTGGTTCAGATTGGCAGGTAAGAGTCACCAAGCGGTGGCATGGTTATTTCAGTAAATTTGTATATCTATTTCTTGCTTGTAAAATGAACTAAGGCAAGATAGAAAGACCATAAAATAACTTGTATGTTAATCATAAATAACGTATTGATTGGTATTGTTGGGTTAGCTCACCTTTACCAGTGCATTTTGATGTATGACCCTCGTTGTAACAGGTTTTCTGCGCCAAGGAGATCCTGCTAGAAGCTAAGCGTGACTTCTCAATCCAGTCCACCTACTGGTACGTCATGTTCGTGCCCTAGAAGCGTGTTTTAAAGTTCCAGGAGCTCGTGTACATACCTTATGCAGCTCCGTGGAAAGGCGATAGCTTCACCCGAAGGTGTCTATAACTTTTGAAGCTTTAGTAAAATGATATAATGTATCGGATGGCTATCTCATTTTGCGTTTGCTTTTGTAAGCCCGTGCGACAACCTTTTGTACTTGTTCAAGGGTTTCTAAAAGATGCTCATTATCAATAAAGAGAACTTTTTCTTGTTTCAATGTTGTGTTCAATTATCTGCGTACTCTGAATATGTGTTCATTATATAAAATATCTTGGCCTTGTGCGTTGTGCAACCTAGGAACGCACGACATCACGCCCGGGGGACGACTATCGATTCCACGGAATCGAGACATGACATTACTTCCTGTGGTTTTGTCCTGCCATTGAACTCATATAGATTGCAGCTTTTGAACTCAGAAAACTTGAACGTTAATCGCCTTCTTAGAGGCTGTTCAGTTTCCTCTACTTTGACTACTACTGTCTCTTTAGTAGCAGCCACAGTGGTCACCTCGTGATTGTCGGTCATAGAAGTGATTAGTTCAGTCAAGTTATTAACTTGCTGCTGTTGCGCATCAAATTGCGCCTAGAACTGGGTCGTTAGCTACGCTTGAAGCTCACAATGCCGTGCCTCTATCATCTTGTGATGAGCATCGCTCTACTTCTTTTGCGCCTCTAACATTTTTATTACTTTTTTCATTGGGTCAGATGACGATGTCTCCTTAGAGTTATCACCCTTAGTCATCTGCAAAAGAAATAACTTTTATTAGCACTCATAAAATATTTATGGGTTTATTGTTTGGAATATTATTTCATCCAACGCTATCTAAAAGCAAATCATCTAAGAAAATTGTTATTGTTTAAAAACTTTTACTTGAAAATCAATTTTGAAATCCGAGGAACTTTAAACTGTGCTCTGATACCAACTTGTCACGCCCCTGCATAAGATAACATTAGCATGCAACTCTCTCTTAGGGTCATTGGTGTTGTTTTACCATATAGGACATTTACCATGGTACACAGTGCACCTCCTCGGGAAGGTAGCTAGCCTCCTCTGAGAATCCCGCAATACCTCGTGCCTATAGCACGTCCGAATATTTTTCCCTAGGACGAAGCAGTCCCTGGTGCCCCGGGTCCAGATCGAGAAACTTATTACCTTGTGCACAAGTTGTCCATGACCATGCAAATGCATAAATGACTAAGTTATAAACATATTGCATGGTAAATAAATGATATAATCATAACTGACATATTCTCAATGGGGACTTCTTAGTCCATACTTTTCACGCTTGGGGACTTATACAGTCCATACTTGCATGACTTTATTGATTATTTACAGCATAACATACAATGATAATGAAATAGTATTCTCTACTTGCGTTGCATAAGATGCAACAGTGGTATTAACTTGTACATTAGTGGTTTTATCGATTATTGGACTTAGCAAGGTTACAAAAGAACTTATTGATTATTGGCATGAAGGAGTAGAGAAGAAGGGACAGTATCACTCACTAAATAGAGAATACTGAGAGAAAAGGACGCTTGCTCACTTAAGCTTCGGTCACCCATCTATCTGTATTGGTACCAACATTTGGTTAGACTACCATCTTCCTTTCTCTTAGAGTTCTCTAGAATAAATGCATGCAATCGATAAAAATGGGCTAAATAATCAATTATCGAAAATCAATCACGAAAACTCATTCATTAAAATCAAGCAGCGAAAACCCAAGAAAGCCAACAAAAAATCCAACAAAAACTATTGAACTCATTCCAACAGAAGCCGATCCATCAATTGGAAAGGTTCATTGCATTTTTTGTGATCGATTCCACCGTAAAGTTTCCCCATACTAAATTCTGACTGAGTCAATCGAGCCACAAGCCTTGTATAGTGAACCGCTAGGAGTGGGATACTACAATACCAAACAAGGAGGAAGGGTGAACCAATACGCCATGATAACATTATGTATCAAAGTCTACTGGTAGGCAATACAATATAGCACAAGTGAAATTACAGTACAACCAATTAATTTCTATGACTTGCTATTTATTATCTTGGTTATCCCAGTTAAGACGCAAATAAGGATTTATGGTGTTGCAGGATGTAGTACTAGCTAGGTCTATAATAATGCGTATTTTCATTATGCCATCAGATTTTAATTCTGAGAGCACCGATTAATGCACATTGTATTTATAGTCTAGTTTGATATATAAATTTTCATGTTTGAGCATCTGCTAACTTGGCTAATTTTTTGGTACACTATGAAGGTCGCCTACGGACCCCGTTTGACCCTGAAACAATTTTTTTTCTACTTTCACCAAACTGAACTTATGGAAATTTGTCTTAATCTCTGATATCATTTGGTACTTGTGGTCATATTCATTTCAGTGTTTAGACTCATCGTATCATTTCGATATTTGGAATATCTTGTATCAGGCAAGTTCGTGTCTAATATGTCGATGCTTTACCAATCATTATTAGGTAAGTATACCTTGCCATTTGTTTTAGACTAGTAGCATGTAGTTAGTATTATTAATTGTGTTAATTATTACTCTCTATAATTACTTTTTGGCTCGATGCCCATGCTTTTGTGTCTGACTCGGGTATGATCGACCAATAGGTCGACCGAGAACGGTTGTTACCTAATGATATATAGACTTGCAAATGTGTGTCATGATATCATGTTATTATGCTTTATGTGTATTGGACCTTAGGACATCTTATGCATTCGTGTTAGAGTTGGTATATTGTATCATACTCGTTGATGATTAATAATATCATACTTGGCCTTTGATTCTAGATAAGACTCGTGGACTTGACTTATACAGTATCATTAGATGGGAGGACATTTAGTAGATGCTTGGGCATGTTTCTATTATGTTTTGATCGTATATAGAGATGAGCACTACCCGGTGATGTGTTTTATAGTGTCTTGAGATGAGCACTGCTTAGTAAGATATTTGACAATGACTCGATTACGAGCGCTACTCGAGTAATATGAGTCAGATTGCCCAAGTATCGAACGTTGTCCTCGATTTACGTTCGTGTATATGGTTAATTTGGTAGACCCTATTTTTTGTTGTTATGTATTTATTAGTATTAAATATGGCATGACTCTAGGTATCTTGCTAAATTTTTCCTCCGAGGACTTGGTTCATTTCCATGTATAGTCAAGCAGATTTATCTGGTGGTTTATGAACTTTGACCAAATGCATGAGCAACTTCACCGGAGGATTCAGAGATTTTACCTTCGGAGTTTCTGTGAGCTTAGGTAGGACCGCACACTTGGATTCATGTGACGCTTGGATCGAGTTATCTTATTTTCTTGTATTATTTTTAGTCTACTGGTAGTAGATTTGCCTCCACCAGAGTTGACTTATATTTATATTGGAGTTGATATTCAGTAGATTTACTTTCAAACTTTTATTTCAGATATGTATCGCAAAAAAAAACTTTTATTTCAGATATTGTTTAATAGTTTCTTTATTATTTATATGGATGAGATCTATCTATCTGTGTGCGATATTGTATTGTCTTATGGACTGGAGTTAATATTAGACAATGTACAACGCTTCGACGGGTCCATTAGATTAGAATACCCTACAGAGTCGTATTAGCTGGTCATTGCCACATAGCCCGGTCCCGTATATTTCGGGACTGGGTTATGGCAATCTCCAAGTTAGGTTGTCAATGGTAGTCAATAACCCTAGTTGATTATTTTAGAATTATAGGATTTGAATTAAAAAAACCCAAAATCCTTAACAACTAGAGTTTGAATATAGCTCCAATTGAACCCAAAACTAATTTACATAATAAATATCAAGTTTATCACATATATTTGATAAAAAAAAGTTTGAATGTTACATCAATTTTAGATAAATGAATGCTCAACAGTATATTATTTATATGTAAGACATGCAAACCATCTAAATTATTGTCGAAGAAGTACAAATAAAAAAATATTTTTTAAGTCATTAATAGTTTAAACGTTTTATATCAAATCTCGATCCAATTAGAATGGGAAGAATTCGGTCGAATCCTGAATCCAAAAATCTTATCGGATTCGGGTTTGAATTTTATATAATCCCGACTAGAATTCGACCCATTGACACCACTAGCTCAAAATAGTGATAGTCCAAATTCCGCAGATAATAATTCGATAAGTCCAGTCTATGTTTTGAACCCTAAACTCTGTGTCTACTTATATATGCTCTAGGTTGGTCTCAAGGGTTTATCCGACATCGTCCCCAAAGTTTAGGATTAGGTTAGGTCAAGTATATCTATTTCACTAACATCAACAAAAATAAAAATAAAAAACTACACTTAAGAAATACTAAAATTTGTATTATTTTCTCCGGATCAACTTCAACCTACATATTTATATGGCTAAATTACAACTTGATACCCTCAACTATTCAAAATGTTCAATTTGATACCCTCAACTTTGATAGGTGCCAACTTGATACCCTCAACTATATAACAATTTTTATGTTGATACTCAAACTTTTAAAAAAGATAAAACTATTCCTTCTTTCCCAACCCATACACCACCGGACCCTCTATCCCTCTTCTCCGACAACACCCCCCTCTCTCTCCGACCACCCTAACCCTCCGCGTCACCCCCCACACCCATCACCCCACACTTGCCGCCCCCCCCCTCCCCCCCCCCCTCCCCCCCCCCCCCCCCGCGAACGCCTCACCACCCCGTCGCTGTGCCTGTCCGCCACCGCGTCCGCCGCCGTCACTGTTGCTTGTTCTCCTTCACCTTCAAGCTTCCACTATTTATAAAGAACGTAAGCCCTTTCGCCCTCACCTCCAAGGGTTAGGATCAAGGGTTGGTCGAGACGGTCTTCGTCTCCTCACTTTCACTTACTATCCTGTTAGAGAGAGGGAGGAGGAGAGAGAGTGGGGGAGTGACAATTTGATTCTTTTTTTTTTCAGGATATTAAGTTAGCACCTATCAAAGTTAAAGGTATAAAGTTGGACATTTTAAATAATTGAGAGTATTAAGTTATAATTTAGCCTATTTATATATTTTGAGAAGTGGGACTTAATTGACCCCGTCAAAACTCAGACCCGCACCTGGTTTGGTACCATACAACCTGGTTAAAGAGAGAGTAGAAGGGAAACCCTAAGAAGGTACTAGAAGCAGGTGGAAGTGAATAAGAAGACGGTCGGTCACATCTTCCTCTTAACAGCCCAACGGAGGAATACGAAGGGGAAAAAGGAGACATAGTAGTAGTAGGTTGTTTGTTGCTGCGATGGATGCGACGAAGTTGAAGGAGCTGAAGCTGTTCGTGGATCAGTGCCGGAAGAACCCCTCCATCCTCTCCGATCCTTCCCTCTCCTTCTTCAGGGACTACTTGGAGAGGTATATATTAATATCAATCCTCTCTCTCTCTCTCTCTCTCTCTCTCTCTCTCTCTCTATATATATATATATATATATATATATATATATATATATATATATTCTTTCATTTTCTGATGGATCGATTGATCTCTTGCTGGTTGATCTCCGCAGCATGGGCGCGAAGTTACCCCCATCAGCCTACAAAGCTGGCGATTCGGTACTCTCTTTCTCATCGATTTACTTGTTATGTTGCGTTTATTTTTAGGTTACTTCATTTTGGTATGTAAGCCCATGTTTTATTTACTAGCTGTTACAATAATGTGATTAATAATATCAATGTGATGGATGGGGCGAAACGTTAGCCACATTGTGAGCAACGAGATGATTTTTTAGGTATAAACATAAGAGGGCTTTGATGGACTTGTATATATGATTGTTCAGGAAAGTGGGTCGGCCAGGGACGCAACAAGGAGCCTTTCCTCTGGGAATGGAAAAAAAATGCAAATATAGGTTATAGGTAGCTTAATGGATACCCCTCCGCTGCCCGTTAGACGAGGTCTCTTAGTGGAAGAGAAGGAAGATACTTTAGAATGGGGACCAAGCTTGTGAAAAGTGCTACGGGTGCCGCCGCCTAGCGTCTAGTCCGTCTAGGCGGATTCCTAGGCGGCCGACTAGATATAGGCGGTTAAAAAAATATAATTTTTTTTCCAAAAAAACCTAATGAAAATTGCATAACAAGTTCATAAAACCCCATAACATACATAGTCTGACGTCGGGGGGACTAGGCGGGTGCCTAGGCGGCATCGGGCGGACACCAGCCGCCTAGTGCCTAGGAGCCGCCTTTTAGAAGTGATGGGGACTACTACAACTTAACTTGGTGAATTCAGTGATCTTTATGATAGTGGTAGGTAGATTGGTGAATTACCATTACTGCACCTTTGCTTGAGCTGGGGTACAGCTGTAATGAGGACGATCTGCAGGGTGGCCACTACTTCCGTCCGTGTGAACTCGTCCCTTCCCTCCACGTTTGTATGCCAGGGGCGGACATAGTAGGAGCAGGCCTGATCTTTGACTGATGTTCGGCCAGAGGAGAAATATCAGATTTTGTTTTTGCCATTGGGTTGATGCAGGTATACACGCACCTGGTCTCACGGGCCCTCATGTCTTGTGGGCGGGCCTGGCCAGGCTGAACATGGGCCGGAGGAAGGATGTCCATGGGAGGGAGGGAGGCCCTTATGCGACAGGAGAAAACTATAGTGGTGGATGCGTGCGAGTTTCCTATAGGTAGCAACAGATACTCCTCCAGTGGACCTTATTATTGCCCTTGCCTCTTATTTGGCAAGCTTGCACGCATCCGACACTATAGTTTTCTTTTGTCGCATAAGGGCCTCCCTCTCAAGTCTAGGCTGCAATAAGACCAAAAACATTCACATAGACACATATGTCATACCTGTATCTTTTTTTTTTTTAAAATAACATATTTCTGATTTGTGCCCAATCTATATGTGACCTATATAGTATCTTTTTTGAACATGGAATATGCAAATTTGTTTATATTTGAAGAAAGGTTGACGCCTTCTAGGGTATCCTCATTATTGCATCATTTCAGTTCTTGTAGTGCACATCTCAAGAGGACTCAACCTGCCGCAGGTTTTTAGGGCCACCTACATGAATATGTTCTTTCATTCAAGTTTGTTAGGGATCATCCAAAATAAATGTTGGTTAATAATTAGTAACTACAGTATCCTTATTTGGAATCACTTCTTGTTCATTTTGGTTACTACTAGTTCTAACAATTCTTTTATTTATGATCGTGTAACTTGTGAACATATGTATCAATGACTCTTTTGCACATGTCCAAACCATCAAAATGGCTAGGCCTTGGGCTGAACATGGACCGGAGGATGACCATCAGTATTACCTATGTTATAGGTTGCAACAGATGCTCCTCCAATGGACTGCATTCATGTCCTTTCCTCGTATGTGGCAAACTGGCATGCATCCAATACTATATTTCCTAGATTCTCCTGTTGATGAGACCAAAAACCTACACACGGACATGTATCCTACTTTAAAAAAAAACAAAACCATATTTCAGGTTTGTGCCCATCTATATGTGACCTATATAGTAACTTTTTTGAACATGTAATAGGCAAATTTGGTTGTATGTAAAGAAAGGTTGACACCTTCTAGGTTATCCTCATTATTTGATAATAAAAGAAGACCTTATTTCAGTTCTTTTAGTGCACATATCAAGAGGACTCAAACTGCTGCTGGTTTGTAGGGCCACTTACATGAATATGTTCCGTCATTCAAGTCCATTAGGGATCATCCAAAATTAATGTTGGTTAATAATTAGCAACTATGATATCCTTATTGGGTATCACTTGTTCATTTGGTTACTACTACTAATGATTATTTTATCTATGATCCGTCATTTGTGAACCTATGCATCAATGGCTCTGTTGCACATGCCAAAACCATCTCAAGTGATTTTCCCTCTCCTAACTTCCTAAAAGTGTGATCACTTTTTTACACATTTGTCATAAGTAATGCTCATTATTTGTGCATGTTATTTTGTTAAATGCTCACTATTGTAACCATGAAGCGTGCCTTGTCTTTTATGTTCCTTTTAGATTCATGGTTATTTTATAGTCATATAACAGCACGCCAGTGTTCTTTTCCACTTCAACCCCTTGATGTAATTTTACTAAAACAAATCCTCAGAACATGAGGAATTGACATAATTGTGCCCACCAAAGCTTCTCTAATGTTACTTCTATTTTGGTATCTTTATATTTTTATACTGTTTTCCTCCTATTTCTTGGTCTTTTACATGTTTCCTTTGCATTCAACTTAAAAACTGATCCTTTTTAATCTCATGAAGTACTATACCAATGTAAAAGAAAATATGACATGAAACTTTCTTCCTTGGAATACATAGTAAGTTCATCCGTAACTACACAGAGCTAAAAGGACTAAGATAAAAATTGTAATTTGTAAACTGAAGACATTTCTGACAAGTGTCTGAATGGCTTCTAAGGGATAATTACATCGGATATGGATATGGTATACAATCTCGCTCCATCTCTGAAATGTTCATCTACATAAAATGCATTGTAGGAAATATCCGGTAAACTATGGCAGAGTTGTGAATTTATGCTCAGATTTATTTTTAGTCGCAAATGATCGGGTTTATGCTCAGATTTATCCACTAAATTACCAGTAAAAACTCCCAAGTGTCATATTTAAAATTGTTGTGTAGAAAGTTGACTAGACATTTTACTTTCTTATGTCAGCGTACATATCAGATATAGGCCGATGAGGCGGCCGGTCCTAACCAAAATGATATAAACAATTTGTTTGTTGATTTATATCATTTGCTAGTAAAAAATGTCATACATGTCGCTGACATCTACAACCCTTGATAGAAGTAGTCTGGATGATGATGACATTTAAGTACCCTCTGATACCACATCAAGATATAATCGTGTCCTGAATAGGTAGCATTGTAGCAATCAGGTGAAGGGCACACATGGGATATCTCATTTGATATATGAATTAAATTGTTTTAAGTACTTCTATTTTAAAATTATTTATTATATGGAAGAGACCAAAACCAGTAGTTAATTCTTGAAGAGGAAACTACTGACAACAACTAAACCAAAAACTACAGTTTGTGCCTCTGTGGTCCACAAAGAAGAGGGCACTTAATTATATTCATTATTGGCCTGTTCTATTTGATAACTTGGATCTATATAATGTCAGAAAACCTAGCTTTCAGAATTATACGACATTTAGAACCTTCAATATTCTACACTTCATTGTTGTTTTCTCACGATCACAAAGCATTTGATGAGCATGTAACAGCTTGATGCATTTCTTCACTGAATCCACCTATTCCTTTTCATTGTTGTATTTCTTCATCTTTCTCATTTTTTTCCATGAATGTATAATGCTAAAATAAAGAAGCCAATTATTTGTTGGTGATAAGCACGTGTTTCTTTCCATTTTCTATATTTTTTATGATCTGTCTATTGGTGTTTGGGCCACCCTTTTTTTTTTTCTATTTGGAGCCTGTTGGTCCACAAGTCAGTACTGGTTACATATGGTGTATTTTTCCTTTTCGTATAGTACCTGTTTCCGCACATTGTTTCCTTTTCTTGTTTGGTTGTTTCTGAATCAAGTATTGGTCAACAAATATGCCGTGCCAATTCCACAAACTGCAAGATTATTGGCTACTATTTGCCATTCAATATCAAAACGATAACTGGGAGAACTATATTTGATTTAACAAACTAAGAAAGTACAAAGAAGAGTCCTAGGAGACAATCTAAGTACAAATTTATTTTCTGCGGGGTAACGATGGAGGGTTAGGACTTAGGAGTGTAGCAACACTCTTTACTCCGTGGACGATCCGATGCGGAAGTTCTTCTCTCTCCCTTGAGTGTTGGTTCGCAGATAGCCATCCAGCCTTTTGTCCGGGTTTGGTACCCTACTATTTATAGTTATATTTGTGGCTGCATGGATTTCGGGCCGCATGGATGGCGGGGTTTGCGACGTGTCCCCTCTTAATGGAAGGGTGCTACAGCTATGCACGGGAATCCGGGTTCTGCTGTCACGTGGGCATTTGTTGGGATTTTGTTGTTTGCTGAGTATCTGGGCGGTTCTCAACTGTAGAGGCGCGACTTGGTCAAATTGACACGTGGTCGCTATTTGGTTGGAGATGACCACTCAGTTGTAACAACAAGACTTCGTCTACGTGGAATCTGGGACACATGTGGCCAAAGACGCACGGAGTTTGGAATGCACGGGGCCAGAGACACATGGACTGCATGGAGTCTGGGACGCATGGGCCAGAGACGCATGGACCGCATGGAGTCTGGGACGCATGGGCCAGAGCCGCATGGGATCTTTATGTCGTGTTGTCCACGTGGCTTCTACACTATCCTTGGGACTTTTGTCTCTTAGTGTGTTCTCGTCCTTCGAGACGATTGGAATTTTTTTTTTGTCAGGATTCTGTGTCTGGCGTCATCTTTGTTGTCAGGACGTCATGTCAGGTCGACCTGCGGCCAGTTTTCAGGACGCTCGTTTGGACCGCCTGGGTGCCCCTTTTCTGGGCTGCATGGTGTCCATGCGATCCATCTGTTGAGTTTTTTATTTGGGGGCGCATGGACGTTGGGTGCATGGATGCGTCTTTTCCATGCTTCTACATCTACTTCTCTAATTCATGCCTCATACTCATCCTTCACACCTTTGAACACAAAATGCTTATAGAGTAATCTGTCATAAGAAATATGAAGGCAGCCTGGAGTACCTCTTTTGGTGTTGCCAGCTTTTACCTATACTCTTCTGATGTGAATATGTATCTGGAGGCATATATTTTAGAACTTACTGGTATTCTGATTGTAGACAAGCCAAATGAAGGATGATAGTGACGTGGACCTTGATGAAGATGCCTTTGATGGAAAGGATTCTGTTCCAGAAGATCATGAATCTGATGACGAGATTATTGAATCTGATGTTGAACTTGAAGGAGAAATGGTAGAAGCTGATAACGATCCTCCCCAAAAGGTGATGTTATTATCATACATGCTTCTTCTACACACGTACTTTGTGAATTAGCTAGTGGATTCCTATTTCAGTAAATTCTTACTGTTTTTCACTTAATGCAAGGGCATTGTGAAGGCTAGTACATTCGAGCTCAGCGACTCTTACTTTTACATTTAAAATAAATAAATAAATCTTGTAGATGGGAGACCCCACCGTTGAGGTTACTGAGGAAAATCGTGATGCTTCTCAAATGGCCAAGGGGAAAGCCATGGAAGCAATTTCAGAAGGTATGCTTTGTATTTTGATATTTTGCTTGCGGTCAAACTATGGAGTGGCCATTCTTGAACTATGATAATATATTCCAGGAAAGATGGATGAGGCCATTGAACATCTGACAGAGGCTATTTTACTGAATCCAAACTCAGCAATCATGTATGGAACCAGAGGTAAATTGCTACTCTATATATCATGGTATTATTTATTACTGTATATGTATTAAGTCTTTTTATTGGTTTGATATCTACCTTTCCCCCCAATGTTTATATGCAGCAACTGTGTACATCAAGATGAAGAAACCAAATGCTGCTATTCGTGATGCTAATGCAGCATTGGAGGTAATTGCAGATAGCCAAATTGTATCATCTACTATTGCATTACATTGTGCATATTCATATATGTGCGTGCGTGCACGTGCAAGTGCAAGTGCCTAGCTGCTGAGTCAGATGCATGCTTTACATGTCAAATATATGGAATTTGCAAACCTAACTTCAGGCTATTAGATCATGCATCATCAGATGTGAAATTTCCTTGATAAGTTGGGATACATTGCTCTACTCCTTTAGCTGCATACTTAGAAATTATTGATTTCACGTCCTACCATTTATGCTATCCTTTTCACCAAAGGAAACTCATTTCATGCTATATTCTATTTGCTCACATGGTATCTCTTGTTGCTGGTCCTTGGGCTTATATAAAATGGAGCTGTTTGTGCTTTGTGCTTGATGTTCATAGCTTCTATTGGTGTAACTTCAGTTTGATGCACTGATATTGTTTGAAGAAGCCTTACATCTTTCCTCTGCCTTTTTTTTTTTCCAGATCAACCCTGACTCTGCTAAAGGCTACAAAGCCCGTGGCATGGCCTTTGCCATGCTTGGGAAATGGACAGAAGCTGCCAAGGATCTGCACACGGCATCCAAATTGGATTATGATGAAGAGATAAGTTCTGTACTTAAAAAGGTAAGGCTGGATTAAGTTAGAACTTTTTAATGTGGAAATTTATATTGATTCTGTGTATCTACTTGGTGTCAGGTTGAACCAAATGTGCACAAGATTGAGGAACATCGTCGCAAGTATGATCGCCTGAGGAAGGAGCGAGAGGAAAAGAAAATTGAACGGGAAAGGCAGCGTCGCCGAGCAGAGGCCCAGGTCATTTTCCTTTCTCCAATACTAAGGAAGTTAACTTGATGTTTTGTTACTATACCTTGATGTTGACCTTCTTACAGGCTGCTTATGAGAAGGCCAAAAAAAAAGAACAGTCATCTTCAAGTAGACCAGGAACTATGCCTGGAGGGTTCCCTGGAGGATTCCCAGGAGGTATGCCTGGAGGAATGCCTGGGGGAATGCCTGGCGGTATGCCTGGTGGTATGCCTGGGGGCATGCCTGGAGCCATGCCTGGAAATATAGATATGAGCAAGATTTTGAACGTAAGAAGGGATTAATTCATCCCATTTTAATACATCTTCTTTGTTCATTTAATGCTTCATTCTTGTTAGAATTTCATGTGTTGGCTTGTTTGCTATGCTGTTTTTCTTTCGGAACAGGATCCTGAGCTAATGGCAGCATTTAGTGATCCAGAGGTAATGGCTGCTCTCCAGGAAGGTATGCCTTTTTCATGTTTTGTTGTCATGAAACTTCTTTTTTCAATCACATACAACACTGTCTTGTATTAGTCTTGGATATTACTTCAATTCATTTGGGAAAACAAAGTCATTTTATTAGACTATAAAAGCAAGACAATTTCTGTAATATATTTGGTAGCATAATGTTGTTTTTTAAGAAAGTGGATTTGCTATGATTATTTTATTTATGCTTAGTGTGTATGGTCTATGTCCAAACAGAATTAGATGCACGCAAGTTCACTTACGGTAAAAAAAAGGTTACTCAAAGCTAGCACAGAAAATGGTTTAGAACATCCCTACCCATTTCTGATATGTAGTTGATCATTAATGGATATATACCATAGTCAAATGGGGGATCAAGTATTCTTTCTTGTATACACAGATGGACACACAGGTACATTCAAATATCCGTATTCCATAGAGGATTGTTAGCAACACTCACTGTATTTTTGCATCAGTATGTAGAAATATAGTATATCTCCTAACAAACTTATCTGAAATTGAAATGGGTCTCAATGTGCTGCCAAATCATGAAGATCACTACTTATAACGACCATGATTAAATTTCTAAACATAATATTCCCTTTAAGGGAACAAATTTTCGTATTGTTTTCTCCATTATTTTCCCTTTTTCTGAATCTTCTCTATTTACCCATCTTCTAGTTTGCATCCTGCCCAACCATCTTCACCAATCTCTCTCCTGGTTCTTTCTCCACCCTGCTCAGCTTTTCCTCTTCTTTCTCTCTCTCCCTATTCTTGCAAACCTGAGTTTTACCTACCTCTATGCAACCCATCTCTCCAAGCCATCTAATCAGATGAGATGCATCCTTTAGTAAGGTGATAAACAGGATGAATAAAACAATAAACTTGACTTTTACTCTCGTTTTGGTAAAACGATTGTCCTTATAACTAGCGATCTTTATAATTTGGAAGGGCTTTCAAAATAACATGATTTGGGAGATCTATCTCGAAACGAATAAAAGATTTAAGGGACTCATTTTTTAATTTTATTTTTCTGAGGCCCAACGGTTGGGGCTGATGAGGGTTCTTAAGGAGGTCTGTGATTTGGGAGATCTATCTCGGAACGAATAAAAGATTTAAGGGACTCATTTTTAGTTATATTTTTCTGAGGCCTGGACTTGAACACAAACCTCCCTAAGAACCCTCACCAGCCCCAACCGCTGGGCCATCCCTTGGTGGCAAGATTTAAGGGACTCATACGTAAGAAATCCTTACCTGTAGGAAAAGTAATTTATAAATGATTATAATGACTTAAGAGTTGAAAATGAATTGCTTATGCTGTGCGTAGTTATTTAAAGTGAGGCTAGGCATGTGAATAGGAGAAGCTCAGCTCTAAGGAAGGTCGTATCTCATTCAGCAAGGTGCACTGCACACCTTACTTTTGGTTGCGAACTTATATGTTGACCTTACACATGGACCCAATAAGAAATTCAACCCTCCCTGTCCATGGTTCAAGCACCTATGAAGCTTCCTTGTAATGGAAACTAAGTGCTATATTGAACATAGCTATTTTGACGTCAAGTGTTTCTTTTCTTTTTCTTATACATACGTCTTGTTTTCTCAGATGTTTACCTGGCTTTTGTGCTTTGAGCCTAGGCCCTGAAAGGACTTTGGCACCTATGTTCACTTTTGCCTCTGCCAACTATGATGGAGCCGGTTGTTATAGGCCTTATGAAGCCTTACATGGATACTTTGAATGCTTTCTGGTTGCCTAAGTGCTTGAGCTGCCGTTTAAGCAACAAAATTGTTGGGTTCTTTGACACATTTCTATTACTGAAGCAACCTTTACAATATTCTAAGAACCATACATGGCCTTTGCCATGTTTCAAGTCACTGCAGTGAAGATCACTATTAGTTACAGACTCAATGATAATTCTTTTAGACTTCTCCCTGTGCGCTGGGCAAAATCTCATTCCTTGTATCCCATAGCCTTAGACTTTAGATTTCTAGCCACACCCACAAAACTACACACCTCCCAACAACCATTCACCTCGCAGCACTCCACTTGCCCATCCTACTGGTTGGGAATCCAAGAAACATAGCTTTGATTTATGGTGGTCCCATTCTCTAATGGAATAAACCACTTACAAGTCCTTAATGTGAGTGTTAATCTGGTGTAGAGCTAGTTCGACATCTATGTGCACTTTGGCCACCACAATTTTGTTTCATGACTTCCCTTGTATGTCAAATTCACATAGTGGAGGCAGTATGTCTGGAAGCCATTCCCAAGTCGGTGTTCAACTACTTTCTTCAAATACTTTACCCCCTTGAGGATTCCATGCGGTGTATTTGAGTTTCATTTCAAAAGCTGAACCAGAAATAAAACATCCAGACTAAAAGGTTTGTGCTTGAGAAGTTTGATCATAGAGCAAATTATTCTAGGTGTGTATATACACTTATTCCCATTTAAGCAGTTGAGGCTGACAAGCTTTAGGGATGTCTCCCAAATAAAATTTCTATTGTGGCCAATGGCATCACAACTTTTCTCTCAAGGAAAATTGTTTATGTTGTATAAATGCGGATACTCAAGGTTACATTTTTCACCAACTTATAACTTTCTAGACGATATTCAATCTCTTTGTATTCCAACCTGCAAGTCTCTGGTAACCTAAAAGTTACTCTTGCACAAGGACTAAAGCATCTAACCATATTAGCAGTTAAGGGTATATACTACTGTTGTTAGTATCTTATGATACAATATACTATTTCGTCACGTACGTATTGGTCGAGATCCGATATGATACATATTACATATAGACTGATAGGTAGAATCTGTTATTTTTTTTATTTGACTAGTGTAATTTATACTCAAGAATCTGAATTTTGGAACTAGATAGACATGTAAAGATAGAACAAATACAATTTTTATGAGAAAATTTTATTAAACCATAAGATAAACAATACGATATTCATTCCTTGGAACTAGATAGACCTGATAGGCAATATCCCTTACTAGGATAGACCTGAACTCTTAAGAGTTATTGTATTTAATATACAATACACATCGCGAGCTGACAACCTAGCTACACAGACACTATTGGATCAATGAAGTAACTTCTAATATTAGGAAATATTAGGATAATTAAGCAACTTCAACCTTTAAAAACAAACCAATTCTCCCGACGTATTACATAATTTAATAAGAACATTATACATTTAACTTGATTCTTTGTGGCATCCAAGAAGAGAATAAGATAATTGTCAGCCTGTAACTAACTAATCGAATAGGTTACACATTTTTTTGTCAATTGTGACGAGGACATTAACAAATAATATCTAGAGGATTGAAGATATTTTGGCCTTTTTTGTTGTTAGGTTGGTTTTGATTTTGGATGGTATGATTTATTATCTTCTTAGATCTTATCCTCTTATTCTTCTTTCCCCCCCTTATAAATAGAGGGGTCATTCTCCTTTTTTTAGATAATCAAAGAAAGTTTTAAATCAACTATGAATAAATATTTAGTTTCTCAAAGCTCTTTTTTCGAGAGTTTATCATCGTCGTTGCAAGCATATAATCATCGTCTTTGCTGGTTTATGTGGTCTCATAGTGAGATTGTCGGAAGACATCGCCGGTACCAGCAACCGCGAAGACAATCGTCCCGCTACTTAAGAGCAGGCGATACAAGCCATGTTAGTGACCATCCATCGCATCGAGGCACGTCTTGTCGCGCTAGACCAACGAGTTTCAAAAATAGAACGAACCATGGTTGGTCCAGTGATGGAGGAAAACTCAACACGAGAGGAGACGACTGCGTTGGCGGCCACCTAAGTCACATGATTCCTGCACGACACCCCACCCATAGTGGCAATTCAACCATCCCCATCTTACGACGGTGGCCACAGCTTCGTCGATGATCAAGAAGGCAAATTCGAACCAACAAACGTTGGAGGATTCCATGGTGATCACGATCGAGGTATACCCATGGTCGAGGAACTAACCCCGGCCATGTGAGCGGATTCTACCCCTACTTGGATGTAATTGATGGTGTTGTTGGAGACATAAGCATAACCTTCTCTTGTGACCATCGGATGGGTTGGTTCTACGTGGTAGATACCAAGGCTCCCTTTATTGAAGAAGGCTGCTCGTAATCGTAGGTATCATTACCCTAGATCGGGTTCTCTAGAAGGCCCGTCAGTATTTGTCCCAAGCCTCGAATAAAATTAGGATTTGATGGGTCATAATCTGCAAAGAGCGGGGATTCATAACCTCGTCTTCGGCTTCGAGGCTTGTTCACTCAACCTATTGTATTGACATAGGTCGCAGGAAGATCCCAATCTTTGGAAGATTTTATCTTTAGATATTCGAGTCTCGTAGAGGGAGGCAATAAATTAGTGATCGAGAATTAGATGCCTATGCAACGAGCAATTACCGGAGTAGTTTGTGGGGATCAATCCCCTCCCCAACAACATTGATGGACATAGTGAACCATCCCATGATGGTTGTAGGCTCGTCTACGCGGAGGTTGAGCGGAGTTGGCTTCTGAACAAGCTCTTGTAGCCTTGTCGTAGGCATCATTTGTAGCTTTGTTGTAGGCAACAGTTGTAGCTTAGGCAGCTACTTTAGCTTTGTAGGCAGCTACTTTAGCTTGGTAGGAAGCTATTTTAAACTTAGCCTTGGAGAAGGTTGTAGCTCTGCACAAGCTTCTGGTGGCCTTAGCCTCGTCGTGGGCTTTGGCATTAGCCTCGTTGTAGGCTTTGACATTAGCCTTGTCGTAGGCAATAGTTATAGCTTTGCCATAGTCAGCTATATTAGCCTAACCATAAGCGGCGACAACTTCGCCAGAAGCTAAGTTGGGCGCTTGGTTCCCATGGTCAGTCACATAAGTGGCTGTGGCCGAAGACTTAGCCTTATTGGAACCTGTTGTTTTAGCTTCGCATGAGCCAGTATTGGCTTTAGTTCCGTTAGTGAAGTTTAGAGATGGAGAGGAGAGTAGGAGAAAAGTAGGAGAAGAGAGAATATGAAAAAAGAGATTGTAAGAGCATAAAACCCTAGGTTGCATCTCATGTCTATTTATATTGATATGCAATATATCCACAATTACTATTATACCCTCATAAGATAAATAAAAAAAATAAAATATCCTCAAGCAAGCATATAGATCAGACATGTCCAGCTTGTTACATAAATCAAAAAATGGACCACGAACAAGTGGTTTGGTGAGGATATCATCTAATTGATCTTCAGGCCGAACATAAGGAGTGACAATCTATTTTTTCAGCAATAAATCACAAAAAAAATTAAAATCCACTTCGATATGTTTAGTGCGCTCATGAAACACCAGATTACTTACAATAAATATTGTCGACTGATTTTCACAATACACATTTCTATCGGAATAGGAATCATAATTTTTATTTCATGAAGCAAAGATTGCACCCACAATCTCAGAAGCTGTATGAGCCATCGTACGGTACTCGACCTCTGCACTAGAACAAGTCACAACATTCTGCTTCTTACTACGCCACGTGACAAGATTGTCACCCACAAATGTACAATAACCAGAAGTAGACCTATCATTGCGACTGCCTGCTCAATCAGCATTACCAAATTCCGTTACCGTAAGCAACTGGAAATGTTTGTACAACTAACCATTTCCAGGTGCACCCTTAAAGTATCGAAGAATGCGAGTCTCCCAATGAGGTTGTCGAGAGGCATGCATAAACTGACTAACTACTCCAACTGCATAAGGAATGTCTGGTCGTGTAACAGTAAGATATATAAGTTTGCCAACCAAACGTCGATAATGTCCAATATTCTCAAATAACTCACCCCTGTCAACATCAAGCTTGTCATGATAATCCATAGGAGTCTCAACTGGTCGGCACTCCAACATCCCAGTCTCTGAGAGATTTTATAACATACTTGCGCTATGATAGATACACACCCTTTTTAGATCGAGCAAATCTCGATTCCAAGAAAATATCGAAGTAGCCCAAATCTTATCACTCCAGATATAATGATATCATCAACATAATCAATCAAGACGATAATATTTGTTGAGGAAGAATGGCAAACTATTGAATCATCTGATGTGGTGTGCCGAAATCCATACTGAATGAGAACTGGACTGAACTTGTCAAACTAAGCTCGAGGTGACTGTTTTAGTTCATATAATGCTTTCTTCAATTGACATACGGATTTTTCACTTACTGCCACAACATATCCCGGTAGATGATCCATATAAACCTCCTCTTGTAAGTCACAATGCAAGAAAATATTCTTTATGTCCAGCTGATATATAGGCCATTGGCGATTAACCGTCACAGAAATAGTAATTCGAACTGAATTCAGCCGAGCCACTGGATAGAAAGTCTCCATATAATCTATACCATATGTCTGAGTGTACCCTTTTGCAACCAACCGTGCCTTGAGACACTAAACTGAACCATCCAGATGATACGTAACAGTGTACAGCCATCTACAACCTCTGTCTGCTTTCCAACAGGAAGTGATGTAAGCTCCCAAGTCTGATTTTGATATAAAACAAATATCTCCTCGTTACGTGCACTTTTTTTAACCAAAAGATGACATAGCCTGCTTATAAGTTTTAGGAATAGAAATAGAAAATGTAACAACAAATGCATGAAAAGATGAAGAAGCACAGTGTAATGAAATATAATTAGAAATGGGATACTTGTTCTTTGTGTTACAAAGATGTTTTCTTTTTCTGAGAGCAATGAGAATATCATCTGGATCTGTGGTGATGGAAGCAGAAATTAAATGCACGAAAGCTGATTGGTTGAGGGTTGAATTCTGCAGAACCACTTGCCTGTTCTTGGATCTCTGATAAACCTGTAAAGGGGGAATGGAGACAAACTGACTCAGGAATGACCGGAAGTGGTATGAAAGATATCAAATCTGATAAAAATGGAATAAAACGGTTTTCTGAGAAAAATAAACGCATAGACTCAAAGAATGTAACATATGCACCGACATAATACTTGCGTGATTGTGGACTATAACAACGATAACCTTTTTGAGTACGAGGATAACCAAGAAAGATACTTGAGAGATCGATGAGCTAACTTGTCTCGATTAGGTTCCAAGTTGTGAACAAAAATGACACATCCAAACACTCGAGGAGGCAAGAAAAAAGGAGTGACATTTGTATGTAACATGAAAAATAGAACTTTGTTATTTAATACTTATGATGGCATGCAATTAATTAGATAACATATAGTAAGAATGACATATGTCCAATACTTTTTAGGGACATGCTTATGACTCAAACTAGAAGCAACTTGACACAACTTAGCTGAAGACGGATGTCCCAAACGATAATGTCGCTACAATGGAGAATTAGAAACAAAAGTGAAAGTCTTTCCAGGTAGATTTAAGTAATCCAGTCAATCTTCTTCATGTCCCGAACCAATCATCTTTTTCGTCCTAAGGTCATGAAAAACAAAATATTTGGGAAAAAATGTTATAGAACATTGAAGAGATTTGGTTAACTGGCTCACAGATAGCAAATTGAAAGAAAAATTAGGCACATATAATGAATCAAATAATGACAGTGATTGAGTAGGATGGATGACACATTTTTCTAGCCCAGGACGAGTAGACCTATCAACCAAGATAATATTATATTTCATAAGACTGATTATGAAAAAGAGTTTATACCTCATGTTCTTGAGTTGATGATCCATGAGGTGGATAGTGACTGGGTTGCCACAAAAGCATGATTATCTATATGTGCTATTGTTGCAGTAGGTTGGAAGGTGGTACTAGCAAGCGTGTTCAACTTCTGGAGGATCTGTTTAAATGGAGACGAGGTATCAGATGTTTAAGTCTGATTGAAACCGGAAGTATCATTTTTGGGATCTGGAGTGACCTGGGATTTCATATTTTCATCATGCACTTGATGTACATATTTTGGTTTACCCCACTTGTCCTAACAGTAGTCTTCGATGTGACCGAGCATCCCACAATAGTTACACTTCCGTGGTTGACTACGGCCACCACCACGACTATTGTCTCTACCACTACGATCTCCTCGACCAAAACTACGACTACCATCTCTACTACCACGTCCACCATCACGACCAACATCACTAGTAACTAGGGCATAATAGTCATTATTCGGTACCATAAAACTCTGTTCTAGAAAGGAATGATTGAGACGGGATAAAGTATCTACAATCGCAGGTAACTGCTCTCCAACAAGGATCTGAGCCTTATAAGGTTTGAGCGCAGGAGCCAAGCCGGCTATGATAAGTGAAATCAGTAGTAACATGATGATATTTTAGCAGTTCCTCTCTCACAAAGCCTTCTTTGAAGCCAGATATTCATTCAGAGGCTTTCCATTTTGCTTTGTATTAAATATTAACTCGTACAACTCATAGATGCTTAGGGGTGCAAACGAGCCAAGCTTTCATAAGCTTGAGCTTGGCTTGATTAGAATTAATCGAGCTCGAGCTTGATTAGTTTTTTTATTTTAGAGCTCGAGCTTGGCTCGAGCTTGTTTATATTAAGCTCGAGCTTGACTTGGTAAGCAAGCTTGATAAACAAGCTTGATAGGCTCAAACTCAAGCTCGTTAAGCTTGATTTCAAGCTTGTTCAACTTTATTTCAAGCGCATTAAGCTTGATTTCGAGCTTAACGAACTCGATTTCAAGCTAGTTAGGCTTGAATTCAAGTACCTATAATATTAACAATTTATTTATAAAATTTCAACTAAAAAAGTTCCTTAATATCAATTATTAAGGACATATAATTAGATATAATGCACAACCATATTGTTATACAAACATGTATAAAATTAGAATTCAACAAAGAACAAATTTAAATTTAAATAACAAAATAAATTGGTAGACTGCCAACAACGAGCTCCTAAACGAGCTTCTAAACGAGCCAGCTTACGAGTCAGTTCGCAAGCTGGCTAAACGAGCCAGCTCGCGAGCTCAAACAAGCTCGTCGAGTACTTCTAAGCTTGAGCTTGGCTTGTTTACTAAACGAACCAAGCTCAAACGAGCTTTTATCGAGCCGAGCTTCGAGCAGCTCACGAACGGCTTGGCTCATTTGCAGCCCCTATAGATGCCGGTCACGTTCTGCTTCTGCGAATGTGATTCTTCCAGAGATGTCCAAATCTGCTTGGAGGATTCACACCACTGAACATTAGCAGCGATGTGCGACTCCATACTATGCCACAACTACGTCATAATGTATGCATCGACATTCATCCAATCCTCATATTCAGCAAACGTTTCAGGCGAGGGTTCTTCTGTCAAATTTTTTTTCTTCGTCAACACCACTTTGATAGACTTGTACGAAGCAAGGTAGTTCGCACCGTTGAGTTTCACCGTAGTAATCAATTTTTTCAATTCATTATTATGAATAATGATAAAAGAAGAACCACCTCCGCTACTACCATCACCATTATTAATCTAGCCAGAAGATCCGGTCACTACCATACTTGTAAATGCAACAGAAAGACGAGATATCTGGAACCCTAGATCTCACAACGAACCACAATCGACGACGAACAACCAACGGAGATCTGTAGAAATCCTAGATCTCATAAACGAACAACGAACGACGAATCATAAAAAGTAGACGAAAAACAACCGATTTTTTCCGAACCCGGCCGAATGAGGGGCTACTGTCCCCGAACCCCTATCGAACTCACTGCTGAGTTCGATCGGCCCAGTCGTGGATGTGATTTATAGTACCTTCAAAAGATGTTCTGATACCAAGTGAAGTTTAGAGATGGAGAGGAGAGAAGGAGAAAAGTAGGAGAACAGAGAATATGAGAAAATAGATTGCAAGGACATAAAATCCTATGTTGCATCTCATGTCTATTTATATTGATATGCAATACACCCACAATTACTATTATATCCTCATAAGATAAATAACAAAATAATAACACCGTTAAAGTGGCTAGCCTTGCCGTAGACTAACGTATTGCTAACCTGTTGTAGACTGACGTATTAGCTCCACATGAGTTGCTCTTGGCCTCAACTTCACTGTGGGAGGTAGCCTCGTAATAGGGTGACAGTCTTAGCTCCACATGAGCTATAGTTGCACTTAATTCCGTTATGGGAGTTAGCCTTGCCATAGGCGGCGGCAGCTTCGCTAGAAGCTAAGTTGGCATGTTCATCCACATAAGTAGCTGTGTGTGGAGCGATAGTAGCCCCTGAGGGTCTTGTTATTGAATTGCGACCTGACCTTATTGTTGATGGAGAAGGAAACCCCCAACAAGTCCCTATTTTTGTTACCTGGAGAAATGCGGGAAACTTATATATTAACGTAGTTTGCAACGAAATCTTCTATGTAGTTATGGGGAAGTGTGCCGGTGGTAAATTTGGTTAGCGTGCGACTACTATTGATTATATGATTTATTACCATTCCTAGGTCTTATCCTCTAATTTCTTTTCCCCCCTATAAATAGAGGGGTCAATCTCTCTTTTCATATCATCAAAAATGTTTTAAATAAACTATTAATAAATATTTAGTTTCTCGAAGCTTTCTCTGTTTGAGAGTTCGATCCTCGTCTTCAGTGTGTTAAATTACTTGAAATGCCAAGTGTGATAACCTGTCGATACATAGAACAAATAAACACAGAAAGATGATCACACTGGCAAAGACCCTTCACCAATTTAAAGGCAGACAAAGCTTCCTCCATTCCATTAGTTTTGATCATTCTACGTATGCAACGCAGAACATAAAAATCTTCACCAATTTTCTTCTTGTCTATAAAATCATGGTTTTCAAGAAAAGCCCAATTTTATATTATACTTCTTTTTCTGATGTTTCTTTTGTTCGGATGGCCACTACTAAATGTAAAAATCACCAAAAGGAAACAGTTGTATTATGCATTTGATAAATCTATTCAGAAATACATCTTAACTTATGATAAGTATCCAAAGTGTCCGACTTCGCCAAGGCTTGGTCAAAATATTTGTGATTGTTCTTTATGTTTAAAAGTTCCTATAGTTTTAATATTTAAAATTAAAAAAAGTTGCACTAGGTCTTTTGAGAACACACTTCAATGACCAATGGTTAACACTGGCTTTGATGGGCGGTTTGAATTGAAACTCTGATGAAATCTGCTAAAACTGAAACTGATATTTTTATTCCTTGGTTGACTAGAAATCCTGTACAATTACAAGCACATATACTGGCTATTCATCATTATAAGATCTTTCAGTCCTGCTGAAAGCTTGACATCAAGTGCCCAAATACGAGTATCATACACACTATAGCCAATTGCTAAATAATGATATGAAGTAATTCTAGTTGTAGACGTTTGAACTTTGAGTCACACTTTGAGCACCCAAAAAAGGCTATGCTTCTTGGATGCTTGCATTATTTTTACACGCTGGTAAATCTGTCTGCAGTGTTAGTGATTTTATTGCGTTTGAAAGTAGCCCAATTATAGTTCCCTGCTTTTTCACCTTATAGACATCATGTGAGCCCCAGTAAATATTTTTGAAGGTTCTTAATTTTGACAATCTTTCTGACATCTTCTCTGAAACTGATGGTACAGTTATGAGCAACCCTGCAAGTATTGCTAAGCATCAGGCCAATCCCAAGGTGGCTCCTGTAATCGCAAAGATGATGGGGAAATTTGCTGGACCCAAGTGATTGTGATCTGTGTGGTCCAGCATATGAACGTGTCCCCGTTTAGAGTGATACATATTAATGTTTGGACTGTTCCTAAGAACTGGTGTACTTGCTGCTTTAAACTTTGAACTAGAAATTGGGTAGTAAATGACATCTGGAACTTTGGTTTGTAGATTGGGATGTTCATGACCTGCAAATAATTTTGATCCTTTGAACCAATTCTCAAATTTGAAACCAAGTATTTAATGGTATCTGGAATTCTAGTATGTAGATGGAAATGTTCATAGCTGGGGTTGGAAATTACTGTTTGTTTCTGCAGACAATGCTCTGGTGTTGGTCATTTGCACTAAAAGATGGATCATTGAATGTCAGTACAGTTTGTAATATCTAATTGAGGACAATCGAACATAGTCCCAGGAATCTGTGGTGCTCTTTTTCACAGGAAAAAAATGAAGCTGATGTAGTTTTGTGGCTTATTTGTTCTCATGAATATTTAGCTATGGTTTACTTATCAACCGGCCTTGCTTTCCGGGAGAGTGAAATTATTGATTAAGCAATTTTAGGAGTTATCCCACTAAGCAACTTACAGGCTTACTGTTGCATGCACTTTGTTTTAGGTGTTAGAGGTTAGGTTCTATCTGTAGCTAGAGCAGGTATATCGTCAAGTTCTTGCCTGGTATTAATCTCAAGGCATTGCATTCTCTCAGGCCCGGAAAGAGTTGAGCTTTGTCTGCTTTTGGCAAATTTGGGCATTGACAAAGACACTACAAAAAAAATTTGGGGCTAGTCCAATATTGATGCTAGTCCAGTTAGAAAGAATTTTTATTTAGACTAGTCTAAATTTTACTAGGGTTGTTCATCTTCTTCACCTCCCTCATGTTCCTCTTTCACCCCCACCTCCTTCGGCCTCTCCTCCTCCCGCGATTCTTCGCCTCTCTGTGTAGTTGTCATTGCCATCGACTTTTCCAGTTGTCGGGGGAGGAGGTGGCGGTGGGAGGAGGAGAATGGAGGAGGCGGCGGGAGGATGAGAACGAGGGAGGAGAAACCTTGACAAGGGAGGCCACCTCCTAAAAATTACTCACTTCGTCTCGTTGTCCCGCACGCCTGAGGCCGTCGGCGTTAGGCCGGTCGGCCTCCGCCTCTTCTCCTCTTCGTCGCCTGAGCGTCCGCAGGTCATCGAGCACCCGCTCTTGTCCGTCCGTCTCGCCATCATCTCTTCGATCTCCGACGAGCTTTCTGACTGCGACCCCATCACCGTGGTCCCCTCCTTGTCCGCACCGGAGGGCTAAGGCTAGGATTTCGTGAGGGCCACACACTAGTGCTTGATCTCCGTCCTCCTCCGTCTCGTGCAGCTCCGCACCCTCCCCCTTCCGGCCTCCACGCAGCTCCACCCTCGTGTCACCTCGCGTAGCCTTTCCCTTCGGACTGTCAAAATTTTGACAGTCCTACCAATTGGAAGGACTGTCAAAATTTTGACAGTCCTAAAAAATCAACATATATATTTTAGGACTGTCAAAATTTTGACAGTCCTGATTATATAAAAAAAAATCAATTGGAAGTGGTCAGCCCGATGAGTAATTTTTGGAAGTGGTAAACTTGTAATTATCATGGGTGAAAATTTAGGATGTCTTGAGTCTTTTTTGTAGTGCCTTGATCAAAGGCCCAAATTTGTAAGCTTTTTCTAGTTTTGTTCCAAAATTACTGATTTAATTAACAGGGGGAGAAAAGGGCAAGTGCTTTGCCAACATGACTGACACCTCTATAGTTGTGTAACCTGGCCAGAGGGGGGTGGGGTGGTATTTTTGTCATTCTCAATCTTCGGTTAACATCGGTAGAAAGAGAATGGAAAAGAGGGTATGAAGTTGATACCTATCAAAGTTTACGATATCAATTTGAATAACTTGAATAATTGAGGATATCAAGTTGTAATTTAGCCTAAATACAAATCTAACAATATTTATTACAACATTTATACTATTTTTAGTGTTTGGTTGGCTCTGAATAAAGCAATTAAAAAAAGAAATATTAGACTTTGGGTCTCAGATAAGTTCTGAAATTTACGTTTGGGTCTTTATTATATATAAATAATTATTGTTTGGATCTCAAAAGTATTACTAATGTCTCAAAAGTGTCACTAATTATTTTGGTGACACTTTTGAGATCCAAATACTAATTATGTATATTATTAAGATACAAACATAAATTTCGGAACTTATCTAAGATCCAAAGTCTAAATATTCCTTACAAAAAATATAAAATGATATAAATTAACATAAAATTTACTGTAACGAAAATATTTTTAATAAAATTTGTTGAAAAGAAATAAGTTTGGAGAAATTAAGTAGAAAGATACGTTCCGCCATCTAAGATGGCGGAATTTTTGCTTGACAGCGACGTGAACGAGTGGGAGTGAACACGTGGCGGGGAGCAGAGGCCACGCAAAGAATTCCGCCAACTTTGTTGGCTGAAATTGTACGGTGGTGGGCCCGCAGGGGGAAGGGGGGGGGGTCCGGTTGGGGGTCGGTTGAAGATTTTTTGTTTGTTTGTGTGTGTGGGTGTTTTTTTTTCTTGCAATGATGGTTGGTTTGATTTAATAGATTTTTTTTTTCCAATGATGGTTGGTTTGATTCAAAATCCATCATATCCTCTTAAATCAAACATAAAAAATTGTTATACAGATAAAGTTTTTTATCAATGATGGATGATTTTTTATATGTATTTAATTAATTATTAATATAGTGCAAAAAATATATTTTTGGGTGTACAACTATTATTAGAGTATTGTATAATTTTTCTGGAATTTATTGAGGCCCAAAACTATATATATATATATATATATATATATATATATATATATATATATATATATATATATATATTGGTTATTTATTTTAACCCAAACCAACCCAAACCAAACCAACCCAACCCAAACTAAACCAACCGGATCCGACCCATACCCAAACCCGAACCCATAAACCCAATAACCTGCACCCCTACAGTAACTCCCCCCGACCGATCGATTCCCCTTCCCGACAACTGGCCGCTCGACCCATTCCCTTCCTCTTCCAGTAACCCCCTTCACACCCCCCATATATATACACTACCACCATCAGAGCAACCACCAGCATCTTTTCTACCACCCCGACTATCGCCGACCGTCGCCGACCTCCGGACCGCCGCGCTTCACCGCCACGAACAGCCGCTCCGACTTCACGATCAGTAGCATACAGTGAGGTACCCATCTTCTCTCCTCTGTTTCTCTCTGCACAGTATACCTAACAGCGACCCGTCGAGTCCTATGCGAATACCACATGACCCCCTTGAACCCTGTGTAATTAGTTTAGTGTATCGTATCCAGTGTCGATCGCAAATCGCGACGCAAAACAGAAAAAATGACTTATTTTTAGGAACAAAAACTGTCCCAGGTGCGCGTGTTTGAGTTCCGTTATCTTCATAACGGCACGCGATACTAAAATTTTACTTGAGCAGTAATTTAGACAACATAACCGAGTTTTAAGCTCTTCAAATAGTTTATTTTAATTCGATGTATGCTGTGATTTATTTGCTGTTGAAATTGACCGAAAATTTAATTTCTTAAACCCGAATTTTTCCGAAATGGGGTGCGTCCCGCTAAACAAGGCGACTTTGTTGTGTGCGAATTGCACCGAAATACGCGTATCATCAACGCGGACATGTGGAATTTTGCAGAACTTAATTTGGATGTACGAGTACACCGAAATCAACATGTATCCGTCGAAAAGTCCCTTATCGGCCTGTTCTGGCACTCGTCAAAATTTCGTGTGTGCTTGTCGTTTCTAAACGAAACTTGCGCCATTGGATTTGCAGCGTTATGCTGGTCCTGTGACCCAAGTTTTGTTCAATTCTGAGAACGTTGACGAAAAACCATTCCATTGACCCCACGGTTCCACTTGACGGGACCGGCTCATCGGAATCCAGTTCTGGACGTTTCGTTGGGTTCGTATCATCGTTATGAACTCGTAGACACTAAGTTTGACGAATTTGGAGAACTTTAATGTTGGCACATTTTTCGGTACGAAGTGGGCCACATATGGACCCCGTTTTGACCAAAAATTGTCAAATTTGCCCATGTGTCCAAATTGGACTTATGAGTAGTCAAACCTAGCTATTTCAAGTATTATGAGAGCAATGATGATGTTTGTTTCAGCATCCGGAGGCGTACCTGGAGATTCTACTGTTACAAAAGCAGTTGATAGAGTTCAGAGTCCAGGCAAGTGTACCATGCCTACTTGCAGTAGATCCTGTGATATTAATTGCTTGTGTTCTTTCTTTCTATATACTTCTATGATGTACCTGTTCAACCTAGGACCATGAGACGTTACTTATCGTCCGAACAAGATTCGGGTGTCGACGCCATACACGAAGTCGTGTAACGTCATTTAGAGAATTGATTCCACAATCATATCTTTACGTGCTTGCTTTACCAAGTACGTCATACCATAGGACCCTTGACACTATTCATGTGACAGAATCTTTTCTGAGTTATTCATGGTGATTCTTTACAGGCTTACATGATTCGTGATATGAGACTTGCACATATAGAGATATCATTATGACTCATTGTACTAGCTAGAGGTCATGATCTTGCGTGTTATGGACATAAGACGTGAGGTTACATTGGGTGGGGAGACACACACATGCTACAGGCTGATTATATATATATATTATGTTACTGGAGTTGCTTTAGTCTCTGTATCAGAGCTTGGCACATTTATTGGCCCTACGAGATACTACTTGCTGCTACGGGCTCCCCAACACAGAGCCTGTAGTGGTCTCAGCCTGAGTACTAGTGATGCTCTCATTTGCATTTCACATAGCTGGTTATATAGCTTGTCCTGAGGATCTATTTTTATATTTATTGTATTTCATTTGGCTTGAGTATTTCTTGTACCTTGCTATGTCTCCTGAGGACCTGGATCCGGATTATGTCCCCAGGTATGGCAGAGGAGGATTACCCCGAGGTATACGGGACAGGAGCTGACGTTGGAGCAGTACTGGCACCAGAGGACGAGGCTGTGCTAGAGGATTTCTCTTGAGTACTCAGTTATTTACTCAGTTATCTATGCTTATTGTTATTTCATATCTGGACTCATGGACATGTGTATTGGTGATATTCTCTTTCCTTTATTGTGTCGGATTGTTCCCCGAGATACTATTTACTTGTCCTTGTTGATGGACTATTTTCTTTATCTATTATTGTCACGCCCCAGTCCCAAAATACCGAGGAACTAGACACGTGACAATGGCCAGCAGCACACAATGATGGACAAACCCAATTTAATGGATCCATCAGGGCGTACTTAAGTTGTAGTACAATAATAAGGGTCTAGATATACTAATCTCATCCACAGAAATGAATATAACAATATCAGAATCATAAAGCAAGATCAATCTCAATAAAATATAATACTCGGGAAATAACCCGATAATGAGACTGATACATCTGTCAAGATACAAGAATAAAGATGACCACAGCAAATACTGAGTATGGAACAGTATATACTCAGAAGATACCCTCAGGGATCACTCGTCTACTGGATCTGGTACTGCTCCAGTGTCTGCTCCTGCTCCTGCTAATGCTCCTGTCCCGTATACCTCGGGGTAGATCTCGTCTGCTAATCCTGGGGACATAATCCGGATCCAGGTCCTCAGGGGACATAACAAGGTACAAAATAACTCAAGCCATAAATAATGCAGTACAGAAAATAAATGAAATAAATAGGGTCAATATGTAACCATCTATGTGAAATGCAAGTGAGAGCATCACTAGTACTCAGGCTGAGCCACTACAAGCTCGGTGTCGGGGAGCCGGGTAGCAGTAATAACATGTAATGTTCCTAGCTCTGCTGGAGAGTCTACGGCCTCACAATAATAATAGATATAAAACAGCCTGTAGCCTGTGTGTCTCTCCCCACCCAATGTAACCACACGTCTCATGTCCACAATATCTCATGTACATGTCACGCAAGATCATAGCTAATGCAACAAGTCATATAATATCTATGAATATAATGTCTATGTCAAAATCCTGCAACCTACACAGAATCACCACGAATATCTCAGGAAGATTCTGTCTCATGAATAGTGTCAAGTGTCCTGCGTTATGATGTACTTGATAAGACAAGTACGAGAATGTAAAGGGTCACGAATGTCTATCTCTAGGTGACGTTACACAACTCTGCGTACAGTGTTGGCACCCGACTATTAATCGGACGCTAAGTAAGTCACACGATCCTAGGTTAAGCATGAACAACCATATAAATAAATCTAAGAAATATGTAACAAGAACTGCAAGTTTTGGCAAGGTACACTTGCCTGCGTGCGGCTGCTGATGACGGAGTCCCCGTACCGCGTCCAAGCCCTCAGGTCCCGCAATTCCTAGAGATGAGATTCAAACCAAAATCAATAATCTAACACAAGACAGGCAGGGATGCGACACGCATCTACACCTAAACTCAGTCTCAGCTACGACTCACAGGGATAAGACACTAGGGGGGTTGACCACAGTTGACTATCGGTATGATACAGCAACCAACTAGTCATCTGTACACTCTCATCGATTTAATTCTCCGTAATTAAATTAACATTTTTCCATCATGTACTATAGATCCCGATCATTTATTTAAAGGTCAAAAACCCAATTCTCCTTTAATACATAACTTAATTAAATTGTTATAATTCATGTAGAAGACAACCCTAATCTACAATCCACCTATCACAAATACACCTCTTCGATATACCGCAAGCCAAATTCCCAAGTCCTTGATCATCCTCTCCAATCATCATCACATGCTCAATATCGTAATAATATTCTCACAAATTGCATTTACCCTAACTCCAACTAAGTACATCATCCAAATCCAACCTCATTAAACACAAGATACATGAACCAAACTACAACTCCATATACACCAACATTATATAAACATAACCCTAGCTAAATCCACACATCCATATATATAAGTAACATCATATTTAAATCAATATTAAAATCTGGAATATAATTCAAGAGAGGGGGCGAGTCGACCTCTACGAGGTCGTTGATGACGGAGCACGGCCGGTGGAGGGTGGCCGCGAGGTGGTGCCGAGTGGTCGTAGTGGTGATGATGATGAAGGTGTAATGGTGGTGGTGATGACGAAGTCGGACGGGGAGGAGTAGGTCGGCGTGGGAGTTGGCCGAAACCGCTGCGGGGTGGTCCGGAGCCGCTGCGGGTCAGCCGGCCGGACGAGAGAGGCCGCAAGGGGGTCGGGGAGAAGAACCGCATAGACCGGGCGGTTAGCAGCGGCCGGATGGGGCTGCACAGTCGGGCTGCTGTGGACAGCTGCGGGGGGGGGGGGGGGGAAGCTGCACCACCGGGCTGCTGAGGACTGGCCGGAGCGGGGGGTGCAGGGTCAGCCACGGGACTGGGCTACAATGGTCGGCCGGGGGAGTTCACAGCGGTCCGGACGGGTCAGGGGCTGCTGTTGGCAGCCGGTCGGATGAGGGATGGCTGCACTGGCCGGACAGGGGGCTGCACTGACAGGCAGTCGGGGTGGCTGTAGCCGGAGCCGCGTCGGGGGGTCGGTCAAGCCGGTAGTGGGTCGGCCGGATCAATCGGTCGGAGTAACTCTCAGAATGAAGAAGAAAGGATGAAGAAGAAGAATATAGGAAGAAGAAGAAGAAAGGAAGGAGAAAATTGCATGGAGAAATAAAATAATGGAGGGGGGAGAAGAGAGAGAGAGGGGGTGGGGTTTTCTAGGCTTCTTGGGATTAGGGCCTGCTTGGTTGATTGTGAGGGTGATGGTGATGGTTTTATAGGGAGGGGTGCATTTGATGGAGGGTGGAGATGTTCCCCATTAAAATGGAGGGCTAAGATTTAATATGAAGACTTGGTTTCTTCATGTAAAGGAAGGGGGAGGGAAATGTTGACTACGGTCAACAATTGGTAGCCACTCCATTTGGTCATGGCCAATAGGGTGAGGTCACCTAAATTAATAAATTGCAACTTAGCCCCTTAAATTCGAGAAATTGCAGGATCACATAAAATGATGGGAAAATTATAGGGGAAATTGTGTTTGGTGTTTTGCATGGTGAGGGGGTGGTGTGTGTGAGGCACGGGTTTAATTAAATAGCTATCGGGATTAATTGGGGATTAAAATATGGTTAGACAAAATTGGTATCCTCGATTTAAATATGATTTTAAGTGTCCCGCGCTTTTAAATTAAATGGGGGCACTTGGGGTCAAAATTCGGAAATAACACGAAGGTCAAAAAGGTAGGCGGGCGCATCTAGGACAAGGTTGTAAACTTTGCAGATAGGCAATGGCTATCATAGTGCAACAATTAACGAAGCAACGGTAAGGTGCTCTACGCGATAAAATAATATACAATTAAATCAAATGCCGTGTTCTAAATTCTAATTGGGTTCAAATTTGCCCTAATTCCACTATATAAGCCAAGTAAACCTAATTTCGGGTGAGGGGGTCTACAATTATCTTGACTGGTTTATCATATTGACTTGTGTTTACTTTCTGTGGATCGACTTAGTGGCAGAGTCAGGAGGGACCTCTCTGCTACAAGTTTTTCTTGCCTCAGTTTTTGCTGTCGCTTTGTTGCTATCGTGCTTTGAGTTAGTTTTCGGATTTGCTTGAGTTTTCTTGAACGGTTTCGATGGATTTCATTATTTTCGTTCATTGAACTGCACTTCCATTCCGAGATTGGAAAGAGTGGAAGAGGTATTGATCAGCTGTTCGTGGTAAATATAGGTGAACGGACAGTAGGCGACCGCGAGCGGAGTCCTGAAGCACCTCTTTCCTTCTTCCTTCCAACCAACTTGTGAGTGACTTATATTCGATTCAGTTGGCCCTTCTTCCAAGTCTTCACATCTAAAATCTTGTATTTTTGCTTGCCCCGATCAAACGCTACCAAGTAATAACTAAAAAATATCAAGATAAAAAGGAATAGACTTGAATTATATTGCTTGTCAATCAACTTGTGAACGGTTACTTTGTTTCATGCAAGCTCGTTTAGAATGTTCACCATATGCTTCAATTTTAGTTAGAAAATATGCTCTTCTATAAATTGTGCCATGCATATAGAACACACTTTGCTATGCGATATATGGAACAATAAGACTATGCAAAATCGTTTATGCTATAGAATTCGTATCGTGCTCGTATTGTCTTAAACTGCATAAATTGATTGAAAATTTAATAGACATCGTTTGATTACAGACAACTTGTGCACAAGGTCTCGGGTTCCGTGGACGGTCGTCGGGCACTGGGACCGATCTGATCCGGACGGAACATATGGATTAGTCGAATGTTAGAGGAAGAAATGGCATACACCGGGGCTCACCACCTGCATTGCATATCATTTCCGTCCCGTGACTATAATTCGTCCTTCGTAGCATTATGCCAGTGATCCCTTCGTATATTTAAATCTGTACAAGCTAACTTGTGTCTTTGTGGCAGGGAAGGACATGGTAAGTATTGTGCAGGTGGTTCAGACGGGCAGGTAAAAGTCACCGAACGGTGGCAAGTTGATATCAGTAATTTATATAGATTGCTTGCTCGTAAAATAAACTAAGACAAGATAGAAAGACCACAAATAATATGCATGCTTTATTTAAACAACGTGATGATTGGTATAGTTGGGTTAGCTTGCCTTCACCAGTACGTTTTGATGTACTGACCCTCGTTGAAACAGGTTTCCCGCACTAAGGAGATCCAAGCGAGGAGCCGAAGTCATTCCCCAATCCAGTCCAGCTGTAGGCGCGTCCTGATCGTGCCATCTTTTGAAGTATTTTAAAGCAAGGATCTAGCGACCCAAACTCAATGCAGCTCCGAGGAAAAGCCATCGTCCCGCTTGGAGGTCCCTTATTTTGAGTTTTAGTAAATGATGTAATATACAGGACAACTATCTCATTTTTTGTCAATATTTTGTAAGCCCGTGTGGCAACCTTATGACTCGTTTAAGAGTTTATAATAGATGTTCATTATCAATAAAGAGAACTTTTCCATGCTTCAATTTTGTGTTTTAATTTATCTGCGTACTCTGAATATGTGCTCTCTATGCGAAAATACCTTAGCCTTGTGCGCTGTGCAACCTAGGCCCGCACGGCGTCACGCGGGACAACTATCGATTCCACGGAATCAGGACATGACATATTGGTATCAGAGCACAGCTTCAAGTTCCTTGACCCTCGTGTTGGAAAAGTTCCTTTAAAGATCATATCCCTGTGCGAACTCTTGAACTCGTTAGACCAAAATGAGATACGTTCATACAATGAGTCCATAATACATTATGACCCTGATGTAATTTACCTTCTTTTGAAGGAATTACATAAGCACAATCATCAGCGCCAACACCGGGCGAGACGCAAGCCCAGGAAAGCAGTTCTGGCACATCGGGAAGTTCTCGGAGCCAGCGAGCTATGTCCCATGTAGATCCCATTCAGCAGATGATGAGGATGTTAGAGGCTAACCAATAAAGGGAGGAGGCTCGTTATGAATGGGCCGAGAAGCGAGCGAAAGAAAGGCAAACCCAGTTTCAAGACCATATAGAAGCCAGATTCTCAGTCCAACAAAAGCAGGTAGATACCCTGTAGCAGATTGTGCAGACTTTGGCCTCCAACCAGTCCGTGGCAATAGCAGCGACACCGGTGGAGCAACCCGCACTTGAAGTCGAGACGTCTCAGACGCCAAGGAAGAAGGATGTGACTGCCTTCGACTTTGGCGACTTCAAGAAAGTCTGCAATACGCCATTTAAAGGGACTGAGGATCCAAACATAGCTCTAGATTGGTTGGCCGAACTGGAAGGTTACTTCAAATTCCTGGAGGTACCCGAGCAGAAGCATGTTGCCTGTGCCTAACTCCAGCTCTGTTTGAACGAGCACGACTGGTGGAACGTGTATCGAAGATCTCTTCCAACAGACGATGATGAAGAGACGATCGCATGGTCTACTTTTTGTGGCGCATTTGAAGAGGAGTTCATACCCCCTCCCGTAAGTCGTCAGAAAGAGAAAGAGTTCGTGCAAATACGCCAAGGCAGCATGACAGTTAAGCAGTATTCCACCGAGTTCAACCGGCTCACCAAATTTGCAGGATCCAATTTACCTGATGCGGCGAGTCTTGCTAGACGATTTGAAGGCGGTTTGTGTCCTGCCATCCATGCGCACGTGGTCGTTTCCCAGTACCAGACGATGCGGGAAGTCCTCAACCATGCCCTTTCCCTCGAACCGCAGTATCCTCCTGTTGCTGCAGGTGCTGTGCATACCTCAAATCACAAACGCCATAGCAACGAGAAAGGAAACAACGCTGTGAAGCGTCCAAATAACGGCGGTTCACAAAAGGGAAATCCAGGGCAACTATATTTCTTCTGCAAGAGGCCGGGGCACACCATCAACAAATGTCACCTTAAGAAAAGGGTTATGCTTCAACTGTTGTGAAAAGGGTTACTTGTTTAGGGACTATCCGTTTCCTTCCAATCGTCGCCCTCAGCATCCGAATCCTGCCCCTGCACCCCAGGCCAATCGAGCTGCGCCTCAGCCAGAGCGTCGCCAAGCTCAAGGTCGGGTCTACACAATGACACGAGAGGAATCTTTGGCCTCAGACACCGTTGTGTCAGGTATTTTGCTTTTTAATAATATACCTACACGTGTGCTATTTGATTCTAGTGCAATGCATAGTTTTGTATCCACAAATTTTGCCGTAAAAAACAATGTAGAAAGGACTCCGTGGTAACTAGACCTTAGTGTTAGCACCCCGTCAGGCACGAAAATACCTGTCCGTTCAGTATGCCAAGGTGGTTACGTCTGTATTGGAGGAAGGAAGCTATCGCTAGATGTTTTAGTTCTAGATGTTCGGGACTATGATATTATTTTGGAAATGGATTGGCTCAGCGCTTGCTCGACAACTATTGAATGTGTAGAAAAATGAGTCGTCTTTCGCCTGTCTGGAGAAGACGAATTTTGCTACACGAGTAGTCCGACAACTGATGCGACCAGGGCCTGCATGGTGATTTTGGCGATATCTGCTCGGCGAATGCTACACTCTGGCTGCGAGGGATACCTAGCGTCGGTTCGGGACACACGGCTGGATTACACAAACATTGAGTCTTCCGTTGAGACGGAGTTCCCTGATGTGTATTCGAGCGAACTACCCGGCATGCCACCAGACCAAGAGATCGAGTTCACCATCGACACATTCCCGAATACACAGCCAATTTCTAAACCTCCATACAGAATGGCCCCTGCTGAACTGAAGGAGTTAAAGTGCCAACTGCAAGAGTTACTGGATCGTGGGTTCATCAGTCCGAGCGTGTCTCCTTGGGGCGCGCCTGTTCTCTTCGTAAAGAAGAAAGACGAAATGCTACGCCTCTGCATCGATTATCGGAAGCTGAATAAGGTCACCATCAGAAACAAGTATCCTCTGCCAAGGATAGATGACCTCTTTGATCAACTGCACGGGGCAACGGCGTTCTCAAAAATTGATCTTCGCTCGGGCTACCACCAGCTGAAGATTAAGCCAGAAGACATGTCCAAGCCTGTATTTTGAACCCGTTATGGGTACTACGAGTTTTTTGTTATGCCGTTTGGTCTGATGAACGCCCCTGCTGCCTTTATGGATTTAGTGAATCGAGTGTTCCGACCCTTCCTCGATAAATTTGTGGTCATTTTTATAGACGACATCTTAGTGTACTAGAAGAATAGGGATTAACATGCAGGACACCTGCGGATGGTGCTTCAGACCCTTCGGGACAATAAGATATATGCCAAGCTAAGTAAATGCGAGTTCTGGTTGGACATCATATCCTTTCTAGGGCACATTATTTCTGCACAAGGCATCCCAGTTGACCCGAAGAAAATAGAAGCCATTGTGCAGTGGAAACGGCCGGAGTCAGCTAGCGATATACGGAGTTTCCTTGGTCTGGCGAGCTACTACCGGAGATTTATTAAAGATTTTGCAAAAATTGCGTCGCCTCTGACCCAACTCACTCAGAAGGGAGTAAAGTTTACTTGGACGGACGACTGTGAAGCTTCGTTTATGGAGTTAAAGCAACACCTCGTCTCTGCACCAATTCTTACCCTTCCAGACGGACCAGATGACTTCAAAATATACAGTGATGCCTCCGGCAAGGGATTGGGATGTGTCCTTATGCAATGGGACAAGGTGATAGCCTTCACGTCGAGGAAGTTAAAGCCTCACGAGAAGAAATATACAACCAATAATTTGGAACTTGCCGCGGTGGTGTTCGCACTGAAGCTGTGGCGCCACTACCTTTACGGTGTACCGTGCGAGATCTATACAGATCATAAGAGCCTAAAATATCTATATATACAAATGGATTTGAATCTTCGTCAACGACGCTGGCTTGAACTCCTTAGCGACTTTGACCTGATGATCAGATACACGCCTGGCAAGGGAAACGTTGTAGCTGATGCACTGAGTCGAGTGTTTGTTGGGAGTTTGGCTATTGATGACAAGCTGCATCAAGATCTTGAATCTTTGGGCATTACACTACTAATCAAATACAAAAAGGGGGCACAAGTGGCTCAATTGCGCCTCGAACCTGACTTGTTAGAAAAGGTCAAGACCGCTCAAAAGGATAACCTGTTCCTGCAAAAGATGCAAGGTCTTATCTCAGCAAGAAAGGCAACCGACTTTGCGGTAGGCACGAACAGAATGATCCGAGCGAATGGGAGATTGTGCGTTCCAAATGATGCGGCCCTCAAAAAAAGAGATACTCACGGAAGCTCATTATGCTAGTTATACTTCTCATCCGGGTAGCACAAAGATGTATCGAGATCTCCGTATGACGTTTTAGTGGCACGACATGAAACGAGATGTAGCGCTGTTCGTATCGCATTGCATGGCTTGTCAGATGGTAAAGGCCGAGCACCAGAAGCCGGGCGGAGAGATATAGAACCTCGCTATTCTGGAGTGGAAATTGGAACATATAACAATGGATTTCATTGTTGGCTTACCAAAGACGCAACGGGGGAATGCTGCCGTCTGGGTTATTGTCGATTGACTCACCAAGTCAGCTCACTTTCTGCCTATCAAAAGTACTTGGAGTACCGACCGCCTGGCTCAGATCTACCTCAACGAAATCGTTGGGCTCCACGGTGTTCCCGTATCCATTATCTCCGATAGAGATGGTCGATTCATATCGCATTTCTGGGAAATCCTACAGTCAGCAATGGGGACGAAGTTGAAGTTCAGCTCCGCCTACCATCTACAGACAGACGGTCAAACAGAATGTGTCAACCAAATCCTCGAAGACATGCTACGACTCTGCGCCTTGGACTTGAAGACGAGTTGGGATATGCATTTACCGTTAGCTGAATTTGCATACAATAATAGCTTTCAATCCATCATTCAGATGGTGCAGTATGAGGCATTGTATGGGCAAAAGTACAGATCTTTGATCTGTTGGGACAAAGTTGGAGAATGGCAGATTCTTGGCCCTGAACTTGTGGAGCAGACTGTCCAAAAGGTTTGTTTGATTCGGGAACGGCTGAAAGTAGCTCAGAGTCGCCAAAAGAGCTACGCAAACACACATCGACGTCCACTTGAATTCTGTAAACCCCCTAACCCAAAATTAGGCCTACTTGGCTTAGAAAGAGAAACTTGGGCTAGTTTGAACCCAAATAGAAATAGGACACGGTATTTATTTAATTTTTGTAATATTTATATCACTTAGCGTACCTTACCGTTGCTTCGATAATTGGAGCACTACACTAGCCATTGCCTACCTACAAATTTCACACTCTTGCCTTAGACATGCTCGTCTTCTATTCTGACCTCAGTGTAACTTATAATTATGCTCTCTTGTGCTACATTTTAGTCGCACGATATTCGTCGCAGACGTTTATATTTAATTCTAAATAAATTCCAACTTTGTATCCTAGTACGTTCCAATCGAAATTGGAGACACAATCTTGACCCGTTTCGTGCAACCCAATTTATGATAACATTCTACTCTGAGCCCTCTATATTCATGACACTTGTGTCCCACCTAATTTTATCTCCATGTACTTCTAATTAATTCAAGAACACCTTGTGCATTAATTTTAATTAATATTAAACCAATTTCTATCTTTGTACAATTTTTCCAATTGTTGGGCATTTTTATGCAAAAATGCATTAATGTGTCCACACATTTGGATATGACACATAAAGAAACCTATTTTCCCTTCATATGAAATTTCCCTATGATTTTTGGAATGTGCAGACACCCAAACATCACCCTCATTTAAACTTAGCCTTGCATTTTAAACAATGCAAATTATAGCCTCCAAACATCCCCATGTCAAGCCAAGGCCCACTCCAAGGAGATGTTGACCAAGCCTAATCCCCTAGGTCAACATCAAACCCTAGGTCCCACATGTATAAATACAAACTTTTTTTTTTCAATTGTAAAACTCAAATCAAACTCCCAGCCGAATACACCCCCACCTCCTATTCATCTTCTTCTTCCTCCTCCTTCCTGGTCGGAGCCCCGACCACCCGACCCGCCGGAGTAGCCTCTGCTGTCCACCACCTCTATCTTCCCTCGACTCACCTGAAGCCGGACTCCTCCTCGACCAGCTTCCTCCTCCTTGGCCGCCTGAGCCCCTGGACGAAAGCGACCTCATCCCATCTCCTTCCATCATCAACCTCCTCCTCGCCGGACTCCCCAATCACCACCTCCATTAAACACCAGCCTCCACCACTGCCCACCGTCTCCTCTCCACTCTCCACCGCCCTCGACGAACTCGACCATCGCCTGAACCACCCCGCCTCGTTTGAGACACCGCCGTTCACCAACACCGATCCCATCTGAGCCTTCGTCCCCGACGTCTCGTCGGATCCCGGTGATCCCCGTTCACCCTCACCACTGAAACACCCACGCTCCGTGCTGCCACCGCCAAGCCGGACCTCCGCCTGAGTCGACCTCCTCCACCTCCTTCTCCGTTCACCCTCACCACTGCCAGCCCGAGCCTCCTCCTTCTTTCTCCCTGAGAAGCACCCTAAACCACCCATAACACCACCACCTCTCCTTTTTCAGACCCGAGCCTCCTCCTCCCTTCTCCCTGTCCTCCTTCTCCTCCTTGCCGGACCTCCCCCCTGGCCAGAGCCGTATCACCCCCTCCATTATCATCATCATCCATTATCATCATCACCACCATTGCCATTATCATCACCATCATCCATTAACATTACCACCACCATTGCCATTATCATCATCATCACCATTAACATCATCATCATCTAATCATCACCATCCACATCATCACCATCATCCCAATCACCATCCACATCATTACCATCATCCCAATCATCATCCACATCATCACCATTATCATCATTTCCATCATCATTACCATCATCATCACCATTGTAATCATCACCATGACCACCCTAATCATTGACCTAATCACCACCCTAACCATAACTATCATCATCATTATCACCTTAACCCTTATCATCATCATCCTCAACATCGATATCGTTGTCGTCATCATGGACCCGTCATCCTCGCCGAAGACAACCTGCAGCAGCCACCCCCGATTCCCGTACCTGTGCACGCTGACCCCGAGGATATTGGATTGTTCTATGCGACTTCAGGAGCCGGTTATTGGGACTACACAGCTTTTTTGCCAGGCAAGTATACTTTACCAAATTGTTTACAGTACCTTGCATTGATTATTTTACTCTTATATATTCATTGTATGTGTGTTTTCTTTCAGTCATTACTATATATTATATGTATGTTGACACACACTTGATACTTAGTATCATGAGAGGATAATCAATAGGTGTATGGGCTACAACCACTCTGGTAAACTGTAGTATCTAGCACGCACTACGGTAGTGTGTCGCGCTGGTCGCTACCCCCACGGTATGTCAATTTCTGGAGTCTCGCTGGTCGCTACCCCCGCGGTATGTCAATTTCTGATGTCCCTGACGTTTGTGTGAGTTGTGAGATTTAGATCGAGTAGCCTACCCATGCCCATACGTCAAAAAGTTATTCTCATTTTGCATTCATATAGATTGTCTTGTACAACATACTTATATATTTTTTCATCTAATATGCATATTTACTGTATTCAATTGGCATGCTTCTATGTATCTTGTTATGTCCCTCTGAGGACCTGGTCCCTTGCCAGGTATAGACGACCAGGAGTATCCGCAGTAGTACGGACCAGGACCTGACGCATTACTTTCTGTCGAGGAGATCTTACCCACTGAGCACCATTGATTATCTCTAGCGATGGATCTTTTAGCTGACACTTCTATCCTCACCTTATTTTATATTGGTGATTTTACTCTTCTTTCTTATTTTAGTTTTGATAGTCATTGGTAGTTGATTTGTCTCCACCCGACTATTAGTTTTGGATTATTCAGACTCATTATTCTAGTTTAGTTATTTCTTTTCTATGACTTGCTGTGTGGATGAGATTAGTATATCTGTGACTTGTGACACTATATATATACCACATGTGAGTTTATATTCATATTACATCGTACGTGTGTATTATGGTATCCATATATTGGAGTTGCTATATATATACGGCTGGCATGCTTACGTGTTCCTAGTCCTACGTATTTTAGGACTGTGGCGTAACATATTTTTGTGGTGGCCCATGTAGGTCGAGAGCATATTGTCTCGGTTACATTACTGTACCGAGCAAGCCTGCAATTAGGACTAGAGTATAGGATCTCATCCACAATGGACTATGACTCATCTTCCTTCCAATATGTTCTATCTAAATAATCACATCCTGCTTGATTCGTGTACTTCCTAATAGTTCATTGAGTATAGCCTTCCCCTAGAACATAGGAACCCTTGTTGTTAGAATAATAATTAGGATAATATTCCTACCAAGAATTGACACATCACTAAGTTTAGAATATCTAATGAACCCTAGCACCCCATACCTATAAATTAGATGACCATTATCCCTTGAGATATTTATGAAGGACTTGAGAGTGGTGCAGACACTACTAGAGTTAATTAGAAATTTAACCATATTGTTTGACCCTAGTATTGAGGGACCACTAGAAATCTAAGGTTGAATATTAGGACCAAACCTAACTTTTATAGTGAGATAGTATTATAGAACTATACATTTAGATTCTTGTCTTGATATTAGCAGACAGTACCCTAGGAAGCCAAGAGGAATAAAATAACATTTTCCTAGATCATACCTTGAACACAGAGAGTAGCATACCACCTTCCCCTTAGAAAATCATGCTATTATCTAGAGTCTTTCTATTTAAATTCAAATCATGTTCCTCTAAAAACTTAGCGCTCGTTATTTGTGCGATGACTAATTATGATCTTCTTTTCTTTCAACTCGTGCCATCTAACCCTTCTGATTATAGGCCAAGCGATTTTATTTTATGTGGTAGGATTATAGTTGTAATCTGGAACTTTAAAATTATGTGCCTTGTAGTTAGAACTTGATAGATAAGTTATTCCGTTAGATTGTGATTTGATTATTTTTAGTTTAAATCACGTAATTTGTACTCCCACCTCGATACAAGTTATGTCTTTTTCACTTAAGAGCCAGTAACCCTTCCATTCTTAATATTAACCCTTCTGTTCTATGAGCACTATGATTAAGACTTAAGATGACCAATACCTTTATAATGTAATAGGATACCCTAATAAGTACGAATACCTTTTCTCGTAAACCTTAACAGGAGTTTCTACTGTATCCTTAAGACAGTACAGTATTAGTAATTATTTTAAGTTGGGTAGTATGCCTCACAACATAGTATCACATAGCCCTCTTGACCCATTGATGAAGTATAACTAAATGACACCAACTATAGACTTGCCTAAGAAGATAGTGTTTATTCAGACTGTAGAACTTAGAGGCCCATACCCTTATTTGGTCAACTAGCAACTTAGACAAGGAGTTAGCATGACAACTGTAGAGTCTTATCTTCTTTGTAAACTTAAATTATTTTATAATTTCTTTCATCATAAATCTAGCGTACTTATATTTTCTGTACTACCTTGACTTATGCCGCTATTATAGCCTAGTTTTGCAAGCTTACTCTTTTATCGAGCTTGATCATGATATATGTATTATTGGGTATACACACTAATATATTTCAGAATCAGTGTATTACGGTCTGATCAACCATAGTGCGCTTGGTTTGCTCTTTGTATGACTACTTATGTGGATTGAGATAAAAATTTACTTAGCTTCTTAGATGAATGTACTTGCCTTCTAGACATGTCTGAGCATATCGTATCAGTTACATAACTGTACTGATACGAGCATGCGAATAAGAAATTACCAAATAGGATTTCAATCCACAACTGCCTTGACAATTCCTATTTGAATTCTTTAAACGCCTTGATCCCCATACATCTATCCTATTACCTCCCCCTTGAACTCTTCATTATTGTTTTTCGTCTTTCCTTGTTTTGGAAAGACGAAACCTCGTGCTTGGTATAAGTTGATACACTGATAGTACTAGATATACCCCATAGGCTAATCACATGACTTGGTGACTCTCTTTTATAATTGATTAAGGGCATATCATAGGTAATATGCTTGGTGTTAAAACTTTGAGGATTGAATAACATGAATAAATAGTCTGAGGAATATTTTCTTATAGGTATAGCCTTAGGTGATAGATGGGTAAATTCTAAGTTGGGTAGAAACTGTATTGTCAACTTAAGGTGAATTCTTTTAGATTGTGATCAAGTGAGATTATATAAGACAAACCCTGCCCTATTTTAATTTCGAGGACGAAATTATTTTAAGTTGGGTAGATTGTAAACTCCCTCACCCAAAATTAGGCCTACTTGGCTTAGAAAGAGAAAATATGGCTAGTTTGAACCCAAATAGAAATAGAACACGGTATTTATTTAATTTTTATAATATTTATATCACTTAGCGCACCTTACCGTTGCTTCAATAATTGGAGCACTACACTAGCCATTGCCTACCTACAAATTTTACACTCTTGCCCTAGACATTCCCGTCTTCTATTCTGACCTCGGTGTAAATTATAATTATGCTCTCTTATGCTACATTTTAGTCGCACGACATTCATCACAGACGTTTATATTTAATTCTAAATAAATTCTAACTTTGTATCCTTGTGCGTTCCAATCGAAATTGGAGACACAATCTTGACCCATTTCGTGCAACCCAATTTATGATAACTTTCTACTCTGAGCCCTATATGTCCATGACACTTGTGTCCCACATAATTTTATCCCCATGTACTTCTAATTAATTCAAGAACACCTTACGCATTAATTTTAATTAATATTAAACCAATTTCTATTTTTGTGTAATTTTCCCAATTGTTGGGCATTTTTATGCAAAAATGTATTAAGGTGTCCACACCATTGGACATGACACATAAAAAAATCTATTTTCCCTTCATATGAATTTCTCCATAATTTTTGGAATGTGCAGATACCCAAACATTGTCCTCATTTAAACTTAGCCTTGCATTTTAAACAATACAAATTATAGCCTCCAAACATCCCCATGTCAAGCCAAGGCCCACTCCAAGGAGATGTTGACCAAGCCCAATCTCCTAGATCAACATCAAACCCTAGGTCCCATATGTATAAATATAAACTTTTTTTTTTCAATTGCAAAACTCAAATCAAACTCCCAGCCGAATACACCCCCACCTCCTATTCATCTTCTTCTTCCTCCTCCTTCTCGGTCGGAGCCCCGACCACCCGACTCGTCGGAGCAGCCTCTGCTGTCCACCATCTCCATCTTCCCTCGACTCGCCTGAAGCCGGACTCCTCATCGACCAGCTTCCTCCTCCTTGGCCGCCTGAGCCCCTGGCCGGAAGCGACCTCATCCCATCTCCTTCCATCATCAACCTCCTCCTCGCCGGACTCCCCCATTACCACCACCATTAAACACCAGCCTCCACCACTGCCCATCGTCTCCTCTCCACTCTCCATCGCCCTCGACGAACTCGACCACCGCATGAACCACCCCGCCTCGTCCGAGACACCGCCGTTCACCAACACCGATCCCATCTGAGCCTTCGTGCCCGACGTCTCGTCGGATCCCGGTGATCCCCGTTCACCCTCACCACTGAAACACCCACGCTCCGTGCTGCCACCGCCAAGCCGGACCTCCGCCTGAGTCGACCTCTTCCACCTCCTTCTCCGTTCACCCTCACCACTGCCAGCCCGAGCCTCCTCCTTCTTCCTCCCTGAGAAGCACCCTGAACCACCCATAACACCACCACCTCTCCCTTCTCAGACCCGAGCCTCCTCCTCCCTTCTCCCTGTCCTCCTCCTCCTCCTTACCGGACCTCCCCCCTGGCCGAAGCCGTATTACCCCCTCCATTATCATCATCACCACCATTGCCATTATCATCACCATCATCAATTAACATCACCACCACCATTGCCATTATCATCATCATCACCATTAACATCATCATCATCTAATCATCACCATCCATATCATCACCATCATCCCAATCACCATCCACATCATCACCATCATCCCAATCATCATCCACATCTTCACCATTATCATCATTTCCATCATCATTACCATCATCATCACCATTGTAATCATCACCATGACCACCCTAATCATTGACCTAATCACCACCCTAACCATAACTATCATCATCATTATCACCTTAACCCTTATCATCATCATCCTCAACATCGATATCGTTGTCGTCATCATGGACCCGTCACCCTCGCCGAAGACAACCTGCAGCAGCCACCCCCAATTTTCGTGCCTGTGCACGCTGACCCCGAGGATATTGGATTGTTCTACGCGACTTCAGGAGCCGGTTATTGGGACTACACAGCTTTTTTGCCAGGCAAGTATACATTGCCAAATTGTTTACAGTACCTTATATTGATTATTTTACTCTTATATATTCATTGTATGTGTGTTTTCTTTCAGTCATTACTATATATTATATGTATGTTGACACACACTTGACACTTAGTATCATGAGAGGACAATCAGTAGGTGTATGGGCTACAACCACTCTGCTAAACCGTAGTATCTAGCATGCACTACGGTAGTGTGTCGCGCTGGTCGCTACCCCCACGGTATGTCGATTTCTGGAGTCTCGCTGGTTGCTACCCCCGCGGTATGTCAATTTCTGATGTCCCTGACGTTTGTGTGAGTTGTGAGATTTAGATCGAGTAGCCTACCTATGCCCATACGTCAAAAAGTTATTCTCATTTTGCATTCATATAGATTGTCTTGTGTCACGACCCGATTCCTTAGAATCGTTGGGGCGTCCCCCGAATCGTGATGTCGTGCGGACCTGGGGTTGCGCCCGCACAAGGCTAAAGTATTTTGTATAGCAAGCACATATTCAGTGTACACAGATAAATTGAAACACAAATTTGAAACATGGAAAAGTTCTCTTTATTGATAATGAACATCTATTACAAACTCCTGAACGAGTCAGCTAATATGCCGAACGACTTACAAAAGTGATGACTCAAAATGAGATAGCAGTCCTGTACATTACATCCCTTTATAAACTCAAAATGATAAGGACCTCCAGGCTGGAGGACGGCTTTGCCACGGAGCTGCATTTGTGTATGAAGAGTTGCAAGCTCCTGTCTTCAAAATGCTTCAAAGGGCGCGATGAAGATGCGCCAACAGCTGGACTGGATCGGGAAGACGACTTCGGCTCCTCGCTCGGTTCGCCTTGGTGCGGAGAACCTGTTTCAACAAGGGTCAGCATGTCGAAATATACTGGTGAAGGCGAGCTAACCGAGCTATACCAATCAACACGTTGTTTTAATGAAGCATGCATATTTGTGGGTTTCTATCTTGCCTTAGTTCATTTACAAGTAAGCAGCATATAAAATTTACTGAAATGAACGTGCCACCGTTTGGTGGATTTTACCTGTCCGTCTTAATTACCTGCACAATACTTACCATGCCTTCCCTGCCACGAAGACACAAGTTAGTTTGCAACAGGTTTAAATATACACGTTGGGATCACTGGCCAGAAGCCGTTATGGACAATAGTCATTGACGAGGATGTTTGCAACGAAAGCACATGGTGCGCTGCAAGCATCCTGTCAATCACGTGAGACTAAACATTGAGTTCCGCCCGGACCGGATCGGTGCCAGTGCCCCAGCGACCGTCCGCGGAACCATTTACCTTGTGCACAAGTTGTCCGTGATCAATCGTTCATAACACGTTAAACATTTATGCAGTTGAGGCAGCACGTTGTACAAGACAAGTAATATTGCATGATTCATTTTGTATAGCCTCATTGAACAGTTTGTTGCATACAAGATATGATTCATAATTAGCACAATTTATAGAAGAATATGCATTCTAACTAAAATTGATGCATATGGTGAACATTCCGAACGAACAAGCATGCATATGAGTAACCGTTCCCAAGTTGAATGACAAGCAATACAATCCAAGTCTATTCCCTTTTTATCTTGGTATCTTTTAGTTATTACTTGGTATCGTTGATCGGAGCAACAAGAATGCAAGTCGTTAGGTGTGAAGACTTGGAAGCAGGGCTAGCTAATCGGGATGGTAGCCACTCACTTAGATTTTGGAAGGGAGAAGGAAAGAGGCGCTTCACGACTCCGCTCGCAAGCCGCCTACTGCTCGTTCACCTGCACACGAACAGCTCGATTAATACTTCTTCCTCTCTTTCCAATCTCGGAATTGAAGTGCAGTTGAACGAACAAAAATAATGAAACCATCGAAACCGTTCAAGGAAAACAAGCAAATCCCAAAACCAACTCAAAGCACGAAAGCACAAGCGACATCGAAAATCGAGGCAATAAAAGATAGCAGCGGAGAGGTCCCTCCTGACTCTGCCGCTAAGCCGATCCTTGGGGCACGATCCACTGAATATGGGAATCGATTCCGAAGAAACAAATCCATAACGAGGACGAGTTCTTAATTCAATCTATCCCGATCGAACGATACCGTCTTGTGTTTCTTAGCCGCGATCTCCGCACCGGGAGAACGAGGCGCTACATCCTACCCAACTAATTGGAAGTTTCGTCCCGAAACTTAGGATAGAACCTACCGTTAGGGATTATTCTGTTGCGGGCGACGGTTATTGAGGCGGCTCAATGGATAGTCATGAACGGTATAGTTTGCTTTACCGCAAACTAAACATTACCCAAGTTTCAGGCGGCACTTATCTATTGCGTGCCCCGGCCGCCTGTAGAAGTGGCATACTTTGTCTAACTTTTCTCCATGCTTGCCACCGTTGTTCGGACGCTTTGCAGCATTGTTTCCTCTATCGTTGCTTTGGCGTTTGTGATTGTAGGTATGCACAGCGCCGGCAGGAATATGAGGATAATGTGGTTCGAGAGATAAGGCGTGATTCATGACTTCACGCATTGTACGATACTGATTAACGACCACGTGCCCGTTGATGGCAGGGCGTAAACCGCCTTCAAACCTTCTAGCTCGACTCGCTGCATCAGGTAAATAGGTCCTAGCGAATTTGGAGAGTCGGTTGAATTCGGCGGAGTATTGCTTCACAGTCATGCTGCCCTGCCGCAGCTGCACGAACTCGTTTTTTATTTGACGTTGTACTGGAGGGGGTATAAACTCCTTTTCGAACGCGGCACAAAAAGTCGTCCACGAGATCGCCTCCTCTCCGTGATCAAATTGAAGAGATCGTCGATGCACGTTCCACCAATCGTGCGCGTTGAGGCAGAGCTGTAGTTGCGCGCAGGCGACACGCTTCTCTTCGGGGACCACTGAATATGGGAATCGATTCCGAAGAAACAAATCCATAACGAGGACGAGTTCTTAATTAAATCTATCCCGATCGAACGATACCGCCTTGTGTTTCTTAGCCGCGATCTCCGTACCGGGAGAACGGGACGCTACATCTTGTACAACATACTTATACATTTTTCCATCTAATATGCATATTTACTGTATTCAATTGGCATGCTTCTATGTATCTTGTTATATCCCTCTGAGGACCTGGTCCCTTGCCAGGTATAGATGACCAGGAGTATCCGCAGTAGTACGGACCAAGACCTGACGCATTACTTTCTGCCGAGGAGATCTTACCCACCGAGCACCATTGATTATCTCTAGCGATGGATCTTTTAGCTGACACTTCTATCCTCACCTTATTTTATATTGGTGATTTTACTCTTCTTTCTCATTTTAGTTTTGATATAGTCATTTGTAGTGGATTTGTCTCCACCCGACTATTAGTTTTGGATTATTCAGACTCATTATTCTAGTTTAGTTATTTCTTTTCTATGACTTGTTGTGTGGATGAGATTAGTATATCTGTGACTTGTGATACTATATATATACCACATATGAGTTTATATTCATATTACAGTATACGTGTGTATTATGGTATCCATATATTGGAGTTGCCATATACATACGACTGACATGCTTACGTGTTCCTAGTCCTACGTATTTTGGCACTGGGGTGTGACAAATTCCTTGAAGGAGATCGGGTATTTCTTAAGGTCTCGCCCATGCGAGGAATCACCAGATTCGGAGCAAAGGGGAAGCTAAGCCCAAGATTCTTCGGTCCATTCGAGATACTAAAGTCGGTTGCCCAGTTGTATATCAGATTGCCCTACCACCGTCGCTATCCGAAGTGCCCGATATCTTCCATGTTTCTCAAATTAGGAAGTACGTGTATGATCTGAGTCATATGGTAGATCTTGATCAACTGGATCTTAAGGCAGACTTGACATATGTCGAACAACCTGTGCAAATTTTGGATCGTAAGAAAAACCTGTTTTAAAGTCGTTCGGTTCCTCTTGTACGCGTGCTTTGGGGAAATCACTCGGTCGAAGAATCCCCTTGGGAGCTTTAATCTGAGATGAGGGAAAGGTTTCCTTCATTATTTCCTAGTGGTAGGTTCTATTCCTAAGTTTCGTGGACGAAACTTCTAATTAGTTGGGTAGGACGTGGTGCCCCGTTTCCCCTATTCAGGGAGCGCGGCTAAGAAATACAAGACGGTATCGTTCGATCAGGATAGATTGAAACAAGATCTTATTCTCATTATGGATTTGCTTCTTCAGAATCGATTCCGATATTCAGTGGACGTGCCCCCAGGATCGACTTAGCGACATAATCAGGAGGGACCTCTCCGCTGCAAGTTTTTCTTGCCTCAGTTTTTGCTGTCGCTTTGTTGCTTTCGTGCTTTGAGTTAGTTTTTGGATTTGCTTGAGTTTTCTTGAACGGCTTCGATAGATTTCATTATTTTTGTTCATTGAACTGCACTTCAATTCCGAGATTGAAAAAAGTGGAATAGGTATTAATCAGCTGTTTGTGGCAAATACAGGTGAACGGACAGTAGGCGACGTGCGAGCGGAGTCCTGAGGCACCTCTTTCCTTCTTCTTTCCAACCAACTTGTGAGTGGTTTATATTCGATTCAGTTGGCCCTTCTTCCAAGTCTTCACATCTAAAATCTTATATTTTTGCTTGCCCCGATCAAACGCTACCAAGTAATAACTAAAAGATGTCAAGATAAAAAAGAATAGACTTGAATTATATTGCTTGTCAATCAACTTGTGAACGGTTACTTTGTTGCATGCTAGCTCGTTTAGAATGTTCACCGTATGCTTCAATTTTAGTTAGAAAGTATGCTCTTCTATAAATTGTGCCATGCATATAGAACACACTTTGCTATGCGATATATAGAATAGTAAGACTATGCAAAATCATTTATGCTATGGAACTCGTATTGTCTTAAACTGCATAAATTGATTGAAAACTTAATGAACGTCGTTTGACCACGGACAACTTGTGCACAAGGTCTCGGGTTCCGCGGACGGTCGCCGGGCACTGGGACCGATCTGATCCGGTCGGAACATATGGATTAGTCGAATGTTGGAGGAAGAAATGGCATGCAGCGGGGCTCGCCACCTGCGTTGCATATCATTTCCGTCCCGTGACTATAATTCGTCCTTCGTGGCATTATGCCAGTAATCCCTTCATATATTTAAATCTGTACAAGCTAACTTGTGTCTTCATGGCAGGGAAGGACATTGTAAGTATTGTGCAGGTAGTTCAGACGGGCAGGTAAAAGTCACTGAACGGTGGCAAGTTGATATCAGTAATTTATATATATTGCTTGCTCGTAAAATGAACTAAGACAAGATAGAAAGACCACAAATAATATGCATGCTTCATTTAAACAACGTGTTGATTGGTATAGTTGGGTTAGCTTGCCTTCACCAGTACGTTTCGATGTACTGACCCTCGTTGAAACATGTTCCCCATACTAAGAAGATCCAAGTGAGGAGCCGAAGTTGTAATCCCCCTGATTTTCAAAAATTGATAATTTTAAATTTTCCCCAATTTACTTTAATTTTCTGACATTTTTCTGGAATTAAAATTAAGGTATTTTGTAATTAAAGGATTTTTTAAATGTTAATAAATAATATTAAAATATTATGAAAATAATATTTTATGGTGTAAAATGAAAATATAGACATAGGATAATTTTTCGAGAATTTATTGGACCCCGGAGGTATTTTTAAAACCCTAAAATCTATTTTGTAATTAAACCCTATTTAAACCGGGTTTATTTTAAAATAAACCAACCCAAATTAAAACCAAACCTAACCAAACTGTGAACCAACCTAGGCCCAACCCCTTAGTGGGTCAGATCCGGGTCAGACCCGACCCGCTAGACCCGACCCGACCCGCTGAAACTTCTCCTCTCCCCTTCCCTGTGTTACCCTTCGCCTCCGCCTCCGGCTGTTATGCCGCCGGCCGTCACCCTTTCCCTTCCCCTTCCTCTTTATCTCCCCGCAACCGACGACCCCTCCGTTTCGCATCCCCGCACAGGCCACTCCCTCTCCGCCTCTATATAAGCCGCCCAGCCGACGAGCTCATCCCTGGACGGAACCCTAGCCGACGAACCCGCCCTCTTCCTCTCCTCCGCCACCATCTCCGATCCCCCGACCACCTCTGCCTTTCCCGTCGAACTCCTCCGCCTCCCAGAACTTCCCTCCCTCGAGCTCCCCGCAGTCATCTCCCCTCATCCGCCTTCCCGAGCCGCCCGCCTTCACCAGTAAGCCACCCGCAATATCTCCCTCCTCCAGCAGCTACCCCCTCAACGTCTTCCCACAGCACCCTCGCAGCGCCGGCCACCCCGACCACGGCCCCTCCCTCGAGCTAAACCTGAGCCTCCTGCAGCCCCGCCTAGCCGCTCCGGTTTCGGCCAACTCAGCACAGCGTCGACGAAGCGCCGCTCCGCCCTCCACCGGCCAGCTCCGGCGAAACCCAGCCGCCTGAGCCCTAAAACCTAGCCCGGACTCAACTCAGCCGGATACAGGACACAAAAATGGTGTCTCGTGTCGACACGCGAGGATACGAGAAACCTAGTTTACGGAGCTCTGTTCAGGTATTCTTTTCTCTCTCCTCGTGATTCCGATTTCTGTTCCGTCAGTTGTGTCGCATAGACCGTGTGACCCCCTCGGTGTCCGTATAACCCACTCGGTGCATCGCGTCCTGTGGTGATCGTGAACCGCGATCCAAAAATAAAAAAACTAACCCCCTGTTTCACCCCGGAACCGAGTACGTCCCGCCAAACGGGATGACTTGGTCGCGTGCGGTCTTCACCGATACGTGCGCGTCGTTGATACAGACGTACAGGATTTCGCAGAAACTGATTTGGATGTACGTGCACACCGAAATTAGTACGTATCCGCGGACAACGCCCCGTATCTGACTTTTTGTTTGTCACTGTAACTTAGTGTACGCACGTCGGATCAAGACGAAACTTGCGCCATTGGACTCGTAGCAATACGCTGGTCCTGTGAGCCAAGTTTGGTTCGATTATAAGAACGTTGACAAAATCGCGTGTCGTGGGCCCCGCAGGCTCCACTTGACGGACGATTTTGAGAACGGCTCATCGGAATCCAATTCTGGAAGTTCTATTGGGTTCGTATCATCGTTCCTGACTTGTTGATACTAAGTTAGACAGATTTGGAGACCTTTGACCCTGACACATTTTTCGGTGCAAAATGACCCACATAGGGACCCCGCCTTGACCTGAAAATGTCATTTTTCGCCCATGTGTCCAAATTGGACTTAAGAATAGGCGTTTCTAGCTGATTGATATTTTCTGGATCTGATAGTGATGTCTATTTCAGCAACCGAAGTACTGCCTGCAAATTCCGCTGAAGTCAGAGCTACAATTGGAGCCGGAACCCTAGGCAAGTGTACCTTGCTAATACTGCAGTTTTTGCTACTTATTTCCTTAACATATATAATTGTTGTACATACTTAACCTAGGACCGTGTGACTTACTTAGCGTCCGATTATAGTCGTGTGCCAACACCGTACGCGGGTTGTGTAAAGTCAAATAGAAATGGTTACCGTGACCCTTTACATTCCCGTACTTGCTTTATCAAGTACGTTATACCCAGGACACTTGACACTATACATTTGACAGAATCTTCCTGAGATATTCAAGGTGATTCTGTGTAGGATACATGATTGACATAGACATTATATGCTTAGATCTTATTATGACTTGCTGCATTAGTTTTTGATCTTGCGTGTCATGAACATGAGACGTGTGATTACATTGGGTGGGGAGAGACACACAGGCTACAGGCTGATCATATATATATAAAACCCCTATTATTGTGGTGCTCAAGACTCTAAGTCCGAGCTTGGCCCACTACTTGTTATTACTGCTACCGGCTCCCCGACACAAAGCTTGTAGCGGACTCAGCCTGAGTACTAGTGATGCTCTCAGTTGTATTTTCACATAGATGGTTATGTAGTTACCCTACTTGTTTCATTTACTATTTCACTACATTTATTTTAGCTTGTATTATTTGTACCTTGCTATGTCCCCTGAGGACCTGGAATGGATTATGTTCCCAGGTTTAGCAGAGGAGATCCACTCTGAGATTTACAGGACAGGTGCTTTAGCAGGTTCAGGAGCAGGCTCTGGAGCAGAACCAGGAACCGAGGACTAGATGATTGTCATGGATTTTCTAAGTATATGTTTCTTCCATACTCAGTCTGTGTTGTTATTTACTTTCTTGTTTAAAGAACAAATGTATCAGACTGGATTATCGGGTTGTTCCCCGATTTATTTACTTTTGACTTGATATCTGATGTTATATTCCTTTTTGTTGACTTGCTATATTCATTCTGTGGATGAGATTAGTAGACCCGGACTGTTGTAATACAGCTTAAGCATACCTCGATGGATCCATTAAATTGGATTTGTCCATCGGTGTGTGCTGCTGGCCATTGCCACGTGTCTAGTCCCTCGTTATTTTGGGACTGGGGCGTGACATGGTTTTTGTGGTGGCCCATGCAGGTCAACGACTAAATTGTTCGGTTTCAACTTAGGGACCGAACAGGCCTGCAATAAAGATATGATAAGTTTTTAGGATCTCATCCACTTGCTTGAAAATATTCTTGATATCTGTATCGGATTCAAATAAAATTCTTGACTTGCATCCTGCCTTGATTCTTGTGTACTTCTTATAGTTTATTTTGGTTACAGAATTATGGATCCACAAGCCGACGACGAGACTCATTCAGCAGCACCACAAGATGTTATGGTTAACCACGAGGATGAAGTGATACTAGTGGATGAAGGTCAAACATCACAACAACTCAGTCCAGCAAGACAGAATGCCTCGAGAATCCCGGAAGATGACGTTCCACCATCAACACAGCTTGCTCCTCCGATGCCTACCGTTCCACAAGGGCAGGCTATAGACGAACAACAAATATTTCGAATGTTCTACGTGATGATGCAAGCCCATCAGAAGGTTCATCAAGAAGATCAGCAAAACCAGGCGGAGAAGTTCATCGACAGATTTAGCTCGGAGTTACGGAGATTAATCAGTTCAAATGCACCTACCTTAGACATGAACGTTCTTGCTGCAACACGACCCATGGAGTGCATCACAAGGGTAGAGTCCAGCCAGAAGCGGCCGTATACAACAGCACCAGACCAAGCACAACAAGAAAGAGTTGCAAAGCGACCACAGCTGAATCCACCACTCGCACTAGTCCTTCCTACTTGTCACTACTGTGGCAAGGTAGGCCATTTCGCTAAAGAATGCCGACGCAGACTGGGACTATGTTTATCTTGCAGATTCAAGAAGCATTCGGTAAGGGATTGCCCTGAACGTCGAGAGAAAGCAGTGATGATTCAACAACCAGCCGCATCAGCACCAGCCGGAGCACCACAGGAAGAAATTGCAAAGAAGTCTCAACTGCAACAACCACCAGAAGCTTCTCCACAAGTACTGCCTATATGTCAAAATTGTCGCAAGAGAGGCCACATTGAGAACGAGTGCAGACATAAATTGGGATTATGCTTGATTTGCGCGTCCAACCAACACTTAGCCAAAGATTGTCCTCAGCATCGAAAGAGAGCACTGATGATAAACAGACAAGCACTACCAACACCGAGGCCAGCCTCTCCAGCATTGGAAATACTGCAAACGGAAGTTGAAGGAGTTCTACCACCAGCCCCAGGAGGGAATCAGCCGAGGCCACCCTTGGCACCACAAGCAGCACTCTTCCAGCAAGCCCAACAGCAGCCGAGGAATCATCTGCAAGGACGCGGACAAGCTCCAGTGATGAATTTGGAGGATGCGCAGATTCATGGAGTAGCTATTACGAGTAAGTTTTTTCCTGCTTCTAGAATTGCTTTAGTTCGTGCCTGCTGGTTCGTGACCCTAGACTTCACCTGACAGTTTTAAATTGCTAATAATAGATAACCTAGTAATTTTGAACTTGATAATAACCTAGAATGTTAATCTAATATGTTTTATAAAGGATAACCTAGTGTTAACCTAGTAATTTATTTTAAACTTGCCAATAATGTAGAATATTTATAAATGATAGCCTGATAAGTTTTTAAAGGATAAAACTAGTTTTCTAAAACTGTAATTTTCTAGATTTCCTTCATCCGGGAAATTTCATAACTTCCATTTTTAGGAAAATGATGTTTTTATTTCCTATGTGTTTTAAACCTCATCTTTTGATTCTCCTGAAACATGATTCTTGACAGTAATGTGCTTCGAATAACATTTTGTAACCGTGTCATCTCTGTTGATCGGTTATTCTTTGATTGCGAGGACGCAATCCTCTTAAGGGGGGTAGATTGTAATCCCCCTGATTTTCAAAAAATGATAATTTTAAATTTTCCCCAATTTACTGTAATTTTCTGAGATTTTTTTGGAATTAAAATCAAGGTATTTTGTAATTAAAAGATTTTTTAAATATTAATAAATAATATTAAAATATTATAAAAATAATATTTTATGGTGTAAAATGAAAATCTAGACATAGGATAATTTTTCGAGAATTTATTGGACCCCGGAGGTATTTTTAAAACCCTAAAATCTATTTTGTAATTAAACCCTAATTAAACCGAGTTTATTTTAAAATAAACCAACCCAAATTAAAACCAAACCGAACCAAACTGTGAACCAACCCAGGCCCAACCCCTTAGCGGGTCAGATCCGGGTCAGACCCGACCCGCTAGACCCGACCCGACCTGCTGAAACTTCTCCTCTCCCCTTCCCTGCGTTACCCATCGTCTCCGCCTCCGGCCGTTACGCCGCCGGTCGTCACCCTTTCCCTTCCCCTTCCTCTTCATCTCCCCGCAACCGACGACCCCTCCGCTTCGCATCCCCGCACCGGCCACTCCCTCTCCGCCTCTATATAAGCCGCCCAGCCGACGAGCTCATCCCAGGATGGAACCCTAGCCGACAAACCCGCCCTCTTCCTCTCCTCCGCCACCTTCTCCGATCCCCCGACCACCTCTGCCTTTCCCGTCGAACTCCTCCGCCTCCCAGAACTTCCCTCCCTCGAGCTCCCCGCAGTCATCTTCCCTCATCCGCCTTCCCGAGCTGCCCGCCTTCACCAGTAAGCCGCCCGCAACATCTCCCTCCTCCAGCAGCTACCCCCTCAACGTCTTCCCACAGCACCCTCGCAGCGCCGGCCACCCCGACCACGGCCCCTCCCTCGAGCTAAACCCGAGCCTCCTGCAGCCCCGCCTAGCCGCTCCGGTTCCGGCCAACTCAACACAGCGTCGACGAAGCGCCGCTCCGCCCTCCACCGGCCAGCTCCGGCGAAACCCAGCCGCCTGAGCCCTAAAACCTAGCATGGACTCAACTCAGCCGGACACAGGACACGAAAATAGTGTCTCGTGTCGACACGCGAGGACACGAGAAACCTAGTTTACGGAGCTCTGTTCAGGTATTCTTTTCTCTCTCCTCGTGATTCCAATTTTTGTTCCGTCAGTTGCGTCGCATAGACCGTATGACCCCCTCGGTGCCCGTGTAACCCGCTCGGTACATCGCGTCCTATGGTGATCGTGAACCGCGATCCAAAAACAGGAAAACCAACGTCCTATTTTACCCCGGAACCGAGTACGTTCCGCCAAACGGGACGATTTGGTCGCGTGTGGTCTTCACCGATACGTACGCGTCATTGATACGGACGTGCAGGATTTCGCAGAAACTGATTCGGATGTACGTGCACACCGGAATCAGTGCATATCCGCGGACAACGCCCCGTATTCGACTTTTTGTTTGTCACTGTAACTTAGTGTACGCACGTCCAATCGAGACGAAACTTACGCCATCGGACTCGTAGCAATACGCTGGTCCTGTGAGCCAAGTTTGGTTCGATTCTGAGAACGTTGACATAATCGCGTGTCGTAGGCCCCGCAGGCTCTACTTGACGGGCAATTTTGAGAACGGCTCATCGAAATCTAATTCTGAAAGTTTCGTTGGGTTCTTATCATCGTTCCTGACCTATTGACCCTAAGTTGGACAGATTTGGAGACCTTTGATCCTGACACGTTTTTCGGTGCAAAGCGGCCAACATAGGGACCCCGCATTGACCTGAAAATGTCATTTTTTGCCCATGTGTCCAAATTGGACTTAAGGACAGGCGTTTCTAGCTAATTGATATATTCTGGATCTGATAGTGATGTCTATTTCAGCAACCGGAGTACTGCCTGCAAATCCCGCTGAAGTCAGAGCTACAATTGGAACCGGAACCCTAGGCAAGTGTACCTTGCCAATACTGCAGTTTTTGCTACTTATTTCTTTAACATATATATTTGTTGTACATACTTAACCTAGGACCGTGTGACTTACTTAGCGTCCGATTATAGTCGGGTGCCAACATCGTACGCGGGTTGTGTAAAGTCAAATAGAAATGGTTACCGTGACCCTTTACATTCCCGTACTTGCTTTATCAAGTACGTTATACCCAGGACACTTGACACTATACATTTGACAGAATCTTCCTGAGATATTCAAGGTAATTCTGTGTAGGATACATGATTGACATAGACATTATATGCTTAGATCTTATTATGACTTGCTGCATTAGTTTTTGATCTTGCGTGTCATGGACATGAGACGTGTGATTACATTGGGTGGGGAGAGACACACAGGCTACAGGCTGATCATATATATATAAAACTCCTATTATTGCGGTGCTCAAGACTCTAAGCCCGAGCTTGGCCCACTACTTGTTATTACTGCTACCGGCTCCCCGACACAGAGCTTGTAGCGGACTCAGCCTGAGTACTAGTGATGCTCTCAGTTGCATTTTCACATAGATGGTTATGTAGTTACCCTACTTATTTTATTTACTATTTCACTGCATTTATTTTGGCTGTATTATTTGTACCTTGCTATGTCCCCTGAGGACCTGGAATGGATTATGTCCCCAGGTTTAGCAGAGGAGATCCACTCTGAGATTTACAAGACAGGTGCTTTAGCAGGTTCAGGAGCAGGCTCTGGAGCAGAACCAGGAACCGAGGACTAGATGATTGTCATAGATTTTTTGAGTATATGTTTCTTCCATACTCAGTCTGTGTTGTTATTTACTTTCTTGTTTAAAGAACAAATGTATCAGACTGGATTATCGGGTTGTTCCCCGATTTATTTACTTTTGACTTGATATCTGATGTTATATTCCTTTTTGTTGACTTGCTATATTCATTATGTGGATGAGATTAGTAGACCCGGACTGTTGTAATACAGCTTAAGCATGCCCCGATGGATCTATTAAATTGGGTTTGTCCATCGGTGTGTGCTGCTGGCCATTGCCACGTATCTAGTCCCTCATTATTTTGGGACTGGGGCGTGACAGAAGTCATTCCCCAATGCAGTCCAGCTGTAGGCGCGTCCTGATCGCGCCATCTTTTGAAGTATTTTGAAGCAATGAGCTAGCGACCCAAACTCAATGCAGCTTCAAGAGAAAGCCATCATCCCACTTGGAGGTCCCTTATTTTGAGTTTTAGTAAATGATGTAATGTATATGACAACTATCTCATGTTGTGTCAACATTTTGTAAGCCCGTGCGGCAACCTTCTGACTCGTTCAAGAGTTTGTAATAGATGTTCATTATCAATAAAGAGAACTTTTCCATGCTTCATCTTTGTGTTTTAATTTATCTGGGTACTCTGAATATGTGCTCGCTATGCGAAAATACCTTAGCCTTGTGCGGTGCGTAACCTAGGCCCGCATGGCATTACGCTCGGGGGACGACTATCGATTCCACAGAATCGGGACATGATATTTCGGCGAGACGATATTCTACCACCGCCGTAGTTTACTCCACCAATATCCATTTTTCTACCAGAATAACCTATGAATGGTCAGCAGATATTCCAAATGTTCTACGTAATGATGCAAGCACAACAGCAGGTTCATCAAGAGGCTCAACATCATCAGACAGAGAACCTGAGGAACAACATAGTGACCGCACTGGAGCAGGCAAACCCACAAGCTAGACGGCCATTGACGGGATCTATCATTGATTTTTGCCAGCTGAAGTCCCATACATTTTCAGGCAAGGAGGAGCCCACTGAAGTTCATGAGTGGCTCACGAACACTCAACACCAATTAGAAGCAGTTGAGCTTCCGAGAGAGCGTTGGATGACTGCCGTCAGAATAAGTTGACGGGTAATGCACATCACTGGTGGCTATCTGAGGAGAGACGACTCGGACTGGACCAAGTCACTTGGGAGAAATTCTCTAGACTTTTTCAGGAGATGTACATTCCAGCTATTGCCAGAGCGGAACTTAGGGATAAATTTAACCGCCTCATTTAAGGCAACATGACGGTAGAAGAGTACAATGTAGAGTTCATCCGTTTGAGTCGCTTTGCCCCTACTCTGATCCCGACAGAAGAGGAGAATACAGAGAAGTTCTTCGACGGACATAGCTTTGAGCTACATAGATTAATCGACTCCGTTGTACCTATTTCTTATACGGACGTCTATGCTGCAGCCCGACGCATGAAGCGCGTCACCAGGAGAGAGTTTAGACAAAAACGGTCGTTCACATCAGCACCAACAAGAGCACCACAGGGAGAAGCTTAAAAGAGACCTCACATGCACCAGCCACCTAGAGAAGCTCCGCAGGCACTGCCTACATGTCAATATTGTGGCCAGCGAGGTCATTACGAGAGCGAGTGCAAACGCAAGTTGAGATTATGCTTGATTTAATCCAGCCAACATTCAGTCAAGGATTGCCCTGAGCGTCGAGAGGATATGTCACGCCCCAATCCCAAAATACCGTAGGATCGGACGCGTGGCAAAGGCCAGCAGTACGCACCGATGGACAAACCCAATTTAATGGATCCATCAGGGCATACTTAAGCTGTAAAACAAAGTCTACGACAATCATGGCATAACTAATCTCATCCACACAAGATATAAAATATGATCCACAGAATAATAAGGAATGTAAATCATCAGCTAGTCTCAACAAAGTGCTTCGGGGAACAACCCGATAAATATCTGATACAATGGTTCAACAGACCAGAATATAAATGACTGAAATAAATAATAAATACTGAGCATGAAACATGGATGCTCAGGAGAAGTCTTCGGCTAACACCTCGTCCTCGGATGGCGGTACAGCTCCTGGATCAGCTCCTGCTGCGGTCTCGTATACCTCGGGATAGATCTCGTCCTCAAATCCTGGGGACATAATCCATATCCAGGTCCTCAGGGGACATAGCAAGGTACAAAAAATATACAAGCCAGAATATAAGCAGTGCAGCAAATAATGAGATAAATAGGGCAAGTAAGTAACCATCTATGTGAAAATGCAAGTGAGAGCAGCACGAGTACTCAGGCAGAGCCACTACAAGCTCAGTGTCGGGGAGCCGGTAGTGGTAATAAATACGTAATGTGCCTAGCTCTGCTACGAGAGTCTACGGCCTCACAATAGTAGTAGATATATATAGAAAACAACCTGTAGCCTGTGTGTCTCTCTCCACCCAATGTAACCACGCATATCATGACCATAACGTCTCATGTCCATGTCAAGCGGGATCATCACTAATGCAACAAGTCATATGTATCTATGAATATAGTATCTCTGTCAAGTCCTGTATCCTATACAGAATCACCACGAATATCTCGGGAATATCCTGTCTCATGAACAGTGTCAAGTGTCCTGGGTCGTATGGTACTTAATAAGACAAGTACGAGAATATAAAGTGTCACGAATGTCCATCTCTAAATGACAATACACAACACCGCGTACGGTGTTGGCACCCGACTAATAATCGGACGCTGAGTACGTCACACGGTCCTAGGTTAAGCATGCTCAGCAATATAATGAAGCAAGAAAAATATGTAACAATACTGCAGAGTTTGGCAAGGTACACTTGCCTGATGTTTGAATATCCACAATCGTCCCGGTATCAGTGAATCCTGTGGGTACTCCTCCAAAAGTTGTAATAAATATCACCAATAGTCTCAGAAGATATCAAACTGCTAGAATTGCCTGTCCTTACGTTCTATTTGGACACAGGGGCAAAAAGGTCATTTTCGGGCCAAAGCGGGATCCACATGTGGCCCAAGTTGCACCGAAAAGCGTATCAGGGTCAAAGGTCTCCAAATTTCTCAAACTCAGTGTCTACAAGTCAGGAACGATGATACGAACCCAACGGAACTTCCAGAATTGGATTCCGATGAGCCGATCACAAAATCGCCCGTCAAGTGGAGCCTGTGGGGCCCACGATACGCAATTTTGTCAACGTTCTCAGAATCGGACCAAACTTGGGTCACAGGACCAGCGTATTGCTACGAGTCCGATGGCACAAGTTTCGTCTCGATCCGACGTGTGTACACAAAGTTACAGCATGTTCTAGAAAAGTCGGATACGGGGTGTTGTTCGCGGATACGCTTTGATTCCGGGGTGCACGCACCTCCGAATCGACTTCTGCGAAATCTCACACATCCGTATCAATGTCGCGCACGTTTCGGTAAAGACTGCGTGCGACCTAGTCGTCCCGTTTGGCGGGGCGCACTCAGTTCCGGGATAAAATAGGGCATTATTTTTCCTATTTTTGGATCGCGGTGTACGATCACCACAGGACGCGATGCACCGAGCGGGTTGCACGGACACCGAGAGGGTTATACAGTCTACGCGTAGCAACTGACGGAATCGAAAACGGAATTACGAGGAGGGAAAAAACGGTACCTGAATCGAGCTCCGTAAATATGAGTTTTCACGTGTCCGAGACGTTCCGTGTCCTGGTCCGAATCTACCGTGTCCGCGTGTCTGTCGTGTCTCCTTGACACGAGCCAAGTCAGGATCGGGGCGACTGCCTAGGTTGCTGGAGGCGAGCCATTCCGGTCGGCGGAGGGAGGCTCGTCGGCTGCTGTTCCCATCGGCGGGTCGGGGTTGAGGGGGAGTCGGGGTCGGCGGTGAGTAGCAGTACCGGAGTCGGGCTGCGGGTGGGGAGGTCGACGAGGGAATTGGAGCTCGGCGAGGGACGAGCGGGGCTGGGTGGTCGCGGGTGGAGTCGAGCAGAGGGGCGGTGTCGTGGGGAGAAGAGGAGGCTGCCGGTGATCGAGCGGATGAGAACGACGGCGGGCGGAGAGGAACTCGGCCTGGCGGTGGTGGAGAGTCGGGCTCGGTGTGCGGGGAGTCGCTAGTGGCTAGCTAGGGTTCTGCGGGCGGTGATGGTTCTGTAGGGTTTTGCGGCGGCGGCGGGCACGGAATTCGAGGTATAAATAGGGCATGAACAGTGAATCCGGTGGGGGATTCTCTTAGGGCTCGGTTAGGGTTTCGGGTCCGGGTCGGGTTTGCTGGATCCGACCCGACCCGACCCATTATGATGGGTTGGCTTGGTTTGGCTTAGCCCTCGGTTTGGTTCGGTCAACGGTTTGGTTTAATCTGGGTTTAGTTTGGTTCGGTTTAATGAGCCAAAAGTTTTTAAGGCTTAAAACGCGTTTTCGGAGTCCAATAAATTCACCGAAAAATATCCCATATCCGATTTTCTATTTTACACCATAAAATATTATTTCCACAATAATTTAATTCCAATAAACTGCATTTAAAAATCCTTAACCCTTAATTACCTTGGTTCTTTTCCAGAAAATACCAAAAATATATTAAATATTATTCTAAAAAGACATGGTGTTTACAATCTTTCCTCCTTAAAAGGATTGCGTCCTCGCAATCAAAGAATAAGATAATAAAGAAAGAATTATGGAAATACAAGGTGGCTTAGTTTACAACTGTCTCCTCAAACAAGTGGGGGTAACGCTGGCGCATACTATCTTCTCGCTCCCAAGTCGATTCTCCAGGGAAATGATGTTTTCAAGCTACACGAACCAGTCTGATTGTCTGTCCCCGCAATGTCTTCTCACTGACGTCGAGGATGCCAACTGGTTGTTCTTCATATCTTAAGCTTGGGCCCACTGCGATCTCTGAATGATCGACTACGTGACTTGGGTCGGTCACGTACCTTCGCAGCTGTGAGACGTGGAATACGTCATGCACTCCCTCTAAAGATGGAGGTAATGCAAGACGATAAGCCACCTCACCAACGCGCTCTAGAATATCAAATGGTCCAATATACCTTGGGCTCAACTTGCCTCTGCTCCCGAATCTGATAGTACCTCGAGTGGGCGAAATCCTCAAGAACACGTGCTCTCCTTCTTTAAACTCTAGGGGACGTCTGTGCATATCTGCCCAATGCTTCTGTCTGTCCTGAGCTGCTCGTAGATGATTCTGAATCTGTTTTACCTTTTCCACTGTCTGCGTTACCAATTCTGGACCTAGTATTTGACGTTCACCAACGTCACTCCAACATATAGGCGATCTGCACTTCCTTCCGTATAAAGTTTCGTATGGTGCCATCTGAATGCTGGCCTGATAACTGTTGTTGTAGGAGAACTCCATTAAGTACAAATGATCTTTTCAAGATCCTCCAAAGTCTAGCATACATGATCGCAACATATCCTCCAAGATCTGAATGGTGCGCTCCGATTGGCCATCTGTCTGTGGGTGGTATGCCGTGCTAAATTTGAGTCTGGTGCCCTAACTCTCTTGCATGCTTCTCCAGAAATAAGATGTAAACCTCGAATCTTGATCCGATACAATACTAACCGGCACTCCATGTAATCTTACGATTTGTCGCATATACACGTCGGCTAGTACCTCTGTGGACTGTCCAACTCTAAATGGCAAGAAGTGTGCCGATTTAGTGAGTCTATCCACGATAACCCATACTGCATCTCTTCCGCTGGGGCTCCTTGGAAATCCTGTGACAAAATCCATCGTGATATGTTCCCACTTCCATTCTGGTATAGGAAGCGGCTGTAACATACCTGCAGTCCTCTGATGCTCGGCCTTTACTTGCTGGCAGACTAAGTATTTGGTCACAAATCTTGCAATCTCCCTTTTCATTGCATGCCACCAGTAGTACTGTCTCAAGTCTCGATACATCTTTGTTCCTCCTGGGTGAACAGAGTACATAGAGCTATGTGCTTCAGTCATTAACTCCTGTCTTAATTCTCTATTTGGAACATACAGGCGATTTCCAAACCTCAATGTTCCGTCTTCGTGTATGCGAAGTCCTGTCTGCATGCCTGCTTCTGTCATCTTTTTCAATCTTCTAAATCTAGCATCGGTGGGCAATGCCTCCTTAATCTTCTCCACGAGTGATGACTTAATTTCAAGATTAGCCAGTAATCCGCTCTGTCCTGGTAAAATAACCTCTATCTGAAGCTCCTGTAGATCTCTCAATAACTCTGGCTGCATCGTCAAGAAATAAGCCGTAGGCTTCCTGCTGAGGGCATCTGCCACGACATTCGCCTTTCCCGGATGGTACTGCAGATCTATGTCAAAATCTACCATCAATTCAAGCCAACGCCTCTGCCTCATGTTAAGCTCCTTCTGAGTATATACATACTTCAGACTTTTGTGATCTGTAAAGATGTCTACTTTCTCCCCAAAAAGGTAGTGCCTCCAAATCTTCAATGCAAATATAACTGCTGCTAACTCCAGATCGTGTGTTGGGTAGTTCTTCTCGTGGACCTTCAACTGTCTTGACGCATAAGCAATAACTTTGCCATGTTGCATCAAAACACATCCCAGTCCACTACCTGATGCATCACTGTAAACAACAAAATCTCCTGACCCTGAAGGAAGAGTCAAGACAGGTGCTGTTGTTAATCTTTTCTTCAATTCTTCGAAGGCCTTCTGACAGTCTTCTGTCCATATAAACTCCTGGTCTTTGCATGTCAGCTTCGTCATCGGTTCTGCAATCCTCGAATTTTTTTTTACAAACCTTCGGTAATATCCCGCAAGTCCGAGAAAACTTCTCACCTCTGCAACTGATGTGGGTGTAGGCCAAGTCTCTATTGTCGCAACTTTCTCTGGATCCACTGAAAGTCCTTCTCCTGAGATGATATGTCCCAAGAAAGGTACTTTGTCCATACAGAACTCATACTTATTGAGTTTGGCATATAACTTTTCCTGTCTCAAGGTCTCTAACACGATTCTGAGATGCTCCTCGTGCTCTTCGTGGTTCTTGGAATATATGAGAATGTCGTCAATGAACACCACCACAAATTTATCCAAGAACTGATGAAAGACTCTGTTCATCAAACTCATAAACACTGCTGGCGCGTTGGTTAAACCAAACGGCATTACCAAGAACTCATAATGTTCATACTTAGTCCTGAAAGCTGTCTTCGGGATATCTTCCTTCCTTACTTTGATCTGATGATATCCGGATCGAAGGTCAATCTTCGAGAATACCCTTGCACCACTCAATTGATCGAATAGATCATCAATGCGTGGTAAGGGATACCTGTTCTTGATGGTCACAGCATTCAGTGCCCTGTAGTCAATGCATAACCGTACTGTTCCATCCTTCTTTAGCACAAATAATATGGGTGCTCCCCAGGGTGAAATACTGGGCCGAATGAAACCCTTCTCCAGAAGGTCGTCAACCTGTTCTTTCAACTCTACTAACTCCTTAGGTGCCAGCCGATATACTGATAAAGTGATAGGCTCTGCTCCTGGAGTTAAGTCTATTGTGAATTCTATTTCTCGATCAGGTGGTAAACCTGGAAGATCATCAGGAAATACATCCACAAATTCTGATATGACTCTTGGGTAACCTGTCTCTCCTTCTACAGATAGTACCCTAAGAGTAGGCTGAACTCCTTGCTCTACTGCTCCTCGGAGAAACTCAAATTCTGGATGTCCAGGCGGTCTAAATATAACCCTTCCAAGTCGGCAATCAAGAGTCGCATGATACTGACTTAACCAGTCCATACCAAGTACAACATCATAGTCAGGCATAGAAAAGATCAGAAATTGGGCTCGCATCTCTCTTCCACAAACTACTACAGAACATGATTTACAGACGTCACTAACCGGAATAATTCTACCTCCCGTAAGAATCCTCTTCATCTTCGAAAGGGGTGCGGTAGCTACTCTATGGGTGGCTACAAAGCTAGCTGCTATAAATGAATGCGATGCCCCAGAATTAAATAATGCTACAGCTGGTAATGAAGCTACTAAAATAGTACCTGCGATGACCTCGCCTGCAGTAGCTTCCTGCTCAACAGCTAACGTGAATGCCTGGCCTCTTCCCTGAGCTGGACCTCTCTGCTGCTGCTGCTGCTGAAATAGGGCTGCCTGTGGTGCCATTGGTGGTCTCTGCTGGTAGCCCCTGTAGCTGGTGGTCTAACTCCTCCAGCTCCTGTCTGCTGTGCTCCTACTGCTGGATAAGCTGGTCGTGGAGCAGGCAGGACTTGTCTCAGTGCTCCCTCTCTATATTTAGTGCAGTCTCTGGATAGATGCTGGTCTGATCCGCAAAGCAGGCATAGTCCCAACTTACGCCTGCACTCTCTCTCAATGTGTCCTACCTTGCCGCAGTGGTGACAGGTAGGAAGAGATATGGCCCTGTGCGCTGCTCTCTTCGGTATACTCCTCTGGAATCGTTTTGCAGAATCTCCAAGTGCTGTCTTGGATAGTGCTGATGTGTTTGGCCTCTTCAGATTTGACTCCCTTCTAGTGACGCGCTCCATGCGTCATGCTGCTGTAAGGACATCGGTATAAGATGTAGGTGCGACTGAGCCAATCAATCTCTGGAGCTCGAACTTCAGTTCGTCAAAGAACTTTTCATTTTTCTCTTCCTCTGTCGAGATCAATGTTGGAGCGAAGCAACTTAGGCGAATAAATTCCGCGTTGTATTCTTCTACTGTCATACGGCCTTGGATGAGGCGGTTGAACTTGTCTCTGAGCTCTGACCGTGCAACTGCTGGAATGTACATCTCTTGGAAGAGTCTGGAGAACTCTTCCCATGTGACTCGGTCCTGTCCGAGCCTCCTTTCTTCTGCTAACCACCAGTGATGTGCATTTTCAGTTAACTGTATTCTGACTGCAGTCATCCACTTCTCTCTTGGAAGTTCAGCGGCTTCCAACTGATGCTGTATGTTTGTGATCCATTCATGAACTTCTGTTGGCCCTTCTTTACCAGAAAATATGCGAGGCTTGAGATAACGAAAATCGGTGATAGATCCCGTCGCTGTTCGCCTCGTTGGTGGATTTGCCTGCTCCAATGCGGATACCAGGCTGGTTCTCAGATACTCGGCCTCCTGTCGATGGGCCTCCTGCTGAATCTGCTGCTGGGCTTGCATCATAGCATACATCATCTGGAATATCTGTTGCCCGTCCATGGCTTGTCCTGGCGAAAAAACTGGCATATGGGGAGTGAACTGTGGTGGAGGTGGGATATCATCTCTCCAAAACCTTGGATTAGGCTGACCGGTCTGATCGCTCTACGATGCTTGTCCTCCATCCCCTGGGGTCACTCCGTCTGTATAAGTAACCACACCGTCGTGTGGCGTATCCAAAAGAATCTCGTCTCCGTTCCTGGGATCCATTTCTCTGCAACCAAAAGATAAACTGTAAGAACGCTCAGAGGAATCAATACAGGATGCAGTTCAAGTAACAATTTCGAGTTCGATATAGAGTTCAATAATGGCTCAAATAATGGATGAGATCCTATAACTTATCCTATCCTTAGGACAGGCTGATTCAGTTCCTAAGTTGAAATCGAATAATTTAGTCGTAGACCTGCATGGGCTACCACAAAAACCATGTCACGCCCCCAATCTCAAAATACCGTGGGATCGGACACGTGGCAAAGGCCAGCAGTACGCACCGATGGACAAACCCAATTTAATGGATCCATCAGGGCATACTTAAGCTGTAAAACAAAGTCTACGACAATCATGGCACAACTAATCTCATCCACACAAGATATAAAATATGATCCACAGAATAATAAGGAATGTAAATCATCAGCTAGTCTCAACAAAGTGCTTCGGGGAACAACCCGATAAATATCTGATACAATGGTTCAACAGACCAGAATATAAATGACTGAAATAAATAATAAATACTGAGCATGAAACATGGATGCTCAGAAGAAGTCTTCGGCTAACACCTCATCCTCGGATGGCGGTACAGCTCCTGGATCAGCTCCTGCTGCGGTCCCGTATACCTCGGGATAGATCTCGTCCTCAAATACTATCTAACTATGAAGGTTAGGTTCAGTCCTAATTTTCAATTTTTGGTTTTCTATTGGTTCCTCAATACTAGGGTCAAACATTATGGTAAAACTTCTAACTAACTCTAGTAGTGTCTATACTACTCTCAAGTCCTCATAATACATCAAGGGGTAATGGTGAACCAATCTATAGATAAGAAATTCTAGGGTTCACTAGATATTCTAAACTTAGTGGTGTGTCTATATTCTCGTTGTATTCTTAATAGGTATGCTACTCTAATTATCATCTAACAACAGGAACTTCTATATTATAGGAGAAGGCTATACTTAAAGAACTATTAGGGAAGCACATGAATCAAGCATGATGAAATTGTTTAAATAGAACAGATAGGAGGAAGATGAATCATAGTCAATGTGGATGAGATCCTATACTCTAGTCCTAGGTGCAGGCTTGTTCGGTACAATAACGTAACCGAGACAATATGCTCTCGACCTGCATGGGCCACCACAAAAACATGTCATGCCCCAGTCCCAAAAATACGTAAGACTAGGACACGTAAGCATGCCAGCCGCATGGATATGGCAACTCCAATATATGGAAATCAAATCCACACGTACGCTGTAATATGAATATCAAATCCACAAGTGGTATAACTGTAATACAAGTCACAGGGTAAAATCTAAATCTCTTCCACCAAAATTATATAGAAATAAATAAACAGTATCTATAAAACTAGATCTCAATAAGAAGTATCTAGGATGATAGTTGGATGGAAACAAATCCACTACCAACTCGAATGGGAAAAGTAAATACAATATAAGTACAACACAATCAAACCCAATATAAGTATACCAGCTATCGATCACGGCTCGAAGAGAAGACATCCACTAAGCATATACAACCATCCAAATCTGCGCTCCTGCAAATACTCAAGAACAGATACACCTGGCAGCGGACCAGGTCCTCAGAGGAACGTAACAAGATACAGAAAATACGAGCCAATTTGAATACAGTAAACATACATATAATTTGAAAATAAATAAGTACGCTGTACAAGACAATCTATATGAATGCAAATGAGGATAACTTTTTGACGTATGAGCAAGGGTAGTCTACTCGATCTAAGCCTCACAACTCACACACCCGTCTAGAACATCAGAAATCGACATACCTCTGGGGTAGCGACCAACGCGACTCTACAGAAATCGACATACCTCTGGGGTAGCGACCAGCGCGACACACGCCTGTAGTGCGAACTATATACTACGGTTTACTAGAGTGGTTAAAAGCCCATATGCCTAATGATTGTCCTCCCATGATACTAGGTGTCATATGTGTGTCAACATATCTAATACATAGTAATGACTGGAGAAAACTACACATGCAAGAACTATACAGAAATAAAATAAATAAAAAATATAAATAGCATGCAAAGTACTGTAAACAATTTGGCAAGGTATCTTGCCTGGCAAGAAAGCTGCAAAATGTAGTGTCCCAATGTCAACACCAAGAGTCAGAAGCTACGGCCTCAGAATGAACGTCTCCGGATGCTGAAATAAATATCACCAACATTTTCAGAATGAGCAAAATAGCTAAAAAGCACATCCCTTTCGTCCAATTTGGACACAGGGGCAAAACGGTAATTTCGGATAAAAGTAGGGTCCACCTATGGCCCACTTTGCACCGAAAAGTGTGCCAAGGGTAACAGTCTCTAAATGGGACAAATTATAGGTCAAATAACTCTAAATGTCAATACGAACCCAACGGTATGTCCAAATGTGGATTCCGATGAGCCGAACACAATTTTGTCCAAAAAGTCAACTATGGGGCCCGCCAATTGGCGATTTGGTCAACCATCTCAGAATTGCGTGAAAATTGGGTCACAGGACCAGCGCGTTACCACGAGTCCAGTGGCGCAAGTTTTGCCGCAATCTGATAAGCGTGCACACAATACGCACGAGTTCCATAAAAGTTGCGACACGGGGTTTGTCCGCGGATACGGCCTGATTCCGGCGCGCACACGCGTCCGAATCAGTCACCACAAATTTTTACGTGTCCAGTTACGCTGCGTGCACCATTCGGTACACTTGGTACACGGCGGGGCGGTTCCGTTTGGAGGGGAGCGCTCCATTTTCCAACTTTTAGAAATCTGGAAAAAGTGGGTTCATATAGTTTTGTGAAGAATTTAATTATGTCCACAGCAGCTAATAATATAGGGTTATTTAACAGAAAGTAAACTAGGTCAAGTGTTCTACACATATAAAAAAGAATCATCGAATTCGGATCTCTGTGGTGGGAGATACGAACTCGGCAATATGGATGGTCACCGCAGTTTTCTGCGATCCCAGAATTGGGTCTGCTCGCGCCAACTTGGACGCTGTTTTCGCCTAGGGGTACACGTTGTTCGAGGTTGGCTATAATACAAATATGGAAGAGGGTTAAGGGGTGAGCATACCGGTGAAGACGGAACGGCGTTTGGTTGAGCGAGTCGACGGGAAACAACTCCGGGGCGAAGGTGCCTCGAGTGAGAATCTGCAGTGCGCGAGGTCGGAGTCGTCGGGATGGTTTGGACGGCTTGGCGGGGCTCTCTGGCTGTGGTGACGGCTCTAGATGAGAAGAGGGGGTCTGGATATTTTAGGTTAGGGTTTTTGAAAGATAAATATATATATATATATATATATATATATATATATATATATATATATATATATATATATATATATATATATAATAGGGAGAGAGAGGATGTGGAGCGGCCGCGGAAAAAAAAAGAAAAGGGAAAAGGCTTGCTGAAGGGGCGGGTCTGGGAAGCAAATACTAAAGGAATGAAGTGGCGGGTCTGTGCTAATGCAAATGGCTGAAGGGGAAGAAGGTCCCTGGGAGCAAATTACTAAGGGATGGTTGAGTTGTGTTATTATTATTATTATTATTATTATTATTTAATTCCTATTTAATAATTCTTTTACTTTCTTTTCTTTTCCTTTCTAAATATATATATATATATACATATATATATTTGTATATACATATATATTATATATATACTCATAAGAAAATTCATGGATTAGAATAATGCACACCATTAGGCTAGCAACTGCTCAAGGGGGTCTCCTACATGGAATAAATTTCGAAAAATTCCTGATGGTCCCAAAAATCCTCTAAGTGTCCGAACACCTAAAATAAAATTTATTAAAAATCTATTTCTCCTAATTAGCCACTAAATACTATATTTAAATTATTAATTAATAAAAAAATAATAAATATGTTTTTTTTAAATAGGGGTTTTACAGTTCTGTAGGGTTTTGCGGCGGCGGCGGGCACGGAAGTCGAGGTATAAATAGGGCATGAACAGTGAATCCGGTGGGGGATTCTCTTAGGGCTCGGTTAGGGTTTCGGGTCCGGGTCGGGTTTGCTGGATCCGACCCGACCCGACCCATTATGATGGGTTGGCTTGGTTCGGCTTAGCCCTCGGTTTGGTTCGGTCAACGGTTTGGTTTAATCTGGGTTTAGTTTGGTTCGGTTTATTGAGCCAAAAGTTTTTAAGGCTTAAAACGTGTTTCCGGAGTCCAATAAATTCATCGAAAAATATCCCATGTCCGGTTTTCTATTTTACACCATAAAATATTATTTCCACAATAATTTAATTCCAATAAACTGCATTTAAAAATCCTTAACCCTTAATTACCTTGGTTCTTTTCCAGAAAATACCAAAAATATATTATATATTATTCTGAAAAGACAGGGTGTTTACAGGATATCAGCCGAGGCCACCATTGGCACCACAGACAACACTCTTCCAACAGGTCCACCAACAGCAGAGGGCACTACCACAGGGATGTGGATAGGCTTTTGCGATGATAGTTGAGGAGGCACGGACATGAGGAGTAGCGAATATGAGTAAGATTTAGTTTTACAATAGCTAGCTATAGTAGCGAATATTCCTAGTAATACTTTAGCATGTGCCTGTTAGTTCCATTCCCTAGCCTATACATAGTATTATGTTAGCATGAACTTGTTGGTCTAGAGTAGTATGTAAGTGGTAGCCAAATTTGAAGTTGTAGTTGATCCTCACTCTAACCAGACTCCTTTACTCTTGAGTTACATATCTCTCATTGCCTATGAAATTTTTTTTATTTGCTTCCCTACGTGTTCTGCTTGAACAAAACCCTCACAATTCTCTCGATTTTTCCCTTGTTCATGGTCCCTTATCCTTTGTGTCGTACTTCAACAAATGTCATACAACCGCGTCATCTCTTCTGGAGCAACCTTTCCTGACCGGTTACGTTTCATTTTCTTAATTGCGAGGACGCAATTCTGTTAAGTTGGGTAGATTGTAAATACCCTAATTTTTAGAATTTAATTTTTTATTTTATTAATATGGGTACTATGTAATTATTGAGATTAAGGGAGAAATTTTTGTATTTATTAGCTAATTAGAATAAATTTTATTCATAGATTAATATTTATGTGTATTTAATTAATTATTAATATAGTGCAAAAAATATATTTTTGGGTGTACAACTATTATTAGGGTATTGTATAATTTTTCTGAACTGATTGAGGTCCAAAACTATTTTTAGATGGCTATATATATATATATATATATATATATATATATATATATATATATATAGGTTATTTATTTTAACCAAATCAACCCAAACTAAACCAACCAAAACTAAACCAACCGGATCTGACCCATACCCAAACCCGTACCCGTAAACCCAATAACCCGCACCCTACAATAACTCCCCTCCGACCGATCGATTCCCCTCTCCGACAACCGGCCGCCCGACCCATCCCCTTTCTCTCCCAATAACCCCCTTCACACCCCCTATATATACACTACCACCATTAGAGCAACCACCAGCATCTCCTCTACCACCCCGACCATCGCCGACCGTCGACGACCGTCGACGACTGCCAGACCGCCGCGCTCCACTGCCATGAACAACCGCTCCGACTTCACGATCAGCAACACACAATGATGTACCAATCTTCTCTCCCCTGTTTCTCCCTACACAGTAGACCTAACAAAGACCCGTCGAGTCCTATGCGAAGACCACATGACCCCCTTGAATCCTCTATAATTAGTTTAGTGTATCGTGTCCTATGTCGATCGTAAATCGCGACGCAAAACATAAAAAATGACTTATTTTTAGGAACAAAAACTGTCCCAGATGTGCGTGTTTGAGTCATGTTATCTTCATAACGGCACACGATACTAAAATTCTACTTAAACAGTAATTTAGACAACATAACCGAGTTTTAAGCTCTTTAATTAGTTTATTTTAATTTGATGTATGCTGTAATTTATTTGCTGTTGAAATTGACCCAAAACATGATTTCTTAAATCTAAATTTTCTCGAAATAGGGTGCGTCCCGCTAAACGGGACAATTTCATCGTGTGTGAATTATACTGAAAGGTGCGTATCGTCAACGCGGACGTGTGGGATTTTACGAAACTTGATTTGGATATGCGTGCACACCAGAATCAACGCGTATCCGTCAAAAAGTCCCGTATTGACCTGTTATGACACTCATCATAATTTCGTGTGTGCTTATCGTTTCGCAACGAAACTTGTGTCATCGGATTCACAGCGTTATGATGGTCCTGTGACCCAAGTTTGGTTCGATTCTGAGAACGTTGACGAAACACCGTTTCGTAGGCCCCACGTTCCACTTGACGGGCGATTTCGTGACCGGCTCATCGGAATCCAGCTTTAGATATTTTGTTGGGTTTGTATCATCGTTCTGGAATCGTAGACACTAAGTTTGACGAATTTAGAGAACCTTGTCTTTGGCACATTTTTTGGTACGAAGTAGGCCACATGTAGACCCCGCTTTGACCAGAAACTGTCAATTCTGCCCCTGTGTCCAAATTGGACTTATGTGTAGTCAAATCTAGCTATTTCAAGTATTCTGAGAGCAATTATGATGTTTGTTTCAGCATCCGGAGGTGTACCTAGAGATTCTACTGTTACAGGAGCAGTTGACGGAGTTCAGAGCCCAGGCAAGTGTACCTTGCCAACTTGCAATAGATTATGTGATATTAATTGCTTGTGTTCTTTCTTTCTATATACTTCTGTGATGTACCTGTTCAACCTAGGACCCTGAGACGTTGCTTAGCGTCCGAACAAGATTCGGGTGTCGACGCTGTACGCGAAGTCGTGTAACGTCATTTAGAGAATTGATTCCGCGATCCTATCTTTACGTGCTTGCTTTACCAAGTACGTCATACCATAGGACACTTGACACTATTCATTTGACAGAATCTTTTCTGAGTTATTCATGGTGATTCTGTATAGGCTTACATGATTCGAGATATGAGACTTACACATATAAAGATATCATTATGACTCATTGTACTAGCTAGAGGTCATGATCTTGCGTGTTATGGACATGAGACATGAGGTTACATTGGGTGGGGAGAGACACACATGCTACAGATTGATTATATATATATATATATATATATATATATATATATATATATATATATATATATATATATATATATATATATATTATGTTACTGGAGTTGCTTTGGTCTCTGTATCAGAGCTTGGCACATTTAATGGCCCTACGAGATACTACTTGCTGCTACGGGCTCCCCGACACAGAGCCTGTAGTGGTCTCAGCCTGAGTACTAGTGATGCTCTCATTTGTATTTCACATAGCTGGTTACATAGCTTGTCCTGAGGATCTATTTTTATATTTACTGTATTTCATTTAGCTTGAGTATTTCTTGTACCTTGCTATGTCTCTTGAGGATCTGGATCCGGATTATGTCCCCAGGTACGACAGAGGAGGATTACCCTGAGATATACAGGACATGGGATGATGCTGGAGCAATACTGGCACCAGATGGCGAGGTTGTGCCAGAGGATTTCTCTTGAGTACTCAATTATTTACTCAGTTATCTATGCTTATTGTTATTTCATATCTGGACTCATGGACATATGTATTGGTGATATTCTCTTTCCTTTATTGTGTCGGGTTGTTCTCCGAGAAACTATTTACTTGGACTTGTTGATGGACTATTTTCTTTATCTATTATCTTGACTGGTTTATCATACTGACTTGTGTTTACTTTCTGTGGATGAGATTAATATTATACTGTGATAGCTGGTATAGACTGTATTTATATTTATTACATCTTAAGTTCACTCTAACGGGTCCATTAAATTGGTTTTGCCCATTGGAGTTGTGTTGCTGGCCAGTGCCACGTGGCTAGTCCTTCGATATTTTGGGACTGTGGCGTGACATAGGAGAATGGAAGAGTTCACTTCTCTGTTAATTTTTGTTATTATCTATATTATTATCTATATTTGTTATTATCTATATTTTATCTATATTACTATCTATTTTATTATCTATATCAGAAAGTTTTTGATATATATAAAGAGATAATAACAAATTTCAAAAAATTTAGGTGTTATTAACTATGTTATTATTTGAACATATATTCAAATTTTAAGAAATATCTTAAAATTATTATAATTATCTAAACATATATTCAAATTTATATAAAAATATATATAACAAATCAAAATAAAAATATATTCATTATTTAAATTATATTTAAACTATTTTTTATATCTAAACATATATCAAAAATTTTACAAACATTTATATGTAACAAATTTTAATTTAAATACAGGCAAAAATCTATTATTTTAAACTTTTGCCATTCGGGTTGGCGAAAATCAATTATTTTAATTTTTTGCCATCTTGTAGATTTTTGAATTTTTTTTTATTACAGGAAATTTATTTAAATTTTTTATCTGTTTAAAAAGTTTTCTATTTGATTTAATAGGGTATGATGGATTTTGAACAAACCAACCATAATTGAAAAAAAAATCTAATAAATCAAACCAACCATTATTGGAAAAAACAAAAAAACTTCAACCGACCCCCAACCGAACTGGCCCCTTCAACCGCCAACCCCAAGAGACCCTCCCTACAATTTCAGCCAACTCAGTTGGCGAAAATTTGGCAAAACCAAATTTCCACCAACAAAGTTGACGGAGTTCTTTGCGTGGCCCCCACCACGTGTTCGCTCCTGCTCGTCCACGTCACTGTCAAGCAAAAATTTTGTCATCTTAGATGGCGGAACGTATCTTTCTACTTAATTTCTTCAAACTTATTTCTTTTCAGCAAATTTTATTTAAAATATTTTCGTTATAGTAAATTTTCTAATAAATTAAAGGAGAAAAAAAAGAATTCAAAATAATAATTACACCATCTTCCTTCCAACCAAAATATAGAAAAAGTATTATCCATTTTTCATACTATATTTGTATTTCAATTACATCCGACCAAGAAGTCCCTTGGATATTATTTATCATATTTGTCAAGGAATATAACATGCTACAAGACAAGACATCCAAGTCAAGCTACATAATACTTATGGTTACATAAGGTCAAAGTCTAAATTAACATTTGCGTTTAAAAGTCTACAACCCATTAACCTAGCTAACCCTAACATAGTTTTCTACTAAACAAGCTAAATTAGATTTCATACAGAATTAATTATATAATTAGTATAAAAATTTAGTTTCACATAGACAAGACTAAGCTAGATAATCTATAATATTTGTCATGCTAGATTTTTTGTCAAATCTATGATACCTAAATTGAACCTATAGTACATAACATATGAACTCCACATTTTTACTAGGGATTATACTCAGTGGACAATTTGAATAGCCCTTCCTAGAGTTACAACCAATTACTTGTGTCCATATATTCATATTGAGTCCTAAACATTAGTCCAAGATTTTATACCCTAGATTTCTACCCTCTCCATACAAGTATAAAATTAAGATATTAATTCTGAAATGGGAAAATAACTACACAAGTAATAATAGTCAAATTTGGGAAAGATTAAGAAATCGGATGAGGACTTGCCTTGGATTCTGAATTCCTAGGGTTCTCCAAGTGTTGAGGTTTTGATTTCCTCCCTTGTATTCCTAATCCAGGAAGTTGATAATAGTTATGACCTAATTTGAATTCTGGAAGGAGAATTTGGGGAAAAATAGAATACCTAGGTTTTTCTTAGAAGAAGAAGAAATGGATACTGTAGTGGTCGTGTCCGGCGAGGAGGCGGCGGTATCCGGCGAGGGGGTGGCGGCGTTCGCCTGCGGGGGGCGCCGGCGTTGGCGTCGGCGGCGTGCGGCTCCGACAGCAGCGGCGGCAGCAGCAACAGCAGCAGTAACAGCAGGGGGCAGTGGCAGCAGCGGCAGTAGCGGCGGTGGTAGCGGTGGTAGCGGCGACAACGGCGGCCTGCGGCGGTGGCAGCGGCAGTAACAGCAGAAATAGCAGCAGTAACAGTAATAGTAGGGGCAGTGGCTTGAGTTCTGAATAGTTTCTCTTGAGAAACTTAAGTAGAGGAGAGTTTAAGAGTGTTGGAAATGCAAGAGGAGAGGAGAGCTTGCCTCTCCTCCCATGGAAATAAAGATGGAGGGAGGAGAAGCTAAGTTGCTCCTGACTCAGCCCTTGCTGCTGGTTTCTTCTTCCTGCCTTTCCCATGGATTTGGGTTTTATGCACAAGACCCCTCCCAAAATTAGAAATTCATATATAACTAGTTCCTTTGCAATTTGATATTTGCACAAACCTAATTTATTAAATACTAATATATATATATATATATATATATATATATATATATATATATATATATATATATTGGAGACAAAATGAAAAATAAGAATAAAATTAAATAAATAAGTAGTAGTTATGACACAGCGACCCGTCGAGTCCTATGCGAAGATCACATGACCCCCTTGAACCCTCTGTAATTAGTTTAGTGTATCGTGTCCTGTGTCGATCGTAAATCGCGACGCAAAATATAAAAAAAATGACTTATTTTTAGGAACAAAAACTGTCCCAGGTGCGCGTGTTTGAGTCCCGTCATCTTCATAACGGCACGTGATACTAAAATTCTACTTGAATAGTAATTTAGACAACATAATCGAGTTTTAAGCTCTTTTATTAGTTTATTTTAATTTGATGTATGCTGTGATTTATTTGCTGTTGAAATTGACCAAAAACATAATTTTTTAAACCCAAAATTTCTCGAAATGGGTGGCGTCCTGCTAAATGAGGTGACTTCATCGTATGCGAATTGGGTGGGAAGAGACACACATGCTACATGTTGATTATATATATATATATATATATATATATATATATATAATGTTACTGGAGTTGCTTTAGTCTCTATATCAGAGCTTGGCACATTTACTGGCCCTACGAGATACTACTTGCTTCTACGGGCTCCCCGACACAGAGCCTGTAGTTGTCTCAGTCTGAGTACTAGTGATGCTCTCATTTGTATTTCACATAGCTGGTTACATAGCTTGCCCTGATGATCTATTTTTATATTTATTGTATTTTATTTGGCTTGAGTATTTCTTGTACCTTGCTATGTCTCCTGAGGATCTGGATTATGTCCCCAGGTACGGCAGATGAGGACTACCCCGAGATATACGGGACATGAGCTGATGCTGGAGCAGTACTGGCACCAGATGACGAGGTTGTGCCAGAGGATTTCTCTTGAGTACTCAATTATTTACTCAGTTATCTATGCTTATTGTTATTTCATATCTGGACTCATGGACATATGTATTGGTGATATTCTCTTTCCTTTATTGTGTCGGGTTGTTCTCCGAGAAACTATTTACTTGGACTTGTTGATGGACTATTTCCTTTATCTATTATATTGACTGGTTTATCATATTAACTTGTGTTTACTTTCTGTGGATGAGATTATATTATACTGTGATAGTTGGTGTAGACTGCATTTATATTTATTACATCTTAAGTGCACTATAACGGGTCCATTAAATTGATTTTTTCTATTGGAGTTGTGCTGCTGGCCAGTGCCACTTGGCTAGTCCCTCGATATTTTGGGACTGTGGCGTGACATAGGAGAATAGAAGAGTTCACTTCTCTGTTAATTTATGTTATTATCTATATTATTATCTATATTTGTTATTATCTATATTTTATCTATATTACTATCTATTTTATTATCTATATCAGAAAGTTTCTTATATATATAAAGAGTAACAAATTTCAAAAAATTTAGGTGTTATTAACTATGTTATTATTTGAACATATATTCAAATTTTAAGAAATATCTTAAAATTATTATAATTATCTGAACATATATTCAAATTTATATAAAAATATATATAACAAATCAAAATAAAAATATATTCATTATTTAAATTATATTTAAACTATTTTTTATATCTAAACATATATCAAAAATTTTACAAACATTTATATGTAACAAATTTTAATTTAAATACAGGCGAAAATCTATTATTTTAAACTTTTGCCATTCGGGTTGGCGAAAATCTATTATTTTAATTTTTTGCCATCTTGTAGATTTTTGAATTTTTTTTTTTGTTACAGGTAATTTATTTAAAATTTTTATTTGTTTAACAAATTTTATGTTTGATTTAATAGGGTATGATGGATTTTGAACAAACCAACCATAATTGAAAAAAAAATCTAATAAATCAAACCAACCATTATTGAAAAAAAAAAAAAAACTTCAACCGACCCCCAACCGAACTGGCCCCTTCAACCGCCAACCCCAACAGACCCCCCTTCCCCCCAACAATTTCAGTCAACTCAGTTGGCGGAATTTTGGCAAAACCAAATTTCCACCAACAAAGTTGACGGAACTCTTTGCGTGGCCCCCGCCCCCCGCCACGTGTTCGCTCCTGCTCGTCCACCTCACTGTCAAGCAAAATTTTCGTCATCTTAGATGGCGGAACGTATCTTTCTACTTAATTTCTCCAAACTTATTTCTTTTCAGCAAATTTTATTTAAAATATTTTCGTTATAGTAAATTTTCTAATAAATTAAAGGAGAGAGAAAAAAAGAATTCGAAATAATAATTACACCATCTTCCTTTCTACCAAAATATAGAAAAAATATTATCCATTTTTCATACTATATTTGTATTTCAATTACATCCGACCAAGCAGTCCCTTGGATATTATTCCCAGATCCTGTCTGCCCCTTTTATTTTTTTTTAACCTTTTGTTGATGTCGAGAAGAAGCTATTTCTGTGGTGACAAAAACAAATTATTGGTTGACACGGTTGCAACAAGTGACGTTTTCCTAACGGGCCTAACCAACATCAGAGAGGGAGAGACATTGGAGTACGTCTCTTTCCTTCTCTCTCTTGTCAATCTTCCATTTTAGGCATCCGTAGCTGTAGGCCTGAAAGCATATGAACTATTCTAAAATCAATTTTCCCCTTTTAAAACTCTCTTCAAATTAAGTCTCCCTTTCCTTCCATCTCTGGTTTTGCTGAAAAAAAATAATTCTTTCTCTTCCTCTAATCGGTACTATAGAATAATATCTTATTCACAAAAGTAGCATGATTTTTTTTTGGAATAGGCAGAGTCTAGCAATGGTGATGGTAATTGTGCAGGTAGATAAATGAGTCTGCACGGGACCAAGTGGTTCAACTCTCTGAAGAAGCTAAGCACTGCCGCGCTGATAGAGAAGGGGCAGAACAGGGTCATCGATGCATCCCTCACCCTCATCCGTGAGAGGGCCAAACTTAAGGTATGAAAACCTGAATTCTTGATTTTCCTTTTTTTGCTGATTTTTTGTGATGGGACTTCTGCCGATTAGTGACTCAAATTGTTGAATACGAGTAATGGACCAGCTTTTCTTCGAAAGCACTCCTGGACCTGGTGCTCATTTGCTGCACGAGCTTGAACTCATCTGTCATCATCACCCAAGCCTTTTCTCAGACTTCGGTTCGTTCGGGGCAGGGGAGAGCCCCGTAAATTATGTTGACAAATATCTAGAGAAGATAGCTATGAGAAAGAGAGGAATTGCCGTAAAAAAACTACAAGGCTAGTTTAAGGGTAGAGATACGTAGACTACCTTTTGGCTAATGCAATTTAGGACTAGTTAGTTTGGTTCCCGTTAGAGATGGGGCGTCCAAAACGGCAAACGAGACCTCATTTCGCGTTTTCACACTACAAAAGTGGTTGAAAACAGCAAGTAGTGCTCGCATGAGCATTTGTCATTTACCGCGTTTTGGCCAATTTTGTACGGCGAAAATGGCAAATGCCATGAACCAAACGGAGTTGCATTTGCTGTTTTGGCCAAAATGTAGGCAGAACTGGAAGCACTCCATTTCAAATGGGAGCAGGGGAGAGCCCCGTAAATTATGTTGTCAAATATCTAGAGAAGATAGCTACGAGAAAGAGAGGAATTGCCATAAAAAAAAAACTACAAGGCTAGTTTAAGGGTAGATGCGTGGACTACCTTTTGGCTAATGCAATTTAGGGCTAGTTAGTTTGGTTCCCCTTTGAGATGGGGCGGGGCATTTGCTGTTTCTACCGGCAGCCGAAACAGCAAACGAGACCTCGTTTCTCGCATTTTCACCATCCAAAAGTGGTTGATAAAACAGAAAATGGTGCTCGCATGAGCGTTTGTCATTTACCGCGTTTTGGCCAATTTTATATGGCGAAAATGGCAAATACCATGAACCAAACGGAGTTAGTTTTGGCCAAAATGTAGGCAAAACTGGAAGCACTCCATTAACTAGCCCTTAAAGCTCATGCATGAAATGGGCCCCTCAAACCCAATCTCTCTAGGGTAGGGCAGGCTCGTCTGGTCTATCCGAGGCAACCAAGTCTGGCTAGCACCTTTCAAGTTCTTTTTACACTAGGACATAGTATTGGCACCAAAAAAAGAAAGGAAAAGAAAAGAAAAGAATGTTGCTCCATCACCCTATATTCATTAGCTTAATCTATATGACAGAAACATAGCTCTATCCCTACACTATAATTAGCCTTGTATGTCTTATGGCAAGACCGTCCCTTGCTCATGGCTACCTTCGCTAGGAATTCATCACCGGAAATGGAGGTTCTGCCAAATTAAAAGACAATTATAGAAACCTGTCAATTCTTTTATGCTGCTTTCCAAAGCACCAAAGCTATTCTTTTCCGATGGGAGAAAGCTTGCAGAATGATATGCTGATAATCAACATGCTAATACATCAATGTTTGAAATTTTGGCTGATAATAGTTGTGTAAAATATGGGAAAATCATACTGGATTTGAGCCGAACCAAACTGAAATTCCACAATACAATTGGCATCAACTAATACCTCCATATCTGACCAATATTGGCTTTAGTCAAATTTTGTATGCATTGGCTCCAACTTTTTGAAACTGGTTGAAACTTACCAAAAGATGTCCAAATTTTTCTAGAATTGCGGAGGTCTGCAGAACTATTTTGTAGATTGGCCCAAAACGAGCCGAAACTTCCTAAATGGTCGATACTAAAATTTTGTTCATACTACATGAAATATATTCATTTGGGTTTTCTTTATATTCACTTCCTTACTTGGGGAAACGTTGTCGAGCCTATATAATATATATAGTATATTGGCTATTAGTGTATGCAATTATCATGTTATAATTTAATAAAATCATGCAATTTCACCATTATTTACTGAAACTGACATAAATTTAATGAATTATATTTAACTTCCTAACCTCTTGGTTTCTTATAAATTAATGAAATTTAAATATTTTGTAGCAATTTTTCTGAAATGACAAGATCGACTATTTCAACCTAGAGATGTTGATACGAATACTCGTAGCCCATAGCAATACTGATATCAAACTTCAGACCTTTATTGCATAGAGTTTTCATTTGAATTGCATTTACATTTTTCATGGTTTCTAAGACCATACTTACCGAGTCATGCTTCACATGAGTGTGTATTGATATTGCTTCTGTTTATCATGTTGATTTTGATCTACTTTGCATTGTTATTTTTAATTTCACCTGCATATCTTAGTTCTTAACATAAAAAATCCGTCATCATCTGATAGAATTTAAAAAAATCTGAGTGAAGGGTGGTCATGTGCCAACTTTCTTTGAAAAGAAAGAACAAAACTGTGACATAATGTGCTACCCCATTTGGGCACATTACTTTGTTTTCACAGTAGATAAATAAAAGCTGAATATTTATTGTTATTACATTTACTCCAAACTTTTGGCCATCTACCTTGTACCCACAAAATTAAGATGTCAGAAGTTAGAGATCTCCATTAGCCACAAGTACCTACTTTCGAGAACTTTAACCCTACAGCTTCAAGGTGTACCAAGACGAGAGCGCGCTAGAATCGTGTCATTATTGTTGTTTGCCTTTGGAATTCCATTTATTTGATTGGTCTCACGAGCTAACTTCTGTTATCACATTTATAAATCATGATGAGTTGAAGTATTAATTTTAATATTTTTTTTTTTTGATAAATTATAGCATGGTTCCCTATTAGCAACGGACTGTTTCAACACCTAACTTCTTAGTCCATAGAGGATTGGATTTAGGAGTTGCCGAGGCGACGCTGGACAAGGACCCAAAGAAGTCACAATATGGAATTTAGGAATTTAGCACAAATTGGGCGCGCAAACTTTAATAAGTTTGTGAACAATCAACTATTATTAATTTATTACAAATAGTTATAACAAAAATGCAAAAAAGATGACAATCGACTTGTAATGAATGGATATCCGATTTTGGAATGACGTGCAATCGAGAAGAAGACATAATAAATTCACTTTAGGATCCTAGCATCGCACCATGCAAACTAGAAAATATATTTCTCGATTCATTTTTCATTTCAAATATCTCTGAATTTACAGATTATTTATAGATTCTCAAGCAATTCAAAAGAAGATAAAGCTTATATATACACACTTATCCTTGAGATACTAAAATCCCTAACTAACTCAATGGGAAAATTTTACGTTTATTTAGATTAGTGTTCATGATCATCTTCCAAGCCTTCTCCTATCATAACGGGGTTAACTATGGAGCATAACAAAGCTCCATGAAAGATTTGACAAAATATTTATGACATGCTATCAACCTGACGTTATACCACTATGTTGGTACCAAAATCCTCACCGAGTTAATTATGAGCATGAGGTTCATGCCATAGAACCTAGCCCCCAGTTGGAAGGTATTTAGATTAATCCTAGTAAACAAAATGTAAACTGAAAATCCATAGAATGGACAATATCAATCCAAACTATATATTGGACTCAGATTCGGGTCCATGGAGGCTCCCATATTATGAGGGATATCTTCGACTGGTTGCTTTAAATAACAACACAAATTAAAGATTCATCAAATTTTTTAAAAGTTAAAATCCTAGATCAGCCATTCATCTCCTGCCACATGCAATGAATATGGCCGCTGTCAAGCGCAACAACATTAGTTTCTCACCCTTTCTGATTTCAATGACTCTCATGTCAAAACCTCCTCACATGAACCCACTTAAGAGTGTTACAGGGTGCGCGCACCTCTCCGCTACTGCTCTTATGGGTACTCCAACTCCACTCACCCTCATGCACGACGGTGATCATTCCTCACTCATTCTGTCTCACATCACTCTCATACTCCATAGCTATCCGTCATCACCCAGTTCAACTCCAGACACATATCAATAGCGATGCTTCAACAGCCATTTCGATTACAGTCCCTCATGCACATTCACGATCTTTCATCCCCCATTCCAATTCAGTCACTGCCATGTGTATCCATGTTCATCCCTCATATGCTGCAACTCCTGAAATACCCTCTCCGACCACTTCTGCTTTGGCTGATCTCGTATGATCCTTCCTCACCATTCCAACTGTGGCCACTCTTATGCGCAGTAATCATCCTCCCTCACCTATTCCCATCCCACTATTCTCATGTTTTGTGACCCTTTCTTACCCATTCTGACTTGTTACCCTCGTGAGCAATGAAGGGTCGTTACTGTGAGTGGCTGTAGTTGGAGCGGGCGATCTAGAGTCAGCATTGTGCATGAGACGGGAGGTGGTCCCTTTTGTATAGGCTCATGAAAAAGTTACAGAGGTGAAGCATAACTAGTTTTCATGGTTTGATCCGCCCCCCCCCCTGTTTTTGCTTGTTAATTTTATAAACTGGTAGAAACAAGAATTCCAGATTCCCATGGAAGCTCCTAGAGCTAGTCATTACTCCTACATGGAGTTATGGACCAATAACATAGGAGTTGCATGCTGGTGTTGCCAATAGGGGAATTACAATATGATTTCTCATATTATTGTTTTATTTTTTTGTTAATAGTATTTGGTGTTATCTAGGGAGAGCTACTGCGGGCACTTGGAGGTGTTAAAGCTTCTGCATCCCTTTTGGGAGTTCCTTTAGGGCACAATTCATCTTTCTTACAAGGACCAGCTTTTGCTCCTCCTCGCATTAGGGAAGCCATCTGGTGTGGTAGCACCAACTCTGCCACTGAAGAAGGTAATAAAAGTTCTCCTATGCATAATGTGACTAAAGTATATACATGTCATTCTTGTTGGCCATTTAAATATTTAGTTACTGGTACAATTGCTTTTCTGTGTCTACATCATAATACAATGAAACATAAGACTCTTAGCTACAAAAAAAGCATTGCCATATGAGGACCCAATCATGTACACTGTTAATGTTCAAAGTTAAACATTATATATGTTAATTTCATCAGATAAAATGTTGATTTCTTTCGTCATAGAAATTGTGAGCTAAGTTAATGTATGCTATATTTGTAAGCTGCTGTGATATAGCACCCTCCAACCCACCTGATATAAAAAAATACAATATATTCATACGTACAAACTTTAATAAAAGTATGAGAGCTCCGGACTGACATCTTGGGTACAAACCTAATTGTAACATAGGTTGGAAAGAAGCAAGACATGATTTGTGCTTGCTAAAGATAGAACACTCAGCACTTTCCTTCTTTATGGAGATTTTTTTTTGATAATTTTAGAAACTGAATTTTTTGTAAGCTGCTGTGATATAGCTCCCTCCAACCCACCTGATATAAAAAAATACAATATATTCATACGTACAAACTTTAATAAAAGTATGTGAGCTCTGGACTGACATCTTGGGTACAAACCTAATTGTAACATAGGTTGGAAAGAAGCAAGACATGATTTGTGCTTGCTAAAGATAGAACACTCAGCACTTTCCTTCTTTATGGAGATTTTTTTTTGATAATTTTAGAAACTGAATTTTTTTGTCATCCCAGGATTGTGTGATTTAATAGGTTTGATATCTGCAGATTTAGTTTGGCAAATCAATTTTTAATTTATTCATGGAAGAGAAAATTTGTAGTTTCACCTTGATACTCATCTGGCCTTTCTACTTGTAATTTCCCATAATAACTGGAAATCAAATATTTGAACTTCTTGCTATAGTGAAAAATTATGGCTTGAATGTACTACATGATGCATGCCTTTTGCCAATTATTGCTGTTTCAGATATCAAACCTCTAATTCCCCATCTTAAGATTCTCTATTTCAAGTATTCTGAAAAAAGATTCCTTGTTTCAAAAGGGTTCATTCCCAAATCATAAACTTCAGTTCTTCATAAAACTGCAACTTTGCTTAAAAAGTTAAAAGCTAAAAACTTCTTTACCAGTAACGAGTCTACTAGTGAGATTCATCTCTTTTATTTGGGTCCTCACATAAGTCATGATCTATTGGTGTCATGATGGAAATAAATATAGTGATGTATAGCTTCCACGCTATTAATCGTGTCTACTATTTGTGTTACAGATTGTGGAGATTTGAGTAAATTTCCTACAAGAGTAGGATGACTTCGGTCCGTACATTAATTAGTACGGGTGGTTCGGTAAATATACTGAAGTCAGTGGTCACCATAATCTCTTGTTATAAATAGTGCTTCACTCTCTTGTAGTTGTAACTTCCTCGAAATTATAAAATAACTTGTTTGTAGCCGCCAACATAGGAGAAAACATCCAAATTACGTTAAATCTTGTGTCTTGTGATTGTTGTTTTTCATCGCTGGTAACACATTTATAAAAATTGGTATAACATCCTTGTTCGAAGGTTCGTGGGAAAAGTGGGAGTGGCGACAACAAGAGAAGGAAATGTCAAGATTGACAAGTTTGATAGAGCGGATTTTGGTTTCTTGCAGATACGTAGTGAAGATTATACGTATTCGAAGATGATGCATCAACCTCTGAGACAGAAATGAAAATACAGAAATGCCGTTGAGAATGAGTTGCGACGCAGCTGTCCAACTTGTTGTAGAGCAGGCCGGAGATTTTTTATTTATTTTAATTATTATTTTTACATCAAACATAACATCAAGACAATTAGAAAACTACAAATAAATTTTTTTATCCGAGACGTCGATAAGAGGAGAAGGATCGTCGTTGCCGGAGACAACGGATCGGAGGAGGTACAAGAGTAACCAGCTGCTACCAACTAGCACAAACCAGTGCTACGAAGAAGCTGCTACGGGAGAAACTTCAACAAGCATGAGAAACTGGCACAGAACCCAGTAATAGTATACTACTGTTGCAATCCAGATGACACAGACCCCAAACCAGTTTGTAGCAGTGTTACAATCACTGTGACGGGCCAGAAATTCGAGAGACGAAGTTGATCACCACTACTGCTATACTACTATATGAAATCCACTGCTACAAAATCCACTGCAAGGAAATCGGAGAGAGTTGCTCTTTCACAGGTGGCGAAGAAGTCCACTGCTATGAAAGAGCTCCACTGCTACGAACATAGATAGTAGCTGGAGTAGAAGAAGTCGTTGGCAAACAGGCATTGTTGGTCACGAACATGCAGTGCTGGACACAGCACTGGGCACAAACAGGCAGCTGGACGGTGTCCACAGAAAAGAGTAAGTTTCGCGAGTAGATGAGATCTGCAGTCACCGGAGTCGGGGAAGACTGGGATGCCAAAGATGACTGTGAGAAAATTGTAGGCGCCACCGTAGTTGGGGAAGACTTGTAGTACTGACTTCACCGGAGTTGAGGAAGACAAACAGAAAATACCCTGGTTTCTTACAAGGGGATTTCGAGTCTACTGGAGACTTGGTCGCCTGAGATGGAGAAGAAAGAACGAGTTCAATATCTCGAGCACGCCTGAGATGCGACCACTAGACCACTAGCGAACATCATAATGCCAGATGGAGGGA